>CP142455.1:51475000-52075000 GCA_038049695.1 Cinnamomum chago | reverse complement strand
AGCGTATGGCTCAAGGCAGCTGAAGGAGCATGAGAAGAATTATGCAACGCATGACTTAGAATTGGCAGCAGTTGTATTTGTACTAAAGATGTGGAGACACTATTTGTATGGAGAAAATTTTGAAGTTCACTCAGATCACCGTAGTCTCTAGTATTTGTTCTCCCATAAGGAATTGAACATGAGACAGAGGATATGGATGGAGAATATTAAAGACTACGATTTTCCAATCAAATACCATCTAGGAAAAGTAAATGTTGTGGCAGACGCATTGAGTAGAAAGTCTAGGAGCATGGCTAGTTTGCAAGGAATGGGTATTCTCCAACAGTTTGAAGAATTGGGAGTTTAGTTTCAACCGTTGAGACAAGGTTTTATGCTAGCAAACATGTCAGTGTCTGAGCCTACTTTAGTGTATGGCTCAAGGCAGTTTGAAGAATTGGGAGTTATATTAAAGACTTAACTACAAGATCCAGACTTAGCAAAAATTGTGGAGCACATTTCAAATCGCCCAGATTTCAGAATCGTGGATAGAGTATTATACTTCCGTGACCGATTGTGTGTTCCAAACATTGATGAGTTGAGAAATGAAATCATGGTTGAAGCCCATAGGTATTCTATGCACCCGGGGAGTACAAAGATGTACCATAATTTGAAGAGCAGATTCTGGTGGAACAATATGAAGAGAGAATTGCAGCATTTGTGTCCCGATGCATGACTTGTCAAGTGATTAAGGTAGAACATCAGAAACTAGCAGGTCTTTAGCTGCCATTAGAGATTCCACAGTGGAAATGGGAACATCTTACGATGGATTTTATCTCTGGTTTACTGACGACTAACAGAGGGAACAATGCCATATGGGTTATAGTTGACCGGTTGATGAAGTCTGGACGTTTCATTCCATTGAAGACAAGAAAGAAGATGCAAATGTTATCACTAGCACAAACATTCGTTAACGAGATCGTCAGCCAACATGGTCAACCAGTCTCCATCACATCGGACAGAGATAACAGATTTGTCTCGAGATTCTGGAAGACTCTGCATGAATCCATGGGTACAAAACTTCAATTCATCACAGCGTATCACCCACAGACAGATGGACAGTCAGAAAGGACCATCCAGACATTGGAGGACATGCTTAGGGCATGTGTCCTTGACTTCAAGACCCAGTGGGATGAAAGTCTACCTTTTTGCGAATTCACATATAACAACAGTTACCACTCGAGTATAGGAATGACACCTTTCGAAGCACTATATGGAAGGAGATGCAGAACTCTAGTGTGTTGGGAAGAAAGAAGTCGGAGAACGCATCTTTCATGGACCGACATTGATTGGTAAGACCAATGACAAAGTTAAACTCATTCATGAGCGTTTGAAGACTGCGAGAAGCCGACAGAAAAGCTACGCTGATGTCAGAAGAAAGGATATACAGTTTCAAGTAGGAGATAAGGTGTTTTTGAAAGTGTCACTGGTCAGAGGGACATTGAGATTCGGTCAGAAGGGTAAATTGTCAAGAAGATTCATTGGATCGTCTGAGATCCTAAGTCGTATTGGTGAAGTGGCTTATAGACTCGCCTTACCGCTAGAACTTTCGGGTGTGCACAATGTGTTTCATGTATCGATGTTAAAGAAATATGTTTCAGACCCCTCACATGTACTAAGACATGAGCCATTAGAGATTCTGGAAGATGCCACTTATGTTGAGAAACCGGTTAGAATCATTGATACGAAAGAACAAGAATTGAGAAACCGGACAATTCACTGGGTAAAAGTGCTTTGGGAGAACCACGAGTCAGAAGAAGCCACTTGGGAATTGTGTTATCAAGTTCAGAGGAAGTACCCGCACTTCCTTTGAAGGTTAGTGTTCATTTGGAGGACCAAATGCCCTTAAGGGGTGGAGTATGTCAGGCCCCGACCCAGGTTTAGTATATATTATTATTGTTTTAATTGTGATTAGTCTCTAAGTGGGAGTAGAGGACGATTAGATTAGAATTTTTTATAGCTTTGGGGAATTTTGAGCGCATTGAGTTTGGTTTGACTGGGCCCGAGGTGGCCCATGTGACGCGTGTTAGAGTGAGAATTTGATTTATGAAAAATATGGATTTTAATATTTTTGAATTTGTTATTTTTATCCCAATAACTTTCATGTTTGTTCTTTTTGCATTTGAAACTCAAAAAATCGCGTTTTTTTGAGAAAAAAGGGCAAAACAGTCTTTTCACACCCAAATTTGTGCAGAAATTTCAAATTTTGAAAATCATGAGGAAAATATACTTTTTGAAAACTAGATGTTTCAGCGATCATTTTTCTCTTTTTCGTCGTTTTCATTCAGGCCCCACATATGATCGATCCAGCCACTTGAAGATTGGGGCCCATAGGGCCCACTTTTCACAACTTAAACCCATTGAAAAACCAAAACTCACGTCAGTCCACTTCTTCTTCATTCTTCATTTTCTGCAACTGAACCCAAGAGAGAGTCTTCTCTCTTCTTCTTACCTTCTCTCCTCTGCATGCCAAGGAAATCAAGCCCCAATCAGAAAACGAATTTCACCACCATTTTCCTCATCTCTCAAGCTTTCCAACCATAATATTCTTAAGGAATTTCAGCTGGGTTTTTCCTCTTCTTCAAGGTCTCCTTCTTGTTTAGAGCCTCTCAAGGTAAACAATGGATTTCCCTTTTCACCATTGAGTCTATTTGATCCTATAGAAGCCGACTATCATGCATGCAAGGGTTTTCATGGAGAACTCCTTGTTTTCAGATTTTTTTTTTTTTGAATGGGTTTTCTCATGGGTTTGGTGTAGGCCTGCAGCTGGTTGTGTAGGAGATTATTTGGACTATTCTTGAGACCCATTCCATTTGAGGCAAGTGAATAAACTAGATAGGTAATGCATGCAAATGAAATGGTTTCCTTTTTATGAATTTTCTATTTTAGTAGATTGTTTTCTTGAGTTGTAGGACTGTGTTTATCAAAGATTTTTGGATTAGTTTCTCGATGATTTCGTGCAGGGATCTATGGCTTTTACAGCATATGTATATCATGGCTGTTTGTGGTTTTCCTATGTTGGAGAAATGTTTTTTTTCAAATTTTTGCATTCCCGTGTTATATCCAGTTTGAAATGTTGTTTGGAGATGGACTTCTGGAATGGGATTTTGATGGTTGTGTTTGGTTGCTCAGGGGAGCTCATAAGGTGGTTAGAAGGGTTGGTAGACATGTAAAAGATTGAAGAAGGAGGAGGGAAAATGATTCAAAAACAAAGAAGGGGAATCAGTGCAGATTTTCCTGCACTAAACTGGGCAGGGCAGAGCCTGGCAGCCAGTAAGCCAAGGCCCCCTCGAGCGACCAAGCCTCTGGATGGGCCTCGCTTGAGCGGACCCATCACCGCTCGAGCGGGCCTGGTCCCTGTTTTCAGGCCCATTCCAGGGCTGTTTTTTGGCCCATTTTCTGGGCTATTTTCCAGCCCATTTCAGACCCATTTCAGGGCTGTTTTCCAGCCCATTTCAGCCCCTTTTTCCAGCCCACTTCCCCCATTATTTGAAGCTCATTTAAACCCTATTGGAGCATAGGAGTGTGAAATGCATACATTGAATCAAATTATTTTGAATCGGGAAATTTAAATGGGAAAAATGATGAAATTGCTTGATGTTAGAATTACCCGGGAATTTATTTAGGTCTTAATACACACTTTATATCCTTAATTGTCGGAGATCTTCAGTGGCACCAAGCTCCGCATATATTATCGACATTAAGAGTCTAAGTGTATATCGAGACGACCCGTGGTAAGCCATTAAACTATTATACACTAATACATTCCAAGTGATATAAAAATTATTTGTTTCTCTTTTGTAAACTGATTTGAAATGGATTGAATGATTCTTCACGTTTGAAAATATCGATTAGACTACTAATTTGATTTGTTTGCTATTATTCGTTTGTATTGTTCGAGAGTAGTCATTTTTATCGATGAAAATGTAGTAAAAGGATTTGATATATTAATTTGAATTTTAAATGGCACCACTAAGCTTAGATTACCTTGTTTGGCTGATCACCCGGCTTGGAATCTTTAAATTATCTGTCAACTGCAGTTTGGACCCTGTCTGCTCTGGCCATTGCAACGGTTCTGTACTCCGGTCCCACGAGTAGTGGCAACGGTTTCTGTCTGTCTGTTCCGGCCATTTCATATGACAACGGTTATTTGTTTGTGTGCTCTTGTTATTTCGGTAATAGGAGAATATAGCTAAATGTGGTTTGCCAATATTTTGATTATTTGTCAGTTAGTTTGAAACATTTAAATTATGAAATTCTTTTATTTGTATAGCAATGGTTCATTTGGTTTACTCTTTATATGTGTTTCGTTCCAATTGCATTTCTATGATTTTAAACATGGCATTTATAAAACTTGTTCACCTTTCAGACTGTCGTGTCTGATACTTTTTTGTTTGGTGTCAGAGTCGGACCCTGCAGCCTTTGAGGCGGAGCGCATGGAGGAGGCAGTAAGGCCTCCGGTGGAGCACGAGTGGTAGTCAAATGATGTCATGTTGACGTCATGTTGGGTCTGGAGTTCGATAACATTTTTTTGAGAATTTTGCTTATGGCCTCTGTTGGCCTTTTTGGGTTGTATAAATTAAATATACTTTTGTGATCCTCACAACTTTAACTAACTTTGGGTTATGCCCATTTATATATTTCTCTTTTGATACAGAGTTTGTGCAATTATCTTATATTTCGTTTGTTTTTTATTTTGCTACATGCTTCCGCATATTATTATTTGTTGTGAATTTGATTAATTGGTTGTGATGGATCGTCTGGAATCCTCACCGCGGAATCCTGTGGGAAAATAATTAGCGTGTGCCAACGGAATTTTCTGACCCATCGTGCCGCGTCCCCCGGATTAAGGACTTGATTATCAGGGCCTCGGTCCCGGTGCATGACAATAAGTTTGGAACAATAGATGTTTTAAGAAGTCAATATAAATAAATCACTAAATTTGAAATACTCACTTAACTGAGGTACATTTTCGAGAATACAAAACAAAGCTAAGATACTAAAACAAACTAGCATGAATACATATAATATCATGCATAGTTATAATCCACATTGAGCCCATCCTTTCTCCACCATACATGATGATAAGAGTAAGCATGCATGACAAGCACGGTATACATAATATAAACAAGACACGATTCCCACATATACGGGGTTTCCGGCCACGGGACCGGACACGCATGATGTGTAATAAAATACACGACCAATCTGTTGACAATCCACAAGTTTAAGGACCCCCGGACAGTGGATCAGACTAAAGGGGCAGTCCAAGCTCAGTGATGTTCACTTGAATTCATGAATGCATAAAACACGCGAAATACGGTCTAAACACGTCGAGATAAAAAGGGGGAAAATCACTTATCAAAACAAAACAAGGCACGACTTGCAAAAGGCATAATTATATGCACACGAACTTAAGAAGTGATCCCCTTTTTAATACTTGAAATAAATCTTCAAAAGAGTTTATACTTGTTGTCACGTCCCTCGAGCCCGATTAGAGAATAAACCGAATCTAGGGAGTGAAATTTAGGGCTAATTAAAAATTTTGCCCTTTAGGCCCAAGGATCGTAAGTCCGCCGTGAGAATATTGCATTTCAAACCTCAAGTAATATAAAACTGCGGAATTCATACAATTTGAGGCATATTAAATTTCAAAGCAATGAATAACAAATCCCATTTATAGTTAAAGTTGCACAAGGAATTAAATAAAACTTAAACAAGGAGTTAATTTATTACAATGGCCATCCCACTAATCAAGACCATTTAAAACAATAAAGAAGTCAATAGTGTGAAAGGTTCAATGAGAGATAATAAATAATAAAGAATCTAATGAGGTCCCAATGAATCTCTCTCGTGCCAGGTATGATGACGCTACTCTACGTCATCTGCACGCCACTCTCGCTCCTCCTCAGCCGGTTGGAGATCCTCTGGGATCTCCTCACCTGCATGCTCCTCATAGTAGTAGTCACCTGAGGTGTCTGCACACCAAGGAACAGAGTCAACGGCATGTTGAGCAATAGATAAGCAAGATATAAATAATCATGACATGCATCAAGTATAAGAGTAATGACATGCATGATATTCAAGAGAATACAAGGAATCGAAGCTAGGCATAAAGCATGAATAAATAATCAGAAACAATAATAGGAAATCCTAACATACTAGCAATAACCACTATCCAAACAATGCAATGCAAGAATCAAGAGGGAGACTCTGAGGATGTCCAAGCCACCTCCCGGGGTACCAGTAACAATCCTACCCGGACTACTGATACCAAAGTCCGGCTGCAGGAGGACCTAAGCTCTCGGTCCTGGGAATAGTAGCACGGTCCAAGCCCGCTCCCAACTATTCAACGCCATGGACGCCGTCTAAGCCGACCGCCCACCCCGATGTCCGAGTAACCAGCCTATCAATAATACTCCAACCTGCAGTTGGTCATGACATGCAAACAATAGTAAAGTGGTGTTGACAAGAGGAAACCAAGTCAAGCAAGTCTGGCTAGCTCAATATACAAGACATGTTCATAGGGATTATCTCATTCAAGTCAATGCAAGACAAATCCAATCACATGATAATCCCTTCAGTCTAACCAGTCATGTTTATCAATTATATAACACGGGGTCCTAAGGTACATCTAAGTCAGGTCCAAGTCCTAATTCTACAAGGGATTGTGTTTCATAATTAATTAGGTGTATTATGCCGAGAGAGTGAACAAGGTGCAATCACAACGTATACAATTAAACAAGTCAAGGAGGAATTACAAGCCAACCCTAGGCAAGTGGTGTCATCCATGTATCCTACATGTTCTAACGGAGTACGTGTGGAATTGGATCAACGATGCTTCTAAGGAAATCCCTTGGTGTACAATCATGTTAAGCATCCATTAATTCAGTTCCATATGCATTGGGTTACCCCATGTTTAATACACGAATACCTAGACACTTAATCAAAGCATGTCAAGCCACGTGCTACGATTTAATCCCCATTAATGGTAAACTGATAGTAGGTTCATGTTTCCAACATCTAAGGCTCAAACCTAAGTTACTGGTCTCATTTCTAATAAAATATAGGCTGGGTCAATAATATGAGTATTTACATCACTTCCCGACCTCCGATCGAAACTAGAACCATTGGATTCTACATCTCAAGGGCTTTCCAACGGTATATAATATGTAGAAATCCGACGGACGGATTAAAAGTTACAAGTGTTCTAAGTTCTTTTCCAAAGTTGTCAGAAATTACAAAATTGCCCTCCGATCGATCGGCCTGAGATCCGTCTCAGTTAACTGAGACCAATTTCAGTCCGATCGATCGGTCTGCAGGTCCGATCTATCGGCACTGTAGACCTGAACCCGAAAATGAGTTTTTCTCTTCTTTTTTCCTCCAAAAGACGAGCCTCCATGCTCCCCAATCATCACAATCATCATTCCCAACCATTCTATCAAATTAAAAACATCAAAAGGGGTACCAATTTAACAATTAATCCAATCCCAACCACAAATCTAACCTAACATGTGATCCAAAATCAATATCATAACCAGGCTTGGTATTAGGGAAATCTAACAAGGAAATCATTACAATCAATGGAGAAACATACACACATGCTTAATTTATAAATTGCAAATCTACTTGCCTCAACCAAGAAGATGATTAGAAATTGGAAAAGCTTGAGGAGGAGCTTTCTACCACGGAAACCACAATCTACCCCCGCTCAAAAGTAATATAGAACACCGAGAAAAAGAAAGAAAGGAAAAAGATCAAGATTCAGCCTAATCTAAACAAAAGAGGAAATGAATGGAAAAGTTGATGGGAAAAGGCTTGCCAACAAGTATCAATGGAGAGAGGAGATCGAGAGGAAGAAGACCGCGAAGGTGATCTGTCTCGGAGGGAGATCTGGGCTTGAGAAGATGAAGAGGGAGAAGGAGGGCTGTTGTAGCTCTCGTTCGTTGCAGAGATGAATACGAGATTAGGGTTAATCCCTGATTAAGAAGAGAGGGAAGGGAAAAAAACTAATTTGTCCTTAAGTGGGTCCGGTGAAAGAGTGGACCATTTGAAGGGTTTCTGGTCGTCGGATTGCGACGAGCCAGGAGATAAAAATGATTAGAATGACGAGACCTTTCCAATGAACCCAAAATCACGACATTTGGAATTTTTCCGGAAAAACACTCAATTTTCCCTAAATTTGCAAACTACCCCCTTACTAGGGTCAAACGCACTCGGAATCATACGAAACTTCACAGACACCATTCTAACACTAAAAGGAACTCACTCAAGGCCTAAACCCACTTAAATATCTAACAACACAATTAATTATAATAATAATAAAATAAACGGGTCAACGGGCTTGCTATTGGGCCCAATTGACCTAGTAAGGTCGCGGACTTTACACTTGTAGTTCAAAGTGAGTACACGATGGTACTTATCGCACCAAAGCTGAAGTTCAAACATGAAATCCATCAAGAATGTGCTAAGGCTATTAATTGACCTTTGTGTAATTAGGACCCCAAGTTTCGAAAATAAACTTGAATTGGTGTCCCTGAAGTTGGATTACATTTCGAAGTTCCATTTATAGAATGTTAAGCTAAAAACCTTAACATAGTCTAGTTTTCAACCTTCAAGAAAATACACAATAGAAACAAAACTCCTTCCTGAATCTGGCAAGTTCGCTCAAGCGAGATTGACACTTCGCTCGAGCGAGACAGTTCGCTCGAGCGAGATATACGATTCGCTCGAGCGAGACAGTTCACTCGAATGGACCACAAGGTCACTCGGGCGGACAACTCTCTGTCTCGCTCTAGGCTAGACAATGGACAGTTCGCTCGAGCAGACCCAAGGGTCGCTCGAGCGAACAGGCTTCTGCCTGCGCCCGGACTAGGCAATGGCCTGGTCGCATCTAGCGGACCCAGGGGTCGCTCGAGCGAACAGGCTTCTGCCTGTGCTCGTTGAGTGCAGAAATTGCTCTCCTCTTGTATGCTTTCTAACACATTTCCTCCCTTCTTATCATCCTTAAACCACGTGAAGTCCCTTGAGTCTCCATGCTCTCCAAAGGGTCATTTTCACAATTTCAAACCATTCAATCCAACGAAAACATAATAATAGAGCTTATAAACAATTTTGTACACAAATTTTCAAGAATAATAATGTAATCCAAAAATACATATGCCACATTGAACCTATAGAGATTACTTTCCTTTGCCCAAATGCTAAACAATCCTCTTCAAGCACTCTTACTCAAGAGCTAAGCCAAACACTACAAAAACCCCATGAAAATCCATTCAAAACTCAACAAAAATGAAAACAAAGAACCCATTGTCACAAAAGGGTTTGTATTTATGAAAAACAAGATCTTTAGGAACTAAAAAGACTCCATTGAAGAGATGGGTTGAAACTCTTACTTAGAGATACCCAAACAAGAAGGAAAGGAGAAAATGGAGAGGTTTTCTTGCTTGGAACTTCAAAAGATTTGCATCCATGGAAAGCTTGGAAGAAGAGGAAGAAGATGATGGTCTTAGAATTCCATTTGGAGGCCTCTAGCTTGTGCATTCAAGGGGAAGAAAGTGAAAAGGGAAAAGGGTTTTGTCTTAGAGCCTGGTTCTCTAGGGTTAGGGATTGAGAATGAAAGGAGGAAAAAAGAAGGAGTTGACTTAAGCACTTGCAAATGTGGCCCAATAGTCTAATTCTTGCATCGATGGAACATGATCTTGAGGGCCTCGAACGAACTCGACAAAGAAGGATAAAATGATCATCGAAAAATCTAGTTTCCAAAAATTATATTTTTGACATGGTTTTGAGATTTCGAAGTTTGTGTCTAGATTTGGATATAAAAGACAATTTCACCCCTTATGGGTCAAAACTTGGGTTTTGGGCTTTAAACACGGACGGGCTGAAAATGAAAGTTGTGACGAATAATGAAACCATTCAAATGAAATCAAAATCACAATTAAAAATAGAAAAGCAACACGATCGTCCCAAGCTTAGACGTACACTTTGGCCTTCCTGAGCATGTCTGACTAACATTAAACGTTTTCAAAATTTCCAAAGCTATGTCCAGGACTAAAACTAATTATTTCTAACCCAATGGTAATGAAACCCACTTAAGACTAAACACACACTAATCTAGTTAGTCTAGGTCGGGGTCTAACAGGGGCATCCAAGAAGGATGTTGTAGTGTGAAGGGGTTCTTATTGCATACATAGTGACTTCAGAGATAAGATGACCGATTTACAACTTGAACCTGATTTTGCCGATAGGCCTTTGAGCGCTCCCATTATATCCAAAGATGGATACAGATGTGTGACTCAACTTACTAGGTAGAATGCCCAGCTCTTCGAGTGCCGAAGTAGAGATGAGGTTGAGTGCAGAACCTGGGTCGATCTGGACTCTATGTATTGGCATTTCTTTGATGTACCCTGTGAAGTATAAGGGTTGATTGTGCTTTGTCTCGCCTAGCAGGAGGTCAACCTTATTAAAGGCGATGGTTGCACTTGCTGCTTTCTGAATCGACAGGCATTCAATGCCTAATCCCTCGGTTTTCTTCTTTTCTCCCTTTGAAGAAGTATTTGATTTTTTGATCCTATAGTCCATTTCAATTTGTAGGACTTGTGGGGCATGTTTGTCGATATCCGCATTCAATCTTTGTAGTTCTAAAATGAGATTATCACGAGTGTAAGGAGACATTCGTAAGAAGTTAAGGATGTGCAGTCGTGCATGTTTGTGTTTGAAGTGCTCAATTAAGTCGTACTTGAAAGTCTCCTTGGGGCCTGCATTTTCATTATTGTTGCCACTTGGGGCGTTTATAACTTGCTTTCTCGAAGGATTTACATAAGAAGAAGAAGGTTGGTTGTAATTTTTGTGGTAATCCCAGCCAGAACGGGTACCTCTACCAACTTCAAGAGCTTTTGGAGAAGGTTCTTCGTTTGAAGATCGCCCTCGGAATCAGGGGGTTGATCCTTCTCATTTGCTGAGGACATCTCTGTAGCAACATTGCCGTCCTTAGTGATTGCATTGCAAGGAGCATTTTTATGGAACAAGTCCTGAACAACATCCAGCAACTTTTCTTCCTTGTTGAGTGTAAGACCCCGACTCGAGAGACCTCGATTAGTGTTAATTAAGTCGTGTTTTAGTTCTAAGCGAGTTTAGTGTGTTTTGGTTAAGTTGGGAATAGAATAGCTTTTGATATAGCTTTGGGGAATTTTGAGTGCCTTTGTGCTTAGTGGGACCCTTTGGGGGTTCCTTTAATGACTTGACGTTTACTTGAGGGATTATCCGAGATTCCAGTGATTTATATTTTTATCTCATTCTACTCATCTCGTTATTCTCTACAACTTTCATGTTGATCACGTTCCAGTTCGAGACCCCGAAACTCGACTTTCCTAGCTTTTAGGGCAAAATAGTCTTTTTACACTAAATCTGTACCCAAAATTTGATATCTCCGAAACCTGTGAAACATATACTTTTTGCAAACTAGATATTTTAACGATCGTTTCTCCCTTCTTCATTGATTGCAACCAAGGTCCCGAAAGTCATGATTTCAGCCCAACTAGTTCGTTAAGTGGTGGGACCCAACTCCATTTTCTATAAAAAGAGAACCCATTCCGTTTCTTTCCCTTCTCCTTTTCCAGCTCAAAAGTGAAGGCCACCTAGGGTTTTCTTTCTCTTCTCCTTCTTACTCCCCCATCTCCAATGCCTCTATCAATCTTGCACTAATAGCTAAGTGGAGATCACCATTCTCTTCCTCTCCTCTAAAGCTCTCTTTTGATACCATTTGCGGAGAAAACCTTCCATCCCAAGATCCTCATTGAGCTAGTCTTGCCTTTTCGGAGAACCTACAAGTAAGCAATCCCTCCCTTTTTTTGACATTGTGTTTTCCTAGCCTTTGGGAGTGTTTATTTTCGTTATTGAAGCTTCTTCTTCTTCATTTTTGTTTTGACCTATTTTAGGGTTTGTTTTTGGCGGTTTTTGTGTGTAGCTTTGGATTTTGGCCTGGAGGTGTGATTAGAGCTTTTTTTTGGCTAACCTTGAACCTAAGGCAAGTGGATGAATGGATAGTTTGAGCATTGATGATTTCTTGAAAAATGTGGTTGATTTGTCATTTCCATTCATGTTTAATCACTTGCATTGATTTGAAATAAATGCTCATGAATGCATCTTGCTAGCTTATTTAATGTCTTAGAAACATTGGCTTTAACCTTTCATTTATTACTTGTGGATAGTCAACGAATCTTAATGATTAGTGTTTTATTCTCTCGCTCTCTCTCTCTCTCTCTTTTGGTTGAATGGGATGTAGAAGGAGGTGATTGGATGAATTCTTATAGAAGTTTTGGAGAAGTGATGAATGATGATTTGGAGGAGCTCCTTAGCTCATTTCATTGTAGGAAAATGAATGTGAAATGAAGGGAATTGACTAGAAGAAGAAAAGGCTTAGGTCTGAACTCAGTGTGAATTTCCCGCAGCTGGGCGGTCAGCTGACAGTCACCTATCGGCTAGCCACCTGGTGACTGGCGGCTAACCGACCTAGGTTCTGTTACAATTCCAGAGAGCTGCTTTTCTCTTCTGAAGGCAAGGTCAGCCAGCAGCTGACCGCCGAACTCATCGGTGGCTAGCCACCAACTGACCGAGCTGTCATGGTTACAATTCCAAAGAGCACTCTTTTCTTCCTGAAGACGCGGTCAGCCTCACGGTTAGCCAACGGCTAACCGCCGAACTCCTCGGCAGCTAACCGCCAACTAACCGAACCCATTTCAGTTACATTTCCAGTGTTCTGTATCTAGACTAACAAATCCGCGGTTAGCCTCGCGGTCAGCCAGTGGCTAACCGCTAGGTGACCGACCTTACCTCGGAATTTTGAAATGAAGAGAAATTAAAGGGGTTTCCATCCCAGGGACGAGCTGAAAGTATAAAAGTCTGAACTCCTCAGACTGCTCCTCAAGGACGCTGTCCATAGGCATAAACTCCTCATAAAGTTTGCCGAGGACAGGCAGCCCGGTGATGGCGCTCAACTCCTTCAAAGAAAACCAATCTCACTATTCATGACAATGAAGGTGTTGGTTTATGGAATGAATGACTCCAACATGGCCATGAAGGCTTCATCGGAGAAAACCACGGTTTGCCGAAAAGCGCGAACCACATCAAAAATCTTGGCCTCCTTCAAAATGGCCCCGCCAACCTGCAAGATGTGATCAGTCCATGACTCCCAGCTTGAGTCAGTGCTGAAACGGCCACGAAGTTGAAAAGGCTTCACCCAATTGCTGTCGTTCACCCTGAAAAATGCCAAGGCCCATCGATCTCAAATCGACCGATGGATGATCAGAACCTTGGTAGCCGCTGGCTGGCATCAACATGTCCATGCGGACGGGTGAGTTCTCTACATAACCGGAAAGGCCACCAACAAAAAAACCCGGTCTTGATCACATTAGTCATCTTTACCCAGCTCGAAGGATCTTCCCTCTTGGGATACGTGGGAGAAAAACTCATGATCAAGATAGTGCGATCAAAGGCCGACTGGGTAGAAATAGTTCTCTCCTCACCATCTGCCGTATAAGAGAACTGAAAACATCTCCTTTGGTAAGTCAAGTCATCAGGAACTATGTCACCAAAGAAAAAGGTAGGCTTGGGCACGATGTTCTGATCGTCCATGACCTAAGGACGATTGCTTACCATAATCCTATAAAACTCCTCATCCTTGAGAGCGATCAATCGCTGTCTCATCTCATCACGGTTGAGAGAGTCGTACTCTTCCAAGTTTCTCTCCACAAACTGGACCTTTTCCCAGGCTTGCAGTACATCCACATTAGGAGACCTGGTAGACCGACGAGGTGCATCAGTAACATGCTCTTTGCCCTTGTTCGTTCTGGAGGAACTACCTGCAAAGGATGGAAAAGGAAAAATCAATCATCAAAATGACAAAATTTTGCTAAAAAAAATTCTAGCGAAATTTTGGCATCATTTCGGGACAATTCTGAAGAAAAGGGAAACATCCCGAAAAAGAAAGGAAGCTTGAAGATGAGCTCAACACCACTACAAGATCATAGTCAATGAAGCATCCTCAAAGGAAGTTTGAACTCAAACATTGCTGCGAGATCAAACCAATCTCATCAAATCTCCGTAAGCTTGAAGAAGGGCTTAACATTGCTGCGAGCTCCAAACTCCAAAACTGGCAAAACTCCTCAAAATCCCACCAGATTAAGAAAGGGCTCAATATTTCTGCGAGCACCAAATCTCAAAACTTGCAGAAGATTTCTAGGTATGCATCATCATGCTCCCAATCAATGTACCAAAAATCATGCATAAAAAAATGTCCGACCCCGACCCAGGATTAGTATGTTTAATTATTTATTTAGCCGTGATTAGTCTCTAAGTGGGATTAGAGGATGATTAGTTTGATTTTTCTTTTTAAGCTAGATTAGACTTTTGAATAGCTTTGGAGAATTTTGAGAGGCACTGGGCTTAGTTTGACACGGGCCCCCGCGTGTTGATTGGGGGAATTTATTCTTGATTTTGAAAAATTCAAATTTTTAATCTTTTTGATTTGTTTTATTCATCTTAATAACTTTCATGTTTTATCCATTTGAATTTGAAACTCAGAAAATGCATTTTTCGAGAAAAAGGGCAACAAAATGACTTTTCACACCAAATCTGTGCATAAATTTTGATATTTGCTAATCATGAGGAAAATATACTTTTTAGAAACTAAATATTTCGACGATCAACTTTGTCTATCTCATCCGGAACCCACAAATGATAGATCCAGCCATGTGAAGTTTAAAGGCCAATGGGGCCCACTTTATCACTTAACTTAGACCAACGTGGGTTCCTTTCTTCTTCACTCCATTTTTCCTGCAACAACACAGCTGAGAGTGAGAGTCTTCTTCTCCTCCATTTCAGCAACTTCTCTCCTCTTGCATGTATTCTTCTTGAGTGCTATTTGGAGAGTTGATTTCATAAATCTCTTCTCCTTCCTTTTGGCTTCCTTTTGGTACCATTTTCAAGGGCTTTGAGTTGAGACAACTTTCTTCCCCAAGCTCTTCTCTTTGTTTAAATCTCTTCAAAGGTTAGCATTGGCTTCTATTTCGAATTTATGACCTTTTTAGACCATTTAGAACCTTTTCTTCATTCATGCAAAGGGGTTCTTTGAGAGCTCCTCCTAATTTCAAAATTGGTGGATTTTTGAATGGTTTTCTTGGGGTTTTTGGTGTAGATTTGGTGCAGCTGAGTTTGAGGGATTTTTGGAGTGAATTGTGTTTCTTTTTGGATTAGAGGCAAGTAAATATCATGATAATTGAATGCATGCACGTCTATAGGCTTACTTTGTTTCCAAACTTGAATTTTATTTCATTTATAAGCTTGCTTCTTTCTACAAATTGATAGTGGATATCTCATATTTGTATTTAGTATATGGTTTATGCTTATGTCTTCTACAGGTTATTCTCCCTAACAGCAAGGATTTCCTTGTCAAGTGTTGTTTTCATTATTAGAATTAATTCTCCTCAAATTCTGTATTTTTGAATGATACATCCTGATTTCTCTGAGAATGGACTTGATGAAAGTCCGGGATCCTAACCCTAGGGGGGGGGGGGGTGAATAGGGTGAACTTCAAATTAGTGACCAATTAAAACCAATTTAGATTTCTTAATAACTTAACTAGCCAATAGTGATGATTTATCAAACAAGATGCGGAAGCTGATAAAATCAATCACCACAAGCATTCACCATTATACAAAGATTTATGGTGGTTCAGCCTCAATGCCTACATCCACTATCGGCTTGTGATCCAACACCCCACCAGATTTCCACTATCTACGCTTTTCAATAGGCTAAGCAATAACCTCTAACACTATGCTTTTCTTAGGCTTAGCAATAACTGATAGTCCTGGGATCCGAACCCTAGAGGGGGGGTGAATAGGGTGAGCTTCAATTATGACCAATTTTAATCAAATTTAACTTCTTTAAATTAAACTAGTCACAAGTGGTGATTACAAATAAAATGCGGAAGCTTAAATAAAAACAATCACCACAAAGCAAGCACCATCACACAAGGATTTATAGTGGTTCGGCCTCAATGCCTACATCCACTACCGGCTTGTGATCCAACACCCCACCGGATTTCCACTATTTATGCTTTTCAATAGGCTAAGCAATAACCTTTACAATGATGTTTCTCAAGGCTCAACATCAACCTTTACATTATGCTTTTCTTAGGCTAAGCAATAACCTCTTCAACCACAAGGTTGGTTATCTCTCTACTTAGTGTCTAACATACACTTGATGGAGATACAATTTATAGCTCTTAACAATGCCTCTTAATTAGGCGGATATGAAAGTGATAATCTAATACACACATACACTAAATGAATGCAAAGATGTATGCTCATGAGGTGTGTGTGTGATGTCCTCAATCAATTTGAAAATGAAAGCTCATAAATGTATGCCTAAGGCTTTTGAAAGTTTTAGCTCATAAAACATTTATGATTGAGGAAATGCTAATCACATGTTAAAACTAACTTGTAAAAGATATACATTTGTATCCTAAACAAGTTGTGAAAATTCAAAGACCAAAACATGTGAAGCATAGGGATGTCAATCAAATCAACAATGTAGCTCATAAAACATAAAAATAGATTTGATTGAAATTAGGGGACAAATCACATGAAATTATAAATACAACTTCAAAAAGATATACCTATCAAAGTAAGGCAAGTTGTGAAAATTTAAAACAATAATACATATGATTTGTAAAGTTTGTTGAATCCAAAACATAAGATACATTTGAAAGAGATTTTCTTATGATGGAAAACAACAACCAAAGATTCAACGAAGTATATGAATCATGTTACATATAATTTCAAAGATTCTTTCATTAACATGATCTACTTAGATTTACCAAATAAAGTACTACTTGGATTGAATCAAATGGTGATGCATCCAAAACAATAGATCAATTCAAAACATAAAACATGTTAAGGACGCAACAAATCATAGTTTATCATGCTAGAAAGGATTTACCAATAATTAGAGCAAAACATGAAAACATATGATTTGTAACAATGTTGAATCCAAAACATAAGATATATTTGAAAGTGATTTTCTTATGTTGAAAAACAACACCCAAAGATTCAACCAAGTATATGAATCATGTTACATATAATTTCAAAGGTTCTTTCATTAACATGATCTACTTAGATTTACCAAAGATAAAGTACTACTTTGATTGAATCAATGGTGATGTATCCAAAACAATAAATTAATTCAAAACATAAAACATGTTAAGGATACAACAAAACATAGTATATCATGCTACAAAAGATTTACCAAAAATAAAACAAAGCATGACAACATATGGTTAAGGAAAGTAGAGCTTACTTGGTGATTTAACTCATTAATCCAACCTTTAGCTTTCCTAATGATCCCCTTAATCCGTAGTTCATTTCCCTTTTATTTGCCTCAAAACCCCTCAAGGAGGGCCTTAAAATTCCCAACTTTTGGCAAAGGAAAGAACTCATATTTATAGCCAAAACAGCCCAACGGCTAGTCCCCGGTCGACCCCATGACAAGGCTCGGTCGACCGGGTAGACACAACGGCTATATTTCTGACCGTTGGAGCTTCAGGAACCCAGTCGGCCTGCAGTGTAGCCGGTCGACCGGGTCCCCTGGGCCGGTCGACCGGCCACACTGCTGGTCGACCCCCTGGGACCAAAATTCCCATAATTGCATATTTTCAAAGTATTTCTTGGGGGAACTTTTGGGCCACTAAACCAAGCTTGGAAACATGTTTTAAATCAACCTAAGATGTTTAAAAACATGAAACACAAAAAGCCTAAAATGATTTAAAACTTTAAAACAAAGGCTAGGTTGATTTCTAAAAACTCTTTTCTAAAACAAATGCATCCAAGTTTTAAAAGCAAATCATGCATAAATCAATACTTTTACAACTCTTCAAAAAATGCATGTTTAAAACAGGATTTCAAGATTTCTTAAATCAATGCATATGTGTGTAAAACAAATGATGCTAGAATGATAATGCATCCATCAAATTGCAATCTACAAAATTCCTAACAATAACCTATATACACTATGCTTTTCTAGGGCTTAGCAATAACGTATACACTATGCTTTTCTAAGGCTGAGCATTAACCTTTACAAGTGAAGATTTCTCGAGGAAAGTGTCTTTACAAACACTCTAAGAGATACAATTTAAGCTCAATTACAATGCCACTAAAATAGGCGGATATAAATGTGTAAAACAAACTCACACAACACTCTATGTAATGCAAAGATGAATGCACATGATGTATGTGTGTAAACTTCAATCAAAGTTAAAAATAAGGCCCAAATGATATGTGCTCAAAGCATTTCAAAGTTTAAAGAACATGAATAGTTAGATTGAAGTTGTATTGCAAATCACATGTTCTTTTTCAAAAGACAACTTGTTAAGATTTCATTAATCAAGAAATGTAAGTTGTAAGAAAATTTAAATCATAAGGAACATGTAATGACGGTGCAAAGATGTTTTCAAAACATAAAGATTTCCTATGAGATCATAGAGTGAAAACAACTAGATAAAGACTCAATCAAGTAGAGTGATCATGCATCAAATGGAAACAAGAAAGTTGAAGTAAGCATGATATATACAACAAGGCAATGACTTGGTTTGAGACTAAGTGATAATCCAATAATGAATAAATCAAAGATAATATAGAGGATTCAACACATCAAAGTTAACATGCTACAAGAGATTTTCCAATAAGATAAATTAGCATATAACAAATGAGAAGAGCAAAGCTTACTAAGATGTATAACTATGAAATCAAGCTTTGTCTTTTCAAGATGTTTCCCTTGCTCCCTTGTATTATACTTGATCTTGGGTTTGAAAAATGTTCAGAAGAAAACTCCCAAGATTGGTCTCCAAAGAGACTCTCTAAAAGCTCTCTCACAAAACAAAGAGAGTTCTTAAATAAGGAAAATAGAGTCCAACGGATCTCTTGTCGGTCGACCGAGCCCAATGGTCAAAATACAACGGTCATAAATTTTTGAAACAATTCTATTGTCGGTTCACCGAGACTCATTCGGTCGACCGACACCTGACCGACAGAGCAAAAATGACTGAAAACATGCTCTCTGGAATCAGAACCGAAACAGAGTTCGGTCAGGTACTGAGACACCTTCGGTCGACCGACAATCGACCGACAAAAAAATAGCGTGCTGGAAATGGAACCGATAAAAGCTCGGTTGAGCTTGGTTCACTTGTCGGTTAGCCAACACTTGACCGACAGGGAAAACAGCCAAAGGATATGAAGGTTTTGACTCGAAAATCTTTGGAACAAGGATTCACACAAAAAATAAAAGATTCCCAAGTCAAATAAAATGACATTTTGAAACAAAATGAAATCAACCAAAGGCATTTTGAATAAAACATGATAGGGTAAATTTTCAAACATGATTTTCAATAAACCAAAATGCAATTTTGAGATTAGGTGAAGTGATGAAAATGAATGCATATGTTAACCATCAAATTGCAAACTACATAGATCTAACACTTGATGCATGGAATGATCGTGATGCCTATGGTTTAATGGAAGTTGTTTATTACTAAGGAGTGATTCAGAATGTATGGGAAGTAGAAGGAGGGAAAAGAAATCAAACTGTATAGGAAACAGTGCATATTTTTGCACTAAAAACGGACCCAAACAGCAACTGGGCCCAGGCTTGGGCTCTGTCAGGCCTGTTTCAACATGTTTTTCCCCTCCTAATTGAAGTGTTTAGATTCCCTATGGATCATGGATATTTGGAAAAGGAAAGATTTGAAGGAAATACATTGAATTGTATAAATTTGAAAGTGAAAAATGGGGGAAAAGTTTGAAGTGGGAATTACCCGGGGAAATTTTTTTTGTCTTAATGTACACTTTGCATCCTTAAATGATGGAGATCTTCATTGGTACCAAACCCTTTATCCTAAAGCAACATTTAGGGGTTAAGTGTATATCAAGACAACCCTTGGTAAGCCATTGAACCATTACACACAACTTCATTCCAAGTTAGAGGAAATTGTATGATTTCTACAAATTGAATTGAAATAGATTTGAGTGGTTCGCCACGTTTGAAAACATCGGTAAGGCTACTCGTTTGAATTGTTCAATATTGTTCGTTTGTAATTGCTCAAAGTAGTTCCTTTTATCAATTTGAAATTTATTGAAATGTTTTGATTTATATTAACTCAGATTTTGATCGGCGCCACTAAGCTTGGGTTACCTAGTTGGGCTGATCACCCGGCTTGGGATCCTTAAAATTATTGCCAACTGCAGTTTGAATCCCCATTGACTGCTCCGACCATGGCTACGGTTATTGAGTGTTCCGTCCATTTTATATGGTTCGGTTAGATTGTTCCGACCATTTTATATGGATTGGTAATTGATCGTTCCACCCGTTTTATATGGCACGGTTATTGATTGTGTGCTCTTGTTACTTCAGTAATAGGAGAATATAGCGGAATGTGGATTGCCATTGTTTTTATTCGATTCATTCTATTTTTCGAAATTGTTAATGACTCAGGAATTATTTTTTTACTTCATCAGTATTCATATTCGGACTTTCGAATGCATTTAAATGACTTTATAATGTTTTATAAATTCTTTTCATTCTATTATTTGTTTTATTTGCTTGCCAGACCGTCGTGTATGATACTCTCTTGTTTGGTGCCAGATATCAATCCCGCTTCCTTTAAGGCGAAGCGAGAGGAGGAGGCGGACGAACCACCAATTGGACATGAGTGGCAGCCCAACGATGTCATCTAGACGTCAGGATGGGTTATGAGATTCAAATCACATTTTGGGATTAATGCTCTTTTGGGAACTTGTTTCTATAGCCTTTGTTGGTTGTTTTTATGGGAATTGTATAATGTTAACTTACTTTTGGTATTGTAAACTTAAACAAATTATGGGCTTGCTTATGATATATTTCTCATTCTGATGCAAAGTATGATCGTTCATTTTATGCTTTCTAATTGATTAAGTGTTTGCTACATTGCTTCCGCACATTTTATAAATGTCGTAAATGTAATTGTTGTATTGTGATGGATTGGAAATAGGAATCCTCACCGCGGAAACTGTTGGAAACCAGCGTGTCTGGGCGAAATTTTCTGGCTCGCCGCGCCGCGGCCCCGGAATAGGGACATGTTTTGTTAGGTCTCGGTCCGGGGGCGTGACAAAAAATATCATCATGCATTAGATACTAGGAAAACATTAACCAAAGTTTGACCAATTCCAACCCAACTTGGTCAAAACCAATCAAATTTTGTCCAAGTCAAAAATCATGTTGGCTTGACCTAGAGACTCTAGCCTTCTATCTTGATGCATCAAAAAAAAAAATGCATGAACATCTTGGATTGCATAAACCTCATTATCATGGTGAGAAAAAGAGGGAAAGCAAACAAAAAAAAAAGAGAAGAAATAAAAAAAAAAGAAGAGAGAGAGAAATCTCTTCAAAAAAATATGGACTGGCCAGCAGGCCGTGGCCCACTGCCACGTGGCAGTATAAGTCAAAAATCATGTTGGCTTGACCTAAAGACTCTAGCCTTCTATCTTGATGCATCAAAAAAAAAATGCATGAACATCTTGGATTGCATAAACCTCATTATCATGGTGAGAAAAAGAGGGAAAGCAAAAAAAAAAAAAAAAAAAAGAGAAGAAAAAGAGAGAGAGAGAGAGAGAGAGAGAAATCTCTTTAAAAAAAAGGACTGGCCAGCAGGCCGTGGCCCATTGCCACACGGTAGTATGGCCAGGTCCGTACGGACCTGTCTATATAGCAAAAGAAAAAAAGAACAGCAGCGCATGTAAAAAAAAAAAAGAAAACACAATGAAAAAAAACAAAGAGAAAAGAAAAAAAAAGAAAAGAAAGAAATTTCTACATCTACATGGAGTTTCTTGTGAAGGAAGAAAACTTACTTGAAGCAATGGATGGAAAAGAAGAAAGAGAACTTGAAGATTCCTGAAGAAAAAGAAGAAAAGCTCTTGATCTTGGAGCACTCTTGAAGACTTTTGCAAAAAGAAAGCAATAAAGGCAAGAGATCCAACCTCCTTTGCTTTTATAGAGGAGAGCAAACCAAAAGAGGAAAGAAGGAGAAAACCAAGAAGGTAAGTGCTAAAAACTAGCAACTTTCCCAAAAGAAAGAAGATTTGAGATATTCTCTCTTAAAAAGAAGATTCTTTGAGAAATTCTCTCTAAAAAGAAAGGGAATGAGAAATATTCTCTAATAAAAAAAGATACTTTGAGAAAATCTCTCCCAAAAACAAGGAAGCATGAGAGAGTCTCTCCAAGTAAGGATATTTTTAGATATTCTCTACCCACAAGAGATATTTTTAGATATCCTTTACAAAATGAATTCATATGAGATCTAAGCCATCTCCAAAGCTTAAGATCGCATGGGTTAGCCCACATGAGTCAGGTTTGACCACCTAGGCACTAAAAGGGGCTTCCTATCAAAAACCTCCTTTGCCAAGAGCATACAAAATGGTCCCATGCCTCTCTTGAGTTGACTGAGCCATTCAAAAAAAAAAAAAGGCCTCATGAGTTTCCAAAAAACCAAACCATCCAACCTCATTTTCCAAATTAAGCCAAAATCTTGAAATTGACAATCCACAAAAAACAGTTCTGGTCCCCTAACTAGCCACATAAAGCTTGTTAGGTCACAAGGCCAAAACCAAAAAATAAAAAATAAAATGATTCCTGACCCCTGGCTCGCCACATACAACTTGTTAGGTCACAAGGTCAAAACCAAATCTGACCCCCCAATTTGCCACATACAGCTTGTTGGGTCACAAGGTCAAAATCAAAAATCAAATCCCGACCCCCTAACCTGCCACATACAGCTTGTTAGGTCACAAGGTAAAAAACCAAGAAGCTTTTGACTGCCTAATGTGCCACATACAACCCTTAGGTTCACAAGGTCAAAAGGAAAACCCAAAATCCAACTCCCTCATGTCATTTTCAAAACTTTGCCTTGAAATGGTACGTGATCTCTCTCATTACCATAAAATCCCCTTGGAAACTCAAAAGGCAATTAAAAAAATTGCTTAGAGACTCTTGGTCAAGTCAGAAGCTCTCTTTCAAGTTTCTCTTCTAGGCACATCGGCTCCAAAAGCTACTCGTCACTGTACCTCGAGGGGGCATTTGTTGACACCAAAAATGTCACTTTGCCTCCTCAACATCAAGAAGCCACGCGAAGCTGCATCCTACTACAAAACAGGCAATCCTTCTTCAAGCATCATATTTTGTCAGAATCAAACAAAAACTGCAAGATCCTCCAAGACAGCCAAAAGAGGGGTTCACATGAAGTTTCGGGTCATTCCAATATCATTTGACCCTACTTCACTCCTCCGACAGCTGAACATATGCTCCTGGCGGCAACGGCGTCGAAGACATCAAAACTTCGATCAAAGCCTAAGGATGGTCTCAAAATACCTCCAAAGGGCTCCATGTCAAATTTCAAGTCAAACCGACAACGTTTGGCCCTCCATCAACCCTTGAACAACAAAATCAAGCCTCTCAGCAGCGAGAACCACCGAGGCCATCACTCATCAAATAGAGCACATGGGCGGTTTCAACATGCTTCAAAATGGCTGCACGTCAAATTTTAGGTCATTCCGACAACGTTTGACCAGACATTCACGCTCCGAGACAAAATCAAGGCTACCAGCGGCGGAGCACCCTAGGACCATGACATCCAAATCGGAGCCAACGAATTGTCTCAAAATGACTCCAATAGGCTCCTTGTCAAATTTCAAGTCAATCGGAAATCGGTTGACCGCACATCAACCCGCGACATCTTCTCCGCAATGAAATCAAGCCTATGGCGACGGGACCCCTAACGACTTCAAAACTCAAACAAAAGCCCATGGTCGGTCCTATCTACTGCTCAGGAGGCTTCACCTCAAATTTCAGGTCATTTTGACATCGTTTGACCTAGTTTCCACTCTTGACTGAAAATCGGCTACAAAGTCTTCGGTTTTTCCAAAAAAATAGGAAACTTTGTGCTTCGATTTGCACGGCTTCTTGTAAGACCCCGACCCGAGTGAACCCGATTAGTGCTAATTAAGTTGCATGTTAGTGCTAAGCTTGATTAGTGTTTTTGGCTAAGTTGGGTTTGAAATAGCTTTTGATATAGTTTTGGGGATTTTGATTTGCTTTGTGTTAGTAGGGCCCTTTGGCGGTTCCTTTTCATGACATTGCATATGTTTGAGGATTTATCGGAAGTTTTTACATTCATGATTTTAATCCCGTTTTACTCGTTTTGATGATCCCTACAACTTTCATGTTGATCCCGATTCCGCTTGAGGTCCCGAAACCCGATTTCATAGCCTTGAGGGCAAAACAGTCATTGCACACAAAATCTGTACCCAAAACTTGATATTCCCGAAACCCGCGAAACATATACTTTTTGGAAACTAGATATTTCGACGAGCATTTCTTCCTTCTTCGTCGAATTCATCCGAGGACCCGAGAGAGATGATTTCAGCCAAACAAGCTCCATTAGTTGTGGGACCCAACCCCTCAATTGTTAACAAAGGAGACCCTTCCCCTTCCTTTTCCATTTTCATTTTCCAGCACAAGAGAGAGAACTAGGGTTTTGTGAGCAACTCTTTCTTCTTCTTGCTTCTCCTTCTCCAATCCTCACCAATCTTGCACCAACATCTAAATGGAACTCACCACCCTCTTCCTTATCTAGCAAGCTTCATTTTGATACCTTTTGTAGAGGAATCCATCAACTTTGAGACTCCCTTTGAGATAGCTCTCTTCATTTGAAGGCCATCCAAGTAAGTAATCCCCTTCATCTTCTACATTTGTGTTCCTATAGCCTTAGAGAAGCTCCACCTTTATTATTGAAAGGTTTCCTTGTCCTTTCATTGTTTGACCCATTTTAGGGTTTGTTTTGGGGGTTTTTTATTGTAGCTTGGAAGTGAGCTTAAGAAGTGAGTAGAGGCTTGATTTTGGGCTAGCTTGGACTTGAGGCAAGTGAATGATGAAGTGTTTTTAAGTTTTTAATGGTTTGGTGAAGTATTTATGGATTTTCATGCTTTTATGGCTTTATTTATGGTTGAAATAAATGCATCTTGATAGTCTCATTTAATGTCTTGGAAACATATGTTTAAGTCATCTTGTTTATAGTACTATGTGGTTGTTTATGTGTTGGAAGGAAAGGAAAAAGGGAGAAAAAAAAATCAAGTTCCCGGACCTGCTATACGCCCAGGTCCGATCGATCGGACATGCATGCCGATCGATCGGACTGTCGCGAACTGTAAGGCTTTTCGAGCCGATCGATCGGACCTGTCAGTGAAATTTGATATTGTTTTTTTTTTTTGGACCTTGGCTACCCTCCTTGGACTCATTTGACCATACGTGAGGGCGTCTTGAGCCGATGCACTTCACGGTTGGTTCGGAGGCATCGGAGTTCAATCTATTTCAATCTTGAACGGGATGGAACGACACGATATTTTCTTCATACCTAAACGCAAGGTCTATTTCGTTGGGAATCGCGAATTCTATTCCTTTCGGTGACTGAGTAGGTTGCTCGATGGTTCCGGGTTAACATCATACTTAGGATGGACCGTTATTAGTCTTGATTTTTTCTATCATAACATCTAGTTATAACCATAAGCTCAATCTAAGTTTTGAGAATCGTAAAAGTGGATAAGGAGCCCGGAATGTCTTCAAACTCAAGGAGTACCAAGTCATTTCCATAATCGACATACGGGACCCCTATTCACTCAAATAGATCTAAAAATCATTATCTTTCCCGAATTGGTATAGTTCATTCTATTCTTCATTTCCTGATTTACATTACATGAATTGTTTTCCCCGAAAGCATTGATGTACACTTGAAATGGTTACTTGACCTGAAGTGCATTGCTCCACATGATATGTCAGTGTGCCCTTGAGCACCCCCGTCTTGCCCGTCTGATTATGTATTTGTACTTGATTTACTTGCATTGTCTCGATCGTATTTGACCTATGAGTCGGCACCACTAAGCTTGGATAACCCTGTTGGTCTGATCCACCGACTTGGAGATCCCCCTCTTGTCCCGCCAGCTGCAGTTTGGATCCCGCTACCCGGTCATTACCGTGGTCTTGTCCCGATGCCGCAGATTGCTACTGTGGTCCCCGATGCCCGGCTCGCTACCGTGGTCATGTATAGTATTGTATATGTATTTAAAGATCCACTGTTTCTCCTCACCTCGAGTGACTGAGATCAGTACCTAGTTATTGCTCTATCGCTTTAGTGATAGAGGACTTAGCTTCGTGCGGTCGCCATCTTGCTTGTTTCCCGATTCCTTGGATACCTTATGAGTTTTATCTTGTCTACTTGTTTTCTAACAAATGATTTATCTATTTTATGAGAGTTCTTGTTTAAACAGATTTCTATGCTTTTCAAGATATTTCATCTATTATACATTGTTATATCTCTTCACTCTCTTGCCAGACCGTCGTGTCTGACCCATTTGCTTTGGTACTCAGGTCCCGTTGCCGGTTTCCTTGAGGAGGAGCCAGAGGAGGCGGTAGGTGAGCCGCAACCTCTAGTTGAGTGGCGTGCTGACGATGTCATGTAGACATCGGGTTGCTACAAGAGGCGTAACATTTTGGGGAGAACTATTTAACCATTCTTTTGGGTTATTGTTTTGTTTATATTGGCCTTTGTTGGCCTCTAATTTTAGGGAATGTAACTAAATGATGTTTTGTCTAACTTTAACAACTTTTGGGAAACATGCTATACATCATTGCTCATTCTGATACAGTACTCTATACTTGATGTTATTGCTTTCATGACTAGAGATAGTCTAACTATTTGATTTGCTACACGCTTCCGCACTTAAAAAGAAATATTCATGCAAGGTCCTGATATCCTCACTGCGGACACCTGTGGGAAATTAAATAAATTGTATCTTCTTGATGTAGATCCTTCAGTCATCATTATTCATTAGTGTCCCGATCCCGGTTTCCCGGTCTGGGGTCGCGACAGACTGGTATCAGAGCGAGTCGTGTTTTAAGCATTTAAAAGAAACTAGAAATCCTAAGGACGTGGCGAGGATCCGTTAGATCTTTCGTTATCTAGTATCGTGTGAGCAATGTGTGACCCTTTATATTATCTTGTGTTAACAATTTGTTTTGCAGCATCATGCCTCCCCGTAAGAGAACAGTGAATGGTATTCCTTCTGGCAGTAACACTGATAACACCGGGCCAGTAGAAGAGGATATAGTCGAGAACAACCCACCAAATCAGTTTCAGGAAATGATGCAAGCCTTGCTGGTCAAGCTAATGAGAACCAGGCCAGATTGCAAGAACAGATGCTCAAAAGGGAAGAAGACCATGCTAGAGAGATGGCAGAAATGCAGAGGCAATTGCTTGAGGTCTTGTAGAGAAGGCCAGATCCGGTTCAACCTCAGCCCGCAATCGTCATAAACCAAAGGCAACATGATCCTAATGCCTTGTTCGAACGATTTTGGAAGAGAGCACCAAAGGAATTTCTTGGAGAGGAAGATCCATTGGCTGCAGATGACTGGTTGGAACATACGGAGAACATCTTCGAGATTTTCCAGTGCACAGGAGCAGATAGGGTTAAGCTAGCATCATCCCTTTTCAGTGGTACAGCTGATAGATGGTGGAAAACGGTCAGGGAAGAATATAGGAATATGGCTGATGCAGAAGTGTGGGCAAACTTCAAGAGACAATTCCATGATAAATACGTACCTGCCCATATCAAGAGACAGAAGGCCATAGAGTTTTAGCAGCTGGTCCAAGGAAGCATGACAGTCCTCGAATACCTTACCAAGTTCGAGAGATTGTCTAGATATGCCCCAGAGTTGGTAGATACGGTGGAGAAGAAGATAGCCAAGTTCTTTGAGGGACTCAACCCTTTCATTGAGAGGGACGCCACGGGAGTAGTACCACCTGCTACTTTCGATGAGGCAGTCAAGAGGGCCTATAAGTTCGAAAACTTCCACAACAAGATCCTCAGAGTGCAAGGCAAGAGTCCAGCTCAGCAGCAGAATTTCCAGTATCAGAGAAACCATCAGAACAAGAGACAGAGGACAGAACAGAATGCTCAAGCTCCAGTGGTGTGTATCCACTGTGGGAAGAACCATGAGAGTGCGCAGTGTCGTACACTCACAGGAGCATGTTTCAGATGTGGCTCCATGGCTCATCAGATGAGAGACTGTCCAAGGCAGAATAGGCAGAATCAGCAGTAGCAGGGGGCACAGCGACCACCAGCACCACAGAATGCACTTGTTGTTTAGAATCAGGCAAGGCCACACCAGCAGCAACCACCACACCAGCAGCAGTTTAGACAGCAGCAGCAGCCACAACAACAGGCTCGTCAGCAGGGACAGAACCCCAATCAGCGTGCACCGCAGCAGCATAGGAATGCACCACATGGCAGGCCACAGCAAGCTCAGAACAGGCCACAACTTCGAGGGCAATTCTACGGGGTCAATAGAGTGGATGCAGAGGCAGCGGGAAATGTTGTAGAAGGTACACTCCTTGTTTGTGGGATTAAAGCTATGATTTTGTTTGACCCTGGCTCCACACACTCTTTCGTATCCCATAAATTTGCTAAGTTGATTGACATGCATGCTAGAGAACTTGAGTTCATTTTGACTGTGGCAACCCCAGTAGGTAAACAAGTTATTTGTAGAACCTTTTATCCTAGTTGCACAGTCCATATAGGAGGAGTGGTTTTAACCGCAGATCTCATTTCTTTGGAGATGTTTGATTATGATGTCATCCTAGGGATGGATTGGCTGGTAGGGTACCATGCCACAATGGATTATTTCTATAAGATCCTTACTTTCAAGTTGGTTGAGACACCAGCAGGAGTGTCGTTTCAGGGAGAGAGGAGGAATCCTTGTGCAGGGTTTGTTTCAGCGTTGAAGGCTGACAGACTTTTGAGAAGTGGTTGTGAAGCTTATTTAGCGTTTATCGCGGAGGATAAGCGGTCCCAAGGGGTGGAGGAGATCCCAATTGTTTGGGAATTCCCGGATGTTTTTCCAGAGGAGATTCCAGGTCTGCCACCCATGAGAGAGATTGATTTCACTATTGAGTTGCTACAAGGGACCGCTCCTATATCTATTGCACCTTATAGAATGGCTCCAGCAGAATTGGGAGAGTTGAAGACTCAGTTGCAAGAACTGTTGGACAAAGGTTTTGTGAGACCGAGTGTTTCACCTTGGGGAGCTCCAGTCTTGTTTGTCAAGAAGAAGGATGGTTCAATGGGGATGTGTATTGATAACAGAAGACTGAACCAAGTAACCATCAAGAACAAATATCCACTGCCAAGGATAGATGAATTGTTTGATCAATTTCAAGGTGCATCATTCTTTTCGAAGATTGACTTGAGATCCGGTTATCATCAGCTGAGAGTCAGAGAATCAGATGTGTTGAAAACAGCTTTCCGGACAAGATATGGCCACTATGAATTCCTAGTGATGCCATTTGGGTTGACAAATGCACCGGCAGTGTTCATGGCTTTGATGAACAAGATATTTGCAGAATATCTAGATCAGTTTGTAGTGGTATTCATTGATGACATTTTGGTGTACTCCAAGACCAAGGAAGAGCATGAAGAGCATTTGAGGATTGCATTGCAACTCTTGAGAGAGAATCAGCTGTATGCAAAGCTTAACAAGTGTGAATTTTGGCTAGACCAAGTAGCATTTCTGGGGCACATTTTCTCAAGAGAAGGTTTGTCAGTGGATCCGTCCAAGATTGAAGCAGTTATGAGTTGGGAAAGACCGAAAAATGTGATAGAAATCAGGAGTTTTCTGGGAATGGCAGGTTATTATCGGAGGTTTGTGCAAGGTTTTTCGTCGATTGCGTCACCTTTGACGAAGTTGACAAGGAAAAATGCACCATACGTTTGGACAGAGCAGTGTGAAGAGAGTTTCCAAGAGCTAAAGAAGAGATTAATTACAGCACCAGTCCTTACTTTACCATCTGGAAGCGGCGGTTTCACCATTTTTACCGATGCTTCTAATGTTGGACTTGGTTGTGTGTTGATGCAAGAGGGAAAGGTGATTGCTTATGGATCCCGGCAATTGAAAGATCACGAGAAGAACTATGCCACCCATGACCTGGAGTTAGCAGCGGTTGTGTTCGCATTGAAGATGTGGAGACATTACCTTTATGGAGAGCAGTTCGAAGTCCACTCCGACCACCGCAGCTTACAGTACTTGTTTTCTCAGAAAGAATTGAACATGAGGCAGAGAAGATGGATGGAATATATCAAGGACTATGATTTTCCAATCAAGTACCACTCGGGGAAAGCAAATGTAGTTGCAGATGCCTTGAGCAGAAAATCAGTAGGCTTGGCGAATCTTAGTGGCACTTGTATTTTTGAACAGTTTGAAGAATTGAGCTTAGACATGCAGCCCCTAAGGAAGGGTGTTTTGTTAGCTAACATGACGGTGTCAAAACCTTCTTTCATTCAGAAGATCAAGGATAGCCAGTTGCAAGATCCAGAGTTGGCCAAGATTTCAGAGCATATAGCAGAACATCTTGATTTTCGTATTGTGGATGAGTTTTGTACTACCGTGACCGTCTGTGCGTGCCTAACATTGAAGATTTGAGGAATGACATCATGACTGAGGTTCATAGCACAAAGTACTCTATGCATCCAGGCAGCACAAAGATGTATCAGAACTTGAAGGGTAGATTTTGGTGGAACAATATGAAGAGAGAGATTGCAGCGTTTGTCTCCCGTTGTATGACCTGTCAGTTGATTAAGGCAGAACATCAGAGGCCTCCAGGGTTGTTACAACCGTTAGAGATTGTGAGAACCCGACCCCTAATCTCTTGGATTAGTGTTGTTTTATTTGTGGATTAGTTCTTTTAGTGGGATTAGTATTTGTTGGGTTGAGTTTGTGAGCTAGAATGGTTTTTCTTCTAGTTTTGGGCTTTTGAGTGCTTTGGTAGCTTGTGGGGCCCTTTGGGGGTTCCCTTTTCGGCTTTGCATTTACTTGTGAGAATTTCCCGATTTGTTTCGTATTGTGTTTTTGGCCCGTTGCATTCATCTTGGGGAATCCTACAACTTTCATGTTGATCCTATATCCATTTGAGAACCCGAAACCCGATTTCTTGGCCTTGAGGGCAAAACAGTCATTGCACACCAAATCTGTACCCAAAACTCGATATTCTCGAAATCCGTGAAACATACACTTTTTGGAAACTAGATATTTCGACGATCATTTCTTCCTTCTTCGTCGAATCCATCCGAGGTCCCGAATTAGATGATTTCAGCCACCCAAGTTCTTTAAGTTGTGGGACCCAAACCTCACTTGTTTATAAGGGGAACCCATCTCCTTCATTCATTTCATTCACCATTGTTCCAGCTGAACCTAGGGTTTTCCCTTGTGCAACTTCTTCTTCTTCTTGCTTCTTCATCTCCAAGCCACACCAATAGTTCACCAATCAAGAAATGGAGACCACCTTCTTCTTCCTCATCTTTCAAGCTTTCCATTGATACCATTTGTGAAGAGAACCCTCCATCACAAGACTTCCTTTGAGCTTACCTTGTCCATTAGAGGACCTTGCAAGTAAGTGTTCTTCTTCATCTTCTAGATTTGTAATCTTCTAGCCTTAGAGAAGCTCCACCTTGATTATTGAAAGGTTTCATGGTCATTTCATTGTTTAACCCATTTTAGGGTTGTTTTGGGGTTTTTTGTAGAGATTGTGGATCTTGAGCTTGAGAGATGATTAGGAGCTTGATTTGCTTGATTAGAGTCAAAGGCAAGTGGATGAATGGATGGTTTGAATGTTATTAAGTTTTATGAGAAAATCCTAAGTTTTATTACTTGTTCTTAATAATGTGATATATGTTTCTACACATGCTTCTTGTCATATTTCTATTGATTTCGAAATTGCATATTAATAGTGGTTTCTCTCTTGTTAATCTCTTGGAAAAATGTGCTTTCATTTGGTCAAGTTTGTTCATATGGTTTTAAAAGGAATGAGGTTGGATTGGCTATTCATGGTTATGTTTATAAGTTACATTGACTTGAAATTGATACCCGTTTAAAGAGGTGTTTGAATTTAATTGTTCATTGGAGTTTTAATGAGGTTTTGAAGTGATTATGGAAGAGAAATGCTAGTGGTTTAAGTGTTGGAAAGGAAAGGAAAAGGGAAGAAAAATCAGTGTCCCGGACCTGCTGCACGCCCAGGTCCGATCGATCGGACCTACAGGCCGATCGATCGGCCTGTCTTTAACTGAGAGGCTTTTTGGGCCGATCGATCGGCCGATCGATCGGACCCTGTACATTTCTGGTACAGAAATTTCGACCGATCGATCGGTCCGAAGATATTGTATTTTTTTGGAAACCTTTGGGCTTTCTATGAGTCCTAGGGGTATATACCTTAGTGTTAAGACCAATTGTACCCTAATCTAAGGTCTCTAAGACTAGGGAACTGAAAGAAAGAATGGTGTTGATTTAGACACTAATTCTTGGTTTTAGGTGGGACCCTGGCTACCCTCTTTGGATCTGTTTGGACCATGTGTGAGAATGTCTTGAGCCGACACGCCTCACGGTTGGTTCGGTGGCATCGGAGTTAATCCATTTCAATCTTGAACGGGATGGAACGACGCGATATCTTCTTTATATCTAAACACAAGTCTATTTCCTTGGTTATCGCTAATTCTATTCCTTTCGATGACTAAATCGGTTGCTCGATGTTTCCGGATTAATGTCAAGCCTAGGATGGACCGTTTATAATCTTGATTCTTGCTACTGTAACATCTAGTACTACCCATAAGCTCATGTTAAGATTTTAAAATAGTAAAAGTGCATAAGGAGCCCGGAATGTCTTCAAACTCAAGGAGTACCAAGTAATGATTATAATCGACATACGGGACCCCTATTCACTTAAATGGATCTTGAAATTAATACTTTTCCCGAAATTGTTATAGTTCATTGTTTCACCTCTTTTCCCGAGATTTGCATTACATGACTTGTTTTCCCAAAAGCATTGGAGTTACTCTAGTAACAGTCATTTTTCCCGAAGTGCATTGCATCACATGATATGACAGTGTGCCCTTGAGCACCCCGTTTTACCCGTTTAATTATTGTACTTGATTTACTTGTTTCCCCGAAAGCATTGAAGTTACTCTAGTAACAGTTATTTGTCCCGAAATGTATTGCCCGATATGAAGTGACAGTGTGCCCTTGAGCACCCTCGTTTTACCCGCTTATTTACTGCACTTGATTTACTTGCATATGTCTCGATTGGTTTTGACCTATGAGTCGGCATCACTAAGCTTGGATACCTTGTCGGTTTGATCCACCGACTTGGAAATCCCTCTCCCGTCCCGCCAGCTGCAGTTTGGATCCCGATACCCGGTTATTGCCGTGGTCCCGTCCCGATACCCGGTTCGCTACCGTGGTCCCGTTCCCGTATATTTATATTGTATATATGATTTACGTTGAGTCTCCTCACCTTGTGTGACTGAGACCAACGTCCCGTTATACTCTTGTCACTTCGGTGATAGAGGACTTAGCTTCTTGTGATTGCCATCTTGCCAGTTCCCGATTTCCTTGGATACCCGACATGTTTTATATTGTTTACTTGCTTTCCGATAAATGATTCGTTTCCTTTATGAAAGTTGTTATTTAAACAAGTGCTAATATTCTCCAATGTAAATTCAGTTATTATTATATTATTTTCTGTCCTTTGTACCCGCACATGTTTTAAATGAATGCCGGTTGGGTGAATAATCATGCTTTTACATATGTTCCATACGATCAATGATTTTGCTAGATTTAATGATTTCGCGTGTTTTAATGGAATACCCGAATTGTTAAATACCCGTGCCTTGTTTTAAAGGACATTTGGTTTGTCAGATTTCTTTGGTTACACCTGTTTTATACGAACACCCGATTTGTTAAATATCCCTGCTTTGAGATATGTTTTAAATGAACACTAGTTTTGACAGATTGCTTTGGTTACACCGGTTTTAAATGAACACCCGGTTTTGTTAAATATCTGTATTTTCACATATCTTCCAAATGGACTTTGGTTTAGCCAGACTGCTATGAATACCTGGGTTGTTGTATACTTATGTTTTTACTTAAGTTTCAAATGAACGTTTGTTTTGTCAAACCACTATATTGATACATGTTTTAGTCGAATACCCGATTGTCAAATATCTATGATTATAGATGATGTAAATGAATACATGTTTTATTAGATCTTCATGTTTTACCCATGCTCGAAACGAATACAGGTTTTCCCCGAGATTCCCGACTTTTGTACCCGTGTAATTATATGCAGCATTTGATCGATTAGCATGATTTATCATATGTTTTATTCTTCAGTATATTTGTTATCTTTTCATCCACCTGCCAGACCGTCGTGTCTGACCCACTACTTTTGGTACTCAGGTTCAGATTTCTTCGGCCCGAGTTGAGTGTTTTGTTGGCTTTGGAGCCATGCCTTGCAGGTTGTTTTGTCGGCTATGTCATGTAGACATTGAGCCTGACATCGGAGCTACGTCACATTTGGGTAGTAGTTTATAGCTTATTGTTGTATGGCTTTTATTAGCCTTTTCTAGGGATTCGTAATTAATGTACATTGATAATTGTAACTTAAACATATTTGGGAATGTAATATCCTGTTACTGTCAGCTCTGTAATTTATAGTGATGGTTATTCCAGTCTGATATGACTCCTGATATAATAGCGATATGCTAAAGGTTGAGTGCGACGCGAAATCCGATGGCCACGGACTTCGGGTCGCAACGCCACAAATGCTTCCGCAAAATATTCAGAATGTGTTGGGATATGTTGTCTTCACACACGCGGATCCTGGGAGAAGTAAAATACATTTATGCTTAATCCCATTTCCCGGCCCCGAGGTTTCGGTTCGGGGGCGTGACAGAGATCCCGGAATGGAAGTGGGAGCACATTACTATGGACTTTATTTCGGGATTACCTAGGACTAGTGGAGGCAACGATGCGATTTGGGTCATTGTGGACTGTCTCACCAAATCAGCGCATTTCCTTGCTATGAAGACTGGGAAGAAGATGCACATGCTACCTTTGGCAAAGTTGTTTGTCAGCGAGATCTTCAACCGACATGGGCAGCCAGTTTCTATCACTTCTGACAGAGATAGTAGATTTGTCTCGAGGTTCTGGAAGACATTACATGAGTCTATGGGTACGAGATTACAGTTCAGCACGGCTTATCACCCTCAGACAGATGGCCAGTCAGAGAGGACGATTCAGACTTTATAGGACATGCTCCGTGCTTGTGTGTTAGATTTGAAGACTCAATGGGATGAGACTCTACCATTGTGTGAGTTCGCTTACAACAACAGCTACCACTCGAGCATTGGGATGGCTCCTTTTGAGGCTTTGTATGGCAGAAGGTGTAGGACACCTGTGTGTTGGGAAGAAGTCGGTACTCGCAGTTTCCATGGACCGACTATGGTTAGTGAGACCAGCGACAAGATCAAGTTGATTCAGGAACGTCTGAAAGTGTCCAGGAGTAGGCAGAAGAGCTACGCAGACTCCCACCGCAGAGATTTACAGTTCAAGGAAGGAGACAAGGTTTTCTTGAAAGTGTCACCTACAAGGGGAACATTAAGATTTGGACAGAAGGGCAAGCTATCACGGAGATACATTGGACCATATGACATTGTGAGCAAGATTGGTGACGTGGCTTATAGATTGGCCTTACCACCTGAGCTATCTGGTGTACAAAACGTCTTCCATGTGTCTATGTTGAAGAAGTATGTTCCCGATCCTTCACATGTACTCCGGCATGAACCATTAGAGATTAGAGAGGATGCTACCTATGTAGAGAAGCCCGTTGAGATCATCGACACAAAGGAACAAGAGTTGAGGACTCGGACTATTCAGTGGGTGAAAGTATTGTGGGAGAATCATGGACCGGAAGAGGCAACGTGGGAATTGCGATATCAAGTACAGCAGAAGTACCCACATCTTCTACCAGAGGTGAGTTTTATGTTTCATTTGGAGGACCAAATGCCCTAAGGGGTGGAGGATGTAAGACCCCGACCCGAGTGAACCCGATTAGTGCTAATTAAGTTGTGTGTTAGTGCTAAGCTTGATTAGTGTTTTTGGCTAAGTTGGGTTTGAAATAGCTTTTGATATAGTTTTGGGGATTTTGATTTGCTTTGTGTTAGTAGGGCCCTTTGGGGGTTCCTTTTCATGACATTGCATATGTTTGAGGATTTATCGGAAGTTTTTACAATCATGATTTTAATCCCATTTTACTCGTTTTGATGATCCCTACAACTTTCATGTTGATCCCGATTCCGCTTGAGGTCCCGAAACCCGATTTCATAGCCTTGAGGGCAAAACAGTCATTGCACACAAAATCTGTACCCAAAACTTGATATTCCCGAAACCCGCGAAACATATACTTTTTGGAAACTAGATATTTCGACGAGCATTTCTTCCTTCTTCGTCGAATTCATCCGAGGACCCGAGAGAGATGATTTCAGCCAAACAAGCTCCATTAGTTGTGGGACCCAACCCCTCAATTGTTAACAAAGGAGACCCTTCCCCTTCCTTTTCCATTTTCATTTTCCAGCACAAGAGAGAGAACTAGGGTTTTGTGAGCAACTCTTTCTTCTTCTTGCTTCTCCTTCTCCAATCCTCACCAATCTTGCACCAACATCTAAATGGAACTCACCACCCTCTTCCTTATCTAGCAAGCTTCATTTTGATACCTTTTGTAGAGGAATCCATCAACTTTGAGACTCCCTTTGAGATAGCTCTCTTCATTTGAAGGCCATCCAAGTAAGTAATCCCCTTCATCTTCTACATTTGTGTTCCTATAGCCTTAGAGAAGCTCCACCTTTATTATTGAAAGGTTTCCTTGTCCTTTCATTGTTTGACCCATTTTAGGGTTTGTTTTGGGGGTTTTTTATTGTAGCTTGGAAGTGAGCTTAAGAAGTGAGTAGAGGCTTGATTTTGGGCTAGCTTGGACTTGAGGCAAGTGAATGATGAAGTGTTTTTAAGTTTTTAATGGTTTGGTGAAGTATTTATGGATTTTCATGCTTTTATGGCTTTATTTATGGTTGAAATAAATGCATCTTGATAGTCTCATTTAATGTCTTGGAAACATATGTTTAAGTCATCTTGTTTATAGTACTATGTGGTTGTTTATGTGTTGGAAGGAAAGGAAAAAGGGAGAAAAAAAATCAAGTTCCCGGACCTGCTATACGCCCAGGTCCGATCGATCGGACATGCATGCCGATCGATCGGACTGTCGCGAACTGTAAGGCTTTTCGAGCCGATCGATCGGACTGTCAGGCCGATCGATCGGACCTGTCAGTGAAATTTGATATTGTTTTTTTTTTTTTGGACCTTGGCTACCCTCCTTGGACTCATTTGACCATACGTGAGGGCGTCTTGAGCCGATGCACTTCACGGTTGGTTCGGAGGCATCGGAGTTCAATCTATTTCAATCTTGAATGGGATGGAACGACACGATATTTTCTTCATACCTAAACGCAAGGTCTATTTCGTTGGGTATCGCGAATTCTATTCCTTTCGGTGACTGAGTAGGTTGCTCGATGGTTCCGGGTTAACATCATACTTAGGATGGACCGTTATTAGTCTTGATTTTTTCTATCATAACATCTAGTTATAACCATAAGCTCAATCTAAGTTTTGAGAATCGTAAAAGTGGATAAGGAGCCCGGAATGTCTTCAAACTCAAGGAGTACCAAGTCATTTCCATAATCGACATACGGGACCCCTATTCACTCAAATAGATCTAAAAATCATTATCTTTCCCGAATTGGTATAGTTCATTCTATTCTTCATTTCCAAGATTTACATTACATGAATTGTTTTCCCCGAAAGCATTGATGTACACTTGAAATGGTTACTTGACCTGAAGTGCATTGCTCCACATGATATGTCAGTGTGCCCTTGAGCACCCCCGTCTTGCTCGTCTGATTATGTATTTGTACTTGAATTACTTGCATTGTCTCGATCGTATTTGACCTATGAGTCGGCACCACTAAGCTTGGATAACCCTGTTGGTCTGATCCACCGACTTGGAGATCCCCCTCTTGTCCCGCCAGCTGCAGTTTGGATCCCGCTACCCGGTCATTACCGTGGTCTTGTCCCGATGCCGCAGATTGCTACTGTGGTCCCAGATGCCCGGCTCGCTACCGTGGTCATGTATAGTATTGTATATGTATTTAAAGATCCACTGTTTCTCCTCACCTCGAGTGACTGAGATCAGTACCTAGTTATTGCTCTATCGCTTTAGTGATAGAGGACTTAGCTTCGTGCGGTCGCCATCTTGCTTGTTTCCCGATTCCTTGGATACCTTATGAGTTTTATCTTGTCTACTTGTTTTCTAACAAATGATTTATCTATTTTATGAGAGTTCTTGTTTAAACAGATTTGTATGCTTTTCAAGATATTTCATCTATTATACATTGTTATATCTCTTCACTCTCTTGCCAGACCGTCGTGTCTGACCCATTTGCTTTGGTACTCAGGTCCCGTTGCCGGTTTCCTTGAGGAGGAGCCATAGGAGGCGGTAGGTGAGCCGCAACCTCTAGTTGAGTGGCGTGCTGACGATGTCATGTAGACATCGGGTTGCTACAAGAGTCGTAACATTTTGGGGAGAACTATTTAACCATTCTTTTGGGTTATTGTTTTGTTTATATTGGCCTTTGTTGGCCTCTAATTTTGGGGAATGTAACTAAATGATGTTTTGTCTAACTTTAACAACTTTTGGGAAACATGCTATACATCATTGCTCATTGTGATACAGTACTCTATACTTGATGCTATTGCTTTCATGACTAGAGAGAGTCTAACTATTTGATTTGCTACACGCTTCCGCACTTAAAAAGAAATATTCATGCAAGGTCGTGATATCCTCACCGCGGACACCTGTGGTAAATTAAATAAATTGTATCTTCTTGATGTAGATCCTTCAATCATCATTATTCATTAGTGTCCCGATCCCGGATTCCCGGTCCGGGGTCGCGACACTTCTCATCAGGTTTGCTTCAGGAAAATCAAGCCAATAAATGTGGAGAAATGTCAAGAAAAATGTAGGGGAAAACGACATAAAAAAAGACCAAAAAACGGCTGAGAAACGACGACCAAAAGGGGAACAATCCCCGTGGTCGCCAGCGACCATGGTCCATGCGACAACCCCAGCCCATGGTCGCCCGACGACCATGGAAATCCGGGTCGCCGGATTTGTCGCGGGTGACCCGTTTTCCACCCTTTTCGCATTTCGGGAGTTCCAGCCCCTGTGGTTTCCTGAAAATATGATTTTTTATGCTCGAAATTGACTGGTCTCCATCGACATCATGGATCCGTCGTCAAGAGCATGAAATCATCATTGATCGCTCCAAGATCGCCAACCGACTGACTAAGAAAGTGCACTTTCTGTCCGACCGATCGAGAAATCGACAAGACAGATGTCACTGGCCCGCTGGTATCAATCATTGTCTAAAGTTGCATCGCCATCCGACATCAAACAACATGTGGATCCATCGGTGATCATCACAAGAAGAATTTCAAAAGACGCAGCGCGGCTCGCGACTCTTCAAATGCCCTGGCGACCACTTAATGTCGTTAACTGTCCCATTTTATGACAATTTAATGCGGTCATGAACCCATTATTTTGGACGGTCCAATCAAAATCAAGCAAATGGGAGTTACAAATCCAAGTAATCATGGCATTAAAACCATGAAACTCCCTTCATCATGGAGATTAAGGGTGATTAAAAGTCCATCATTCTCCACCGGCCAATCACAAGCCAAGAAAAAAGAGTTACAAAATCAAAGAATTAAAACTTGTAACTCCTCTCATCATGGGTCATCAATCCCATAAATCACCCCATGGCTACCAAAAGCCTATAAAAAGGGGGTCATTCCAAGAAAAAAGGGATCTTCGATCCGTCCTAGAAAAGTCCAGAAAATTTCAAGAAAAATCCCGAAGAATTTTTGAAGAAACTCTGCTATTCTGCTACGGAAGAGACACTACAAGGTGATCGAAGTCCCTTCGGGGCCACCCCTCAAGGTCTCCTTTTTCCTTCTATCCAACATGGCCTAAACGTGGTTCTTCAACCCGTTTACTCGGTTTTTCATTGGATATAGGACATCTCCTTGGTCTTTATCCTCTAAAAAATTGAGGTTTGGAGCCAAGCCAAAGAATCAAAGCATCAAGCATTCTCATCTGTAGGACGATGACGAAGTCCATACATGACTTGCGACCGTCGATCTGAATGAGTCCCCACAATCTCTTGAGAAGTCAGATACCTTTTCTTACTTTTCTTTGTATTTTGTATTATTTGTAAAGAGACAAAAAAATCACATTTCTTGTCTTTCTTCATTGATAAGATTTGTAAATCGCCTTTCACGGCACAAAATCACCTTCTACGGCACAAAACCACCTTCTACGGCACAAAAATCGCCTTTCACGACAAACAAAATGAAATTGCCTTTCACGACATTTAAAAAATCGTGTCTCTTTCTTAAATTATATGTGCAATGGAAAGTTAGAAAGAAAATTTGATTTCCTTTCTACTTGTGAAGGTGAATCTCTGGATCACCACTTCAAATTCCAAGTAGAATAGAAAATCTGGCATACCCGTACAAAAAATGTTGATGACTCACTTTTCTTCCTCCGCCATACTCCCGGCAGCCCCAGGGGTAGGAAGGAGAGGACGAAAGGTCATGCCCCCCATCACTCATTCCTATGATACTAATAGTGATACCTGCAGTGGTAACTAGGGTAAGCAAAGCTTTTAATGATTCTTATATCTTGACTAATAGGATGGAGTATAGCAGGATACTCTTAATAAGAATCACCTATGTGAGTGTGAACTGGGCCGATTCTATGAGAATAATAAGGCTAAATTCTCTAAAGCACTCATGAAATCAGGCATTGTTCGGGGCCAAAATGAATACAATCATGAGAACCAACTGTGTTCGGGAAGATTCTGTGTGAACTCGATTGTCTCAGTTTACACAAAAGGTTAAGCAGTTCAAGACATCATATTCATTGTTCAACTAGTAAATCTGATAGTATTTCACAAGGGTAGGTTCAAGGCCACAAGCTACATTTCTCTATACAGAAGATTTCCAATTGTACTCTCTCTGTCTGCATATCATTTCATTACTTTTAGTCAATTTCATTCATGTGGGGGATTGTTGGAAAAAAATGGATAGAGAACCATTATTTTGGTCATCTTTGTGCCAAAATAAAAGTGGGACCCACTTTTCCTTTTAGGTGGGAATACATGGGAATTGGGTTGTTCTAATCCATTAAGGAGTGAATGAGAAATTGCCTCCTAAACACCACTACTTGCCCTGCAACGAACCGAACCGGGCCTGGGCTTGGGCTTGGGCTTCATGCGCGAGTCATTTATATTTTTTTGGAGAAATTTTATTTAATAAAATTTCTTTTTTCAAATGAAAGGGTGTGTCCATTCGCATATGAAAGGGTGTGTCTAAAGAGAAGCTTTTGTTCACTGAACAGTTGTAACCTTCTGAATAGACATGAAGCAGGCTATAAATTTCATCTTCTCCATGCCTTCTTGCTCATTCCATTCACTGCTCCTGCACTGCATTTGAGTCATCAGTCTGAGTCAAGAGAGAATTTTTTTTCACTATTGGTTCACTGTCACATAGTTTGTAGTGCTGCTACTATGTGGATTGATCATTGAATCTTGGGAGACAAACGCAATTGAAGCTCGTAAGCACCGTTGCGGGGGCGAAATTTGTCTTAAGGACTTAGTGTTAAACACTGTCGCGACCCCGGACCGGGAATCCCAATCCGGGATCGGGACATTAGTGTGTGATGATTATTCAAGATGATTACCTACATCCACAATATACAATTTATTTAATTTCCCACAGGTGTCCGCGGTGAGGATATCACAACCTTGCATGAATGTTTCTTTTTAGTGCGGAAGCGTGTAGCAAATCAAATAGTTAGACTATCTCTAGTCATGCAAGCATTAACATCAATATCAAACTGTATCAGAAAGAGCAATGATCTATAGCATGTTTCCCAAAAGTTGTTAAAGTTAGACAAAATATCATTTAGTTACATTCCCCAAAATTAGAGGCCAACAAAGGCCAATATTACAAAATAATAACCCAAAGAATAGTTAACAAGTCCTCCCCAAAATGTTACGCCTCTTGGCAACCCGATGTCTACATGACATCGTCAGCACGCCACTCAACTAGAGGCTGCAGCTCACCTACCGCCTCCTCCGGCTCCTCCTCAAGGAAACCGGCAACGGGACCTGAGTACCAAAGCAAAGGATCAGACACGACGGTCTGGCAAGAGAGTGGGAAGATACAACAACATAAAATAGATGAAATATCTCGAAAAGCAAGGAAATCTGTTAAAGCAAGAACTCTCATAAAATAGATAAATCATTTGCTAGAAACATGTAAACAAGATAAAACATATGAGGTAACCAAGGAAATCGGGAATAACAAGGTGGCAATCACATAAAGCTAAGTCCTCTGTCACTAAAGTGACAACAGTATCACGGGACGTTGATCTCAGTCACACAAGGTGAGGAGAAGCAACGTAAACATATATACAATATAAATATACGGGAACGGGACCACGGTAGCGAACCGGATATCGGGACGGGACCACGGTAATGACCGGGTGTCGGGATCCAAACTGCAGCTGGCGGGACGGGAGAGGGATTTCCAAGTCGGTGGATCAAACCGACAAGGTATCCAAGCTTAGTGATGCCGACTCATAGGATAAATAACACATCGAGACATATGCAAGTAAAATAAAGTGCAAGTAAATCAATGAACGGGCAAGAATATTCAATATATAACTTTCATTTCATATCGGGCAATACTCTTCGGGACGAGTCCATGTTACTAGTGTAACCATCAAACTTTCGGGAAAACAGATTATGTAAGGTAAATCTTGGAAATGAAGGAATAAAACGAACTATTACAATTCCGGGAAATATTGATCTCAAGATCTATTTAAGTGAATAGGGGTCCCGTATGTCAATTATAGCCATTACTTGGTACTCCTTGAGTTTGAAGACATTCCGGGCTCCTTATGCACTTTTACGACTTTTAAAACTTAAATTGAGCTTATGGTTATAACTAGATATTATGATAGGAAAACAAGACTATAAACGGTCCATCCTAAGTAGGATGTCAACCCGGAACCATCGAGCAACCTACTCAGTCACCGAAAGGAATAGAATTCGCGATACCCAAGGAAATAGACTTTGCATTTAGGTATGAAGAGGATATCGTGTCGTTCCATCCCGTTCAAGATTGAATCGATTGAACTTCGATGCATTCCGGACCAACCGTGAAGAGCATCGGCTCAAGACGCTCTCACATATGGTCAAGTGAGTCCAAGGGGGGTAGCCAAGGTCCACAAAAAAAAATAAATCTCAAAACTCACTGGACTCAAACCGAAATTTCTATACCAGAAATACACAGGGTCCGATCGATCGGCCGATCGATCGGCCCAAAAAGCCTTACTGTTAAAAGTCAGACCGATCGATCGGCCTGTAGGTCTGATCGATCGGCACTGGGCGTGAAGCATGCCCGGGAACTTGATTTTTCTCCTTCTTGTTCCTTTCTTTCCAACACCTCAACAACCACAAATAACTATGAACAAGGTGACTTAAACACATGATTCCAAGACATTAAATGAGGCTATCAAGATGTGTAAAGATCATTTATTTCAACCATGGAAAAATCAATGAAAGTAATCAATGAAAGCATGAAAACCATAAATGCATCACCAAACCATTTCAAACTTAAAAACATCCAAACATTCACTTGCCTCAAGTCCAAGCTAGCCAAAAACAAGCCTCTACTCACTTCTTAAGCTTACTTCCAAGCTACAATCAAAAACCCCAAAAACAACCCTAAAATGGGTTACACAAGGAATGAAAATGAAAGAACTTCCAATAATGCAATGTAGCTTCCCTAAGGCTAGAAGATCACTAATCTAGGAGATGAATAAGATCACTTACTTGCAAGGTCCCCTAATGGACAAGGTAAGCTCAAGGGAAGTCTCAAAGTTGATGGATTCTTCTAAAAATAGTATCAAGAGGAAGCTTGTGAGATGAGGAAGAGATTGGTAATCTCCATTTCTTGATTGATGAGCTCTTGGTGAGGCTTGGAGATGGAGAAGCAAGAAGAAGAAAAGAAAAGCAACGAAAACCCTAGACTCAATAGTTGTGCTGGAACATGAAAATGGAGAAGGAAGGGAAGGGTTCCTCTTTGTTAACACTTGGTGGTTGGGTCCCACAACTTAAAGAACTACGTTGGCTGAAATCATCTCTCTCGGGTCCTCGGATGAATTCGACGAAAAAGGAAGAAATGTTCGTCGAAATATCTAGTTTCCAAAAAGTGTATGTTTCGCGAGTTTCGAGAATATTAAGTTTTGGGTACAGATTTGGTGTGAAATGACTGTTTTACCCTCAAGGCTATGAAATCGGGTTTCGGGGCCTCGAATGGACACGGGATCAACATGAAAGTTGTAAGAATCCACAAGATGAATGCAACGGGCCAAAAACACAATTCACAACCAATCGGGAAAATTTCACAAGAAAATGCAAAGCCGAAAAGGGAACCCCCAAAGGGCCCCACAAGCTATCAATCACTCCAAAAGGCCCAAAACTAGAATCAAGGCTATTCCAAACCCAACTAGACCAAAAACACTAATCAAGCTTAGCACTAACACGCAACTTAATTAGCACTAAACGGGTTCACTCGGGTCGGGGTCTTACAAACACTAGCCTTGATCAACTTCTTCTGTGAGTTTCTGGACTTCATAACTTCAATAGCGATATTTTGTTTCCTAAAATACTGATCTATTTTTGTATGAACTCAAAACAACAAATATGTCATTTTAAACCTTTTATTTTTTTTAAAAGAAGAGTCATTTTGGAACAATGAAACATCTTTCTTGCTCATGTTACATAGAGAATCAAGATATTGAAAAGTGTCACGCCCCCAATCGTTAAACCGGGGATTATGCGTGAGATTATGGCTAATTAATTTTTTTTAACATTAATCAACATGTGGCCCCAATCATCGTAGACCGTTGTGAGGTGTATGCATTTCCTTAGATACATAAAACGTATAACGGAAGCTTCATAAATACAAGTGGTATCTCAAGATGTATAGTTAAGAGCAAATACCGAAATATATTATCTAAGGTTCAAGTTTGAAACAATTTAACAAAAGTATTAATTACAACATCAAGGCCACCTTAAAATTCGGGCCTAATCAAAAGAACAAAAGATGAATCGAGCCAAGATAATCATGTGTCTCTTCGTACGGGGTCGATACAGCTAAACATTGTCGTCCGTACAGTAATCTAAGAGGTCATCAGGCTGATCCGCCTGAACTTCCTTGTTAGACCCCGACCCAGACTAACCCGATTAATGTATGATTAGTGTGTGCTTGTCTTAAGTGGATTTAGTTACCGTTGGGTTAGAATATAATTAGTTCTAGCCATTGACATAGCTTTGGGAATTTTGAGAATGTTTAGTGTTAGTCAGACACGCTCAGGGAGGCCTGAGTGTATGTGGGAGCTTGGAAGGATCGTTTTTGTTTCCGTTTTTAATTGTGATTTTTATTTCATTTGAATGGTTTTATTATTGGTTACAACTGTCGTTTTCGGCCCGTCCATGTTTGAAGCCTAGAAATCCAAGTTTTGACCCAAAAGGGGTAAAATTGTCTTTTTATACCCAAATCTGGACACAAACTTCAAAATCTCAAAACCATGTCAAAATTATACTTTTTGCAAACTAGATTTTAAGAGGATCATTTTATCCTTCTTCGTCGCTTTCATTCGGGCCCCGCAAGAACATATTTTAACCTTTGCAAGTTTCAGAACTTTGTGGGGCCCACTTTCCACTAAACTTAAACCTCATCTCCCTCCCTCATGTTTTACTCTCATTTTCCTGCAACTCTCAAGGACCTAGGGCTGAGAAATCCTTTTTCCTTTTCACCTTCTTCCTCTCGAATGCACAGGCTAAAGGCCTCCAAATGGAATTCCAAGACCATCATCTTCTTCCAAGCTTTCCATAGATGTAAATCTCTTGAAGTTTCTAGCTAGAAAACCTCTCTATTTTTCCTTCCCTTCTTGTTTGTGCATCTCTAGGTAAAAGCTTCAACCCATCTCTTCAATGGAGTCTTTTTAACTCCTAAATGACTTGTTTTTCATACCTGTAAACCCTTTTGTGGAAATGGGTTCTTTGTTTTCCAATGTGGTTGAGTTTTGAATGGATTTTCATGGGGTTTTTGTAGTGTATGGCTTAGCTCTTGAGTTGGAGTGCTTAAAGAGGATTGTTTAGCATTTGGGCAAAAGGCAAGTAATCCTTATAGGTTCAATGTTGCATGTGTGATTCTGGATTTGCATTGTTACTCTTGAAACTTGTTAGAAATTTTCATTCTCATGTTTTCCTTGGATTCTTCTTATGTGATTTTCATCCAAGTGTATGTATTAATGTCATGTACCTTTCCAAACTTTTAGATTTCTATTTGATTTTAAGCCCTTATTTCATTTAAAATTTTGGATTTGTTTTGGTAGAGAATGGAGATTGTGGATTGTATGGTATGGAAATGTAAAAATGACCCTTTGGAGAGCATGGAGGCTCAAGGGATTACAAGTGGTCTAAGGATGAGAAGAGGGGAAGAAATGAATCAGAAATCACACTAGAGAAGGGCAGTTTTGGCACTCAGTGAGCATAGGTAGAAGCCTGTTCGCTCGAGCAACCCTTGGGTTCGCTCGAGCGACCAGGCTACTGCCTGGTCCGGGCGCAGACAGAAGTCTATTCGCTCGAGCGTCCTTTGGGTCCGCTCGAGCGAATTGTCCATTGTCTGGCCTGGACCAAGACAGAGAGCAGTTGTTCGCTCGAGCGACCCTTGTGGTCCACTCGAGCGAAGTGTCAATCTCGCTCAAGCGAACCTGCCAGATTCAGAAAGGAGTTTTGTTTCAATTTGTGTATTTTTTTTTAGGATTGAAAACTAGACTATATTAAGGGTTTTGGCTTGACATTGTGTAAATGGAACTTCGAAATGTAATCGAACTTCGGTGACACCAATTCATGTTTATTTCCGACATTTGGGGTCCCGATTATACAAAGGTCAATTAATAGCCTTAGCACATGCTTGATGGATTTCATGTTTGAACTTCAGTTTTGGTACGATAAGTACCATCGTATATTCATTTTAAATTTCAAGTATAAGCTAGCTCGTTTGAAGAATTGTTTCAAGAATCAAAAGGGGATCACTTCTTAAGTTCGTGTGCATATATCATTCTGCCTTTTGCTAGTCGTGTTGTCTTGTTTTGATAAGTGATTTTTTCCATTTTTATCTCGACATGTTTAGACCGTGTTTCGCGTGTTTTATGCATTCATGAATTCAAGTGAACACCACTGAGCTTGGACTGCCCCTTCAGTTTGATCCACTGTCCGGGGGTCCTTAAACATGTGGACTATCTGCAGATTGGTCGTGTATTTTATTACACATCGTGTGTGTCCGGTTCCACGGCCGGAATCCCCGTATATGTGGGAATCGTGTCTTGTTTATATTATGTATATCGTGCTCGTCGTGCGTGCTTACTCTTGTCATCATGTATGATGGAGAAAGGATGAGCTCAATGTGGAAATTACTATTCATGATATTATAAGTGTTCATGCTAGTTTGTTTTAGTATCTTAGCTTGTTTTACATTTTAATCTGTTCACATTTTGAAATGTACCTCAGTTAAATAATCGTTTCAAATTCAGTAATTTGCTTATTATGATTTCTTAAAACATCTATTGTTTCATGCTCATACCTAAATTGATTACCTGTCAAACCGTCGTGTTTGACTCTTGTATTTTGGTGCCCAGGTAAGGTGACATTGCCCTTGAGGAGGAGCGTCCAGAGGAGGCTATTGAGCCACCCCCAGTCAGAGAGTGGCAACCCGACAATGTCAACTAGACGCCAGGCGGAATCTTGAGTTGTGCTTCATTTTGTCGTGGGTTATTTTGAGAATTGTATTGGCCATTGTTGGCCTCTTATGGTTGTAACAAAACTTAACTTACTTTTGTGTTAACCTTACAACTTTAATCTAACGGGAATGCTACGACATATTTCCGACTTGTGATACCTTGTCTTGACACTACCATCTTTACACTTGGAAATCTTATGCGTGCTTGTCTTGACGTAATTTGCTACATGCTTTCGCAAACTTATTCGTGTGAGTTAGATTCCACGTGTCTCGGAATCTTCACCGCAGGAACCTATGGGAAATACGTCGCGGGCCAAGTCCTCGGTTCGGGGTTGCGACATTCCTTCTGTCGCGACCCCGGAACGGATCCCGGGCCCGCGACGCAGTAGATGAGACTTTTCCCACAGGTTTCCGCGGTGAGGATTCCCAAAGACACGCGGAATCTGACTCACACGTACAAGCTTTGCGGAAGCGTGTAGCAAAACACATCAAGCTGAGCACCAATAAAAATATTTTAAGTGCCATGACACATAATAACACAACATAGTATCAAAGGAAGAAGTTAAAATGGCATTCCCAACATAGTTCAAGTTATAAGACTAACACGAAAGTAAATTAAGTTTTGTTACAACCCATGAGAGGCCAACAGAGGCCAATACAATTCTCAACATAACAAAAGAAACCCCAACAAAAGATGACGAGACTCAAGGAACCCGCCCGACGTCTAGATGACATCGTCGGGCTGCCACTCTCTCACAGGGGTTGGCTTACAAGCCTCCTCCTGACGCTCCTCCTCAAGGGTAACGTCTCCTGCACCTGGGCACCAACAAACTGTTAGGAATTTTATAGATTGCAATTTGATGGATGCATTATCATTCAAGCATCATTTGATTTACACACTTGCATTGTTTTAAATAAACTTGAAATCTTGTTTTATTCATGCATTGCTTTTAAGATTTGTAAAATTTTCAATTTATGCATGATTTGTTTTTAATCTTGGATGCATTTGTTTTAGAAAAGAGTTTTATCAAATCAAGCTAGCCTATGAGTTTTAAATCTTTCAAAATGTTTTAGGCTTTTTATGTTCCATGTTTTAAAACCCTTAGAATGATTTAAAACATGTTTTAAAGCTTGATTTTATGGCCCAAAAAGTTCCACAAAGAAAACCTTCAAATATTGCAAAGTTGGAATTTTTGGCCACTGCAGTGTCGCCGGTCGACCGGCGCAGAGGTCCCGGTCGACCGGGAACACTGCAAGGCAAAAATGGTCTGCGCACCAACGGTCAGAAATCCGACCGTTGTGTGATCCCGGTCGACCGAGACCTGTTTGCCGGTCGACCGAGGACTAGCCGTTGGGCACTTTTTGCTATAAATATGAGTTCTTTCCTTTGCCAAAAGTTGGGAATTTTAAGCCCCTCCTTGAGAGGTATTGAGGCATATCAAAAGGGAAAAGAACCAAGGGATGAAGGGGATGATTAGGAAAGCTAAAGCTTGGATTAATGAAGTTAAACCACCAAGTAGGCTCTTCCTTCCTTAATCATATGTTTTCATGCTTTTGTTTTATTTTTGGTAAATCATTTCTAGCATGTTAAACTATGTTTGTGTTGTGTCCTTAACATGTGTTATGTTTTGAGTTGATTTATTGTTTTGGATACAACACCATATGATTCAATCCAAGTAGTACTTAACTTTGGTAAATCTAAGTAGATCATGTTAATAGAAAAATCTTTGAAATCATATGTAACATGATCCATATACTTGGTTGAATCTTTGGTTGTTGTTTTCCATCATAAGAACATCTCTTTCAAAACTAACTTATGTTTTGGATTCAACTTCTTTACAAATCATATGTTTTCATGTTTTGTTTTATCATTGGTAAATCTTTAGTAACATGATAATCTATGATGTGTTGTATCCTTAGCATGGTTTATATTTTGAATAGATTTATTGTTTTGGATACTTCACCATTGATTCAATCAAAGTAGTACTTTATCTTTGGTAAATCTAAGTAGATCATGTTAATGAAATATGTAACATGATTCATATACTTTGTTGAATCATTGGTTGTTGTTTTTCCATCATAAGAAAATCTCTCTCAAATGTATCTTATGTTTTGGATCCAACATCATTAAAAATCATATGTGTATTATTGTTTTAAAGTTTCACAACTTGCCTTACTTTGATTGGTAAATCTTTTTCAAGTTGTCCTTATAATTACATATGATTTGTCCCCTCATTTCAATCAAATCTATTTTTATGTTTTGATCTTCATTGTTGATTTGATTGACATCCCTATGAATCACATGTTTAGAGCTAATCCATTTCATACAACTTGTGTAACTTTGATATCATTAACAAGTTGTTACTTTTAACATGTGGTAGCATCACTTCCTCAATCATAAATGTTTTTGAGCTAAAACTTTCAAAAGCCTTAGGCATACATTTATGAACTTTCATTTTCAAAATGATTGAGGACCACACACACACACTTCATGTACTTTCATCTTTGCATCCATAGTGTGAGTGTGTATTAGTTTTTCACTTCCATATCCGCCTAATTAAGAGGCAATGTAATGAGCTTATTTGTATCTCCATCAAGTGTATGTTAGACACTAACTTTGTGAGATAACCAACCTTGTGGTTGAAGAGGTTATTGCTTAGCCTATAAAAGCATAATGTATAGGTTGATGTTAAGCCTTGAAAAACATCAATGTAAGGTTATTGCTTAGCCTTGGAAAGCATATTGTAAAGGTTATTGCTTAGCCTATTGAAAAGCATAAATAGTGGAAATCCGGTGGGGTGTTGGATCACAAGCCGGTAGTGGATGTAGGCATTGAGGCCGAACCACTATAAATACTTGTGTGATGGTGCTTGCTTTGTGGTGATTGTTTTCTTTAAGCTTCCGCATTTTGTTTGATAATCATCACTTGTGACTAGTTTGTTTTAAAGAAGTTAAAATTGTTAAAATTGGTCATAAAAGAAGCTCACCCTATTCACCCCCCCTCTATGGTTCGGATTCCCATGGACCAACACAAACAAGGGTCAAACACGACGGTTTGGCAGGTAATCAATTTAGGCGTGAACATGAACAATAACATTTAGAGAAAACATGTGAGCAAATCTTTGACATGAAATACTATGACAACTGAGGTACATTTCCAAGAATGCAAACAAAGCTGAGATACCAAAACAAACTAGCATGAATAAATAATATATCATGAACAGTTATCAACCACAAAGAGCCCATCCTTTCTCTATCATTTATATAATGAAAAGAGCAAGCACGCACGACAAGCACGATATACATAATATAAGCATGACACGATTTCCCACAAAGACGGGAATTCCGGCCGCGGAATCGGACACGCACGATGTGTAATAAATACACGACCAGTCTGCAGACAGTTCACAAGTTTAAAGACCCCCAGACAGTGGATCAGACTAAAAGGGCAGTCTAAGCTCAGTGGTGTTTACTTAATTCATGAATGCACAAAACGAGTGGAGCGCGATCAAAGCATGTCGAGATAAAAAAAAGGGGAAATCACTTATGAAAACACGACGAGCAGGACTAGCAAAAGGCATAATAATTATGCATAACACGCTTAGGAAGTGGTCCCCTTTTTCTTGAAACAAAACTTCAAAACAAGCTTATATTTGCAAGTCCAAAACTAGTACCCGATGGCACTTATCGTACCAAAACGGAATTCAAAAGAGAAATCTGACAAGCATGTGTTAAGGCTACTAATTGACCCTTGTGAAATTGAGATTCCAAATGTCAGAATATACAAGAGTTGGCGTCCCCCAAGTTGGGTTGCATTTCAAAATCTCATTTACACAATGTCAAGTCAAAACCCTTAACATAGTCTAGTTTTCCAACCTTCAAGAAAATACACAACGGAAATAGTCCTACTCCCTGAGTCCGGCAGGTTCGCTCGAGCGAACTTTACAAGGTGATGACACTTCGCTCGAGCGAGACACTTCGCTCGAGCGAACCTGATAAGGCGTTGACACTTTGCTCGAGCGAGACGGTAGTTCGAGCGAATATAGGTGCGCTCGAACGGACAACTCTCTGTCTGTGCTCGGACCAAACAGAAGCTTGGTCGCTCGAGCGGACCCAGGGGTCGCTCGAGCGAACAAGCTGCTGCTTGTGTTCGCTGAGTGCAGAAATTTCCTTCCTCTTGCACAACTTCCACTACATTTCTCTCCTTATTCTCATCCATCAATCACATACATTCCCTTGAGCCTTCATGCTCACCAAGGGTTCATTTACCACAATTTCACACATCCAAATCCAATAAAACATGGTAATGAAGCTTTTAAATAAATCAAATGCACAATTTCTAAAATAACAATGGAATCAAAACACATGCACATTGGACCTATAAAGATTACTTGCCTTGCCCAATGCTAATAATCCTTCTCAAGCACTTCACTCAAGCTATCCAACACTACAAGAAGACCCAAGAGAAAACACACCAAACTCAACAAAATGGAACAAAGAACCCATTTTAACAAAAAGGGTTTGAAACATGAAAAACATGATCTTTAAGGGACCAAAAGACTTCATGAAACACAAGGATTGAAGCTCTTACCTAACAATGGCCAAACAAGAAGAGATGAAGAAGATGAAGGCTTGCCCCACGAGAAGCTCAAAGAAACTTGTATTGATAGAGAGCTTGCAAAGAGATGGAGAAGGTGATAAGCTTGGAATTCTATTTGGAGCTCTCTAGCCAAAGCATGCAAGAGGGAATGGAGAGGAAGAGAAAAAGGGTTTCCCTTACCCTAGGTCAAGAACAATTGCAGAGATTTGGGTTTTAGAATGAAAAGAGCAAAGAGGGGAAAGAGATGAGTTACTTAAGGCACTAGCAAGTGGGGCCCAACTGACTTGACTTTGAAACGACAAAAACACGATCTTGTGGGCCTCGGATGACTTCGACGAAGAAGGATAAAACGATCGTCGAAAAATCTAGTTTCCAAAAAGTATATTTTTGACATGGTTTTGAGATCTCGAAAATTGTGTCCAGATTTGTGCACAAAGACAATTTTACCCTCTTTGGGCCAAAACATGGGTTTTTGGGCTTCAAACAAGAATGGCCTTAAAACGAAAGTTGTAACACGTTGAAACATCATTCAAATGAAATCAAAATCACACTCACACGGAAATCAATACGATCTTCCCAAACTTACACGTGCACTCGGACATTTCCGAGTGTGTCTAATTAATACTAAACGTTCTCAAAATCCCCAAAGCTATGTCCAAGACTAAACTAATCATTTCTAACCCAACAACAGCTAAACCCACTTAGGACTAAACACACACTAATCGCACACTAATCGAGTTGGTCTGGGTCGGGGTCTAACACCTTCATCTCCTTCTCTTCGGGATAGAGGGGCTCTGTATGTATGCGCCAAAAGTAGCATCATCAGAGACGACGGTCGGCAACCAGATAGATATATAAAACATCAAAGATATGTAGTACTAATTAGAGTAAACAATAGCGTCATTGCCCTCCCTACTCTCATTGAGTTGCGGCAGAAATATCAATGCGGGATAAAAACCCGGTTCTTTAGAACGATACCAGGGTTAAAACATCATCAACCCCATCATCTTGTGATGTCTAGTTGTGTCCATTACACCATTCCCGAACTGCAAATGGTCCAAAAATTAAAGCCCCGACATAGGAGATGCCCCAGCTGCGTCGAACGCTAAAACCTTCGTGGTGCCTGACGCAAAGACTCCTCAACACACATCAGTGAGGGCTAGGCTTTCTTGCGTGAACAAGATTTATTAGAACGATAGAGAAACTACTTGCTTCGGATCAATTCAAACTTACAGATAATACTTCAATAGTAGTTCTCTTCAAGCGTTACAATAAAAGCCACCTAGCCTCAATACTTCGGTCAAACATCGGAACAATTGGAACATCAAAGGGAATCCTAAGTCTATCATCTAAGTTCTCCATGAGATCCCAAACAAAGAAAAGTAAAATGGAGCTACTGAACATGTATGTTACATGCAAACAAGTACCAGACGGTACTATTCAAAGTTAGAAGCTATAATCGAACCAAATCCTAAGTCAAGTGTTATCCTCGAAGTTCCTTACATCTCTACTCAGTCAATGGAAGGAATTAGGGTTCACGATACCCAAACAATTAATCTTCGTGTATAGATACAAAGGAGCGTACCCTGTTGCCCCCATGCCGTTCGCGATTGAGATAGGTTGAATCCCAAAACAACCAGAATAACTGTGAGAAAACGTTGGCTCAAAAAATTCCCATGTATAGTCAAATGAGTCATCAAAGAGGTAACCTAGGTCCCACCTAAGTTCACAAACTAGGGAAGAATGTCCCTTTCCTAAAAGGAATTCAAATTAGAAATAAACAGCATTAGTGGTTAACCGACCAACTCGGTTAGCCGCAGAGGTGACCGCCTGTGGAAAATGCCCAAAGAGGGTGCTTTCTATAAAAGTGACCACCAAGGCACCGAACTACATGTCGGTTTGCCGCGGGCTGGCCGTGAGCTAACGCGGATTGAAAGGCTAAAGACAAAACCTCTATAGTTATCTCGCGGTTAGCCGCATGGGGCATTCTGTTGGGATTGGTGTATGCCCTAAAGCCCACTGACTGCACTCACATCTCTGTTACTGGATATTTATTGGTTATTTAATAGAATGACATCTTTCTCATATTACTTGTGTATATGTATGGTTGTGTAAGGCCCATTGTTTTCTAGTAAATGGCTTGGGTGTGTAGTGACTGCACACAGAAAGGTCTGAGTCATGGACACTTGAAACAATAAACTTGTTCATAACTGAGAGATGGAGTTGGGCACTTCATCTTGGTATAAGTTATAGTGAGAAACTCTCCTGTGTTCAGGGTGACTTACCTTAGTCACGGGAGGTCTTTCCCGGATATATCTCACTAGTGCATGTGTCATGCATTGAACAGGACCATTAAAGGTGTGATCTCTAAAATAGTACTATCACAGAGAGAGATCAAGTCACCTCTTGCTACTGAGTGACCAGTGCTCTTAATCTTGAGCATTTGTGGATGAACTGACGAAGTCGAGTTCTTGTACTTTAATTCACTATGGGTGAGATCCTGTTCATGGGTCAATAGCTCTATGTTTTGGGTACTCGGGCTTGATTAGTTGGGACGTGCAAATGCAATATGGGATCTATGCCATCGTGTGATGGAATGATCGTCCCCTTAGAATTATCCGATTAATCATCAGAATCTAAGATCTTAGTATATGGATATTCCATATGGATATTGAACTTGTGGGTCGCTCCCTGGATCAAGAGAATGATATCCGGATGATGATTAAGTCAAGGGTACGAAGTTCTAAGGATGAGATGTAATCAAGAAGGTAGATAGTAGATAGTACATGGATGTTACATAGAGGGGCATTGTAGTCATTGTACTTGGTAGGTCAAAGACAATCGTCAGTTTATGATGAGCTTAATTTGCAATTTAATATTTGTCCCTGGAGTGCAACCATAACTCTTTAGTGGAATGAGTTAGGGTTAAAATGATCTTAATGTTGCTATGGGGTTAGCATGGACATTTTGGGAGCCAAGGGCAAATATGTCTTTTGGTCCCTCTTCTAGCCACTTTCCTATATTGGCATGGTTTCCTAATTTAATTAAATGATATGTGGTTGACTTAATTTTTTGGAAGAATAATTTTGAGTTTAAATTCAAATAGGCTTTTGATGGCATACATGAATTTAACTCTAGCTAAATTATTAACTAGTGGGCCATGGTGTGTTTATCAATCTTGTGGGCCAGCCATGTGGGGAGCACCTTGTGTGAGGTTTCCAAGTTAACTAGGTATCTTTACTTGGAAGGAAGAACTCCTCTTTGGGTAAGAGTTCCTATAATTAAAGTTTACTAATTTTTAGTATCTTTAATTAGAAAGTGTTGCACAACCAAGGTGGCTGGTTGCTATTTTTTAGGGATGGTCATTCCTATTAGAGAGAGAACTCTTAAAGGAATGAGAGCTTTATAAATATATCCCCTCCCTACCCTAGGCGTGCAACAAGGAAGCAATAAGGTGATAGGATTCTGCCCTAGGCGTGAATCACATAGGAACCCTACTGGCCGCCCAAGACAAAGAGAGAAGGACACTCACGCCCAGCCCATTGCTGTCTTCTTCTTCATTCATTGGAGAGAGGAGATCAGGTCCTGGACTTTTTCCACAAATTGTAAGTTCAGAAAACCCATCTAGGAAACCATATTTTGATCCCACAATCAAAGCCAATCTGATTGGGTAGTGGAATAGAAGAGAAGATCAAAGGAGAAGCTACTGCAGAAAATTTCTGCAACTTGGATTGCTGGTTGCAGGCTGAGATCAGAACTTTGAAGTCTTTCTTTTCAGAGATTTGAGGCATTCATATCATCAAGGTATTAGTCCTCTATCATCTCCTTGCATTATACACATGTTGATCATGATTTCATGGAGTTTTTATGCATGTTTCATGGTTGGAAAATCAGATCTGTGTTCTTGTTTTAAAAACGTGAAAAACCACATCAGCCATGGAAGTCCAAGTTCAGATCAGTATAGCATGAAATTTCACATTCAAGGGTAGCTACTACCAATTCACAACTAACCGTGAAGCTACAGAATTCGCCATTAGAATTCTGTTTTGGTTTAGATTTTGGAAAAACAATCCCCTTCTTACTTCCACACCCGTAGACACAGAAAAATAGGGCCAAGCCCTCTCCATTGACCATAGACATCCTCCTCATCTCAAATCCATACAAACTACATCCATTCCATTCAACCTAATTATCATGTTTTCACATCAAACATAAAAAATGAGCAAAGTAAGCATCTAAACATTCATCCATTGTCCATAATCAAGAAGAGACAAGCATGTCCATACATATATATATATATATGGCTATTTACTTGCCTTAGATGAAGAGCTCCAAAACAAGAAGATAAGGGAAAAACACCCACTAGAGCTCAAATTGGTGAATACACTCTCAAACCCAAAAATCAACCTATTAGATGAATGAAATGCGTTGTGATGAGTTGTTCTAATCCATCTCTAAACAAATAACAAGAGAAAAAGCTAAACCTAAAAGCTTGTGAGCTTACCTAGAGGTGGGTATTGAGGGAAACACTTGGAAAATGGCATGGTTGAGGTCTTGGAGGCTTAAAGGAAGAAGTAGTGAGCAATCGCTGGCGTGGAACGGAGCTCCGGTGGCCGAAACAGTAAGGAGGTAGTGAGGGAGATGGATGAGAAAGAGCAAGATAGAAATTAAAATGAGAGAAAGAAGGAGGGATGAGTATAAAAAAGCATCACAAGGCTAATGTTCGTGAAATGCCAAGACCTATCCGATGCGCCCAAACTCACTAAACTCATTATCTCATAAAAACCCCTGAAAACTTTCCAAAATTGCAAACCAACCCCCTACTCTGCCCATATGCACTTGGAATCACGCGAGACTTCGCACACGCGACCCACATGTCAAACCTAACTCGCTAGGACTCTAAACACACTTAATTAACTGATAAGTAATTAATTATAATTAATAGGGTATTAAGGGTTGGGGTGTTACAAAGAGAGAAATGCATAATCTACTCGGATTGATCACCATTGATTAATTAACATGTTGATTAACCTATTCTAAAGCATGGAAAAAACATCATTTGCATATGGGAGAATTTAAAAAAAATTATAAAACTTTTAGATCTTTTTTTTTTTTAAAAGTAAATGAAGATTTGAATATTTCAAAAAGTTATAAGAGTTTCCCACAATTTCTCCATTCAAATCCTCTCCATAAAATTCTTTTGATAAATGACAAAAATATTTAGCAGAAGGAAAAACTTATATTTTTGGGACACTTACAAAAAAACATTCCTATAGAAATGGGAACCACCATTCATCATCATTATCATCAAAGCCTTGTCCCGATTATGTTGGTGTCGGCAAATGGGAACCACCATTGAGGACCCAAAATATTTTTAATATCAGAGGGGGTTCTCACTCCCAAAATATTTTTGCCCCTCATTCACTAATGTTAGCGAAACCATAACCCAAAATCAAGAAGAACGAAAGAGAGGCAAAAAATGAAGAATCCAGTCCTTCACTGCCGACCTCTACTCCTTTGTTACTGATCGCCACTCTGTCACCTTCTTCGCTTCATTGAAACTATCCCCTTCTGTACTCTGTCGCCTTTTCTGCTCCAGCTAAAATTGATGCTGCCACTTTTTCAACTCTCCTCCGCTCATAATCTGTCACCTCCTCCACTCCCATTCTCCATCCTGCTAGGTGTTTGTAGCCACTATTAGAGGTCATCTCCACTTCCAAATCCCTTTTTTGATATGTTCCTCTTTTCCCAACGTCATTTTCTTGTCTTGATTGGCTTTCCTCCATCTGCCACATAGTTCCCATCTGTTTTGAGTGAGAAGGGATAAAGGTATTGATGACCCTGAGATGATGGAAAGTGAAGGTGTGCTTACATGTGCTTGTTGGAATACCTAAATAATATTTCTTGAACTTTTCTTCCTGTAGAGAATGCCATTTTTCTCATTGAGGTCTAGAGTTGAAGTGGGGGAAGAAGAATTAGATTTTCTTCTGAAGTTGATCCTCAACTCTATGATAGATAAAATGGGAGTGTAGACTTTGTAGAAAATTGATAAGGCAATGAAGGGTCTAAAGATGGCAAGGAAGAATACTAATGGGAGCCATATAACATGGTTAGTGTGGCAAGTAAAGTATTTTGAAATTTTGTATTGCTCATTTTGTGACCTTTTAATGATCATCTTGTAAACTTAAACATGTAATTTATACTCTGAAAATTGATAATTTGTAAACATATAAAGGCCGTGTGATTTATTTATGAATGGATGATTTGTAGTTATATATTTGATTTTTTCAGACCGGATCATTAAATTTTAATTGTATTTTGAATGTTGGACATGTTGTTAATGTGGAGTACTCTTTGATGGTTTAATTTTCTTAATATCCATGAATAGAATGTGGTTGTTGTTTATTTTGAATGTGAAATATATTACTTTTGTTGATGGTTGTTGTTATGGAACAGGTTTTGATGTGGATGGTTGTTGCTCGTTAAGGTCTATTTTTAGCTGGTGGATGGCTGTTGATTTGTTGTGTTACATGCTTTTCATTGAATTTGGATGTAATTGGTTGTAAAAAGTGAAATAGGTTGTTTTATTTGAGTGAGAAAGTGATTGTTAATGTGGATGGATGTTGATTTGAATGAGGTAGAGGATGCAATGAAGATGATGCTAAGTTTTGAATCAGGGAGGTTCTAAATGCGAATGGATTACTGATATAAATGAGGAACAGGTTGTTGATGTGGAACATGTTCATGTGGAGAATTATGCAACAAATCTCTCAGGGAAAAAATTGCAGAATTAAGATTAGGTATCAAGATTTATTGAAGAAATATGAAGAATTAAAAAAATATGAAGCAAAACATCTAAGGGATAAAACTTGTGGGCTATTGAAGAAGAGATTAGGATGATTGGATGGGCCCCGTATTTTGTGCACAGGTAAGCTCCAACTGGATATTTGGATTGCCCTAGTTGCATCCCCAAGTGGGGCCCACAATGAGGTGTGTATGGGATACCCTATGCACACCACGCGTAGGGGATCAACCTCATGTGTGTGTATACAATAGTGACCTTGGTTGCACAACGTGCATGGAACCACTTAGTGGGGCCCCACTTGATGGCGCACATGAATATGGGACCTAGTGGGATTTGAAGATTTGGGAGGGTCCCTCCTATGTACCAAAAAACTGGTCCATCCGATCATCCTATATGTCTCATCTATGGCTCACAAGTCTAGTCCATTTGGATGGGTGATCAATTGATCCAATGGGCAAGTCCATTTAGATGGATCAAAATCGAAGTGATGTGTGAACTATTTGGGGGGAGGGGTCTGTGGGGGTGTTTTGGGTTGGTAAACTCTGTGGACCATTAGGTGGACCCCAATGGGGGTGTGCACTATTCACCTCTTGTTGTATTAAAGTGAGAAGGCCTACCTTATGATTTTCTCGAACCGTTCACACACATGAAGCCCCCTTTGATAGTCATATGATTTGTGGGGCCCCAATAGTTCGTGCACAGGAAATTCTACAAAATGCCAAACTTTAAAAATGCCCCTTTTTCCGCCCCTCTTTTTTTCTGGTCATGGGGCCCATGTTGAGTCAATTTAGTTTTTTCACACACGCTGCCCCACCATGAATAGTTAGAAGTCCAAGTAAGACACTCATCCAACTTTTCCTCACCGTTGGATTAAAATCATAATAAAGTGATACATCTAAGGACATGTTTGGCATTGTTCTCGTGTTGTTCCTAATTTTGTGCGAAGATCAGGTTGTATTGAGATTGGGTTGTGCTGAGATTATACTCTGCAAAACTTATTTGGTAACATTATATTAAATTACTCTACTGAGAATCTGTTGTAATAAACTTTTTTGGCAACATTATGAAAGTTTTTCTCCAAGGAGTGGACATAAGACTTACAATGTGGGAACCACATTTTATTGTTTGCGGCACTCTACTATTATCATACATGGAACTCACATGTAAAATCACAACGTGGTACCAACCTTTATAGAAATTACGACCCATATTCAAATGATTTATAATGTGGGCCGACCTTTACAGAAATTACAACATGGTGCCACATTTATAAATTAGAATATAGGGCCCACATTTATAGGATTTACAATGTGGGTCCACCTTTTGTGCTCGTGACCATGTGCCCCACATTTATGAATTACAATGTAGAGTCACAGTTTTTGTGATTGTGGACACAAGACCCACCTTTAGAAATTACAATGTAGTACCCACCTTTAAAAATTAAACATTAGACAACACATTCATAAGATTTACAAGGTAGGACCACCTTTATATGAAATATAATGTGAGACTATCGTTTTTGTTGATTGTGAATGTGGGACCCACCTACAAAAATTATAATGTGGTACCCACCTTTAGAAATCCGAGGATGCATTAATAGGAATCATAATGTGGCCCACATTTATAGGACTTACAATGTGGCTTTACCTTTTGTGATCGTGACCATATGACCTACCTTTAAGAAATATAAAGTGGGGCCACCTTTTTTGTGATTATGGACATGGGAACCACCTATAGAAATTACAATGTGATGCTCGCGTTTAGAAATTAGAAGATAGGGCCTACATGCAAAGGGTTTTATAATGTGGTCCCACCATTATAGGAATTATAATATGGGCCCACCTTTTATGATCGTGACCATGTGGCTCACCTTTAGGAATTATGAAGTGGGCCACCTTCTTTGAGATTGTGAACATAGGGCTTACCTTTAGGATATGTGAGAGGATTCGGAGTCTTTAAATGACATTATTTAAAAACACAAGAAAAAAGTAAGAAACAACTATACCAGCAAGGTAGGGGAATGTAAAGAGACATCTTGGATGAGCCCATATTTCAAGTTTGGGGTCAATCTTATGATTCTAATCCCCTCAATATTTATGGCCCACAAATTTAATGACTTTATAATAATTTTTTCCCCTTAATCCAATGATCTAATCCATTCAGAATGGTGAAAACTTGGTGGATCTAGTGTAATGAAAAGGGCTCCCATGTGTGCAGATGTTTCGTATGGATAATAAAGTTAGCCCCAGTATGTGGTGAGGGATAAATGAGCATGATTATTTTACACACACACACACACATATATATGAGCAAGGCTTTCCTAAGCTCAAGTGTACGGTGGGGCCCACCTGGGGACACACGTGGGGATGGAGTTGGAAGGGAATTCAAGGACTCACTGGGATCTTCCTCTCTGCAAAAAATCAACTCCAAGTTGGTGAACATGTGCCCAAAAGTTTAATAGTCAACAGTCCATTTGGATCGATACATAGTCGATCCAACGGTCCAGTAAATTCAGATCTGACCAAAAGTTGGTGAACATGTGCAATTTAGGAGGGTCATGTGTTTGGTCTATTTGGATGGACCAAAGGTGAGCCCCACAAGCATGAGCTTACGAAATTTTATCATAAGCTTGAGCTTAGAAGAGCTAGCCCTATAAATATATATATATCATATGGGAGGTGCTCATGTGAGAGACACTTTCACCTTACTATGAGAGATAAGGTGGGACCCTCACATCCATATCCAATGCCAACAGTTTAATTGTGAGGGTCCTCACCTTAGCTATCATAGTAAGGTGAGGGCAGCTCTCATAGGAGTAATCTCCCATATATATATGGGCCCGACTCTCCTAAGCTAAAACAGTGCATGTCCCATAAATCAAAGTCAATTTATCATTTTTTTTTTTTGCATGATGATCAACTTAGATTTGTGCACCAGGGGTGGGGTGCATCTTCCAGTTCCATCATGCAAAAAAGATATATAATCAACTTTGATTTGTAGGACCAGCACTATTCCAACCTAGGATAAGTTAAGCTTTAGCTTAGGAGAGCCATACTCTATATATTTATATATATATGATGGTTATCAGCTGAGCCTAGTGCGCAAGTTGTGCATTAGGGGTGGGGTGCACCTGTGGTGATCCATTTGAATGGACCACACAGCACCCCCTTGAATTTCACATGGGGCCCACCTTTGCATCCTTGTTTTACTGTACACCGTTGGGTCGACTGCACACCCATCTAAATGGACTGTACACCGTGAAACTTGTAGGGCTCGGATGGAGATAATAGGGGTGAGGGATGGGGCTGATTTTTTGCAGAGATCAAGGGTGTTGGGATATAGAAGATCATGAATTCCTCAAAATGGTGTTAACCAAAACTATAACCCAAATATGGGTATTTTACAAGGGCCCCAATTGCATTTCTTATTCTACCCCTTTTGTGCAATATCGTAGAAGCTGAAGGTGAATATACAAGCAGATCATTTTTCCTCATATTTTCTTTTGTTCCCATCTCCTAAAGTACTAAACCTCCATTGGGCACAACAGCAGGGACTTTAATTAATTGTACGATGTTGATTGGATTGCAGTGAAGCTCACTGTAATTCCATTCTTTGGGGAACTGAGCAATAGATCGTGCAATATTGCACAAGAAGCAATAAAGTATACTCCCAAGTTTGTTTTATATGCTTTTTAGTTATTTTTTCTAAAGTCTTATTTCGTGTTTTTCTCATTGATAATAATAAAAAAAAGTTTGGCTGTGAAAAAATATAATAAATCCTAGCTGTTGTGACCTAGAATTTCATTCTTTATTGAGCTAGCTAAGTGACTATGCGATATCGCACAAGAAGTAATGAATTAGACTCCCAAATTTGGTGACTTTTTAGTTGGTTTTTCTAAGGTCTTATTCCATGTCTTTCTTACCGATAAGAAAAAATTTTGGTCGGCAAGAAAATGATTAAAGTCCTATTTGTTGTGCCTAAGATGGTGGAAGTAGGTAGGCCTCGTGGATAGATTTTCAAAACTTTTGACCCACTTGACTCAAGGATCAAGTACCCATACGGCCATGAACCACATCCAGGATGCAATCCCTCTATCTCTTAAATCAAGTATAGGAAACAAGCCTATCAAAAAGATAGAACAGCAGCCAACAAGCATCCATAAAATCTATTGCATGCAAGGAAGTAGATTATACCTTTGGAGCTTAGTTGTGCTTTAATGGAGAAGTTGCGTCTTTCTTTGATGATGAAAACTCTTTCAAGTATCAAATAGGAATCTCTAAGACCTTTTGATCTTCCACGCTATGACCCGTATCAGATTCTCTTTCCTCAAGAAGATGGGTGGAAACTCCAAGAAAATACCCTACTAGAAACTCAAAGGAACTAGAAGAGAAAGAGAGAGAAGAAAGAGATATGCAACTCTTACACAAAAGGGGTTTGGGCATGGATACCAAGGGTTGGATGTCCAAGGGGATGCTTCCCCTTTATATAGCCCTAAAGCAACCTCCTCTCTTCCTCTCTTACTATTTGAATTAGAAGTCTCACTTCCACAATGATTAGTAACTTACTATTACCACTATTAGAAGTCTCACTTCAAATAGAAATAGTAACTTTCTAATTCCTCCCTTTTAGAGTTCAAGTAAGATTAGTATCTTTCTAATATCTTGGCCTAGCGTGGGATCCACTAGGGATTCCAAAGAAAGCTGGCTCCAACTGGGACAACGCGACCTCACATCTCATGTGCAATCCGAGCCTACAGTTAATTGCAAATAACACCACTATATAAATGCAATTGCACTTCAGTCTTAAGAATAAATTACAATGAAGACCCTAAACTTCCCAATTACCACAAGTAGGCCCTCTATCAATATCCAAGGATCAATTGGAATAAATATGTCCCATCCAATCTTAGACCCACATCTTATTATCCTTGAGCTCCAATTAATCACAGTGATCATCAGTACCATCCAATTAACTCTTAATCGAGATAGGTGCGCACTTACTAATGACAAATCCATTAAATGACAGAAGAGGATAATATAGATAGATTCCATCTTAACCATTGGATGTTCCCACAGTTCTACTACCACGTCCCTAAGACACCGAGGTGTTAATCTATTGTTGGCCTCACTCATTGGTGACTCAAAGCAAATGAACAGACAGAAACTTGATTTCATCAATGTCTCAGGATTGATAGCCTATTGCTAGGAAATTATGAGAGTAGACCTTAAAATCGAGACATGATCCATAAGGTGCTTCTCATGGTCATTCAATACATCCAATGTACCAGCACTATGATCCAGAATCTTATATTTTGATGATCGAGACAAATCACACTATCTCATGGTGATCAAAGTGCTGCAACCTTATCAGATTAGATGCTTAGTCTCATCACTGGTTGTGAAGATATTTTTAAGTATAAGATTTGTGACACATATCTCCTGTATGTGGATCTCATCCATATACATATATCACATCTAATATACTAATGGGACCCGATTCATCTATATATTGGTCATGTGCATTAAGTAATAAAACATCATTCATCTCATGAAAGGAAATCATGATTTTATTGATAAATAAAGAAATTAATCAATTGATTACATCAACTGATGGATTGAGACCATATAATCTAACTTAAGAATGCAGTGAAACTCACTCGAATTTCATTATTTGGAAAACTGGCTAAGTGACTGTGCGGTATGGCACGAGAAGCACTGAATTAACCTCCTAAATTTTGTGGGATTTTGAGTTATTCTTTTTAATGTTTATTCCATATTTTTCTCGTCAATAAGAAAAAGTTTTGGTTTGGAAGAAGTTGATTAAAGTCCTAGTTACTTTGCAAAGAAGTGTAGTCTTTCATTCTTTTCACCTGATGATAGTTCATGAGAAGCAGTTCCTAAAAAGGGTGCATAGACCACAAAATTTCACCAGGTATTGATATTGTGGATCCATCCCTTATCCTCAAGGTAAAGTTATCACAACAAGACAGTGACCAAATGGAAAAGAAAAATTAAAAAGAATGGTGGAGAAACCTTAAGATTCTTTTGGATAAATGGAAGAGCAACGAAGAAACCCTCTTAAAACCTTTTTTAACAATGGAGAAAGTAGTAGGAATGAAGAAAGTCACAAGAAAAAATGGAGGTTAATTAGTATTTTAGGAGATAAGAACGGAGGAAAATATAAGATGGAAATTGATTCGATTCTCACTTTTAGTTTGTGAGATATTACACAAAATAGGTAGAATTGGATAAAGAATTTGGGGCCCAAGTAAAATACCCATATTTGAGATATAGTTTTGGTGAATACTATTTTGAGAAATTCATGGTAATTTATATCCCGTATGGTGAAAATGCCCATCTTTTCATTCTGCGCAGTTTTTGGTGGTTTCGATTTAAAGCGTTCTCCCTCCCCTCTTACTAACATTCTTTTTGCCTTCTAGGGAAAAAATAAATAAAATAAAGGGGTAAAAAATGTCCACCCCAATCCAACAAAAAATTCCACCTTGGCCCTGGGTGTGAATTCATGTAAAGTGGCCATCCTCCTTTGATTTATAGAAAACAGTCTTCATGCCTAGTGAGGTACGTACATGAATCTGCTTTGTTCAATATCAACTAAAAAAACAATATACATATAAAACCCAAGACGCGTATAATTCCATTATCATTGCAGTCAAATTTTATATATATTAAGCTCTCGTGAACATTACCAAACAACCAATTCCTTCCTCCCTTGAATTTATTACTTCTATACATGATTAAGACGGCTAAGAAAGATTAAAATATGTAGCCTTTATGTCCAAATCTGCCAGTATCTAAGATTCTACGTATCTATCAAAGATGTATGCATGTGTTTTGCAGCTACTAAGCTATTGCCTAATATGTATTTTAATTTCCTTCTTCTCCGATTCCATGCTATGTATTAATATTGTTTTTTCTGCACGCCTGTAAAAATTCCTTTCGCGCCGCTTGGCATATGCTGGGCAGATTTCCCCGGGCCAGAGATCGGAATAATTTAAAGACTAATTCTGTTTAAGATAACTTAAATGCAATGTGGCTCAATGATTAGACATGTCTTTATTAGCTACTATGAAATTTGCCACTCTTAAACAAATGTAAAGTTCAAATGCACTTTAGTTTAGTTCATTTCTCTCATATTTAAATTGTCTGACAAAAAGACACTTTTTGGGTGGAATGAAATTATTTTATGTGTACACATTAAGCGGTTTGTGTTTTGGGCATCCAAGTATGGAAATATGAGTTTTATAAGAAAATGCACCATACTAATCTCTATACAAAGTACAAACAATAGCTTCCCATTTCTAACTAAAGTTTCCTCATATAACACTAATGGCAAAATGATACATTTCTTATAATTTAATAGGTAAAGACCAACAAGCCAAGCTAGCTTGGAAGCTACTCCGGCTCGTCTTAGTTTCTTATGACTAAGCTCCTTTTAGCCTTGATCGGTGGGGTTGGTCTAGACAATTTATGTAACTAAACTTTTAATTAAAATACAATTACATTACATTCAACTTTAACTTATTTTGAAATTAAAAGGAAAATAACCTAGTGTAGTATATTAACATGATAAAATAACATTTTTCTAATGACAAAGTTGCATTGAGAGTCTAACCACCTGAATTGACATGGCCCGTACTTTTGAAAACTCAAATCCTTCATATATATACCACACCCATGTATAGACATTCCTTGTTCATTGTATGGGCCAGATGGCTTGAAAAATAGGGTGAATCACAAGTAAGCACCGTTCATTTGAATATCTTTTTACTCACGACCATATACACACATGATGATGCTCTTATGGTGATTATATCTATATATACTAATTATGTGAAAGTGGATTTGAGATAAAGCTTATCGAACCTCCTCAAGCTAAGCTCGCTTGGCTCAACTAAAATTCAAGTCTAAGCTAAAGCCTAAATTACATCTGTCAAGATCACTTTTATCAGCTCATTTCGACTTTTTCACATCTCTACATATAGATTGAGAATATACTCCCGTATGGCCGTATCTTACAAATAAAACTCTCTTGCGGGAGCCAAATGGCTAGGTTCAAGCCATTTGGCTAAAACTAATTTTTCTTGCATAGAAGGGTGTAGCTCGACTTAGTCAAGACCCAGTGAGTTTTCATGCTGCCTCTCCTTCACTGCTGAACAATTGTACGTGTAAGTGCCTAAAATTTACAGACTTGGTTAGGAGAGAGTTAGACTCTTGATTTGAAGATTTCGGGAAAGGATTGACCTCCAGGAATCTGAAAGGAAAAACAAAGGTCAGAGCCCTTGGCTGTAGGCAGCCGAAGGCACTCTGATGCCTGAGTTAGTTTTGTTACTGAACTAAGGGAAAATGAGAAAGGAAGAGTATAGAGATCAGATTTCTTGCATACCTCCTGTAGTTTTTCTTCATGCATTATATAGACATGAGGGTCATCATCGGACTGGGCCCCTTAGAGGGAGATGAAAGTCCCATCGGCTTGTACTTTATCTCCTAAGTGCGGGCAGGTAAAAAGGGGATGTCCCATCGGGCCATTCCCCTATGTCTGCGGATGTGACCTCGAGATAAGGCTTGCCACTTATCTAGGTCCGGCGCTCACTCTATTTGTCAGTTCGCCGTTTACCGCCATGACAGTGCATTTATGGTCGCATTTACGACTGAATGACAGGAGGGCCGAGATCAAGCTAAGGCCGAGACCGAGGTGGGCCTCTGCAGACTTCGGGGCTTTCCCGGCCTGGTACTTCTACCGAGCTGGGTAATACCGAGGCCAAGGACTATCCTGTCATTGGGAAATGGCCCCACACAATCCTGTCATTAGGAAATGACTCCACACAATTGCCCCCTAGCTCTCGACCTCTTAGAACTCTCTCTGAGGTCGGGAGCTAAGATCGAAAGGATGTGTTGGCCCCTATCTTGACGCCCCTTGCTGACGTCTGATCCACATTATGATGCCGTTTCGTTTGCCCTAGGCAATAAATGAGATAACATTATTATTCTACCAAGGTGGGCACGCGGATGTCGCTTTATATGCCTGAGGTGATAAATAATGTGCCAGAGTTATGGTGGGACATGAACTGGTGGTGCCACGTGTCACCTTTTGTTTGGTTGTTGATGGAATCGAAGCGACGCGTGGAGAATCCAAAGTGTCGTTTCGCACGCGTGACATTTAAGAGGTGCGTCCCTTTATAAAATAGGGATGCCCCCTCTTCTTTCTTCTCTTACCTCTGCTATCGCTTGGAAGAAGACTCTGCTGCAGAAGACGCTCTGCCGAGATTAGAACCTCAACTAATCCGAAGACCTTCGTTTTCAAAACCTTTTATATTCTCTCTGTGAGTTTTCTTCTTCTTTATCCTCCTCTCACATCTTCTGCCTTTTTTCTAGAGGGTTTCTGTCCCCTAGGGTTTTTAGATCTCGTCCCCCCTTGCTCTCCGCTCCTTTCTAGTTTTTTAGGAAATGGAGATTTACAGTAATTGGTTAGAGAGCTCCCAAGCTCTGGAGGGGCTCAGGAAGGCATATGAGATACCAGACGACGTTCTGGTGAAGCCTGATGACCTCCAGGGTCTCTTTGACGGCCTTACCCACTTCAAAAAATGGATGCCCTTTCCTTTGGTGGCCCTAATCGAAGGCGGGGTTAGGTTCCCCGTTCATCCCCTTCTCCGTTCCTGCATCAGCTCATGGCGGCTTTGCCCCTTCCAATTAATGTCGAACGGGTTCAAAATAATCATGGGCGTCGCTGAGTTGAATCAAATCCTTGACATTAACCTCAGCGTGCACGATATAGAGGATGTGTATGACATCTGTAAATCCGCGGGGGATGAAGATACATAATACCTTCGGGTGACGATGAGACACCGGCCTCTGATTAACGCTCTGGAGGACTCGAGCAAGTAAGCTGGGGAGGACTGCCTGCTTGTCTCAGGGAACTGGGAGTTCGGGGCGACCGAGACCGAAGTGGCGCGGAGAATCCAGGTTCCATGGAGACTTGGGAACCCCCCCCCGCCCCCCCGAGTAAATACTCGCTTCCCCCGGGCTGTTTGTGTTGCTTTATTACTGTTTCGCTGAGCTGATGTCTTCTTTATGTCTTCTGTGCAGGTGTTCAGCGAAGGAGGAAGGACGCCGGCCTCGATCGTTGGAAGATGAACGCCGTTTGGCTCGAAAAGATATACCAGTACCACGGCCATAATGACCGGGTCGCCTTCTCGTTGCTACGGTACAAGCCGAGGTACCAGTCTTACACCAAGAAGACTGCCGAGATCCCCTCCGAGCCGATAGGGCAGATAGTGCTTGCCCTAGCCGAGGCCGGTGGTCAGGTCCCTGAGTCATCCAGTCTGACCTGGGTCGGTGAAGACCATCCTTCCTCCCAAAATCCAAAAGAAGAAGGAGAGGAAGAAGAAATGGACGGGCAGCGACCTCCTCTGAAGGATCTGGGAGCCTTGGTTCTCAAAGGTCGAGCCCCTCCTGTTCCAAGGCATGCTGTCGCGACCCCGGAACGGATCCCCGGGCCCGCGACGTGTAGATTGTGTACATTGAATTTTGGAGATATACTTTCCCACAAGTTCCCGCGGTGAGGATTCCCAAAGACACGTGGAATTTGACTCCTGAGTGTGCCTGGCTAATACTAAACGTTCTCAAAATTCCCAAAGCTATGTCTAAGACTAAAGCTAATTACTTCTAACCCAACGACAACTAAACCCACTTAGGACTAAACACATACTAATCGCACACTAATCGACTTGGTCTGGGTCGGGGTCTAACATCCTCCACCCCTTAGGATGTTTGGTCCACCAAATAAATTAAACAATTACCTCTGGTAAAAGCTGTGGATACTTCCTCTGCACTTGCTCTCTTAATTCCCAGGTGGCTTCCTCTGGCTCGTGATTTTCCCAAAGTACCTTGACCCAATGAATGGTCTGGTTCCTCAACTCCTGCTCCTTGGTGTCAATGATCTTGATCGGTCTTTCCACATACGAGGCATCTTCCCGAATCTCTAAAGGCTCATGCTGTAGAATGTGTGTTGGACTAGAGACATATTTCTTGAGCATAGAAACATGAAATACATTGTGTACCCCGGAGAGTTTCGGCGGTAACGCAAGCCTATAAGCACCATCTCCAATCTTGCTCAAAATCTCATACGGACCAATCAACCTTCTAGACAATTTGCCCTTCTGTCCGAATCTCAATGTCCCTCTAACTGGTGAGATCTTCAAGAACACTTTGTCACCTACTTGAAACTGCAATTCTCTTCAGCGAGTATCTGCATAACTCTTCTGCCTACTTCGGGCTATCTTTAACCTTTCCTGAATCAACTTGACTTTGTCACTTGTCTCTCCAACTATCGTCGGTCCATGAAAACTACGCTCACCGACTTCTTCCCAGCAAACCAGAGTTCTGCATCTTCTACCATAAAGTGCTTCGAAAGGTGCCATACCAATGCTCGAGTGGTAACTATTGTTATAAGCAAATTCACAAAGAGGTAAGCACTCATCCCACTGAATCTTGAAATCCAGTACACAAGCACGCAACATGTCTTCGAGAGTCTGTATCGTCCTTTCTGACTGACCATCGGTCTGAGGATGATAAGCTGTGCTGAACTGAAGTTTGGTACCCATTGACTCATGAAGAGTTTTCCAAAACTTTGAAACAAACCTACTGTCTCTGTCTGAAGTAATGGAGACTTGTTGGCCATGCTTACTAACAATCTCATCAACAAACAACTTCGCAAGGGGTGCCATATGCATCATATTCCCTGTCTTCATCAGAATGAAGTGAGCAGACTTTGTCAGCCGATCTACAATAATCCAAATTGCATTATTTCCCTTCTTGGTATTAGGCAAACCGGAAACGAAATCCATGGTGATGTGCTCCCATTTCCACTCCGGAATCTCTAAAGGCTGTAACAAACCTGGAGGCTTCTGATGCTCTGCCTTAATCAACTGACAAGTTAGACAACGAGACACAAAAGCTGCCATCTCTCTCTTCATGTTGTTCGACCAAAATCTATTCTTCAAATTGTGGTACATCTTCGTGCTACCCGGATGCATAGAATATCTCGTGCTATGAGCTTCATTCATTATTTCACTCTTCAAATCATCCACATTTGGCACACACAACCGGTCACGGAAATACAATATCCCATTCACCATCTTGAAATCGGGACGTTCTGCAATAACCTCTACTATCTTAGCCAAGTCTGGGTCTTGCAACTGACTTTCCTTAATCTTCTGGATGAAGGTAGGTTCTGATACTGTCATGTTTGCTAACATCGCACCCAATCTCAGGGTTTGCACCTCTACACCCAACTCTTCAAACTGCTGTAAGACACCCATTCCTCTCAAACTGGCCATGACTACTAATTTTCTGCTCAAAGCATCTGCTACCACATTCACTTTGCCTGGATGATACTTGATTGGGAAGTCATAATCTTTGATATACTCCATCCACCGTCTCTGCCTCATGTTCAAATCCTTCTGCGAGAACAAATATTGTAAACTTCGGTGATCTGAATCGACCTCAAATTTCTCTCCGTAGAGGTAGTGTCTCCACATCTTCAATGCGAAAATAACTGCTGCCACCTCCAAGTCGTGAGTCGCATAATTCTTCTCATGGTCCTTCAACTGTCTCGAGCCATAGGCAATCACCTTGCCCTCTTGCATCAATACACAACCCAGTCCCACATTCGAAGCATCTGTATAAACAATAAATCCGCCGTTGCCCGATGGTAACGTAAGGATTGGGGCTGTGGTTAACCTTCCTTTCAACTCTTGAAAACTCCTTTCACACTGATCGGTCCAAACAAATGGGACATTCTTCCTAGTCAATTTTGTCAACGGGGCTGCAATGGACGAAAAACTTGGACAAATCTTCTGTAGTAACCTGCTAACCCCAAAAAGCTTCTAATTTCTGTCACACTGCTTGGCCTCACCCAACTAACGACTGCCTCTACCTTAGCTGGATCAACTGCTAAACCTTCTCTGGAGTTGATATGGCCTAGAAAAGCGACTTGCTCTAACCAGAATTCACACTTACTGAGTTTTGCATACAGCTGGTTGTCCCTCAAGAGCTGCAACGCTGTCCTCAAATGTTCCTCATGCTCCTTCTTACTCTTAGAATACACAAGGACATCATCAATAAACACTACTGTGGAGTGATCCAAATAGGGTGCAAAGACCTTGTTCATCAGAGCCATAAAGACTGCGGGTGCATTTGTCAAACCAAAGGGCATCACTAAGAACTCATAGTGCCCATATCTTGTTCTAAAGGCTGTCTTTTGAACATCTGAGTCTCTAACTCTCAACTGATGGTACCCTGACCTCAAGTCTATCTTGGAAAAATAGGCTGCTCCTTGCAATTGGTCAAACAATTCGTCTATCCTTGGCAATGGATACTTGTTCTTCACGGTCACATGGTTCAACTTCCTGTAGTCAATGCACATTCTCAAACTTCCATCCTTCTTTTTCACAAATAACACCGGTGCTCCCCACGGTGAAACACTTGGCCTAATAAAGCCTTTGCTCAACAAATCCTGCAGTTGGAGCTTCAGCTCACCCATCTCTGCTGGAGCCATCCTATATGGTGCGATCGAGATCGGAGCTGTCCCTGGAAGGAGCTCAATTGTGAACTCAACTTCTCTAATTGGTGGTAAACCCGGGATTTCTTCTGGAAAAACATTCGGAAATTCACACACAATGGGGATATCCTCCACCCCTTGGGACTGTTTATCCTCCGTGATAAACGCAATAAATGCCTGACACCCACTCTGCACTAATCTGCTTGCCTTCAAGACTGAAATAAACCCTGCCTGAGATTTTCTCCTGTTCCCCTGAAATATCAATTCTGCCTGTGGCCCTTGGAATCCGAATGTGATGGTTTTACTAAAACAATCCATAGTGGCATGATATGCTTCTAACCAATCCATGCCTAAAATGACATCAAAATCATGCATGTCCAAAACTATGAGGTTGGCTGGTAAATTAACATCTCCTAACAAAACTGTACAACTAGGGTAATGGGTCCTACACACAACTTGTTTCCCTATTGGAGTGGTCACTACTAAAATGTAATCCCACTCACTACATGGTGCATCAATCATATTAGCAAAACTAGGAGATGCAAAGGAATGTGTGGATCCAGGATCAAATAAAATCTGGGCTTCTACCCCACAAACAAGAAGTTTACCTTCTACCACGTCTCCTGCAGCTTCAGCATCTGCACGGTTGAGATAATACAAACGTCCATGCATCTGTAGTCTATTCGGTGCTTGGTTTTTCCTTCCTTGGCCATGTCTGTTCTGCTGTGGAGCATGAGCATTCTGGTTCTGTGCTGGTTGCCTAGCCTGTTGTTGCTGTTATGGTGGTCTAATTTGATTCTGCACTGGTGCTTGATTCTGAGGAGCTACTTGTCTCTGCTGCTGGTTTCTGTTCCCTTGGTTCTGAAGTAGTGGGCAATCCTTGATTGCATGGTTCATAGCCCCACACTTGAAACAGGCACCCATGGCCTTACCACATTCGTGGGTTTCATGATTCTTGCCACAATGTCCACACCCTTGCCTCACTTGACCTTGTTCTTGCCTTGGCTTCTTGCTCTGCTGTTGCCTCTGATTCTGCTGCTAATAGTGCTGCTTCCTGTCCTGAACAATCATGTTGTTAATATCTTCAAATGTGTATGCCCGCTTGACTGCCTCATCATATGTGGCTGGTGGAACTACTCCTATGACATCTCTCATGATGATCGGGTTCAATCCTTCCAAGAACTTTGTTATCTTCTTCCTTTCAGTGTCAATAAGCTCGGTAGCATATCTAGCCAATCTTTCAAACTTGGTGACGTAATCTAGCACCGTCATGCTACCTTGCTTGAGCTGTTGAAATTCGATGGCCTTCTGCCTCTTGATATGAGAGGGAATGTATTTATCCTGAAACTGTGTCTTGAATGCTGCCCATGCCTCATCGTCAGCCATCACTGCATATGGGTCCTTGACTGTTTGCCACCACCGGTCTGCAAGCCCATAAAATAATGAAGCTGTGAGGTTGACCTTCTGTATACCCGTGCACATGAAGACATCAAAGATCTTCTCGGTATTGACTAGCTAGTCATCTGCCACCAACGGGTCCTCATTGCCCGAAAATTCCTTCGGTGCCCTCTTCCTAAATTTCTCAAATAAAGCATTAGGGTCAGGATCCCTATTTTGAATAACAATCTGTGGACCCACGGGTGGTGCTACATTCCTATTCTGAAGTACTTCCAACAACTGCCTTTGAACTTGTGCCATTTCATCATCCTTCTTAGCTCTGTTCTTGAAATCTGGCTTGGTTCTCATTAGCCCGCCTTTGTTGTGCTATCATGGCTTGCATAAGTTCCTGAAACTGTGTGGCTGTATGTGTCTCAGATGCATCTGACTCATTCTGATTACTGCCTGAAGCATGATGATTTGGAGCTTTTCTTGGAGGCATATTGCTGTAAAACAAAGAGTTAGTACACAATAATCATGGTACAAGGGTTTCTGAGGTCCTATACCAACAAATCCATCGAACTCACGAATCCTCGCCACATTCCTAAGACCTTTCTAGTTTCTTTTAAGTGCCTAAAACATGTTCGGCTCTGATACCAGTCCTGTCGCGACCCCGGAACGGATCCCCGGGCCCGCGACGTGTAGATTGTGTACATTGAATTTTGGAGATATACTTTCCCACAGGTTCCCGCGATGAGGATTCCCAAAGACACGCGGAATCTGACTCACACGATCAAGTATGCGGAAGCGTGTAGCAAAACATATCCAAATTAGCACCAATAAAATATTTAAGTGCCATGACAAAAAGTAACAAAACATAGTATCAAAGAAAGAAGCTAACATGGCATTCTCAACATAGTTCAAGTTATAAGACTAACACGAAAGTAAGTTAAGTTTTGTTACAACCCATAAGAGGCCAACAGAGGCCAATACACTTCTCCAAAATAATCAAAAGAAACCCCAAGAAAAAATGATGACGAGACTCAAGAACCCGCCCGGTGTAAGACCCCGACCCGAGTGAACCCGATTAGTGCTAATTAAGTTGCGTGTTAGTGCTAAGCTTGATTTGTGTTTTTGATCTAGTTGGGTTTGGAATAACCTTGTTTCTAGTTTTGGGCTTTTTAGAGTGATTGGTAGCTTGTGGGGCCCTTTGGGGGTTTCCCTTTTCGGCTTTACATTTTCTTGCGAGATTTTCCCGATTGGTTGTGAATTGTGTTTTTGGCCCGTTGCATTCATCTTGTGGATTCTTACAACTTTCATGTTGATCCCGTGTCCATTCGAGGCCCCGAAACCCGATTTTCAGAGCCTTGAGGGTAAAACAGTCATTGCACACCAAATCTGTACCCAAAACTTGATATTCTCGTAAACCGCGAAACATACACTTTTTGGAAACTAGATATTTCGACGATCATTTCTTCCTTCTTCGTCGAATTCATCCGAGGACCCGAGAGAGATGATATCAGCCCCTTTAGCTTCTTAAGTTGTGGGACCCAACCCCAACCCAAGTCATTAGCTAACAAGAGAAGCCATTTCCCCTTTCTAAGTCATTCCATTTTCATTGTTCCAGCACAAACCTTTTGAGTCTAGGGTTCTTGCTTTCTCCTCTTCTTCTTCTTGCTTCTCCATCTCAAATCTTCACCAATCTTGCACCAAACTCGAAATGGAACTCATCATCTTCTTCCTCATCTCACAAGCTTGCCATTGATACCATTTGTGAAGAGAGACCTCAATCTCAAGACTTCCTTTGAGCTTGCCATTGCCATTAGAGGACCTCCCAACTTGGCTTTGAGCAATAGAGGTGATAAAAGGCTTGTTTTCAACTAGCTTGGAATAGAGGCAAGTGAATGTTTGGATGTTTCTAATTTTGAAATGATTTGGTGTAGTCTTTATGGATTTTCCATACTTTCATTTAATGAGGTTTGTTTGAAATAAATGCTCATAATGTATCTTGATAGTTTCATTCAATGTTTTATAAACATGTTGGTAGAGCATTTATTGTTCTTGTGATAGCTTAGATGAATGTTGGTGAAATGGTTTACTTCTCTTTTATTTGCATTGGATTTGACATGGAAGAAGTGATGGAGAGAACTCTTAATGAGGATTTGGAGAAGTATAAAGAGATGCATTGGAGGAACTATTAGCTCAATGTTATTGTAAGGACCTTGTGGATGTGAGGAAGATGATTTTGAGGAGGAAAATGACTCAAAACTGAACTCAGTGAGCATTTTCGTAACTGGCGGTCAGCTCACGGTTAGCCAGCGGCTAACTGCCGAATGCATCGGCGGCTAACCGCCAGCTAACCGCGCACCGCGGTGACTTTTCCAGAGAGCATCATTTTCCACCTGAAAACGCGGTCAGCCTCACGGTTATCCAGCGGCTAACCGCCGAACCCATCGGCGGCTAACCGCCAGCCAACCGCACAATCACGGTTCCTTTTCCCGAGAGCATCAGAATTCTCACCTGAAATTCGGTCAGCTCCACGGTTACCCAGCGGCTAACCGCCGAATGCATCGGCGGCTAACCGCCAGCTAACCGTAAGGTAACCGAAATTCTCCAGATTTCAAAAAGCTCCCCGCTCGAACGAACTCTCCGGTTCGTTCGAGCGTTGAGCTTTGTCAATCGAAGGGGATTCACTAGGCATTGCTTGATGCCATCCGAGAAAGAAACCATATCACAAATATGTCATTCGAAATTTTGGAAAAATCGTAGGAGTGCATAAGGAGCCCGGAATGTCTCAAAACTCAAAGAGTACCAAGTAAGGGCTATAAAAGACATACGGGACCCCTATTCACTTAATTGGATTTCTAAATTGATATTTTACCCGAATTTCATTATAGTGTATTGTTTCACCTCATTCCCAGGAATTTCATCGCATGACTTGTTTTCTCGAAAGCTTTGGAGCTACAATAGTAACAGTGAATTGGCCCGAAATGTATTGCCCGATATGGAAAGACAGTGTGCCCTTGAGCACCCCCGTTTTACCGTTTAATTACTGTACTTGAATACTTGATATGCCTCGATTGGTTTTATCCTATGAGTCGGCATCACTAAGCTTGGATACCTTGTCAGTCTGATCCACTGACTTGGAAATCCCTCTCCCGTCCCGCCAGCTGCAGTTTGGATCCCGATACCCGGTCTAATACCGTGGTCCCGTCCCGATACCCGGTTCGCTACCGTGGTCCCGTTCCCGTATATTTATATTGTATATATGTTTACGTTGCTTCTCCTCACCTTGTGTGACTGAGATCAACGTCCCGTAATACTGTTGTCACTTTAGTGACAGAGGACATAGCTTTATGTGATTGCCACCTTGTTAGTTCCCGAATCCTTGGATACCTGATATGTTTTATATTGTTTACTTGTTCATCGCAAATGATTTATCTATTTTACGAGAGCTCTTGCTTAACTCAGATTTATACGCTTTGCCAGGGATTTTCTTGTATTAGATATTGTTGTATCCTTGCTTTCTCTTGCCAGACCGTCGTGTCTGATCCTTTGCTTTGGTACTCAGGTCCCGTTGCCGGTTTCCTTGAGGAGGAGCCGGAGGAGGCGGTAGGTGAGTTGCAGCCTCTAGTTGAGTGGCGTGCTGACGATGTCATGTAGACATCGGGTTGCCAAGAGGCGTAACATTTTGGGAAGGACTTGTTAACTATTCTTTGGGTTATTATTTTGTAATAATGGCCTTTGTTGGCCTCTAATTTTGGGGAATGTAACTAAATGATATTTTGTCTAACTTTAACAACCTTTGGGAAACATGCTTTAGATCATTGCTCCTTCTGATACAGTTTGATATTGATGTAAATGCTTGCATGACTAGAGAGAGTCTAACTATTTGATTTGCTACACGCTTCCGCATTAAAAAGAAACATTCATGCAAGGTTGTGATATCCTCACCGCGGACACCTGTGGGAAATTAAAATAAAAATGTATATGTTGTTGGTTCAAGACACATTAGTGTCCCGATCCCGGATTAGTCCTGCGGGCCCGGTCCGGGGTCGCGACACCCGGCATCTAGATGACATCGTCGGGCTGCCACTCTCTCACAAGGGTTGGCTCATAAGCCTCCTCCTGACGCTCCTCCTGAAAGGTAACGTCTCCTGCACCTGGGCACCAACAAACAAGGGTCAAACACAACGGTTTGGCAGGTAATCAATTTAGGTACAGGCATGAAACAATAACCGTTTAGAAAACATAAAAGCAGATCCTTGATTTGAAATACTACAATGACTGAGATACATTTACAGAAATATTTAATTGAGCTAAGATACTAAAACAAACTAGCATGAGTACATAATATACCATGAATAGTCATCATCCACAAAGAGCCCATCCTTTCTCTATCATTTATATAATGAAAAGAGCAAGCACGCACGACAAGCACGATATACATAATATAATCACGACACGATTTCCCACAAAGACGGGAATTCCGGCCGCGGAACTGGACACGCACGATGTGTAATAAATACACAACCAGTCTGCAGACAGTCCACATGTTTAAGGACCCCCAGACAGTGGATTAAACTGAAAGGGCAGTCCAATCTCAGTGGTGTTACTTAATTCATGAATGCACAAAACACGTGAAACACTATCAAAACATGTCGAGATAAAAGGGGGGAAATCACTTATCAAAACACGACGAACACGACTAGCGAGGGCATAATTAATATGCATAACACGCTTAGGAAGTGATCCCCTTTTTCTTGAAACACGTCTTCAAAACGAGCTTGTACTTAAACTTCAAAACGAGTACACGATGATATTCATTATATCGAAACCAAAGTACGAACACAAAGCCTATCAAGCACATGTAAAGACCCTTGATTGATCTTTGTGTATTCGAAGCCCAAATGTTGGAATTATAGATAGAAATGGTGCCCCGGAAGTTCAAGGACATCTCGGGTTTCGAGTACACAATATCAAGTTAAAGGTCACTTAACATGTTCTAGTTTTCACTCTTGCAAAACTTATTCAAAACTAGGAATTTGTCAATTTCGATCACCTCGCGGTCAGGTGTTGGCTAGCCGAACTAGGGTCTGGCGGCTAGTCGCCAGAAGATCGACAGGCTGACCGCTGGAAATCCAGTCTGAAATATAGCTCTCGGGAAAAGGAGCCGACAATGCGCGGTTGGCCAGCGGTTGGCCGACATGGGGTATGGCAGCTAGCCGCTTGCTAACCGTCAAGCTGACCGAAACCCACTGTCGAAATGGGAGCTTCTGGAAGGGGAACTGCCTAGCTCGGTCAGCTCGCGGTTAACCGAAATGAGGATTTCGATTAGCCGCCAGCCGACCGACGGCTGATCGAAACTGCACAGGAAATGCAGTTCAGTTTAGATTTTCACATTTCCTTCTTCCTTTTTTCTTGTTTCTCATTCCACTTGCACTCCCTAAGCCTACATGCTCTCCAAGGGAAAAAACACACATTTTTCCCAATTTCAAACATTTAATCCAAGGAGAACATGATCATGAAGCTTGTAAACATATTCATATGCAAAATATCTAAAACAACAACGAAGCTTAAAATACACATGCACAATGGTCCTATAGAGATTACTTGCCTTGCCCAAATGCTAAACACTCCTCTCCAAGCACTTCACTCAAGCCAATCCAAAGAACTACAAAAAACCCATGAAAACCACACAAAACTCAGTCAATCTTGAAAACAAGAAACCCATTTTACCAAAAGGGTTTGTAACATGGAAAACAAGATCTTTAAGGAACTAAAAAGACTTTATGAAAAGCATGGGTTGAAGCTCTTACCTAGAGAAGGTCAAATAAGAGAGAGGGGAAGAAATGGAGCTCTTGCCCAACTTGGAAACTCAAGAAACTTGCATCAATGGAGAGCTTAGGGTGAGAGGAGGAAGATGGTAGCCTTGGAATCTTCTTTGGAGTCTCCTAGCTAGGTCATGCAAGATGAGGAAGATGGAAAGGAAAGAGGGTGTTTCAACCCTAGGTTAAGAAAGTTGCAGGAATTTGGTAAAGTGAATGAAAAGAGAGGGAAATGGGGCTTAAGTGATGCTAATGGGCCCTAATTAGCTTGAACCTTGAAACGATGAAAACATGATCTTGTGGGCCTCGGATGACTTCGGCGAAGAAGGATAAAACGATCCTCGAAATATCTAGTCTCCAAAAAGTATATTTTTGACATGGTTTTGAGATCTCGAAAATTGTGTCCAGATTTGTGCATAAAAGACAATTTTACCCTCTTTGGGCCAAAACATGGGTTTTTGGGCTTCAAACATGATTGTGCTTAAAACGAAAGTTGTAACACATAGAAAAATCATTCAAATGAAATCAAGATCACAATCACACGGAAACCGATACGATCCTCCCAAGCTTACATGTGCACTCAGGCCTTCCTGAGTGTGTCTGGCTAATACTAAACGTTCTCAAAATTCCCAAAGCTATGTCTAATAAGACTAAAGCTAATTACTTCTAACCCAACGACAGCTAAACCCACTTAGGACTAAACACATACTAATCGCACACTAATCGACTTGGTTTGGGTCGGGGTCTAACACGTGCCCCCAGCGGGTCCGTACCGCCCCGGGGGTCCTCAACCAGTGCCCCCTCCGGTTCTTCGGGCGTAGCAGGGGCCTCCTCTTCGGCAAAAAATAAAGGCGCGCGAGCCCCTCATCAGGAGAAGAAGGAGAGGTTGGAGGTGCCGACCATGGAAACTCGGCAGCGGGTGGTCGAGATTGGGAAGGAGGGTGAAAGGCCCCCTCCTGAAAAGAGGCCCCGCATGGAGGGCGAGAATGAGCAGGCTTCTGGAACGGTCCAGCAGCTCTAGCTTGTTAAGCTGCCCCCCTTCAGGCCCGACCTCGAGGTCAACCCTGGCCAGCCTTTGAATGTGGAAGACCGGATGGGGACCACCGCTGGGACAATCTTGGCAGTTGCCAGGGCCTGCGCTCTCCCCAGGGATATGGAGAAGCATAACAAAGCCGGACAACTGAGCTTAATTTACTCAACGATGAAGGGGCCGATCGAGGTGACTTTCAGTTCTCTCTGTCTTTTTAAGCATTATACCTTGGTCACTTGTTTTGACGCCCTTTTTCTTTACAAAACGTGTAGAGGCTGCAAATAATTCTAGAGAGGACGGAGAAGACGGCTTCGAGGGTCATCGAGATGGATGCCGAGAAAAGGAGGATGGGAGAGGCCCTGGAAGCCAACACGGGGGAGTTAAAGAAGGCGGAGGAGAAGATCGCCGAGCTCGCAACAGAGCAACAAACGGCGAAGGGTGAAATCATTAAGTTGTGAGCTGAGAATAACCATTTGAAGGGCGCGGCCGAAGCTAAGGCAAGGAGGGTGCATGAACTAGAGACCGAGCTCGCGAAGAAGGAGACCGACCTGGCTGGGAAGGAAGTCGAGCTCGAGTCTTCTAGAAAGGAGCGGGCCGAGGCCGAATCCTCTCTGCGGGCCCAGGCTCTAGAGCTTATAAAGAAGGAGTGGTTTGGGCATCGGCGGAGTATGTGACTCAGATTAATGACCTGAGCCCAGTTCTGTATGACATGGGGTGCAGTGAAGCGCTTCGGGAATATGGGGTCCCTGAGGACGACCCTATATTTACGAACCTCCCCCAGTTTCAATCCGTCATACCCAGTCCTGAATCAGAGCTCGACTCCAACCCTCCGGAAACCCCTCCTGAAGTCTTGGGCCCTACTCCTCTGCCCCCGAATCCCGCTGAAGACGCTCAGGCTCAACCTTCGTCTGCGGTCCCTCCGCCTGAGACCCCGGCATTCCTGGCCCTATTCCATCCGCCCCTCCTACCGATAAAGTCGCGGCATCAGAGAAATAATGTATCTTTTATTTTAAAGGGTGTACAGAATTGTGTAATCATTTCCTCCATTAATGAAAAAATGATTTTTACTTCTTCAGTTGTCCTTCCATCTTTTCTGGCAATAATATACGCGTGTTTAATCCTTTATCCCTGATAAGACTCATTTTGGCCACCTTTATTGAACGAAATTGAGGCCCCTTGTCCCTGACCTGTTCTTCAAATCTCTAAGTGGCTGAGATTGGTAGTTTCCTGGCTATAAGACCGGGACTTAACAATACATTTCCGCAGGAACTGTTTCACTAAAAGGCCTTGTGGTCAGCTCGAACTTGTTCTCCCGGGGAGCGATCTTGCTGCTGGAAGCAAGTAAGCTTAATCGAATTGGGGTTGTAGTGCCGATTTTGATAACACGGGGAGTTCGGCTAATCCTAAAAGCAGACCGAGTTCCACGACTTATGATTGAACAGCCGATTCCGTACTTGACCCAAGGGAGGCCAGGGAGTTGATTTAAGGACCGAACTCGAGGAGGCCGATCCTTTGACAGGATCCTAAGGATTTGCTTCAATAGCCGAACTCGAGGGGGTTAGTCCTGTGACCGGAGCCTTGGGAGTTGGTTCAACGACCGAACTCGAGGACGCTGGTCCTGTGACCGGAGCCTAAGGAGTTGGTTCAAGAACTGAACTCAAGGAGGCTGGTCCTGTGAGCGGAGCCTTAGGAGTTGGTTCAACGACCGAACACGAGGAGGCTGGTCCTGTGACCGGAGCCTTAGGAGTTGGTTCAACGATCGAACTCGAGGAGGCTGGTCTTATGACCGGAGCCTAAGGAGTTGGTTCAAGAACCAAACTCAGGGAGGTTGGTCCTGTGACCGGAGCCTTGGGAGTTGGTTCAACGACCGAACTCGAGGAGGCTGGTCCTGTGATCGGAGCCTAAGGAGTTGGTTCAAGAACCGAACTCAAGGAGGCTGGTCCTGTGACGGGAGCCTTGGGAGTTGGTTGAACGACCGAACTCAAGGAGGCTGGTCTTGTGACCGGAGCCGAAATTCATAACTTGAAAGAGACAAGGCACACATCTTCCATAAGATCCTTCTTTTATTGACTTATCATTTGAGTACATTTAGAAGTAGTATTTCTTGAGGTGCGCGGCATTCCACGGTCGTGGTAATTTTTTACCATCCATGCTCTCAAGTCTATAAGCTGATTTCCCTTATGCCGAGATCACCTTAAAAGGTCTAAGTCAATTTGGTGCGAGCTTGCCTTTGTTAGGATTCTTGTCCACTGGTAGCGCTTTCTCTAAGACTAGTTCCCCAATCGAGAACTTTCTTTCTTTGACCCTGTGATTGTATCCTCTAGATAACTGTTGCTGGTAGGAAGCCAAGCGGACAGATGCTGCTTCCCTCCGCTCCTCGGCCAAGTCGAGCTCTTCCCTCCGCTGCTTCCATCACACAATGATTTATAGTGGTTCGGCCTCAATGCCTACATCCACTACCGGCTTGTGATCCAATCACCCCATTGAATTTCTACTATCTATTCTTTTCAATAGGCTAAGCAATAACCTTTACATTGTTGTTTTTCTAGGCTAAACAACAACCTATCAATGTGCTTTTCTAGGCTAAGCAATAACCTTTACAAGATGCTTTTCCAAGGCTAAGCAATAACCTTTACAATAAAAAGATTTCTCTTAAAGAAGTGTCTACACAAATACTCAAAGAGATATATTTTAAGCTCAATATATTTGCCTCTAAAATAGGCGGATATGAAATTGAAAAACTAACTCACACAAACACTAAATAAATGCAAATGTGTATGCTCATGATGTGTGTGTGCGATAACTTCACTCAAGCTAAAAACAAAGCTCAATTAATAAATGCTCAAAGCATTTAAAAGTTTAAGGCACATAAAAAGGATTTGATTGAAGTTAAATGCAAATCACATGTATGGATACAAACTTGTTAATGATATGAAAATCAAAGGCTCACAAGTTGTATGAAATTAATTAGCTCTAAACATGTGATGCATGTGCACTGTTGTTTTCAAAACTAAACAATTTTAACTAAAGTTTAAATGAATGAAAACAACAAATACAGTTTCAACCAAGTAAATGAATCATGCTAAAAGAAATCAAAGATTTTGGCTAAGCATGTTTAAAGAAGATTTTAAAACAACTTGGTTTGAAATCAAGGGTGAAGAATCCAATCCAACTTAGATCAAAGATTAAATGAAGAATGGATTCAACACATCATAGTTAACATGCTAAAAATCATTTACCAAAGATTTAAACAAAGCATCTAACATATGATTAAGAAAGGTAAAGCTTACTTAGAGATTTAACTTCATTAATCCAAGCTTTAGCTTTCCAAATGACCCCTTGGTCTCACTTAGTTCATCCCCCTTTGTCTAGTCTCCAAACACCTCAAGAATGTCTTAAAAATCTCCAACTTTTGCAAAGGAATGAACTTCATTTTATAACCAAAAACTGCCCAACGACTAGTCCCCTGTCGACCTACAATAGGGCCCGGTCGACCTGGCCTTCAACGGTCATAAAACTAACCGTTTGAAAAAGCAGCAACGATTCTTTACCTGGTCGACTGACCACACTGCGGGTCGACCCGGGCCTGGGACCAAAATTCCCTAAAAATGCATATTTCAAAGTGATTTCTTGAGGGAACTTTTGGGCTGCTGAATTAAGCTTGGAATCATGTTTTAAATCAAAATAAGAGGTTTAAAAACATGAAACATAAAAGCCTAAAATTATTTGAAAGATATAAACCATAGGCTAGCTTGATTTGATAAAACTTCATTTCAAAACTAATTGCATCCAAGTTTAAAAACAAAACATGCACAAAACAATATTTATACAAGTGTTATAAACAATGCACGTGTAAATCAAGATTTCAAGATTTTCTAAATCAATGCAAGTGTGAAAATTCAAATGATGCTAAAATGTTAATGCTTCCATCAAATTGCAATACACAAAATCCCTAACAGATATTGGTTATCGAATTGCCCCAGTTCGACGGCCCATTTGGAGATTCTCCCTGAAAAGTTCGCTTTTCGAAAAAGGGACTTAAGCGGGTGCTCTGTGACAACCACCACTGTGTACGTCTGGAAGTAGTGAGAGAGTTTGCGAGAGGCGCTGACGAGTGCCAGCACAAGTTTCTCAAGTGGAAGGTACATGGTCTCAACATCAAGCATGATTTCGCTCATGTAGTAAATGGGCTGCTGTTGTTTGCCGTCCTCTTTGACTAGTACTGAGCTCACTGCATGGTCCAAGACCGCTAGATAGAGATAAAGGAGGTCACCTTGTATCGGAGTGGACAACAGTGGTGGCGAGGAAAGGTAGTCCTTGAGTTTCTCCAATGCTTGATCACACTCAGGGGTCCACTGAAATTTGGAGCTCTTTTTCAAGAGTTGAAAGAAGGCGCGACATTTGTCCGAAACTCGGCTGATGAAGCGATTGAGCACAGCGACCATTCCCGTGAGTCTTTGAACTTGCTTTGCCGAGGTCGGGCTCTGAATCGCCTGGATCGCCAAAATCTGCTCTGGATTAGCTTCGATCCCTCTCCGGGTCACTAGGCTCCCTAAAAACTTGCTAGAGCCGACGCCAAACGCGCATTTGGAGGCACTCAACTTAAGCTGGAACTTTCTGAGGATGGCGAATGTCTGGTGTAGGTCCGCCAAATGGTACTGCGACCTCTTGGACTTGACAACCATGTCATCGATGTAGACCTCCACCGTCTTCCCGAGCTGTGCTTGAAACATCTTCATAACCAATTTTTGGTATATAGCCCCATCATTTTTTAACCCAAAGGGTATCACTTTGTGACAGTAAATGCCTCGAGGTGTTATGAATGCGGTTTTTTCTTCATCAGGCCCATGCATGGGGATTTGGTGGTAACCTGGGTAGGCGTCAAGAAAACTCATCCTATCATGTCCTGCGGTGGCGTCAATCATCTAGTTGATCTTTGGGAGCGGGAAGCTGTCCTTGCGGCAGGCTTTATTAAGGTCAGTGAAGTCCACGCAGACCCTCCATTTTCCGTTCTTCTTCTTGACCACCACTTTGTTAGCCAGCCATCTCGGATAATGCACTTCGCGGATTGCTCCGGCTTCGAGAAGCTTGTTTACTTCTTCAACTACTGCTTCCGTCTGTAGGACCCCTGTTCTGCGAGCTTTTTGTACTATGGGTTTGTGTTCGGGGTCCACGTTTAGTCTGTGGCACATGACCTCGGGGGTCGATCCCCGGCATCTCGTATGGAGTCCAGGCGAAGACGTCCTTATTCTGCAGTAGGAAGTCGAGTAGCTCAGACCTCTCGTCGTCGGGGAGCTAGCTTCCCAGTAAGAAATATCGCTCGGGGTTGTCGGAATAGATCCTGACCTCGGTTAGTTCCTCTATGCTCTTCTGTTCCGCCGATCGACCGACATCCTCGAGTTCGGCCTCGAGTTCGCCCATATGCACTTGCTGCGACTCTGTTTCGCCAGGCACTACGGCCGTCAGGCACTGTCTGGCCATCTGCTGGTTTCCCTGTATGGTTACTACCTCGATCACCCCTCCGGCCTTCTCTAGTGGAAACTTGAGTTTCTGGTGAATGGTGGAAGGTACTGCCTCCATGGCATGCAGCCAAGTACGTCCCATTATTACATTGTAAGGAGATGGTACATCCACCACCATAAAATCGGCCATCCTATTCGGACTTCGAGTGAGACCCTCCCCTTGGGATACACTGGCTTTGCGCCGAAGCCTACCAAAGGGACGCGGACTTCCTATAAATCAAACTCCGTCAGGCCGAGTTCCTTGAAACAGCTGAAGTAGAGGATCTCGGATGAGCTCCCTGGGTCCACAAGAACGCGCTTCACAGTGTAGTTGTTCAGCAGCAGGGTGAGGATTGTTAGGGTTTTTATAGATTGCAATTTGATGGATGCATTTCATTCTAGCATCATTTGATTCACACACTTGCATTGTTTTAGATAAACTTGAAATCTTGATTTATTCATGCATTGTTTTTAAGATTTTGTTTTATGCATGATTTGTTTTTAATCTTGGATGCATTTGTTTTAGAAAAGAGTTTTAGAAAATCAAGCTAGCCTATGAGTTTTAAATCTTTCAAAATGTTTTAGGCTTTTTATGTTCCATGTTTTAAAACCCTTAGAATGATTTAAAACATGTTTTAAAGCTTGATTTTATGGCCCAAATAGTTCCACAAAGAAAAGGTTTGAAAATGCAAATGTGGAAATTTTTGGTCCCCGCAGTGTCGCCGGTCGACCGGCGCAGAGGTCCCGGTCGACCGGGAACACTGCAGCAAAAAATTGCCTGGCGCACCAACGGTCAGAAATCCGACCGTTGTGTGTTCCCGGTCGACCGAGGCCTGTGAGCCGGTCGACCGAGGACTAGCCGTTGGCAACTTTTTGCTATAAATATGAGTTCTTTCCTTTGCCAAAAGTTGGGATTTTTAAGCCCCTCCTTGAGAGGTATTGAGGCATATCAAAAGGGAAAAGAACCAAGGGATGAAGGGGAAGATTAGGAAAGCTAAAGCTTGGATTAATGAAGTTAAACCACCAAGTAGGCTCTTCCTTCCTTAATCATATGTTTTCATGCTTTTGTTTTATTTTTGGTAAATCATTTCTAGCATGTTAAACTATGTTTGTGTTGTGTCCTTAACATGTGTTATGTTTTGAGTTGATTTATTGTTTTGGATACAACACCATATGATTCAATCCAAGTAGTACTTAACTTTGGTAAATCTAAGTAGATCATGTTAATGGAAAAATCTTTGAAATCATATGTAACATGATCCATATACTTGGTTGAATCTTTGGTTGTTGTTTTCCATCATAAGAACATCTCTTTCAAAACTAACTTATGTTTTGGATTCAACTTCTTTACAAATCATATGTTTTCATGTTTTGTTTTATCATTGGTAAATCTTAGTAACATGTTAATCTATGATTTGTTGTATCCTTAGCATGTGTTATATTTTGAATAGATCTATTGTTTTGGATACATCACCATTGATTCATCAAAGTAGTACTTTATCCTTGGTAAATCTAAGTAGATCATGTTAATGAAATATGTAACATGATTCATATACTTTGTTGAATCTTTGGTTGTTGTTTTTCCATCATAAGAAAATCTCTCTCAAATGTATCTTATGTTTTGGATCCAACATCATTAAAAATCATATGTGTATTATTGTTTTAAAGTTTCACAACTTGCCTTACTTTGATTGGTAAATCATTTTCAAGTTGTCCTTATAATTACATATGATTTGTCCCCTCATTTCAATCAAATCTATTTTTATGTTTTGAGCTTCATGTTGATTTGATTGACATCCCTATGCATCACATGTTTAGAGCTAATCCATTTCATACAACTTGTGTATCTTTGACATCATTAACAAGTTGTTACTTTTAACATGTGATTGCATTCTTCCTCAATCATAAATGTTTTTGAGCTAAAACTTTCAAAAGCCTTAGGCATACTTTATGAGCTTTCATTTTCAAAATGATTGAGGACCACACACACACACTTCATATACTTTCATCTTTGCATTCATAGTGTGAGTGTGTATTAGTTTTTCACTTCCATATCCGCCTAATTAAGAGGCAATGTAATGAGCTTAATTGAATCTCCATCAAGTGTATTAAAGACACTATCTTAGTGAGATAAATAACCTTGTGGTTGAAGAGGTTATTGCTTAGCCTATAAAAGCATAGTGTATAGGTTGATGTTAAGCCTTGAAAAACATCAATGTAAAGGTTATTGCTTAGCCTTGGAAAGCATATTGTAAAGGTTATTGCTTAGCCTATTGAAAAGCATAAATAGTGGAAATCCGGTGGGGTGTTGGATCACAAGCCGGTAGTGGATGTAGGCATTGAGGCCGAACCACTATAAATACTTGTGTGATGGTGCTTGCTTTGTGGTGATTGTTTTCTTTAAGCTTCCGCATTTTGTTTGATAATCATCACTTGTGACTAGTTTGTTTTAAAGAAGTTAAAATTGTTTAAATTGGTCATAAAAGAAGCTCACCCTATTCACCCCCCCTCTAGGGTTCGGATCCCCATGGAATTACAAGTGGTATCAGAGACGGTTACTCCATTTTAGGGCTTAACAACCCGGAGTTGATCCTTGCTAGATTTGAACCCTAGTGTTGTATTTATTGCATATCTTTTTAAAGATTTCCACTATATTTGAAAATGTTTTTCCCTAGCCTCTTTGCACCACTCTAAGACTTTTCTAAGTTATATCTTCTAGAGTTGGTGAGTCCTCAAAGTGATCTCTCAAGGACACATTTTCAAGACCTTAGGTGTATTTTCAAAGTTAGACTATTTGAGTAACCTTAAGGCCTTGATCCCACTAGACCAACCTATTCTTTTTAGTTATATCTTTTTGTTGGTCATGATACATTTGCATTTTGTTTCTTTATAGTCACATCTCTTAAAATGCAATGTTTCTTTGTGATCATTTGATTTTGTCTTCATGAACTTTTAAAGTTATATCTCATGGTTTTCAAAATCCTTTGATTGCAATACTTTCATGATGGATTTGCATTTTGATCATATAGTTATATCTCTTGTAGTGCATATCTATTCATGATCAATTGATTGTGATTACAAATGCTTTCATAGCTAGTTTTTCATGATCAATTGATGTTGGAAAATCATTTGATGTTTGTCATAGTTAGATCCTTTTTGGAAATCAAATGATTTGAAGCAACCTTAGTTTTCCATTGATTTACAAGTTATATCTTTTGATATGGAAAATTTGTAAGTGTCTATTGTTTTTACAAATTGAAAACTTTACAATAGTACACTTCTTGTTTTTCAAATTCACTTGCTCTTAATTCTATAAATGATTCTTTGTTGGAATTTCATATATTGAAGTGATTTGAGAAACTTTGGAAAATGTTCTATGCTTTATTGGTTTTATTTTTAGAAGCATTTTCCTTGAATTTATTTCCTTGTGCTTAATTATGATTTTATCATTTGAAAGGAAATAATTTTTACAAACAATTTGCATCTTTGCTCATTTAGTGACATTCTTTATGCAAATTGATTTTGTTGTCTTACATTGCATGGTTGGATATGGTTTCATTGATTTGCATGTTTGTGCCTATTTTGGTATATAGTTTCATTAATGCAAATTAATGAGTGTTTATGTGCTTTATAGTAAAATCTTGTATTTGAGCTTTTTTTTGTACATATGTGATTTTATGTGCTAAGTTCATTTGGTATAGACCTCATATCCATTTTCCATTGCATTGTAAGCTTAGTACATTTGCTAAGAGTGGAGATGTTACGTGATAGATTGATTCTTTTAACTTCATACCTTCTTGTGCTTAAATAGTTATATTCTTTTTAATGATTGGTATGAGTTAGATCTTGAGTGTTGATTAATCCTCTCTATGCAAATGTCAAATTGTTCTATGTATGGTTGTGTTATTTATTATATTTGTAGAAACCATACTAGAACTCAAATCCATCCTCTATGCTTTATAGTCTTTTCTTTTTGGATGGTTATGATGTTGATTCATGTATATTCTCTAAGTGATATCATCCTTAGACATGTTTCAACTTCATAAGTAGTGTTCTTAATCATATGAAACTCTTTGAAACCCATTTCTCATATTTCTATATGTTTGATGGATATCTTAGATGTTGAATTCATATGATTTTGACACTTTGGAAATTGCATGCATTACCAAGTAATATTCTTTGCATTGCAATTTACCTTGTTCATCACTATGCTCAATAGTTATATCTTTAAAAGTGATGAATATGCATTTGTGATGCTTGATGGAATTTTGTCACATTCTTGCTCTTTATCATGTTATCAAATTCAATTGGTCTCAATTGGTATATTTTTGATTGATTTGATTTCTTGTGAATGTGATAAACCTTGTGTGCATTGGATTGAACTTGATAAGTAATATATGATTGTTCCATGTCACACACCATTAGCATCATAATGTTCATGTTGCCACCTCTTTTGCTCTCATAGGTATATCTCATGACCATCATGTTTATGTGTTCATAATATTGGTTGGTTATTAGTTGAGGTTGGCTTCATGTTTGAATTTCATTTCACTCATCTTGCTCTTTAATAAGTCATATTTATTGATTGAATGAAATGATTTTCAAAACCTTCATAGCATATGCTTTCCATAGTTAAATTATTTGATGCTATGATTAATAAACCCCATATCATGGATAACTCTAATTTGGATTTTTCCTAATAGTTATATTTGTAAATCCTTTTTAGAGTGATTGATTTAATAGTCATATCCCTAAATCTCAATTGGTATTCTTTGTTTTTCCAATTGATATCCATGATTGCTTGACCTAGCTCTCTTTTGGTAATTTGATCATATGTGCTTTATAGTTAAATGAATCTAATCCTTTCTTTGAAGTTGACCCTCACTTGGTTAAACCATCTTCTTCTTGTACCTAATAGTTAAATCTTTGTCAAGAGTGTGACAAAAGGAGAGAATGGATTGAGGGGGAGTGTAAACCTTCATAAGAAGTATTAGTTTTGATCAAATTGACCCTAGGATTGCCTTTGAGCCCTTAGAGACTACTACCTCACATGATAGCCTGTTATGTATTTCATTTTCGATTTCATTTGTTAACAGGTGCTACTAATGGTATTTTCCTTGTTTCATGTGTGTAGGTACCTTTGCAATTTAATGGCAAAGGGGGAGAAATTATGCAAGTTCTCAAAAGGGTGAAGAGAATGTCCAAGCTTCCTAAGGGGAGAGTTGTGTATGATCTTCTACAAAGGGAGAGAATGCATACCTTGCCAAAGGGAGAAAGAGGCATGGTCAAAGGGGGAGAGCTAATAGAAGAAAGAAAGCTTGGAAGCTAAAGAAGATGCTTGGATAAAGAGAGAAAGAAGAAAGAAAGCTTGAAGGTTGATCAAGCTCCAAGCATCATGAAGATTGAAGTCCAAGAGCCCAAGCTTTGAGAAAAAGCATCCAAGAAGATTTCAAGCCTTGTCCAGCTGAGGGGGAGCTGAAGACTAAGTGTGTATGTTCAGTGGTGAGTGTGTTTGCCATCAAATTGCAAAGGGGGAGATTGTTAGGGTTTTTATAGATTGCAATTTGATGGATGCATTTCATTCTAGCATCATTTGATTCACACACTTGCATTGTTTTAGATAAACTTGAAATCTTGATTTATTCATGCATTGTTTTTAAGATTTTGTTTTATGCATGATTTGTTTTTAATCTTGGATGCATTTGTTTTAGAAAAGAGTTTTAGAAAATCAAGCTAGCCTATGAGTTTTAAATCTTTCAAAATGTTTTAGGCTTTTTATGTTCCATGTTTTAAAACCCTTAGAATGATTTAAAACATGTTTTAAAGCTTGATTTTATGGCCCAAATAGTTCCACAAAGAAAAGGTTTGAAAATGCAAATGTGGAAATTTTTGGTCCCCGCAGTGTCGCCGGTCGACCGGCGCAGAGGTCCCGGTCGACCGGGAACACTGCAGCAAAAAATTGCCTGGCGCACCAACGGTCAGAAATCCGACCGTTGTGTGTTCCCGGTCGACCGAGGCCTGTGAGCCGGTCGACCGAGGACTAGCCGTTGGCAACTTTTTGCTATAAATATGAGTTCTTTCCTTTGCCAAAAGTTGGGATTTTTAAGCCCCTCCTTGAGAGGTATTGAGGCATATCAAAAGGGAAAAGAACCAAGGGATGAAGGGGAAGATTAGGAAAGCTAAAGCTTGGATTAATGAAGTTAAACCACCAAGTAGGCTCTTCCTTCCTTAATCATATGTTTTCATGCTTTTGTTTTATTTTTGGTAAATCATTTCTAGCATGTTAAACTATGTTTGTGTTGTGTCCTTAACATGTGTTATGTTTTGAGTTGATTTATTGTTTTGGATACAACACCATATGATTCAATCCAAGTAGTACTTAACTTTGGTAAATCTAAGTAGATCATGTTAATGGAAAAATCTTTGAAATCATATGTAACATGATCCATATACTTGGTTGAATCTTTGGTTGTTGTTTTCCATCATAAGAACATCTCTTTCAAAACTAACTTATGTTTTGGATTCAACTTCTTTACAAATCATATGTTTTCATGTTTTGTTTTATCATTGGTAAATCTTAGTAACATGTTAATCTATGATTTGTTGTATCCTTAGCATGTGTTATATTTTGAATAGATCTATTGTTTTGGATACATCACCATTGATTCATCAAAGTAGTACTTTATCTTTGGTAAATCTAAGTAGATCATGTTAATGAAATATGTAACATGATTCATATACTTTGTTGAATCTTTGGTTGTTGTTTTTCCATCATAAGAAAATCTCTCTCAAATGTATCTTATGTTTTGGATCCAACATCATTACAAATCATATGTGTGTTATTGTTTTAAAGTTTCACAACTTGCCTTACTTTGATTGGTAAATCATTTTCAAGTTGTCCTTATAATTACATATGATTTGTCCCCTCATTTCAATCAAATCTATTTTTATGTTTTGAACTTCATGTTGATTTGATTGACATCCCTATGCATCACATGTTTAGAGCTAATCCATTTCATACAACTTGTGTATCTTTGACATCATTAACAAGTTGTTACTTTTAACACGTGATTGCATTCTTCCTCAATCATAAATGTTTTTGAGCTAAAACTTTCAAAAGCCTTAGGCATACTTTATGAGCTTTCATTTTCAAAATGATTGAGGACCACACACACACACTTCATATACTTTCATCTTTGCATTCATAGTGTGAGTGTGTATTAGTTTTTCACTTCCATATCCGCCTAATTAAGAGGCAATGTAATGAGCTTAATTGAATCTCCATCAAGTGTATTAAAGACACTATCTTAGTGAGATAACCAACCTTGTGGTTGAAGAGGTTATTGCTTAGCCTATAAAAGCATAGTGTATAGGTTGATGTTAAGCCTTGAAAAACATCAATGTAAAGGTTATTGCTTAGCCTTGGAAAGCATATTGTAAAGGTTATTGCTTAGCCTATTGAAAAGCATAAATAGTGGAAATCCGGTGGGGTGTTGGATCACAAGCCGGTAGTGGATGTAGGCATTGAGGCCGAACCACTATAAATACTTGTGTGATGGTGCTTGCTTTGTGGTGATTGTTTTCTTTAAGCTTCCGCATTTTGTTTGATAATCATCACTTGTGACTAGTTTGTTTTAAAGAAGTTAAAATTGTTTAAATTGGTCATAAAAGAAGCTCACCCTATTCACCCCCCCTCTAGGGTTCGGATCCCCATGGAATTACAAGTGGTATCAGAGACGGTTACTCCATTTTAGGGCTTAACAACCCGGAGTTGATCCTTGCTAGATTTGAACCCTAGTGTTGTATTTATTGCATATCTTTTTAAAGATTTCCACTATATTTGAAAATGTTTTTCCCTAGCCTCTTTGCACCACTCTAAGACTTTTCTAAGTTATATCTTCTAGAGTTGGTGAGTCCTCAAAGTGATCTCTCAAGGACACATTTTCAAGACCTTAGGTGTATTTTCAAAGTTAGACTATTTGAGTAACCTTAAGGCCTTGATCCCACTAGACCAACCTATTCTTTTTAGTTATATCTTTTTGTTGGTCATGATACATTTGCATTTTGTTTCTTTATAGTCACATCTCTTAAAATGCAATGTTTCTTTGTGATCATTTGATTTTGTCTTCATGAACTTTTAAAGTTATATCTCATGGTTTTCAAAATCCTTTGATTGCAATACTTTCATGATGGATTTGCATTTTGATCATATAGTTATATCTCTTGTAGTGCATATCTATTCATGATCAATTGATTGTGATTACAAATGCTTTCATAGCTAGTTTTTCATGATCAATTGATGTTGGAAAATCATTTGATGTTTGTCATAGTTAGATCCTTTTTGGAAATCAAATGATTTGAAGCAACCTTAGTTTTCCATTGATTTACAAGTTATATCTTTTGATATGGAAAATTTGTAAGTGTCTATTGTTTTTACAAATTGAAAACTTTACAATAGTACACTTCTTGTTTTTCAAATTCACTTGCTCTTAATTCTATAAATGATTCTTTGTTGGAATTTCATATATTGAAGTGATTTGAGAAACTTTGGAAAATGTTCTATGCTTTATTGGTTTTATTTTTAGAAGCATTTTCCTTGAATTTATTTCCTTGTGCTTAATTATGATTTTATCATTTGAAAGGAAATAATTTTTACAAACAATTTGCATCTTTGCTCATTTAGTGACATTCTTTATGCAAATTGATTTTGTTGTCTTACATTGCATGGTTGGATATGGTTTCATTGATTTGCATGTTTGTGCCTATTTTGGTATATAGTTTCATTAATGCAAATTAATGAGTGTTTATGTGCTTTATAGTAAAATCTTGTATTTGAGCTTTTTTTTGTACATATGTGATTTTATGTGCTAAGTTCATTTGGTATAGACCTCATATCCATTTTCCATTGCATTGTAAGCTTAGTACATTTGCTAAGAGTGGAGATGTTACGTGATAGATTGATTCTTTTAACTTCATACCTTCTTGTGCTTAAATAGTTATATTCTTTTTAATGATTGGTATGAGTTAGATCTTGAGTGTTGATTAATCCTCTCTATGCAAATGTCAAATTGTTCTATGTATGGTTGTGTTATTTATTATATTTGTAGAAACCATACTAGAACTCAAATCCATCCTCTATGCTTTATAGTCTTTTCTTTTTGGATGGTTATGATGTTGATTCATGTATATTCTCTAAGTGATATCATCCTTAGACATGTTTCAACTTCATAAGTAGTGTTCTTAATCATATGAAACTCTTTGAAACCCATTTCTCATATTTCTATATGTTTGATGGATATCTTAGATGTTGAATTCATATGATTTTGACACTTTGGAAATTGCATGCATTACCAAGTAATATTCTTTGCATTGCAATTTACCTTGTTCATCACTATGCTCAATAGTTATATCTTTAAAAGTGATGAATATGCATTTGTGATGCTTGATGGAATTTTGTCACATTCTTGCTCTTTATCATGTTATCAAATTCAATTGGTCTCAATTGGTATATTTTTGATTGATTTGATTTCTTGTGAATGTGATAAACCTTGTGTGCATTGGATTGAACTTGATAAGTAATATATGATTGTTCCATGTCACACACCATTAGCATCATAATGTTCATGTTGCCACCTCTTTTGCTCTCATAGGTATATCTCATGACCATCATGTTTATGTGTTCATAATATTGGTTGGTTATTAGTTGAGGTTGGCTTCATGTTTGAATTTCATTTCACTCATCTTGCTCTTTAATAAGTCATATTTATTGATTGAATGAAATGATTTTCAAAACCTTCATAGCATATGCTTTCCATAGTTAAATTATTTGATGCTATGATTAATAAACCCCATATCATGGATAACTCTAATTTGGATTTTTCCTAATAGTTATATTTGTAAATCCTTTTTAGAGTGATTGATTTAATAGTCATATCCCTAAATCTCAATTGGTATTCTTTGTTTTTCCAATTGATATCCATGATTGCTTGACCTAGCTCTCTTTTGGTAATTTGATCATATGTGCTTTATAGTTAAATGAATCTAATCCTTTCTTTGAAGTTGACCCTCACTTGGTTAAACCATCTTCTTCTTGTACCTAATAGTTAAATCTTTGTCAAGAGTGTGACAAAAGGAGAGAATGGATTGAGGGGGAGTGTAAACCTTCATAAGAAGTATTAGTTTTGATCAAATTGACCCTAGGATTGCCTTTGAGCCCTTAGAGACTACTACCTCACATGATAGCCTGTTATGTATTTCATTTTCGATTTCATTTGTTAACAGGTGCTACTAATGGTATTTTCCTTGTTTCATGTGTGTAGGTACCTTTGCAATTTAATGGCAAAGGGGGAGAAATTATGCAAGTTCTCAAAAGGGTGAAGAGAATGTCCAAGCTTCCTAAGGGGAGAGTTGTGTATGATCTTCTACAAAGGGAGAGAATGCATACCTTGCCAAAGGGAGAAAGAGGCATGGTCAAAGGGGGAGAGCTAATAGAAGAAAGAAAGCTTGGAAGCTAAAGAAGATGCTTGGATAAAGAGAGAAAGAAGAAAGAAAGCTTGAAGGTTGATCAAGCTCCAAGCATCATGAAGATTGAAGTCCAAGAGCCCAAGCTTTGAGAAAAAGCATCCAAGAAGATTTCAAGCCTTGTCCAGCTGAGGGGGAGCTGAAGACTAAGTGTGTATGTTCAGTGGTGAGTGTGTTTGCCATCAAATTGCAAAGGGGGAGATTGTTAGGGTTTTTATAGATTGCAATTTGATGGATGCATTTCATTCTAGCATCATTTGATTCACACACTTGCATTGTTTTAGATAAACTTGAAATCTTGATTTATTCATGCATTGTTTTTAAGATTTTGTTTTATGCATGATTTGTTTTTAATCTTGGATGCATTTGTTTTAGAAAAGAGTTTTAGAAAATCAAGCTAGCCTATGAGTTTTAAATCTTTCAAAATGTTTTAGGCTTTTTATGTTCCATGTTTTAAAACCCTTGGAATGATTTAAAACATGTTTTAAAGCTTGATTTTATGGCCCAAATAGTTCCACAAAGAAAAGGTTTGAAAATGCAAATGTGGAAATTTTTGGTCCCCGCAGTGTCGCCGGTCGACCGGCGCAGAGGTCCCGGTCGACCGGGAACACTGCAGCAAAAAATTGCCTGGCGCACCAACGGTCAGAAATCCGACCGTTGTGTGTTCCCGGTCGACCGAGGCCTGTGAGCCGGTCGACCGAGGACTAGCCGTTGGCAACTTTTTGCTATAAATATGAGTTCTTTCCTTTGCCAAAAGTTGGGATTTTTAAGCCCCTCCTTGAGAGGTATTGAGGCATATCAAAAGGGAAAAGAACCAAGGGATGAAGGGGAAGATTAGGAAAGCTAAAGCTTGGATTAATGAAGTTAAACCACCAAGTAGGCTCTTCCTTCCTTAATCATATGTTTTCATGCTTTTGTTTTATTTTTGGTAAATCATTTCTAGCATGTTAAACTATGTTTGTGTTGTGTCCTTAACATGTGTTATGTTTTGAGTTGATTTATTGTTTTGGATACAACACCATATGATTCAATCCAAGTAGTACTTAACTTTGGTAAATCTAAGTAGATCATGTTAATGGAAAAATCTTTGAAATCATATGTAACATGATCCATATACTTGGTTGAATCTTTGGTTGTTGTTTTCCATCATAAGAACATCTCTTTCAAAACTAACTTATGTTTTGGATTCAACTTCTTTACAAATCATATGTTTTCATGTTTTGTTTTATCATTGGTAAATCTTAGTAACATGTTAATCTATGATTTGTTGTATCCTTAGCATGTGTTATATTTTGAATAGATCTATTGTTTTGGATACATCACCATTGATTCATCAAAGTAGTACTTTATCTTTGGTAAATCTAAGTAGATCATGTTAATGAAATATGTAACATGATTCATATACTTTGTTGAATCTTTGGTTGTTGTTTTTCCATCATAAGAAAATCTCTCTCAAATGTATCTTATGTTTTGGATCCAACATCATTACAAATCATATGTGTGTTATTGTTTTAAAGTTTCACAACTTGCCTTACTTTGATTGGTAAATCATTTTCAAGTTGTCCTTATAATTACATATGATTTGTCCCCTCATTTCAATCAAATCTATTTTTATGTTTTGAACTTCATGTTGATTTGATTGACATCCCTATGCATCACATGTTTAGAGCTAATCCATTTCATACAACTTGTGTATCTTTGACATCATTAACAAGTTGTTACTTTTAACACGTGATTGCATTCTTCCTCAATCATAAATGTTTTTGAGCTAAAACTTTCAAAAGCCTTAGGCATACTTTATGAGCTTTCATTTTCAAAATGATTGAGGACCACACACACACACTTCATATACTTTCATCTTTGCATTCATAGTGTGAGTGTGTATTAGTTTTTCACTTCCATATCCGCCTAATTAAGAGGCAATGTAATGAGCTTAATTGAATCTCCATCAAGTGTATTAAAGACACTATCTTAGTGAGATAACCAACCTTGTGGTTGAAGAGGTTATTGCTTAGCCTATAAAAGCATAGTGTATAGGTTGATGTTAAGCCTTGAAAAACATCAATGTAAAGGTTATTGCTTAGCCTTGGAAAGCATATTGTAAAGGTTATTGCTTAGCCTATTGAAAAGCATAAATAGTGGAAATCCGGTGGGGTGTTGGATCACAAGCCGGTAGTGGATGTAGGCATTGAGGCCGAACCACTATAAATACTTGTGTGATGGTGCTTGCTTTGTGGTGATTGTTTTCTTTAAGCTTCCGCATTTTGTTTGATAATCATCACTTGTGACTAGTTTGTTTTAAAGAAGTTAAAATTGTTTAAATTGGTCATAAAAGAAGCTCACCCTATTCACCCCCCCTCTAGGGTTCGGATCCCCATGGAATTACAAGTGGTATCAGAGACGGTTACTCCATTTTAGGGCTTAACAACCCGGAGTTGATCCTTGCTAGATTTGAACCCTAGTGTTGTATTTATTGCATATCTTTTTAAAGATTTCCACTATATTTGAAAATGTTTTTCCCTAGCCTCTTTGCACCACTCTAAGACTTTTCTAAGTTATATCTTCTAGAGTTGGTGAGTCCTCAAAGTGATCTCTCAAGGACACATTTTCAAGACCTTAGGTGTATTTTCAAAGTTAGACTATTTGAGTAACCTTAAGGCCTTGATCCCACTAGACCAACCTATTCTTTTTAGTTATATCTTTTTGTTGGTCATGATACATTTGCATTTTGTTTCTTTATAGTCACATCTCTTAAAATGCAATGTTTCTTTGTGATCATTTGATTTTGTCTTCATGAACTTTTAAAGTTATATCTCATGGTTTTCAAAATCCTTTGATTGCAATACTTTCATGATGGATTTGCATTTTGATCATATAGTTATATCTCTTGTAGTGCATATCTATTCATGATCAATTGATTGTGATTACAAATGCTTTCATAGCTAGTTTTTCATGATCAATTGATGTTGGAAAATCATTTGATGTTTGTCATAGTTAGATCCTTTTTGGAAATCAAATGATTTGAAGCAACCTTAGTTTTCCATTGATTTACAAGTTATATCTTTTGATATGGAAAATTTGTAAGTGTCTATTGTTTTTACAAATTGAAAACTTTACAATAGTACACTTCTTGTTTTTCAAATTCACTTGCTCTTAATTCTATAAATGATTCTTTGTTGGAATTTCATATATTGAAGTGATTTGAGAAACTTTGGAAAATGTTCTATGCTTTATTGGTTTTATTTTTAGAAGCATTTTCCTTGAATTTATTTCCTTGTGCTTAATTATGATTTTATCATTTGAAAGGAAATAATTTTTACAAACAATTTGCATCTTTGCTCATTTAGTGACATTCTTTATGCAAATTGATTTTGTTGTCTTACATTGCATGGTTGGATATGGTTTCATTGATTTGCATGTTTGTGCCTATTTTGGTATATAGTTTCATTAATGCAAATTAATGAGTGTTTATGTGCTTTATAGTAAAATCTTGTATTTGAGCTTTTTTTTGTACATATGTGATTTTATGTGCTAAGTTCATTTGGTATAGACCTCATATCCATTTTCCATTGCATTGTAAGCTTAGTACATTTGCTAAGAGTGGAGATGTTACGTGATAGATTGATTCTTTTAACTTCATACCTTCTTGTGCTTAAATAGTTATATTCTTTTTAATGATTGGTATGAGTTAGATCTTGAGTGTTGATTAATCCTCTCTATGCAAATGTCAAATTGTTCTATGTATGGTTGTGTTATTTATTATATTTGTAGAAACCATACTAGAACTCAAATCCATCCTCTATGCTTTATAGTCTTTTCTTTTTGGATGGTTATGATGTTGATTCATGTATATTCTCTAAGTGATATCATCCTTAGACATGTTTCAACTTCATAAGTAGTGTTCTTAATCATATGAAACTCTTTGAAACCCATTTCTCATATTTCTATATGTTTGATGGATATCTTAGATGTTGAATTCATATGATTTTGACACTTTGGAAATTGCATGCATTACCAAGTAATATTCTTTGCATTGCAATTTACCTTGTTCATCACTATGCTCAATAGTTATATCTTTAAAAGTGATGAATATGCATTTGTGATGCTTGATGGAATTTTGTCACATTCTTGCTCTTTATCATGTTATCAAATTCAATTGGTCTCAATTGGTATATTTTTGATTGATTTGATTTCTTGTGAATGTGATAAACCTTGTGTGCATTGGATTGAACTTGATAAGTAATATATGATTGTTCCATGTCACACACCATTAGCATCATAATGTTCATGTTGCCACCTCTTTTGCTCTCATAGGTATATCTCATGACCATCATGTTTATGTGTTCATAATATTGGTTGGTTATTAGTTGAGGTTGGCTTCATGTTTGAATTTCATTTCACTCATCTTGCTCTTTAATAAGTCATATTTATTGATTGAATGAAATGATTTTCAAAACCTTCATAGCATATGCTTTCCATAGTTAAATTATTTGATGCTATGATTAATAAACCCCATATCATGGATAACTCTAATTTGGATTTTTCCTAATAGTTATATTTGTAAATCCTTTTTAGAGTGATTGATTTAATAGTCATATCCCTAAATCTCAATTGGTATTCTTTGTTTTTCCAATTGATATCCATGATTGCTTGACCTAGCTCTCTTTTGGTAATTTGATCATATGTGCTTTATAGTTAAATGAATCTAATCCTTTCTTTGAAGTTGACCCTCACTTGGTTAAACCATCTTCTTCTTGTACCTAATAGTTAAATCTTTGTCAAGAGTGTGACAAAAGGAGAGAATGGATTGAGGGGGAGTGTAAACCTTCATAAGAAGTATTAGTTTTGATCAAATTGACCCTAGGATTGCCTTTGAGCCCTTAGAGACTACTACCTCACATGATAGCCTGTTATGTATTTCATTTTCGATTTCATTTGTTAACAGGTGCTACTAATGGTATTTTCCTTGTTTCATGTGTGTAGGTACCTTTGCAATTTAATGGCAAAGGGGGAGAAATTATGCAAGTTCTCAAAAGGGTGAAGAGAATGTCCAAGCTTCCTAAGGGGAGAGTTGTGTATGATCTTCTACAAAGGGAGAGAATGCATACCTTGCCAAAGGGAGAAAGAGGCATGGTCAAAGGGGGAGAGCTAATAGAAGAAAGAAAGCTTGGAAGCTAAAGAAGATGCTTGGATAAAGAGAGAAAGAAGAAAGAAAGCTTGAAGGTTGATCAAGCTCCAAGCATCATGAAGATTGAAGTCCAAGAGCCCAAGCTTTGAGAAAAAGCATCCAAGAAGATTTCAAGCCTTGTCCAGCTGAGGGGGAGCTGAAGACTAAGTGTGTATGTTCAGTGGTGAGTGTGTTTGCCATCAAATTGCAAAGGGGGAGATTGTTAGGGTTTTTATAGATTGCAATTTGATGGATGCATTTCATTCTAGCATCATTTGATTCACACACTTGCATTGTTTTAGATAAACTTGAAATCTTGATTTATTCATGCATTGTTTTTAAGATTTTGTTTTATGCATGATTTGTTTTTAATCTTGGATGCATTTGTTTTAGAAAAGAGTTTTAGAAAATCAAGCTAGCCTATGAGTTTTAAATCTTTCAAAATGTTTTAGGCTTTTTATGTTCCATGTTTTAAAACCCTTAGAATGATTTAAAACATGTTTTAAAGCTTGATTTTATGGCCCAAATAGTTCCACAAAGAAAAGGTTTGAAAATGCAAATGTGGAAATTTTTGGTCCCCGCAGTGTTGCCGGTCGACCGGCGCAGAGGTCCCGGTCGACCGGGAACACTGCAGCAAAAAATTGCCTGGCGCACCAACGGTCAGAAATCCGACCGTTGTGTGTTCCCGGTCGACCGAGGCCTGTGAGCCGGTCGACCGAGGACTAGCCGTTGGCAACTTTTTGCTATAAATATGAGTTCTTTCCTTTGCCAAAAGTTGGGATTTTTAAGCCCCTCCTTGAGAGGTATTGAGGCATATCAAAAGGGAAAAGAACCAAGGGATGAAGGGGAAGATTAGGAAAGCTAAAGCTTGGATTAATGAAGTTAAACCACCAAGTAGGCTCTTCCTTCCTTAATCATATGTTTTCATGCTTTTGTTTTATTTTTGGTAAATCATTTCTAGCATGTTAAACTATGTTTGTGTTGTGTCCTTAACATGTGTTATGTTTTGAGTTGATTTATTGTTTTGGATACAACACCATATGATTCAATCCAAGTAGTACTTAACTTTGGTAAATCTAAGTAGATCATGTTAATGGAAAAATCTTTGAAATCATATGTAACATGATCCATATACTTGGTTGAATCTTTGGTTGTTGTTTTCCATCATAAGAACATCTCTTTCAAAACTAACTTATGTTTTGGATTCAACTTCTTTACAAATCATATGTTTTCATGTTTTGTTTTATCATTGGTAAATCTTAGTAACATGTTAATCTATGATTTGTTGTATCCTTAGCATGTGTTATATTTTGAATAGATCTATTGTTTTGGATACATCACCATTGATTCATCAAAGTAGTACTTTATCTTTGGTAAATCTAAGTAGATCATGTTAATGAAATATGTAACATGATTCATATACTTTGTTGAATCTTTGGTTGTTGTTTTTCCATCATAAGAAAATCTCTCTCAAATGTATCTTATGTTTTGGATCCAACATCATTACAAATCATATGTGTGTTATTGTTTTAAAGTTTCACAACTTGCCTTACTTTGATTGGTAAATCATTTTCAAGTTGTCCTTATAATTACATATGATTTGTCCCCTCATTTCAATCAAATCTATTTTTATGTTTTGAACTTCATGTTGATTTGATTGACATCCCTATGCATCACATGTTTAGAGCTAATCCATTTCATACAACTTGTGTATCTTTGACATCATTAACAAGTTGTTACTTTTAACACGTGATTGCATTCTTCCTCAATCATAAATGTTTTTGAGCTAAAACTTTCAAAAGCCTTAGGCATACTTTATGAGCTTTCATTTTCAAAATGATTGAGGACCACACACACACACTTCATATACTTTCATCTTTGCATTCATAGTGTGAGTGTGTATTAGTTTTTCACTTCCATATCCGCCTAATTAAGAGGCAATGTAATGAGCTTAATTGAATCTCCATCAAGTGTATTAAAGACACTATCTTAGTGAGATAACCAACCTTGTGGTTGAAGAGGTTATTGCTTAGCCTATAAAAGCATAGTGTATAGGTTGATGTTAAGCCTTGAAAAACATCAATGTAAAGGTTATTGCTTAGCCTTGGAAAGCATATTGTAAAGGTTATTGCTTAGCCTATTGAAAAGCATAAATAGTGGAAATCCGGTGGGGTGTTGGATCACAAGCCGGTAGTGGATGTAGGCATTGAGGCCGAACCACTATAAATACTTGTGTGATGGTGCTTGCTTTGTGGTGATTGTTTTCTTTAAGCTTCCGCATTTTGTTTGATAATCATCACTTGTGACTAGTTTGTTTTAAAGAAGTTAAAATTGTTTAAATTGGTCATAAAAGAAGCTCACCCTATTCACCCCCCCTCTAGGGTTCGGATCCCCATGGAATTACAAGTGGTATCAGAGACGGTTACTCCATTTTAGGGCTTAACAACCCGGAGTTGATCCTTGCTAGATTTGAACCCTAGTGTTGTATTTATTGCATATCTTTTTAAAGATTTCCACTATATTTGAAAATGTTTTTCCCTAGCCTCTTTGCACCACTCTAAGACTTTTCTAAGTTATATCTTCTAGAGTTGGTGAGTCCTCAAAGTGATCTCTCAAGGACACATTTTCAAGACCTTAGGTGTATTTTCAAAGTTAGACTATTTGAGTAACCTTAAGGCCTTGATCCCACTAGACCAACCTATTCTTTTTAGTTATATCTTTTTGTTGGTCATGATACATTTGCATTTTGTTTCTTTATAGTCACATCTCTTAAAATGCAATGTTTCTTTGTGATCATTTGATTTTGTCTTCATGAACTTTTAAAGTTATATCTCATGGTTTTCAAAATCCTTTGATTGCAATACTTTCATGATGGATTTGCATTTTGATCATATAGTTATATCTCTTGTAGTGCATATCTATTCATGATCAATTGATTGTGATTACAAATGCTTTCATAGCTAGTTTTTCATGATCAATTGATGTTGGAAAATCATTTGATGTTTGTCATAGTTAGATCCTTTTTGGAAATCAAATGATTTGAAGCAACCTTAGTTTTCCATTGATTTACAAGTTATATCTTTTGATATGGAAAATTTGTAAGTGTCTATTGTTTTTACAAATTGAAAACTTTACAATAGTACACTTCTTGTTTTTCAAATTCACTTGCTCTTAATTCTATAAATGATTCTTTGTTGGAATTTCATATATTGAAGTGATTTGAGAAACTTTGGAAAATGTTCTATGCTTTATTGGTTTTATTTTTAGAAGCATTTTCCTTGAATTTATTTCCTTGTGCTTAATTATGATTTTATCATTTGAAAGGAAATAATTTTTACAAACAATTTGCATCTTTGCTCATTTAGTGACATTCTTTATGCAAATTGATTTTGTTGTCTTACATTGCATGGTTGGATATGGTTTCATTGATTTGCATGTTTGTGCCTATTTTGGTATATAGTTTCATTAATGCAAATTAATGAGTGTTTATGTGCTTTATAGTAAAATCTTGTATTTGAGCTTTTTTTTGTACATATGTGATTTTATGTGCTAAGTTCATTTGGTATAGACCTCATATCCATTTTCCATTGCATTGTAAGCTTAGTACATTTGCTAAGAGTGGAGATGTTACGTGATAGATTGATTCTTTTAACTTCATACCTTCTTGTGCTTAAATAGTTATATTCTTTTTAATGATTGGTATGAGTTAGATCTTGAGTGTTGATTAATCCTCTCTATGCAAATGTCAAATTGTTCTATGTATGGTTGTGTTATTTATTATATTTGTAGAAACCATACTAGAACTCAAATCCATCCTCTATGCTTTATAGTCTTTTCTTTTTGGATGGTTATGATGTTGATTCATGTATATTCTCTAAGTGATATCATCCTTAGACATGTTTCAACTTCATAAGTAGTGTTCTTAATCATATGAAACTCTTTGAAACCCATTTCTCATATTTCTATATGTTTGATGGATATCTTAGATGTTGAATTCATATGATTTTGACACTTTGGAAATTGCATGCATTACCAAGTAATATTCTTTGCATTGCAATTTACCTTGTTCATCACTATGCTCAATAGTTATATCTTTAAAAGTGATGAATATGCATTTGTGATGCTTGATGGAATTTTGTCACATTCTTGCTCTTTATCATGTTATCAAATTCAATTGGTCTCAATTGGTATATTTTTGATTGATTTGATTTCTTGTGAATGTGATAAACCTTGTGTGCATTGGATTGAACTTGATAAGTAATATATGATTGTTCCATGTCACACACCATTAGCATCATAATGTTCATGTTGCCACCTCTTTTGCTCTCATAGGTATATCTCATGACCATCATGTTTATGTGTTCATAATATTGGTTGGTTATTAGTTGAGGTTGGCTTCATGTTTGAATTTCATTTCACTCATCTTGCTCTTTAATAAGTCATATTTATTGATTGAATGAAATGATTTTCAAAACCTTCATAGCATATGCTTTCCATAGTTAAATTATTTGATGCTATGATTAATAAACCCCATATCATGGATAACTCTAATTTGGATTTTTCCTAATAGTTATATTTGTAAATCCTTTTTAGAGTGATTGATTTAATAGTCATATCCCTAAATCTCAATTGGTATTCTTTGTTTTTCCAATTGATATCCATGATTGCTTGACCTAGCTCTCTTTTGGTAATTTGATCATATGTGCTTTATAGTTAAATGAATCTAATCCTTTCTTTGAAGTTGACCCTCACTTGGTTAAACCATCTTCTTCTTGTACCTAATAGTTAAATCTTTGTCAAGAGTGTGACAAAAGGAGAGAATGGATTGAGGGGGAGTGTAAACCTTCATAAGAAGTATTAGTTTTGATCAAATTGACCCTAGGATTGCCTTTGAGCCCTTAGAGACTACTACCTCACATGATAGCCTGTTATGTATTTCATTTTCGATTTCATTTGTTAACAGGTGCTACTAATGGTATTTTCCTTGTTTCATGTGTGTAGGTACCTTTGCAATTTAATGGCAAAGGGGGAGAAATTATGCAAGTTCTCAAAAGGGTGAAGAGAATGTCCAAGCTTCCTAAGGGGAGAGTTGTGTATGATCTTCTACAAAGGGAGAGAATGCATACCTTGCCAAAGGGAGAAAGAGGCATGGTCAAAGGGGGAGAGCTAATAGAAGAAAGAAAGCTTGGAAGCTAAAGAAGATGCTTGGATAAAGAGAGAAAGAAGAAAGAAAGCTTGAAGGTTGATCAAGCTCCAAGCATCATGAAGATTGAAGTCCAAGAGCCCAAGCTTTGAGAAAAAGCATCCAAGAAGATTTCAAGCCTTGTCCAGCTGAGGGGGAGCTGAAGACTAAGTGTGTATGTTCAGTGGTGAGTGTGTTTGCCATCAAATTGCAAAGGGGGAGATTGTTAGGGTTTTTATAGATTGCAATTTGATGGATGCATTTCATTCTAGCATCATTTGATTCACACACTTGCATTGTTTTAGATAAACTTGAAATCTTGATTTATTCATGCATTGTTTTTAAGATTTTGTTTTATGCATGATTTGTTTTTAATCTTGGATGCATTTGTTTTAGAAAAGAGTTTTAGAAAATCAAGCTAGCCTATGAGTTTTAAATCTTTCAAAATGTTTTAGGCTTTTTATGTTCCATGTTTTAAAACCCTTGGAATGATTTAAAACATGTTTTAAAGCTTGATTTTATGGCCCAAATAGTTCCACAAAGAAAAGGTTTGAAAATGCAAATGTGGAAATTTTTGGTCCCCGCAGTGTCGCCGGTCGACCGGCGCAGAGGTCCCGGTCGACCGGGAACACTGCAGCAAAAAATTGCCTGGCGCACCAACGGTCAGAAATCCGACCGTTGTGTGTTCCCGGTCGACCGAGGCCTGTGAGCCGGTCGACCGAGGACTAGCCGTTGGCAACTTTTTGCTATAAATATGAGTTCTTTCCTTTGCCAAAAGTTGGGATTTTTAAGCCCCTCCTTGAGAGGTATTGAGGCATATCAAAAGGGAAAAGAACCAAGGGATGAAGGGGAAGATTAGGAAAGCTAAAGCTTGGATTAATGAAGTTAAACCACCAAGTAGGCTCTTCCTTCCTTAATCATATGTTTTCATGCTTTTGTTTTATTTTTGGTAAATCATTTCTAGCATGTTAAACTATGTTTGTGTTGTGTCCTTAACATGTGTTATGTTTTGAGTTGATTTATTGTTTTGGATACAACACCATATGATTCAATCCAAGTAGTACTTAACTTTGGTAAATCTAAGTAGATCATGTTAATGGAAAAATCTTTGAAATCATATGTAACATGATCCATATACTTGGTTGAATCTTTGGTTGTTGTTTTCCATCATAAGAACATCTCTTTCAAAACTAACTTATGTTTTGGATTCAACTTCTTTACAAATCATATGTTTTCATGTTTTGTTTTATCATTGGTAAATCTTAGTAACATGTTAATCTATGATTTGTTGTATCCTTAGCATGTGTTATATTTTGAATAGATCTATTGTTTTGGATACATCACCATTGATTCATCAAAGTAGTACTTTATCTTTGGTAAATCTAAGTAGATCATGTTAATGAAATATGTAACATGATTCATATACTTTGTTGAATCTTTGGTTGTTGTTTTTCCATCATAAGAAAATCTCTCTCAAATGTATCTTATGTTTTGGATCCAACATCATTACAAATCATATGTGTGTTATTGTTTTAAAGTTTCACAACTTGCCTTACTTTGATTGGTAAATCATTTTCAAGTTGTCCTTATAATTACATATGATTTGTCCCCTCATTTCAATCAAATCTATTTTTATGTTTTGAACTTCATGTTGATTTGATTGACATCCCTATGCATCACATGTTTAGAGCTAATCCATTTCATACAACTTGTGTATCTTTGACATCATTAACAAGTTGTTACTTTTAACACGTGATTGCATTCTTCCTCAATCATAAATGTTTTTGAGCTAAAACTTTCAAAAGCCTTAGGCATACTTTATGAGCTTTCATTTTCAAAATGATTGAGGACCACACACACACACTTCATATACTTTCATCTTTGCATTCATAGTGTGAGTGTGTATTAGTTTTTCACTTCCATATCCGCCTAATTAAGAGGCAATGTAATGAGCTTAATTGAATCTCCATCAAGTGTATTAAAGACACTATCTTAGTGAGATAACCAACCTTGTGGTTGAAGAGGTTATTGCTTAGCCTATAAAAGCATAGTGTATAGGTTGATGTTAAGCCTTGAAAAACATCAATGTAAAGGTTATTGCTTAGCCTTGGAAAGCATATTGTAAAGGTTATTGCTTAGCCTATTGAAAAGCATAAATAGTGGAAATCCGGTGGGGTGTTGGATCACAAGCCGGTAGTGGATGTAGGCATTGAGGCCGAACCACTATAAATACTTGTGTGATGGTGCTTGCTTTGTGGTGATTGTTTTCTTTAAGCTTCCGCATTTTGTTTGATAATCATCACTTGTGACTAGTTTGTTTTAAAGAAGTTAAAATTGTTTAAATTGGTCATAAAAGAAGCTCACCCTATTCACCCCCCCTCTAGGGTTCGGATCCCCATGGAATTACAAGTGGTATCAGAGACGGTTACTCCATTTTAGGGCTTAACAACCCGGAGTTGATCCTTGCTAGATTTGAACCCTAGTGTTGTATTTATTGCATATCTTTTTAAAGATTTCCACTATATTTGAAAATGTTTTTCCCTAGCCTCTTTGCACCACTCTAAGACTTTTCTAAGTTATATCTTCTAGAGTTGGTGAGTCCTCAAAGTGATCTCTCAAGGACACATTTTCAAGACCTTAGGTGTATTTTCAAAGTTAGACTATTTGAGTAACCTTAAGGCCTTGATCCCACTAGACCAACCTATTCTTTTTAGTTATATCTTTTTGTTGGTCATGATACATTTGCATTTTGTTTCTTTATAGTCACATCTCTTAAAATGCAATGTTTCTTTGTGATCATTTGATTTTGTCTTCATGAACTTTTAAAGTTATATCTCATGGTTTTCAAAATCCTTTGATTGCAATACTTTCATGATGGATTTGCATTTTGATCATATAGTTATATCTCTTGTAGTGCATATCTATTCATGATCAATTGATTGTGATTACAAATGCTTTCATAGCTAGTTTTTCATGATCAATTGATGTTGGAAAATCATTTGATGTTTGTCATAGTTAGATCCTTTTTGGAAATCAAATGATTTGAAGCAACCTTAGTTTTCCATTGATTTACAAGTTATATCTTTTGATATGGAAAATTTGTAAGTGTCTATTGTTTTTACAAATTGAAAACTTTACAATAGTACACTTCTTGTTTTTCAAATTCACTTGCTCTTAATTCTATAAATGATTCTTTGTTGGAATTTCATATATTGAAGTGATTTGAGAAACTTTGGAAAATGTTCTATGCTTTATTGGTTTTATTTTTAGAAGCATTTTCCTTGAATTTATTTCCTTGTGCTTAATTATGATTTTATCATTTGAAAGGAAATAATTTTTACAAACAATTTGCATCTTTGCTCATTTAGTGACATTCTTTATGCAAATTGATTTTGTTGTCTTACATTGCATGGTTGGATATGGTTTCATTGATTTGCATGTTTGTGCCTATTTTGGTATATAGTTTCATTAATGCAAATTAATGAGTGTTTATGTGCTTTATAGTAAAATCTTGTATTTGAGCTTTTTTTTTGTACATATGTGATTTTATGTGCTAAGTTCATTTGGTATAGACCTCATATCCATTTTCCATTGCATTGTAAGCTTAGTACATTTGCTAAGAGTGGAGATGTTACGTGATAGATTGATTCTTTTAACTTCATACCTTCTTGTGCTTAAATAGTTATATTCTTTTTAATGATTGGTATGAGTTAGATCTTGAGTGTTGATTAATCCTCTCTATGCAAATGTCAAATTGTTCTATGTATGGTTGTGTTATTTATTATATTTGTAGAAACCATACTAGAACTCAAATCCATCCTCTATGCTTTATAGTCTTTTCTTTTTGGATGGTTATGATGTTGATTCATGTATATTCTCTAAGTGATATCATCCTTAGACATGTTTCAACTTCATAAGTAGTGTTCTTAATCATATGAAACTCTTTGAAACCCATTTCTCATATTTCTATATGTTTGATGGATATCTTAGATGTTGAATTCATATGATTTTGACACTTTGGAAATTGCATGCATTACCAAGTAATATTCTTTGCATTGCAATTTACCTTGTTCATCACTATGCTCAATAGTTATATCTTTAAAAGTGATGAATATGCATTTGTGATGCTTGATGGAATTTTGTCACATTCTTGCTCTTTATCATGTTATCAAATTCAATTGGTCTCAATTGGTATATTTTTGATTGATTTGATTTCTTGTGAATGTGATAAACCTTGTGTGCATTGGATTGAACTTGATAAGTAATATATGATTGTTCCATGTCACACACCATTAGCATCATAATGTTCATGTTGCCACCTCTTTTGCTCTCATAGGTATATCTCATGACCATCATGTTTATGTGTTCATAATATTGGTTGGTTATTAGTTGAGGTTGGCTTCATGTTTGAATTTCATTTCACTCATCTTGCTCTTTAATAAGTCATATTTATTGATTGAATGAAATGATTTTCAAAACCTTCATAGCATATGCTTTCCATAGTTAAATTATTTGATGCTATGATTAATAAACCCCATATCATGGATAACTCTAATTTGGATTTTTCCTAATAGTTATATTTGTAAATCCTTTTTAGAGTGATTGATTTAATAGTCATATCCCTAAATCTCAATTGGTATTCTTTGTTTTTCCAATTGATATCCATGATTGCTTGACCTAGCTCTCTTTTGGTAATTTGATCATATGTGCTTTATAGTTAAATGAATCTAATCCTTTCTTTGAAGTTGACCCTCACTTGGTTAAACCATCTTCTTCTTGTACCTAATAGTTAAATCTTTGTCAAGAGTGTGACAAAAGGAGAGAATGGATTGAGGGGGAGTGTAAACCTTCATAAGAAGTATTAGTTTTGATCAAATTGACCCTAGGATTGCCTTTGAGCCCTTAGAGACTACTACCTCACATGATAGCCTGTTATGTATTTCATTTTCGATTTCATTTGTTAACAGGTGCTACTAATGGTATTTTCCTTGTTTCATGTGTGTAGGTACCTTTGCAATTTAATGGCAAAGGGGGAGAAATTATGCAAGTTCTCAAAAGGGTGAAGAGAATGTCCAAGCTTCCTAAGGGGAGAGTTGTGTATGATCTTCTACAAAGGGAGAGAATGCATACCTTGCCAAAGGGAGAAAGAGGCATGGTCAAAGGGGGAGAGCTAATAGAAGAAAGAAAGCTTGGAAGCTAAAGAAGATGCTTGGATAAAGAGAGAAAGAAGAAAGAAAGCTTGAAGGTTGATCAAGCTCCAAGCATCATGAAGATTGAAGTCCAAGAGCCCAAGCTTTGAGAAAAAGCATCCAAGAAGATTTCAAGCCTTGTCCAGCTGAGGGGGAGCTGAAGACTAAGTGTGTATGTTCAGTGGTGAGTGTGTTTGCCATCAAATTGCAAAGGGGGAGATTGTTAGGGTTTTTATAGATTGCAATTTGATGGATGCATTTCATTCTAGCATCATTTGATTCACACACTTGCATTGTTTTAGATAAACTTGAAATCTTGATTTATTCATGCATTGTTTTTAAGATTTTGTTTTATGCATGATTTGTTTTTAATCTTGGATGCATTTGTTTTAGAAAAGAGTTTTAGAAAATCAAGCTAGCCTATGAGTTTTAAATCTTTCAAAATGTTTTAGGCTTTTTATGTTCCATGTTTTAAAACCCTTGGAATGATTTAAAACATGTTTTAAAGCTTGATTTTATGGCCCAAATAGTTCCACAAAGAAAAGGTTTGAAAATGCAAATGTGGAAATTTTTGGTCCCCGCAGTGTCGCCGGTCGACCGGCGCAGAGGTCCCGGTCGACCGGGAACACTGCAGCAAAAAATTGCCTGGCGCACCAACGGTCAGAAATCCGACCGTTGTGTGTTCCCGGTCGACCGAGGCCTGTGAGCCGGTCGACCGAGGACTAGCCGTTGGCAACTTTTTGCTATAAATATGAGTTCTTTCCTTTGCCAAAAGTTGGGATTTTTAAGCCCCTCCTTGAGAGGTATTGAGGCATATCAAAAGGGAAAAGAACCAAGGGATGAAGGGGAAGATTAGGAAAGCTAAAGCTTGGATTAATGAAGTTAAACCACCAAGTAGGCTCTTCCTTCCTTAATCATATGTTTTCATGCTTTTGTTTTATTTTTGGTAAATCATTTCTAGCATGTTAAACTATGTTTGTGTTGTGTCCTTAACATGTGTTATGTTTTGAGTTGATTTATTGTTTTGGATACAACACCATATGATTCAATCCAAGTAGTACTTAACTTTGGTAAATCTAAGTAGATCATGTTAATGGAAAAATCTTTGAAATCATATGTAACATGATCCATATACTTGGTTGAATCTTTGGTTGTTGTTTTCCATCATAAGAACATCTCTTTCAAAACTAACTTATGTTTTGGATTCAACTTCTTTACAAATCATATGTTTTCATGTTTTGTTTTATCATTGGTAAATCTTAGTAACATGTTAATCTATGATTTGTTGTATCCTTAGCATGTGTTATATTTTGAATAGATCTATTGTTTTGGATACATCACCATTGATTCATCAAAGTAGTACTTTATCCTTGGTAAATCTAAGTAGATCATGTTAATGAAATATGTAACATGATTCATATACTTTGTTGAATCTTTGGTTGTTGTTTTTCCATCATAAGAAAATCTCTCTCAAATGTATCTTATGTTTTGGATCCAACATCATTAAAAATCATATGTGTATTATTGTTTTAAAGTTTCACAACTTGCCTTACTTTGATTGGTAAATCATTTTCAAGTTGTCCTTATAATTACATATGATTTGTCCCCTCATTTCAATCAAATCTATTTTTATGTTTTGAGCTTCATGTTGATTTGATTGACATCCCTATGCATCACATGTTTAGAGCTAATCCATTTCATACAACTTGTGTATCTTTGACATCATTAACAAGTTGTTACTTTTAACATGTGATTGCATTCTTCCTCAATCATAAATGTTTTTGAGCTAAAACTTTCAAAAGCCTTAGGCATACTTTATGAGCTTTCATTTTCAAAATGATTGAGGACCACACACACACACTTCATATACTTTCATCTTTGCATTCATAGTGTGAGTGTGTATTAGTTTTTCACTTCCATATCCGCCTAATTAAGAGGCAATGTAATGAGCTTAATTGAATCTCCATCAAGTGTATTAAAGACACTATCTTAGTGAGATAACCAACCTTGTGGTTGAAGAGGTTATTGCTTAGCCTATAAAAGCATAGTGTATAGGTTGATGTTAAGCCTTGAAAAACATCAATGTAAAGGTTATTGCTTAGCCTTGGAAAGCATATTGTAAAGGTTATTGCTTAGCCTATTGAAAAGCATAAATAGTGGAAATCCGGTGGGGTGTTGGATCACAAGCCGGTAGTGGATGTAGGCATTGAGGCCGAACCACTATAAATACTTGTGTGATGGTGCTTGCTTTGTGGTGATTGTTTTCTTTAAGCTTCCGCATTTGTTTGATAATCATCACTTGTGACTAGTTTGTTTTAAAGAAGTTAAAATTGTTTAAATTGGTCATAAAAGAAGCTCACCCTATTCACCCCCCCTCTAGGGTTCGGATCCCCATGGAATTACAAGGATGAGTGCGTCATTGTGGGGGAGCTGGACTCCTCCAAGGTCCTCATCCAAGAACCAGATCTTGGGCGTTTCTTTCCAAGCTTTCTTTGGTGCAGGCTCCAGTTCGACCGACATCACTTGTTTGCCGCCGGAGGTCATCCTGACTTCAGAACGAGCTTGGGTACTTCCCCTCTTGGGAGCAGGGGCCAGGTGAAAGACGTTGATGATGCCTGCTGACTCATCGTTGTCCTGATCTGCACTGGGTGGAACGCGCTGCTGAGCTTGGTTGATCCTCTCCCCCTCCTTGATGTATTCCTGAAGGTGCCCGTCCCTGACGAGCTTCTTGAGGTGGGATTTCAGGGCCTGCAGTCCTCAGTCATGTGTCTGTGCTGCTTATGGTAAGAGCAGGACTTGCTCCGGTCTCAGGTGGATGGGTCGCCCTTCATTAGCTGCGGCCACTGGAAATAGGGTTCTGCTTTGATTTTGCCGAGGAGTCTGTAGATGGGTTCCTTGAAGATAACATTGACGGCCTTGTAAGGATCACCGGCCGGCTTGGCAGGCTTGAATTTTGGCCTCTTGCTGCTCCCAGAGATGGAGGTTGAGAAGGTTACCGAACTGGCGGTGGCCCTCTTCTTGTCTGGTTTTTGTTTGGGGAACATCCTTTCTCCTCTGGGGGTTTGGCCCTTTTGCGGGAGGCCGAACCGCTCGTTGCCTCGAGCTTCGTCTTCTTCTTGCTCAATGTATTGATTCACCTTAGCCATCAGGGCTTTCATCGTGGTCACTGGGGTTCGGACCAGGTCTTTGAGGAGCTCATTGCCTAGGAGCAAAGCCTGCCGAAAACACATGATGGCGACGTCATCTTTGGCGTCCGTGATCTGGCTATAGATTGTCCAGAATCTTCTGGTGAATGTGGTGATGCTCTCATCGTCCTTCATTCGGATCGCCATGATGTTGCCACCTGTCTTCGGGATGACTCAGTGCGCTTGAAACTTCTCAACAAAGGAGCTTCGGAGCTGCCGCCAGTTTGAGACCGACCCTCCAGGGAGCGCGCAGAACCATCGGAGGGGGAGGTCGCCTAAACTGGAGGAGAAGACTCTGCAGTTAAGGTGGCCGACGTTCCCCCACACTAACATCCGCTGAGTGAAATGCCGGAGGTGCGCTGCTGGGTCCGAGGTCCCGTCATAGAGGACGAACCTTGGGACGCTGAACCTCTCAGGAAGAGAGAAGTCCTTTATTTCCTGGGAGAAGGGGGACATGCCTTGGTCTTCCGCATCCCAGGCCTCCGATTGGTCTCGGGTGAAACCGATCTCAACCATCCTAGCCTGGACCTCTTGTTTGACGTAGTGGTCGAGCAGTTCCCTTAGGCCTGCGATGTTCTCTGGCCTTGGGGACTCCGGCTCGCGACGCGACCTCCCAGGGTTGCTACACAGATGGCTGCTGCTCGTGCCTTCTTCTTCACTGCGATCTCTTCTTCTGTCGTTGAGGACTTGCCTCAAGTCTCGGCTGTCCAGATGATTTTGCTGGCGTCCGAGAGGCGGAACAAGAGTCCTCATTTCTTTTGCCTTGAGCTGCTCTTGGAGATGGTGAATCAACGCCTCCTTTTCTTGGAGGACCCGATTTTGGGCCTTGAGCTCTTCAAGCAGACGGTCATCTTCTTCATGGTCTCGATGAAAGGACTGAGCATCATTGTGAGTGTGACGATGGGAGTGATGAGATTTTACCCTGACGGGGGCTTTGCCTCGTTGTTGAGGATCCGACGGGGAAACATTTTGCTGGGGATCCTCAGGTGGCTGAGCATCTTGGGGGTGAGGAGCCATGGTGGTAGTCACGCCGGGGGAGTGCTGTCACAGGTCGGGACGAGGAGTCTGACTGGATAACGCCTTCTATGTACACGGGACCAGATTTTCCTCCGGATCTTCTTTGGCGGGGAATCGCCGAAAGCCCTTGTAGGACGGGGGGAACCTCCGTCGGACCCGGCGGGGGAAGAAGGGTTGAGTGGGCACTGGTGGGCACCACTAGAGGCAACGACTGGAGCGGCTGAGGCTGCGGCTCTGGTCCCGAAAATGACGGTAACGGTGGTTGTTCCGGTGGTGGAAAGGACGACGCTTTTCTTGATTTTAACGATCCCTCGCCGCCATTCCTGGTTTTTGGAGGCATGGTTTTTGTAGGTTTGGTTTTAGCAAAGATCCTGTCCCCACAGACGGCGCCAACTGTAAGTGCCTAAAATTTACGGATTCGGTTAGGAGAGAGTTAGACTCTCGATTTGATGATTTCAGGAAAGGATTGGCCTCTAGGAATCTGAAAGGAAAAACAAAGGTGAGAGCCCCTAGCTGCTGGCAGCCGAAGGCATTTCGATGCCTGAGTTAGTTTTGTAACTAAACTAAGGGAAAATGAGAAAGGAAGAGTATAGAGATCAGATTTCTTGCATACCTCCTGTAGTTTTTCTTCATGCATTATATAGACGTGAGGGTCATCATTGAACTGGGCCCCTTAGGGGGAGATGAAAGTCCCATCAGCTTGTACTTTATCTCCTAAGTGGGGGTAGGTAAAAAGGGGACGTCCCATCGGGCCATTCCCCTATGCCTGCTGATGTGACCTCGAGATAAGGCTTGCCACTTAATTAGGTCCGGTGCCCACTCTATTTGTCTGTTCGCCGTTTACTGCCATGGAAGTGCATTTATGGTCGTATTTATGGCTGAATGATAGGAGGGCCGAGATCAAGCTAAGGCCGAGACCGAGGTGGGCCTCTGCAGACGTGGTCATCGAGATGGGCTTCGTGTGAGACCCCGACTCGAGTGAACCCGATTAGTGTTAATTAAGTCATGTGTTAGTTCTAAGCTTGATTAGTGATTTTGGCTAAGTTGGGTTTGGAATAGCTTTTGAAATAGTTTTGGGAAATTTTGATTGCTTTGTGATAGTGGGGACCTTTGAGGGTTCCTTTTTATGACCTTGCATGTGCTTGAGGATTTTTCGGAGATTTTTTTGCATTCATTGTTTTAATCTCGTTTTATTTGTATTGTTAATCCCTACAACTTTCATGTTAATCCCGTCCCCGTTCGAGATCCCGAAACCAGATTCCTTAGCATTTAGGGCAAAACAGTCATTGTACACTAAATCTATACCCAAAACTTGATATTCCCGAAACCTGCGAAACATATAATTTTTGGAAACTAGATATTTTGACGATCACTTTTCTCTTCTTCGTCGAATTCATTAGAAGCCCCGAAAGCCAAGATTTCAGCCCTTGAATGCCTTAAGTAGTGGGACCCATTCCCATTTGCTTATTTAAGGAGAACCCATCTTCCTCATTCCCTTTTTCCAGCACAAAAGGTAGCCTAGGGTTTCTTGCAACCTTTCTCTTCTTCTTCTTGCTCTCTCCATCTCAATCTCCTACTAATCTTGCACCAACATCAAAATGGAGATCATCATCTTCTTCCTCATCACCATAGCTCTCTATTGATACCATTTGTGAAGAAAACCCTCCATTCCAATATCTTCTTTCAACTCACCTTGCCCATTTGGAGAACCTACAAGTAAGCAACCTTCCCCATCTCTTAGATTTGCGTTTCCTTGATCTTGAAGAGGTTCCATTTTCATTATTGTAAGGTTTCCCTTCTTATTTCTTGTTTTGACCCATTTTAGGGTTTGTTTTTGGGGATTTTTGTTATAGCTTGGATCTTTGGGTTGGAAGAGTATAAGAGTTTGGTTTCTTGATTTGAAGACCCAAGGCAAGTGGATGATTTGATTTTTTATAAGCTTTCAATGATTTTGGTATTTTCCACACATGCCTATTTATTGCATTAGTTTGAAATGAATGTTCATGATAGAGCTTTGGTAGTGCATTTATGTCTTATAAGTGTATTGGTGAATGACATTTAATTTCTTCTTGTTTGTACCAAATGTACTCTATTGTGAAATGGTTTCCTTCTTTCTTTCTTTGTATTGGATTTGATGTTGATGGAGGAGGTGATGGAATGAACACATATTAGGGTTTTGGAGAAGTGTAGATAGATGCATTGGAGGAGCTCTTAGCTCAGTTTATTGCAGGGATTAAATGGAAGTGAGGAGAATGGTTTTGAGGAGGAAACAAGGGCTCAAATCTGAACACAGTGGGTGTTTCCCGCACCTGGCGGTCAGCCAGCGGTCACCTGTCGGCTAGCCGTCTGGTGACTGGCGGCTAACCGCCAGCTAGCCGAACAGTCGCGGTTACTTTTCCAGAAACAACATTTTCCTCCTGGAAGCACGGTCAGCCTCATAGTTAGGAAGCGGCTAACTGCCGAACCCATCGGCGGCTAACCGCCAGCCAACCGACCCATTCGGTTACTTTTCCAGAGAGCAACATTTTCTCCTGAAAACACGGTCAGCCTCACGGTTAGCAATCGGCTAACCGCCGAACATATCGGCAGCTAACCGCCAGCCAACCGAACCATTTCGGTTACAATTCCAGTAACCTGTCTTTCTGTCAGGCCAACCTCGGTCAGCCAGCGGCTAATCGCCTAACCCAACGGCGGCTAACCGCCATCTGACCACTACGTAACCGAAATTACCCAGACAACCATTCCAGAGAGCTCCTCGCTCGATCGAACTGTCCGGTTCGCTCGAGCGATGAGCTTTGTTGGTCAAAGGAGATTCACTAGGCATTGTATGAGTCCATTCGAGAAAGAAACCACATCACGAAGATTTCATTTGAAGTTTTGCAACTTCAAAGTGTATAAGGAGCCCGAAATGTCCCCAAACTCAAAGAGTACCAAATTATTATTAGATTGACATACGGGATCCCTATTCACTTCAAATAAATCTTGAACCCGATACTTTACCCGAAGTTTCAATTATTTATTGTACTTTATCGATCCTGAGATTTATAATACATGCCTTGTTTTCCCGAAAGCATTGAAGTACACTTACAATGGTTACTTGTCTTGAAGTGCATTGCACCACATGAAATGACAGTGTGCCCTTGAGCACCCCCGTCCTGTCCATTTATTTATTTGTACTTGATTTACTTGCACATGTCTCGATTTGTTATTTGACCTATTAGTCAGCACCACTAAGCTTGGATAACCCTGTTGGTCTGATCCACCGACTTGGAGATCCCCCTCTTGTCCCGCCAGCTGCAGTTTGGATCCCGCTACCCGGTTATTACCATGGTATTGTCCCGATGCCACAGATTGCTACTGTGGTTCTCGATGCCCGGCTCGCTACCGTGGCCATGTATAGTGTATATGTATTTATAAGATCCATTGTTTCTCCTCACCTCGAGTGACTGAGATCAGTGCCTAGTTATTGCTCTGTCACTTTAGTGATAGAGGACTTAGCTACGTGTGGTTGCCATCTTGCTTGTTTCCTGTTTCCTTGGTTACCTGTACATGTTTTACAATGCCTACTTGTATTTGAATAAAAGTTTTATCTCGTTCATAGAAATTGTTATTTAAACAGGTTTAAATGCTTTTGAAGGTAAATTCATTTATTATTATATTTTCTTTGTATTTTACCCATTTGCCAAACCGTCGTGTTTGATCCACTTTTTGGTACTCAGGTCCCGTTGTTGGTTATCCCGAGGAGGAGCACGAGGAGGCGGTCGGAGAACCGCAGTAGTTAGTTGAGTGGCGTGCTGATGATGTCATTTAGACATTGGATTGCTAGAGAGAGGGATAACATTTTGGGAGAACTTTTAACCATTCTTTTGGGGATTGGTATTTTGTTGATATTGGCCTTTGTTGGCCTCTAATTTTGGGAAATGTAATTAAATGATCTTTGTATAAACTTTAACTTACTTTTGGGTAACATGTTAATGATCATTGCTCATTCTGATACGGTACTATACTTGTGTTATTATATTTATGATTTGAGATGGATTGAATATTTGATTTGCTACACGCTTCCGCACTTAAGAGAAATGTTCATATATGGTTGTGATATCCTCACCGCGGACACCTGTGGGAAATTAAATAAGTGTGTGCACCTTGTTGACACACTCTACATATTAACCATTCACTTACCACACTATCATATTACAATCATTAATGTCCCGATCCCGGATTAGTCCTTCGGGCCCGGTCCGGGGTCGCGACACTTTTGGGCTTTCCCGACTTGGCGTTTCTACCGAGCTAGGTAATACCGAGGACAAGGACTATCCTGTCATTAGGAAATGGCCCCACACAATCCTGTCATTAGGAAATGACTCACACAGTACGAATACTAAAAAAAAAAAAAAAAATGATTCCAAGGTTACATTCTCCTGAGAATAATAAAATCAGTTTTCTTACTACAGTTTTCTGTCATGTCAAATGTCAGTCTAAGACAAATATGTGGGGCCACAAAAGAAAAAATAAGGTTGTAAGCATCATTCTCTCCACCATTCTATAAGATTCTGATTCCTACTGACTCTTAGGCCCGTGTGTGCAGATAAGTAGGCCTTTTCAGGAATAGATTTCGGGGAAATTCTACATGCACCAACCATTTTTACTGAGCACATCCACATTTAAAAAAAAAAATTACATGTGAGGAAGGAATGTGGGTGTGCTCAGCAAAATATGTGGGTGCATCTAAAATTTCCCTAGATTCGGAGGATCAACTATACTCCGCTGTATATTTCTACGCACATATGAATATTCTAGGTAACTCAATTCTATAGACATAGTAAATGAAAAAGATTAAAGTTGTTCTTTAATTTTACATGATGTTCCCAACATGGTGATTGGATAATCAGTTTTAAGCGAAGTAGTTATTATTAGTGGTTATCTGTGTGGACCTTCACTTTTGGCCTCTTTGACAGAAATATAATCTTAAGACATTCCTATAAGTTCAATTCGACGCATGCAATATTGTTTTATAAGCACTTTTTCTTCGAGACTCTTCTTGTGAATTTATTCAAGCGAATGCATGAATTTCTTAGGGTTCAACTTTGGTAGACGAGATTAGAAGACAAGTTCATTAAACGCGTCTGAAAATAAGCTTTCTCAGAAAATTATTTATGTTTTTTTATTTTGGTACCTAGCTAGAGGGAGATGGGACCTCGCCCTCAGATGAGGGTGGTAGGCCTCAGGTGAGGTGATGGAGCCATTGAGTGAGCGAAGTAGGCCTCGGATAAGATGAGAGAGACCTTCGAAGAGGGAAGGCGGCATGCGCCTAGAATTTGAACCCTGCTTAGCCAACTGAGAACTGGCCATTTTCTCCAATTTATATCTGTTGTCAGCTTATGTTTGCAGCAGATAGAAAATCAAAGGTTCTACTCATTACCCTAGATCTTTTCTTTCAGTTAGCTTTTCTTGTAAGTTCTTATGTGTGTGACATTGTCAATGGGCATCCGTAAACTTAACCGCTAGATTCCAAGGAATTGTGTAACTATATACATTATAAGCTATATCTTGGGCTCATAACCAAAGGCTAACCCAATAACTTACCTATAAAAATGCTAATACAAGAATGTACGATCCTGGATAAATGGTGTCTCACTTGTGGAGGCTCAGCTGTCCATCTTTGTAGGGACTCGTAATACACATAAAAAGAATCTATTAATATATTTATATAGATTATGGGGTTTTTTTTATACCGAAAAACACACTTTATGTGGTTAGTACACCGAACAGTGAACATTAGCCAAACGTGTACCCAACAGGGAATCCGTACAGGATTCTTAACTTTTTCTTTTTTACCATTTTTTTGGTAGTCAAATTCAACCTTTAGTTGCAGCGCTACAGGTCGAATTCAACCTTTAGATATAATTCATTATATATCCAATCCTGTCATCCGTTCGTGCCCTACCCTTACAAATCACATTGTAGAAGATGGAAAGTGCGTTAAAGGCATTCTTTGTTGTTATGGATTTTGTGTTATTGCAATTTGATGGATGCATTATCATATTAGCACCATTTGAATTTTCACATATGCATTGATTTAGAAAATTTTGAAATCTTGATTTATACATGCATTGTTTTTAAGATTTGTAAAAATATTGATTTATGCATGTTTTGTTTTTAAACTTGGATGCGTTTATTTTTTAAAAGTAGTTTTATCAAATCAAGCTAGCCTATGTTTTATATCTTTCAAACCACTTTAGGCTTTTTATGTTTCATGATTTTAACCCTCTTAGTTTGATTTAAATCATGATTTCAAGCTTGATTCAGTGGCCCAAAAGTTCCCACAAGAAATCTCTTTGAAAAATGAATTTTAGGGAATTTTGGTCCCAGGCCCGAGTTGACCCGCAGTGTGGCCGGTGGACCGAGCCCACTGCGGGTCGATCGGGTAAAGAGCCGTTGCTGCTTTTTCAAACGGTCAATTTTATGACCGTTGAAGGCCAGGTCGACCGGGGTTAGGGCAGGTCGACCTGGGAGACGCAGGAACTCAATTTTTTAGTATAAATACAAGTTCATTCCTTTGGAAAAGTGGTTGAAAAAGAGAGGAACCGAGAGCCACTCTTGAGGTGTTTTGAGACAAAGAAAAGGGGATGAACTAAGAGAGACCAAAGGGTCATTAGTGAAGCTAAAGCTTGGATCAATGAAGTTAAATCTCTAAGTAAGCTTTACTTTTTATTAATCATATGTTATATGCTTTGCTTAAATTATTGGTAAATGATTTTTAACATTATAACTATGATGTGTTGAATCCATTCTTCATTTAATCTTTGATCTAAGTTGGATTGGATTCTTCACCCTTGATTTCAAACCAAGTTTTGTTTTAAAATCTTCACTAATCATGCTTAGCCAAAATCTTTGATTTCTTTTAGCATGATTCATTTTCTTGGTTGAAACTTTATTTGTTGTTTTCATTCATTTAAACCTTAGTCAAATTTATTTGTTTTTGAAAACAACATTGTACATGCATCACATGTTTTAAGTTAATCAATTTCATACAACTTGTGAGTCTTTGATTTTCATATCATTAACAAGTTGATATTCATACATGTGATTTGTATTAAACTTCAATCAAATCTTTTATGTGCCTTAAACTTTTAAATGCTTTAAGCATATATTAATTGAGCCTTGTTTTTAACTTGATTGAAGTTATCACACACACACATCATGAGCATACATCTTTGCATTCATTTAGTGTTTGTGTGAGTTAGTTTTTCACTTTCATATCCGCCTATTTTAGAGGCAAATAAATTGAGCTTTAATTGTATCTCTTAAAGTGTTTGTGTAGACACTACATTGAGAGAAAATCCTTTTATTGTAAAGGTTATTGCTTAGCCTAAGAAAAGCATTAGTGTAGAGGTTATTGCTTAGCCTTGGAAAAGCATCTTGTAGAGGTTGTTGTTTAGCCTAGAAAAACGACATTGTAAAGGTTATTGCTTAGCCTATTGAAAAACATAGATAGTGGAAATCCGGTGGGGTGTTGGATCACAAGCCGGTAGTGGAAGTAGGCAATGAGGCCGAACCACTATAAATCTTTGTGTAATGGTGAATACTTGTGGTGATTGTTTTTATTAGCTTCCACATCTTGTTTGATAAATCATCACTTGTGACTAGTTTATTTTAAGAAGTTAAAATTTGTCATAATTGGTCACATATTGTAGCTCACCCTATTCACCCCCCCCCCTCTAGGGTTCGGATCCAAGACTTTCATTTGTCTGCTTCCACCTCCCTTGGGCATCTTCCCTCTGATCTAATGTACATATGCAATGAATGAGTAAGAATATAAGCATGGCTGAACTTCTCATGGGTTTTAAATGAATTTATTTGTTGTTTTGTGCATCTTCCCTCTTTAGGTTTAGAGGTTGCTTTTCTTGTATCCATGGTTTCAACAGTTTCCTTGAGGTTCCTTGGCCATTCAAGCACTAGTTTATTGTTTTATGCATTTGCATTTCATACAAAGAAGTGAGAAAACGCAGGGAAGTAAATAAGCTCTAAAAATGTATTTACCATGAATTGGTAGATAAGGTCATGAATTGGCAGTATAAGGTTGACTCACATTTCCACTAATTTAAGCTATCATTCCTTTTGCAATAGCATTTCAGATGTCCACCATTTAGCTATTTTTCATTACGACGGCACTTTTGAATTTGATCTAAATTGACCTCAATATAAGGGGGGCAGACAAAAGTTAAGGTATCTGTCGAGTACCATGACTATCAGTGAGTTGAAAAACATGGCACTTGAAGCCTCGAGCGGGGATGTAATGGCCGAAGATGTTAGTATAAAGTATTTACTGCACAATGGAAGCTTCTTTTCGATGATAAACATTGATGATAATAGCGATATCAATGGACTTTTCAAAACCTCAAAGTCCGATTCTTCTGGGAAATTAATATTTGTAACAAGAATAATAGGTGAAGAAGATGGCACCGTACAGCTATATCCAGAAAGGTTGGTGGTTGTTGTTAATACATAGTTTGTCTTATACATACTTATAATTAATGTTGTTGTATTCAAGATATCTACACAATATAATTGTGCGATTTTTTTCTTTGAAGGTTTCATCGCAAGGGCACGAGTCATCCCACTGATAAGATTATCAATAATATGGAGTCTTAAGTAAAAGGGTCGACATTTACGTCTCCCACCAAAGACTACCCTACCGTCAACTTAAGAGAGGATGTTGATGTAAACTTCTTGTCGCGACCCTGGACCGGGTCTACAGGCCTAATTCGGGATCGGGACTAAGTGATGTGATGTGGTAAGGTGTGCACATTTTTTTAATTTCCCATAGGTGTCCGTGGTGAGGATATCACAACAACATAATACATTTTTGTTTAAGTGCGGAAGCGTGTAGCAAATCAAATCATAATTCATTTCAAAATCACATGACTAATAACATAACTAGATAACTTGATTTCAGAGTGAGCAATGATCATTATAACATTTTCCCCAAAAGTAAAGTTAAATGTTTATACAAAAGATCAATTAATTAATCACTCCCCAACAATAAAGGCCAACAAAGGCCAGTATAACCAAAAGAATGTGTCAGTCATAATCCCCAAAGAGTGTTTCGTATCTCATAGTCTGATTCGATGTCTACATGACATCATCAGCTTGCCATTCGCCTAAACGTTGCGGCTCTCCGACCGCCTCCTCCGGCTCCTCCTCAAGGAAGGGGGCATCTGGACCTGAGTACCAAAAGTAGTGAGTCAGACACGACGGTCTAGCAGGTGGGTGAAAAGATATAGCAATATGACAATAATTAAATGTACCTTGGAAAACATTGAAACCTGTTAAAACAATAATTTCTATGAAAAAGAATGCATTATCAGTTAGAAAACATATATGCAATATAAAACATGAAAGGTACCAAGGAAGCAGGAAACTGGCAAGATGATAACCACATTGAGCTAAATCCTCCATCACTATTGTGATGAGAGCACGCTAGAGGCGTTGGTCTCGGACACTCGAGGTGATGAGAACAAACTAACTATATAAATACATGTAGTTAGACAAGACCATGGCTGCAAAACCGGGTAACGGGACAGGCAAGATCTAGACTGCAGTTGGCAGGAACAAGATGGGGATGCCAAGTCGGTGGATCAAACTGATAAGGTTGTCCAAGCTTAGTGGTGCCGACTTATAGGTTACAAACAAGAAATCATGACATATACATATATATATATATAGAGGTAGGTGTGTAACACCTAAACAAGCGGACCAGGGTGCACATAGACACATAAGTCACATTCATGTCAGGTCATGCATATAAAGGCTAGCAAGACACTTAAAGTGTATAGTTCAGGCTTTCTGGAACAAGTTAGTAAAAATCACATGAAAACGGGCGAATATGTATGAAATCCAAGTACATGAAAAAACAAGAAGCATTTCCACAAGATACCGGACTATACATTGAAGAATTAAGATTTAAATCAAGGTGTATAAGGTCTCGTATGTCTATTTCAATATAGACTTGGTACTCTTTGAATTTAAAGACATTCCGGGCTCCTTATACACTTTGGTGAATTCAAAACTTCAATGAATCTTTGTGACATGGTTTCTTTCTCAAACGGGCTTCATGCATATCTCCAAGTGAACAGTCTCCATCATTCTCTAAAAGGGTTCACAAATGATTGGGATAGAAACCCCTTCCATTTCTCTTCATTTCAATTTTTCCTAGGTAATTTCGGTCACCTAGCGGTTAGCCGCCGATAGGTTCAGTGGTTAACCGCTGGCTGACCGCGCGGCTGACCGGGGTTGGTCTGACTGAATGAAGCTTACTGGAATTGTAATCGCAATAGGTTCGGTTAGCTGGCGGTTAGCAGCCAATGAGTTCGGCGGTTAGCCGTTGGCTAACTGCGAGGCTGATCGCGTCTTCAGGAAGAAATGAATGCTCTCTAGAATTGTAACTGCGACGGCTCGGTTAGATGACGGTTAACTGCCAGTCACCGGGCGGCTAGCCGACATGTGACCACTAGCTGACCGCCAGGTGTGGGAAACTCCCACTGTGTTAAGATTTGAGCTCTTTTCCTCCTCAAAACCACTCTCCTTACTTCCCATACATTCCTGCAATAAAATGAGCTAAAAGCTCCTCCAACCCATTATTCAACACTCTCCAAAAACTTCTATAAGCATTCATCCCATCACCATCTTCTACAACCCATTCGACCATAAGAGAGAGGGAGAAAATAAAACCACAAGTTATCAAGATCCATTGACTATCAACAAGAAATAAATGAGAAGTTAAAACCAATGTTTCCAAGACATTAATAAACTAGCAAGATGCATTCATGAGCTTTTATTTCAAATCAATGCACAAAAATAAACATGAATGGGAAAACAATAAAATCAACTACGTTTGTCATAAAACTACATAACGCTCAAATTATCCATTCATCCACTTGCCTTGGGTCCAAGCTAGCAAATCAAGCCTCTAATCACACTCTTAAGCTCAAATCACCAATCTACACAAAAACCCCCAAATACAACCCATTACAACCCTAAAAGATCAAAACAATGGAATAGATTGAGAGAGCATTCAATAATGGAGATGGAGCTTCTCAAGGGTCACAAAAATACATATCTAGAAGATGGAGATGATCACTTACCAGTGGAACCCAACATTGGTGAACCACAAGGAGTAAATGACGAAAAAGATTCGGCCCCTACGCCTGATCTCAAAGAATATGTGAGAATCTTGCAACATCTTGCCATAGAGCAGGAGCAAGATCGCATCGATGAGCTTCATCAAAATCAAAACCCAGGACCGGAAATCCCGAAAAATTCACAGACATCTCCGGCTACCCCGGAAAATAAAGAAAACTGCTGGATTGATGATCCCCTCACATCTGAAGACGAGTCTGAATCTCAGCAGTGCAATGCTTGTAATGCGATAGTTCGGGATGATGATGCTTCTGAAGCTTCGCCTACCGAGGCCTCAGATTCTCCGACTACGTCTGGTAGTACATCTTCTGGACTAAATCTCTTCAAGTGACTTCCATGGAGATATCATCTTCTCAGCCTTCGTCTCCTGAAACTGTGACGTCGGAACCCAAACCTCTTCCGGCTGATCATCTCGAAGAAACTCCTGCCAATGAAGTTTTCTTTAACGAAAATCCGGTCAACTGGTCCCAGATACCCGACCTCATAGGCGATGTCTGGACCGATAAATTGCTTAATGAAGAAGAAAAGTTGTCGGATGCTGTTCAGGACCTGTTCCCGGAAAATGCTTTGTGTAACGTAGTCACTGAAGACGACAATACTACTACAGAGACGTCTTTAGCAAATGACAAGGATCAACCCCTTGTCCCGAGACTGGTTTTCCAAAAGAAGACATTTCTCCAGAAGCTCTTGAAGTTGGTAGAGCTACCCACTCTGGCCGGGATTACCACAAAAACTACAACCAACCTTCTTTTTCCTATGTAAATCCTTCGGGAAAACAAGTTGTAAATGCCCTAAGTGGCAACAATAATGAAAATGCAGGCCCGAAGGAGGCTTTCAAGTACGACTTGATTGAGCACTTCAAACACATACTTGCACAACTGTACATCCTTGACTTATTACGAATGTCTCCACAAACTCGTGATAGTCGCATTTCAGAACTGCAAAGGCTGAATGCGGATGTCGACAAACATGCCCCACAAGTCCTACAAATTGAAATGGACTATAGGGTCAAAAAATCAAATACTTCATCAAAGGGAGAAAAAAAGAAAACTGAGGGATCAGGCATTGAATGCCTCTCAGTCCAAAAGGCAGCGAGTGCAACAATTGCCTTTGATAAGGATGACCTCCTGTTAGGCGAGACAAAACACAACCGACCCCTGTACTTCACAGGGTTCATCAAAGAAATACCAATACGCAGAGTCTAGATCGACCCAGGTTCTACACTCAATCTCATATCTACTTCAGCACTCGAAGAGGTGGGTATCCCACCTAGCAAGCTGAGTCACACGTCTGTATCCATCTTTGAATACGATGGGAGCGCTCAAAGGCCTATCGGCAAAATCAGGTTCAAGTTGCAAATCGGTGATCTTATCTCTGAAGTCACTGTGTACGCAATAAGAACCCCTTCATGTTACAACATCCTTCTTGGACGCCCCTAGATACATGAGAATGGTATCGTCCCTTCAACTCTACATCAGTGCATCAAGTTCATTGGCAACGACGACTTAATACATCGAGTGTTTGCAGACAAAAAACCCTTCAAAGGAAAAGATGTCCATTTTGCAGACGCCCAAATGTACATGGATGAAGAAGGAAAGGAGGAATAAACAACGCCCTTTGCCAAAAATCTCCAGAAAGATAAAGGCAAGGCTCCTCAGCCAACATCGGAAGAAAACAAATCTTCCGGCAAAACCGAAGAGAGCATTCATTCTCCCTTCATTGTCTCCCTAAAACCTTCAAAGCCTTTGGTAATCACTACCAAGGGAAAGAAGACAAAACAAAAGGCTGGGGGCAAGTTCACTGTCTCCTTCGTGTCTATTATGCAAGACACGGACTCAGACTCAGAGCCAGAAGGCGATACATCGTCAAGCCAAGCTGATACTCAGCAAGTTCAGCCCACTCTCACTCCATTGGAGACACCTACCGACGTAGAAGATCCTATGTTTGCTTCCTTCGTCGTGTCGGCAACTTTGGTAGAAGAAAAGACAATCTTCTTCCAAAAATTGGAAGTCTCTTCACCAAAATCTTTGCTTGAACCTTTCCAAAATGAAGGTATGCCTCAACTATTCCTATATAGTCCAATGGCACAAGCTATCATGAAGAAAATAGGCTATGATTCTCAAAATCCAATCGGTTTAGGAGGTGGCCGTGGTATCCTCACACCATTGGAACCCACCCTGACCAAAAGTCAACTGGAGGATTGGAAACTCCATCGTCACATAGACAAGTCTTCATACAGGTTGGGGTATGATCCTGATGCTCCCATGAGACAGTTGACACAAAGGCTACAAAGTCATTTTGTCGACCAAGCCTCAACATCTCGTGTCCATGAAGACATTGCTCTCCTTGGATATCTCTTTGAGGAGCCACCCGCCAAGGATCCAGGAAGCTCTTCCGATTGGTATGATTTCTCTGACAATGAAGAGGAATTGTCCGATGACACAGATGCATGGTTTTCTAGCCCAGAGGAACCATCGTCTCCAAAAGAATTACCTTACTTCGACCCAATTTCAACAGATGATTGGGATCATCTCATTGCCAGTCTTGAGAAGAATACTGATCAAGAAGACCCATGGACAAAAGCAAAGCCTTGGTCTGTAAATGCCTTTAGAACTCCAGAAGGTCTTGTTAAGTTGGAAGCCTCTGAAAACATTGTGGAGGAACCATTTTCAAACCTACCAACAGAAGATCCTGTTCAAAAGATAGACTTGGGGACACCTGATAACCTACGTCCTGCATTTATAAGCAAGAATATAAAGGATTGTGGTTACCCGAGTATATCATTTTTCTTCGTGAGTTCGTTGATTGTTTTGCTTGGTCTTACGCTAAAATGCCTAGCTTAGACCCCAAAATAGCAGTCCACAAGCTCAATTTGTAAAAAGACATCAAGCCTATCAGACAGGGCCAAAGAAGATTCCATCCTTATGTGATGGACAAAAGTGAACAAGAAGTTCAGAAACTCAGAAGCGTTGGCTTCATCCGCTTGACTGGTTGGCCAACACTGTCCCCGTGACAAAGAAAAATGGGCAGATCAGAGTCTGTATTGACTATAGAGACCTGAATAATGCTTGCCCTAAAGATGAATTTCCGATCCCCATACCAGAGGTGATGATCGACAACACCTACGGATTCGAGCGAATGACATTCATGGATGGATTCTCTGCTACAATCAGATAAAGATGCATCTTGAAGATGAAAGACACATCATTTTGGACTCCGTTTGGCGTGTATTGCTACACAGTCATGCCATTTGGTCTGAAAAATGCTGGTGCGACATATCAGAGGGCTATGAAAATATTACAAGATATGCAGCACAAGACGGTCGAATGTTATGTTGATGACGTCACTGTCAAAAGCAAAAGAAAAGAAGACCATCTCAAAGATCTTCGAGAAGTCTTCCTCCGACTTTGCAAACACAAACTGCGGATGAATCCACTAAAATGCTTTTTCGGTGTCTCATTGGGTAAGTTTCTTAGATTCATAGTTCGGAAAGGCGGAATAGAACTTGACCCTACCAAAGTCAAGGCTATCCTAGAAATGCCATCTCCAAGAACCCTAAGACAACTAAAAGAACTTCGAGGGAGGTTGGCATACATCCAACGGTTCATCTCCAATCTGTCAGGGAGGTGCCGTCCCTTCTCTCGCCTAATGAAGAAAGGTGTGGACTTTGTTTGGGATGTTGAATGTGAAGCCGCATTTCAAGACATCAAAACATACCTGACCAAACCTCCAGTGCTGGTTGCCCCCACAACTGGAAAACCATTCATCTTATACATAAGAGCTCTCGATTACTCTTTGGGCGCTCTATTAGCACAAGAAAAGGATGAAGGAAAATAAGCTGTTCTATATTACCTCAGCCGCATATTGGTAGGTACAGAGCATCACTACTCTCCAGTCGAAAAAGAATGTCTTGCAGTGATGTTTTCTGTACAAAAGCTGCGTCACTATCTGCTGTCCAACACAATATACCTGATTTCGAGGACCAATCTCTTAAAGGTCCTTGTCAGAAAAGAAGGTTCTCTCAATGCCCGATTGGCATAATGGTCCATCCTTCTGTCGCAATTCGATATTAGGAATGTGCCACAAAAGACAATCAAAGGCCAAGCTCTAGCAAACTTTCTTGCAGAGTATCCATTGCCTACAAATTCACCACTCAGGGACGATCTCTCAGACGAATCTGTCTACAATGTGGAAACTTCCTTACCAAATGCTTCCTGGGATATGTACTTTGACGGCGCAACCAGGACAAATGAAAAAGGAAAAAAAATATCGGGAATTGGAATCCTCTTTGTCAGTCCCGACAAATACATGATTCCACATGCCTTCTCGCTACATGAACCACGTTGAAACAATGCAGCTGAGTACCAAGCCCTGATTGTAGGATTGTAACTCGCCCTAGAATCTGGCATCACCATGCTGGAAGCTTTTGAGGACTCCCAACTGATCGTCAACCAGATGAATCAGAAATTTGAAGTCAGGAAGCCTGATCTGTTGCCTTACTACAACAAGGCATAATCGCTTCGACAAAAGTTTGACATCTGTCACATCACCCACATCCTCAGAGGTGAAAACATCAACGCAGATGCCCTGGCCGGACTCGCCGCATCTATGGAAATCCAAAAGGGCGAAAACATGCAAATCACAGTGTGTCAAAGAAGGATTCTCCCTCCTCTTAACACACACCAAGCAGTTGCTGAATGCCACTGTTAGACCCCGACCCAGACCAATTCGATTAGTGTGCGATTAGTATGTGTTTAGTCCTAAGTGGGTTTAGTTGTCGTTGGATTAGAAGTAATTAGTTTTAGCCTTGGACATAGCTTTGGGAATTTTGAGAACATTTAGTATTAGTCAGACACACTCAGGAAGGCCTGAGTGCACGTGTAAGCTTGGGAGGATCGTATCGATTTCTGTGTAATTGTGATTTTGATTTCATTTGAATGATTTTTCTATGTGTTACAACTTTCGTCTTAAGCCCATTCATGTTTGAAGCCCAAAAACCCAAGTTCTGGCCCAAAAAGGGTAAAATGGTCTTTTTACACAAATCTGGACACAAAATTCAAGATCTCAAAACCATGTAAAAAATATACTTGTTGGAAACTAGATATTTCGAGGATCGTTTTATCCTTCTTCGCCGAGTTCATCCGAGGCCCGCATGATCATGTTTTTGTCAATACAAGGTTCATGTTCCTTGGGTCCCACCCACTAGTGTTTATGTCATCACTCCTTCTCTTCCACTCTTTTCATTCACTTTCCCCCAATTTCTGCAACTTTCTTAACCTAGGGCTGAAAATCCCTCTTTCCTTTCCATCTTCCTCACCTTGCATGATCTAGCTAGAGATCTCCAAATAAAATTCCAAGACCATCATCTTCTTCCTCTCCTTGCAAGCTCTACATTTTCTTCATCTCTTCTTGTTTGGCCACTTCTAGGTAAGAGCTTCAACCCATACTTTTCATGAAGTCTTTTTGGTTCTTAAAGACCTTGTTTTTCATATTGCAAACCCTTTTGTGTAAATGGGTTCCTTGTTTTCATTTTTGTTGAGTTTTGAATGGTTTTCCATGGGATTCTTGTAGTGTTGGCTTAGCTTTTGAGTAAGAGTGCTTGAAGAGGAGTGTTTAGCATTTGGACAAGGCAAGTAATCTCTATAGGTTCAATGTTGCATGTGTATTTTTGATTTCATGGTTGTTCTAGAAATTGTGCATATAAATTTGTTTATAAACCTTAAGATCTTGTTTTCATTGGATTGGATGTTTGAAATGGTGAAAATGAACCCTTGGTGAGCATGAAGGCTCAAGGGATTGTATGTGGCTTAAGGATGAGAAGAAGGAGAGAAATTTGTGGGAAGTTGTACAAGAGAAAGGCTTTTTCTGCACTCAGCGAGCACAGGCACAAGCTTGTCCGCTCAAGCGACCATGGGGTCCGCTCGAGCGACCAAGCCACTGCTTGGTCTGAGCGCAGACAGAGAGCTGTTCGCTCGAGCAACCTTATGTTCGCTCGAGCGAACTGCCCACTGTCTAATCTGGAGCAAGACAGAGAGTTGTCCGCCCGAGCGACCTTATTGTCCGCTCGAACGAACGGTCTCGCTCGAGCGAACCTGCCAGATTCAGGAAGAAGAATTATGTCATTTGTGTATTTTCTTGAAGGTTGAAAAACTAGACTATGTTAAGGGTTTTGACTTGACATTGTGTAAATGGAACTTCGAAACGCAACCCAACTCCGGGGACACCCAAGAATTCTGGACACACAATTCTTGAAACAAATCTTCAAAACGAGCTCATACTTGAAATTCAAAACGAGTGCACGATGGTACTTATCGTACCAAGACCGAAATTCAAAATACGAAATCTGACAAGCATGTGTTAAGGCTACTAATTGACCTTTGTGTAATTGGGACCCCAAATGTTGGAATATACAAGAATTGGTGTCCCCGAAGTTGGGTTGCATTTCGAAGTTCCATTTACACAATGTCAAGTTAAAACCCTTAACATAGTCTAGTTTTTCAACCTTCAAGAAAATACACAAATGAAATAATTCTTCTTCCTGAATTTGGAAGGTTCGCTCGAGCGGAACTTGTAAGGAATTGACACTTCGCTCGAGTGAGACAGTTTGCTCGAGCGGACAATAAAGTCGCTCGGGCGGACAACTCTCTGTCTTGCTCCAGATTAGACAGTGGGCAGTTCCCTCGAGCGGACATAAGGTCGCTCGAGTGGACAGCTCTCTGTCTGCGCTCGGACCAAGCAGTGGCTTGGTCGCTCGAGCGGACCCAAGGGTCGCTCGAGCGGACAAGCTTCTGCCTGTGCTCGCTGAGTGCAGAAAAAGCCTTTCTCTTGTACAACTTCCCACACATTTTTCTCCTTCTTCTCATCCTTAAGTCACATACAATCCCTTGAGCCTTCATGCTCACCAAGGGTTCATTTTCACCATTTCAAACATCCAATCCAATGAAAACATGATCATAAAGCTTGTAAACAAGTTTATATGCAAAATTCCTAAAATAATAATGCAATCAAAATACACATGCAACATTGAACCTATAGAGATTACTTGCCTTAGTCCAAGATGTCTCACACTTCTCCGAGCACTTCACTCACTAATCCAAAGAACTACAAAAACCCATGAAAACCACACAAAATTCACTCAATCTTGAAAACAAGAAACCCATTTTACCAAAGGGGTTTGTAACATGAAAAATAAGATTTTTAAGGAACTAAAAAGACTTTATGAAAAGTATGGGTTGAAGCTCTTACCTAGAAATGGCCAAACAAGGAGAGATGAGGAAAATGTAGAGCTTGTCCCACAAGAAACCCCAAGAAGTTTGTACCAATAGAGAGCTTGCAAGGAGAGGAAGAAGATGATGGTCTTGAAATTTTATTTGGAGAGATCTCTAGCTAGATCATGCAAGGTGAGGAAGATGGAAAGGAAAGAGGGATTTTCAGCCCTAGGTTAAGAAAGTTGCAGAAATTGGGGGAAAGTGAATGAAAAGAGTGGAAGAGAAGGAGTGATGACTTAAACACTAGTGGGTGGGACCCAAAGAACCTGAACCTTGTATTGACAAAAACGTGATCATGCGGGCCTCGGATGAACTCGGCGAAGAAGGATAAAACGGTCCTCGAAATATCTAGTTTTCAAAAAGTATATTTTTGACATGGTTTTGAGATCTCGAATTTTGTGTCCAGATTTGTGTAAAAAAACCACTTTACCCTTTTTGGGCCAGAACTTGGGTTTTTGGGCTTCAAACATGAATGGGCTTAAGACGAAAGTTGTAACACATAGAAAAATCATTCAAATGAAATCAAAATCACAATTACACGGAAACCGATATGATCCGCCCAAGCTTACACGTGCACTCAGGTCTTCCTAAGTGTGTCTGACTAATACTAAACGTTCTCAAAATTCCCAAAGCTATGTCCAAGACTGAAACTAATTACTTCTAACCCAACGACAACTAAACCCACTTAGGACTAAACACATACTAATCGTACACTAATCAAATTGGTCTGGGTAGGGGTCTAACATCCTCCACCCCTTAGGATATTTGGTCCACCAAATAAATCAAATAATTTCCTCTGGTAAAAGCCGTGGATACTTCCTATGCACTTGCTCTCTCAATTCCTAGGTGGCTTCTTCTGGCTCGTGATTTTCCCAAAGTACCTTGACCCAATGAATAGTTCGGTTTCTCAATTCCTGCTCTTTGGTATCAATTATCTTGATCGATCTTTCCACATACGAGGCATCTTCCCCAATCTCCAAAGGCTCATGCTGTAGTATATGTGAAGGACTAGAAACATATTTCTTGAGCATAGCAACATGAAAACCATTGTGTACCCCGTAGAGTTCCGGCGGTAACGCAAGTCTATAAGCGACATCTCCAATCTTGCTCAAAATCTCATACGGACCAATAAACCTTCTAGACAATTTGCCCTTCTGTCTGAATCTCAAAGTCCCTCTAACTGGTGAGATCTTCAAGAACACTTTGTCACCCACTTGAAACTGCAATTCTCTTCTGCGAGTATCTGCATAACTCTTCTGCCTACTTCGGGCGATCTTCAACCATTCCTGAATCAACTTGACCTTATCACTTGTCTCTCCAACTATCGTCGGTCCATGAAAACTACGCTCACCGACTTCTTCCCAGCAAACCGGAGTTCTGCATCTTCTACCATAAAGTGCCTCAAAAGGTGCCATACCGATGCTAGAATGGTAACTATTGGTATAAGGAAATTCACAAAGCGGTAAGCATTCATCCCACTGAACCTTGAAATCCAATACACAAGTACGCAACATGTCTTCGAGAGTCTGTATCGTCCTTTCTGACTGACCATCTGTCTGAGGATGATAAGTTGTGCTGAACTGAAGTTTGGTACCCATAGACTCATCAAGCATTTTCCAAAACTTTGAAACAAACCTACTGTCTCTGTCTGAAGTAATGGAGACGGGCTGGCCATGTTTACTAACAATTTCATCAACAAATAACTTCGCAAGTGGTGCCATATGCATCATGTTCCCTGTCTTCATCGGAATGAAGTGAGCAGACTTTGTCAGACGATCTACAATAATCCAAATTGCATTATTTCCCTTCTTGGTATTCGGCAAACCGGAAATGAAATCCATGGTGATGTGCTCCCATTTCCACTCCGGAATCTCCAAAGGCTGTAACAAACCTGGAGGCTTCTGATGCTCTGCCTTAATCCACTGACAAGTTAAACAACGAGACACAAAAGCTGCTATCTCTCTCTTCATGTTGTTCCACCAAAATCTATTCTTCAAATTGTAGTACATCTTCGTGCTACCCGGATGCATAGAATATCTCGTGCTGTGAGCTTCATTCTGTTGGAATTTGAGATTCTTCGAGACAATTAATGAAGAGTTAAAAATGATTATGCGTTGGAATTATTGTCAACACATTGTCACAAGCATTGCAAACAAGTCAGAGGCCATGGAGACAGAGGTTTCACGAGCTAGAGCGCGACTATGCAATTTCCAAACAGCAGCAGACAGCAGCCTCGCGCGCTCGAGCGCGTGAAGGTGCGCTCGAGCGCGCACAGTCGGATTCAGCCAAAGTCGAGACAGCAGTCTCGCGCGCTCGAGCGCGTGTAGGTGCGCTCGAGCGCGTGAGCGGAGAATTTTTAGGATCTTCACGATTTCGTATTTCTTTGATGGAAATCTATGTTTAAGATGACCTAATCTTATTTAAGAGGAGATTAGACTCGTGGAAGGGTGTGGGGGAAGTATCTCTTCTATCAAACAAAGGTGAGGAGAGTTTTTCAAGAGAGATTTAGAGAGAAGAGTGATTGTGAGAAGAAGGTGCTGCTGGGATTGCTGTGTTGCAGGTTTCTACAGCAAGTGTGGACGAGAATGTGCTCATGAAGATGATGATTCGTTCATAGATAAGTGTCTCTCTGTTTATAACTTAAAATTCAATTTGTAAGGGATTGAGAGAGAGAGATTGTAGAGGGGAAGGGCTGTAGAAAGAACTAAACTCTTATTCTGTAAAACATCAAGTGGGTGCTTGGTGTTGGGGATTTGGTGATCCTGTCTGTTGGTGCAGACATATTGGAAAGGGAGTAGGTGCTTCCTAGATAGTGGGTGCTATCTGAAACTCAAGGGTGGGTGCTCTTTGTCGTTGGTGCGACTAAATAGATTCAGACCTATTCCGGATCGGTGTTCAGAAAGTCTTTGAACCGTGGACGTAGCCTTTTTGGTGAACCACGTTAAATCTGTTGTCCGTGTGTGTGATTTGATCTTTTGTTGTTGAAATCGGACCTGATTTTAGAGATCACTGATTCACCCCCCCCTCTCAGTGATCGCGATATCCAACACATTCATTATTTCACTATTCAAATCATCCACATTTGGCACACACAACCGGTCACGAGAATACAATATCCCATTCACCATCTTGAAATCTGGACGTTCTGTAATAACCTCTACTATCTTAGCCAAGTCTGGGTCTTGCAACTGATTTTCCTTGATCTTCTGAATGAAGGTAGGTTCTGATACTGTCATATTTTCTAACATCGCACCCAATTTCAGGGTTTGCACTTCTACACCCAACTCTTCAAACTGCTGTAAGACACCAATTCCTCTCAAACTGGCCATGACCACTGATTTCCTGCTTAAAGCATCAGCTACAACATTCACTTTGCCTGGATGATATTTGATTGGAAAGTCATAATCTTTGATATAGTCCATCCACCTTCTCTGTCTCATGTTCAAATCCTTCTGCGAGAACAAATATTGTAAACTTCGGTGATATGAATGGACTTCAAATTTCTCTCCGTAGAGGTAGTGTCTCCACGTCTTCAAAGCAAAAACGACTGCTGCCAACTCCAAGTCGTGAGTCGCATAATTCTTCTCATGGTCCTTCAACTATCTCGAGCCATAAGCAATCAGCTTGCCATCTTGCATCAATACACAACCTAGTCCCACATTCGAAGCATCTGTATAGACAATAAATCCACCGTTGCCCGAGGGTAATGTAAGGATTGGGGTTGTGGTTAACCTTCCTTTCAACTCTTGAAAACTTGTTTCACACTGATCGGTCCACACAAATGGGACATTCTTCCTAGTCAATTTTGTCAACGGGGCTGCAATGGACGAAAAACCTTGGACAAATCTTCTGTAATAGCCTACTTGCTCTAACCAGAATTCGCACTTACTGAGTTTTGCATAAAGCTGGTTGTCCCTCAAGAGCTGCAACGCTGTCCTCAAATGTTCTTCATGCTCCTTCTTACTCTTGGAATACACAAGGACATCATTAATGAATACAACTGTAGAGTGATCCAAATGGGGTGCAAAGACTTTGTTCATAAGAGCCATAAAGACTGCGGGTGCATTTGTCAAACCAAAGGGCATTACTAAGAACTCATAGTGCCCATATCTTGTTCTAAAGGCTGTCTTCTGAACATCTGAGTCTCTAACTCTCAACTGATGGTACCTTGACCTCAAGTCTATCTTGGAAAAATAGGTTGCTCCTTGCAATTGATCAAATAATTCGTCTACCCTTGGCAATGGATACTTGTTCTTCATGGTCACATGGTTCAACTTCCTGTAGTCAATGCACATTCTCAAACTCCCATCCTTTTTTTTCACAAACAACACTGGTGCTCCCCACGGTGAAACACTTGGCCTAATAAAACCTTTGCTCAACAAATCCTGCAATTGGAGCTTTAGCTCTGTCCCTGGATGGAGCTCAATTGTGAACTCGACTTCTCTGATTGGTTGTAAACCCGGGATTTCTTCTGGAAAAACATCCAGAAATTCTCAAACAATGGGGATATCCTCCACCCCTTGGGACTGTTTATCCTTCGTGATAAACGCAATAAATGCCTGACATCCACTCTGCACTAATCTGCTTGCCTTCAAAACTGAAATAAACCCTGCCTAAGTTTTTCTCCTGTTGCCTTGAAATATCAATTTTGCCTGTGGTCCTTGGAATCTGAATGTTATGGTTTTACTAAAACAATCCATGGTGGCATGATATGTTTCTAACCAATCCATGCCTAAAATGACATCAAAATCATGCATGTCCAAAAATATGAGGTTGGCCGGTAAATTAACATCTCCTAACAAAACTGTACAACTAGGGTAATGGGTTCTACACACAACTTGTTTCCCTACTGGAGTGGTTACTACTAGAATGTAATCAAATTCACTACATGGTGCATCAATCAACTTAGCAAAACTAGGGAATGAAAAGGAATGCGTGGATCCAGGGTCAAATAAAATCTAGGCTTCTACCCCACAAACAAGAAGTTTACCTTCTACCACGTCTCCTGCAGCTTCAACATCTGCACGGTTGGGATAATATAAACGTCCATGCATCTGTAGTCTATTTGGTACTTGGTTCTGCCTTCCTTGGTCATGTTTGTTCTGTTGTGGAGGACGAGTATTCTGATTTTGTGCTGGTGGCCTAGCCTGCTGCTGCTGCTGAGGTGCTCTAACCTGATTCTGAACTGGTGCTTGGTTCTGAGGAGCTACTTGTCTCTGTTGTTGGTTTCTGTTCCCTTGATTTTTAAGTAGTGGGCAATCCTTGATTGCATGGTTCATAGCCCCACATTTAAAACAGGCACCCATGGCCTTACGACATTCATGTGTTTCATGATTCTTGCCACAATGTCCACAACCCTGCCTCACTTGACCTATTTATGCCTTGGCTTCTTGTTCTGTTGTTGCCTCTGATTCTGCTGCTGATAGTGCTGCTTCCTGTCCTAAACAATCATGTTGTTAATATCTTCAAACGTATATGCTCACTTGATTGCCTCATCATATGTAGCTGGTGGAACTACTCCTATGACATCTCTCATGATGATCGGATTCAATCCTTCCAAAAACTTCGTTATCTTTTTCCTTTCAGTGTCAATCAACTCGGTAGCATATCTAGCCAATCTTTCAAACTTGGTGACGTAGTCTAGCACAGTCATGCTGCCCTGTTTGAGCTGCTGAAATTCGATAGCCTTCTGCCTCTTGACATGAGAGGGAATGTATTTATCTTGAAATTGTGTCTTGAATGCTGCCCACGCCTCTTCATCAGCCATCACTGCATATGGATCCTTAACTGTTTGCCACCACCGATCTGCAAGCCCGTAGAATAGTGAAGCTGTGAGGTTAACCTTCTGTATTCCCGTGCATATAAAGACACCGAAGATTTTCTCGGTATTAACTAGCCAGTCATCTGCCACTAACGGGTCCTCATTGCCCGAAAATTCCTTCGGTGCTCTCTTCCTAAATTTCTCAAATAGTGCATTAGGGTCAGGATCCCTATTTTGAATAACAATCTGCGGACCCACGGGTGGTGGAGCTACATTCCTGTTCTGAAGTACTTCCAAGAGTTGACTCTGGACTTGAGCCATTTCATCATCCTTCTTTGCTAACTGTTTTTGAAATCTTTCTTGGTTTTCATTAGCCTGCCTTTGTTGTGCTATCATAGCTTGCATTAGTTCCTGAAACTGTGTAGCTGTTTGTGTATTAGATGTGTCTGACTCATTCTGATTACTGCCCGAAGCATGATGGTTTGGAGCTTTTCTTGGAGGCATAGTGCTGTAAAACAAGGAATTAGAACACAATAAACATGGTATGAGGTTTTCTAAGGTCCTATACCAACGAATCTATCAAACTCACGAATCCTCGCCACGTTCCTAAGACCTTTCTAGTTTCTTTTAAGTGCCTGAAACATGTCTCGCTCTGATACCAGTCCTGTCGCGACCCCGGAACGGATCCCGGGCCCGCGACGAGTTGAATTTACGATTTGTTTATGTTTTCCCACAGGTTCCCGCGGTGAGGATTCCCAAAGACACGCGGAATCTGACTCACATGATCAAGTATGCGGAAGCGTGTAGCAAATCACTTCAAGATAAGAACCAATAAATCTTTAAGTGCTATGACAAAATAAGAACAAGACATAGTATCCAAAGAAAGGAGTTAACATGGCATACCCATTGTAATTCAAGTTATGAGACTAACACGAAAGTAAGTTAAGCTTTAGTTACATCCCATGAGAGGCCAACACAGGCCAATACAATTCTCAAAATAATAAAAGAACCCCAAGACAAAATGACGAACTCAAGAACCCGCCCGAAGTCTAGTTGACATCGTCGGGCTGCCACTCTCTAACTGGGGTTGGCTCAAGAGCCTCCTCCGGAAGCTCCTCCTCAAAGGTAACGTCACCTGCACCTGGGCACCAACAACAAGAGTCAAACACAATGGTTTGGCAGGTAATCAATTTAGGTACAAGCATGAAACAATAAACGTTTTAAGAAAACATATAAGCAAATCCCTGATTTGAAATACTACAATGACTGAGATACTTTTTCGAGAATACAAACAAAGCTGAGATACTAAAACAAACTAGCATGAGTACATATAATATCATGAATAGTTACAATCCACAAAGAGCCCATCCTTTCTCTATCATTTAAAATGAAAAGAGCAAGCACGCACGACAAGCACGATATACATAATATAATCACGACACGATTCCCACATATACGGGGATTTCCGGCCGCGGAACCGGACGCTCACGATGTGTAATAAATACACGACCAGTCTGTAGACAGTCCACATGTTTAAGGACCCCCAGACAGTGGATCAAACTGAAAGTGCAGTCCAAGCTCAGTGGTGTTCACTTAATTCATGAATGCACAAAACACACGAAACACTATCAAAACATGTCGAGGTAAAAAGGGGGAAAATCACTTATCAAACACAACAAACACGACTAGCAAAAGGTATAATTAATATGCATGACACGCTTAGGAAGTGATCCCCTTTTTCTTGAAACAAATCTTCAAAACGAGCTCATACTTGAAATTCAAAACGAGTGCACGACGGTACTTATCGTACCAAGACCGAAATTCAAAATACGAAATCTGACAAGCATGTGTTAAGGCTACTAATTGACCTTTGTGTAATTGGGACCCCAAATGTTGGAATATACAAGAATTGGTGTCCCCGAAGTTGGGTTGCATTTCGAAGTTCCATTTACACAATGTCAAGTTAAAACCCTTAACATAGTCTAGTTCTTCAACCTTCAAGAAAATACACAAATGAAATAATTCTTCTTCCTGAATTTGGAAGGTTCGCTCGAGCGGAACTTGTAAGGAATTGACACTTCGCTCGAGTGAGACAGTTTGCTCGAGCGGACAATAAAGTCGCTCGGGCGGACAACTCTCTATCTTGCTCCAGATTAGACAATGGGCAGTTCCCTCGAGCGGACATAAGGTCGCTCGAGTGGACAGCTCTCTGTCTGCGCTCGGACCAAGCAGTGGCTTGGTCGCTCGAGCGGACCCAAGGGTCGCTCGAGCGGACAAGCTTCTGCCTGTGCTCGCTGAGTGCAGAAAAAGCCTTTCTCTTGTACAACTTCCCACACATTTTTCTCCTTCTTCTCATCCTTAAGTCACATACAATCCCTTGAGCCTTCATGCTCACCAAGGGTTCATTTTCACCATTTCAAACATCCAATCCAATGAAAACATGATCATAAAGCTTGTAAACAAGTTTATATGCAAAATTCCTAAAATAATAATGAAATCAAAATACACATGCAACATTGAACCTATAGAGATTACTTGCCTTAGTCCAAGATGTCTCACACTTCTCCAAGCACTTCACTCACTAATCCAAAGAACTACAAAAACCCATGAAAACCACACAAAACTCACTCAATCTTGAAAACAAGAAACCCATTTTACCAAAGGGGTTTGTAACATGAAAAACAAGATTTTTAAGGAACTAAAAAGACTTTATGAAAAGTATGGGTTGAAGCTCTTACCTAGAAATGGCCAAACAAGGAGAGATGAGGAAAATGTAGAGCTTGTCCCACAAGAAACCCCAAGAAATTTGTACCAATAGAGAGCTTGCAAGGAGAGGAAGAAGATGATGGTCTTGAAATTTTATTTGGAGATCTCTAGCTAGATCATGCAAGGTGAGGAAGATGGAAAGGAAAGAGGGATTTTCAGCCCTAGGTTAAGAAAGTTGCAGAAATTGGGGGAAAGTGAATGAAAAGAGTGGAAGAGAAGGAGTGATGACTTAAACACTAGTGGGTGGGACCCAAAGAACCTGAACCTTGTATTCAGAAAAATGTGATCATGCGGGCCTCGGATGAACTCGGCGAAGAAGGATAAAACGATCCTCGAAATATCTAGTTTTCGAAAAGTATATTTTTGACATGGTTTTGAGATCTCGAATTTTGTGTCCAGATTTGTGTAAAAAAACCACTTTACCCTTTTTGGGCCAGAACTTGGGTTTTTGGGCTTCAAACATGAATGGGCTTAAGACGAAAGTTGTAACACATAGAAAAATCATTCAAATGAAATCAAAATCACAATTACACGGAAACCGATACGATCCTCCCAAGCTTACACGTACACTCAGGCCTTCCTGAGTGTGTCTGACTAATACTAAACGTTCTCAAAATTCCCAAAGCTTTGTCCAAGACTAAAACTAATTACTTCTAACCGAACGACAACTAAACCCACTTAGGTCTAAACACATACTAATCGCACACTAATCGAATTGGTCTGGGTCGGGGTCTAACACTTACCAAGCAAGTGAGCTCCATTTTCGATAATGACACTCCTCCCAAGCTGAAAGATCCTGGCACTCCCACCATTAGTTGCACAACTGGGAGTCACGTTATTGATCATGCATTGTTGGATCTGGGAGCGGGTGTCAATCTCTTGCCTTACTCGGTGTATGAGCAGATTGGGCTAGGGGACTTAAAGCCCACTTCGGTTACCTTGCAACTTGCTGATAGATCTGTCAGGATGCCCCGGGGAATAATTGAGGATGTTTTGGTCAAGGTCGACAAGTTCTTTTTCCCTGTCGATTTCATCGTCCTTGACATTGAACCAGTGCAAAATTCACGGAAGCACACTACTACCATTCTTGGACGGCCCTTTTTTGCCACGGCCATTGCGAACATTAATTGCCGAACCAGAGTTATGGATGTTTCCTTTGGGAATATGAAAGTGAGGCTGAATGCTTTTAGGGCCTCTCATCAACCTTCAGACCAAGATGACTGCTTTGTAGTCAATGTTGGTGATGAGCTCGTAGAAAACGCTCTTCACCCTGAGGATACTTTACCGGTTGTCATTGCTCCTGATCTGTCTGATGGTCAGGAAGCTCACATTTTGAATGTGTTGGACTTGCGCAAGAATGCACTCAGCTGTTCAGTTGCTAAGTTGAAAGATATTGATTCCTCTATTTGCATATTCCGTCTTCCTTGCATTGCTGATTTTATACATTCTCGAGATACGTAGAGATTTTTAGTTCCTAACCTGGAGGAGGTAGACATGAAGGAAGTGCTTAGTCATGTCTTTTTGCAAGTTTGGTTTGTACTTCTTAGGTTTTCTTTGTTTTTGTTTATTGTCCTTGCCGCTAACATTCCGCAGGTACTTTGGTTTGAGTTGGGGGGCGTCCTCCCCGTTTTTCTCCATTCCACTTTTTGTTAAGCGGTACCCAGGTGATATCCCTCCTTTTCCTTTACTTTCGTTGTCCTTTATCTTTTATTTTGTGTTTCACATTGTGGACAATATTAGGTTAAGTTGGGGAGTGGGGTATTAACCTTTGGAGTAGTTTTTAGCAGTTTTTAGTTCTTTTAACATGTAGTCTTTTCCTTTAGTTTCAATAAAAAAAAGAAAAAAAAGAGTTTTTGCTAGTTTTGTTAGTCTTTCGGGAAATTTCTAACCGGGTTTTTATGAAACGAAGATACCCTGATTTTTGGATCTTTTTGTGAGGAAAAAGAGAAAAATGGTTCACTATCTTGTTTTAGGAAAGAGTTTTTGAGAAATTGTTGAATTATTGATCTCTCACTTAACACGTATTATATAGAAAATTTGAAATGTGAAACTATGATTTCCATGCTAGTGAAAACTTCAAAACAATTATGATGGGAAGCTGACCCTCGGTCATACTCGAGTCGGGCAAATGGAAAGGGCTACCTATTGTTAAGGACCGTATTAAAAAAAAGAAGAAAAAAAAGGTTGTGACTAGTTTGGGTTCGTAGCCTTTTTAACCTGAGCCAGTAAGCTCATAGGGGTATTGCCATACCTAGTGCCCTAAAGACATTTCTTTTGGGAGTCATTGGCTGAATGCTCGTTACATAGGTTAATTAGATAGCTTAAGGGACCTAGGCATTGGACAATCATTTCTTTGGTATTAAAGAAAAGAAAAAAGAAAAAAAGCAAAAAAAATCAAAATAGTGTTGTAACGTCCTTTGAAAAATAATAGTGTGAAAGCCACTACAAATGCCTTGGAATCATGTTAACTTTTACTGAGGTTCGGTGGCCCAACATTTTGAAAAAAAAGAGATGTGTTTTCACGAAAAAAAATTAGTGGATCGTTTTATGCTCTACTGTGTCTATATATATACACAATTTTCACCGTGCACGATCAATTTCTCCAGCATGATTTTGAGGATTTAGGACCAAAAGATAGGATTTGTGAACCACATTTGAGTTGTGTATTGAAAACGCCAAAACCAGGAATATCCGGTGTTCGTAGATACCTTGGTGGAAAATACTCCCTGTTTTCTTTTATGTTTTCGGAATTTTGTGGGTAGATTCACTACAAACCCTCACGAGACTATAACTCGTCCTCTAAGGGGAACTTAGAGGTTTAAAGGCTTGCTGCACATGCTAAATGCAACTATGCTCCCTACGAAAGTGGCCTTAGTTAGTTTTTCCTTTTCTTTTAGCTTTACTCGAGGTCTAGCAAAGTATAAGTTGGGGGGTGTGATAAGAGCATAAAATTTACCATTTAGGCCCCTTAGTTTAGACTTTGATATACACTTTGATGCGATTAAATAGTCTAATTATATTATTTTCATGTTTACAGGTGTTCTACGTGCATTGGAAAGAAATTGGCGCAAGATGGAAAAAATGGCAAAAATCTAGCAAAAATCCAAAAGACCAGTGCTCACTGGCACCGGGCGTCCAGACGCCCCGGCGCGCAGGAATAAAAACTCCTGGCGTCCGGACACCCGGACCGTAAGAGAGTCCACCTCATGCACGTTTTGAAGAGGTTTTTCATCCCAAAACCTATAAATAAAAGCCCAAACTCGTTTTTGAAGAGAGACACATCTGGGGAGAAGGTCTGGAGAAAGGTTTTGGATCTTTTGGAAGCGCGTCCATGGGGATTTCATTAGAGATTCTTCGTCAGCCTCTTGCCATGCGTAACTAAATCCTTATCCTTGGGTTGCGATGAAGCCCTCATCTCTTGTTTATGCTGATGTATAGGTTTGGGGTTTTACTTTAATCGCTTTTGGTTATATGACAGGATGTTAATCCAATGATTGGATTCTATTAATGCAATATCTCTTTCTTTGGTATTCTAATCTTGTAGATTTTAATACTAAGTCATATAACGATGCCTGACTGAATGTGTTGTTGATCTAGGATAATCTATGCCATAGAGATAGGTTATGCCCTGATTTACATCTACATCCCTTATTTGTTGACTCTAAAGGTTTGTAACCGGAACGAGTCTTTTTAGCGTTGATAGTGAAACCCTAGGTATATACTTGCCATTGTATGATGTTAGAGTGCATTTGTACCCTTAGATCTTTTCTCTGATTGAATCAAAGTTTCCTTTAATTTGTTAATTTAGAAATCAAACCCATCAAACCAACACTTCGCTTTCTAATAGGATTAGTTTAATAATCAGAACTTTGTTTTCTAATAGGATTAGTTTAGGAATTTAGGAAACAACACAACTTAGCCTTTTTGTCCCAGTGGATATGATACTCGATTAACATCTTTACTTTTTCAAGCAGAGATAATAGCGGAGAATAAATTATATTTGCAACCCTATTTTAGGACTGGTCAGACATCCAGTTGATACTTGCACCCCAATTTGCGAGGAGGTGACATTCCATCGATACTTGCAATACCATTCAGCAGGGAGGCGACTTTTAGTCGATACTTGCATTTTGAAAACCAAAACCAGACTCCTACGCAAAAAACAAAACCTGGCTTCTACGCCAAAAAAAATCGGCTTTTATGCCATCCCAAAATCGGCTCCTATGCCACAAAACTTGGCTCTCATGCCAATTCAAAATTTGGCTTTCTTGCCAACAAAACAAAACTCGGTTTTCAAAAAAAAATCTAGCTTTTACGCCAAAAGCAAATCGGTTCTCATGACACCCCAAAATTTCGGCTTTCACGCCAACAAACAAAATCAGCTCCTATGCCACAAAACCTGGCTCTCATGCCAACCCAAAATCGGTTTTCATGCCAACCCAAAATTTGTTTTCATGCCACCTCAACATTCGGCTTTCATGCCATCTCAAAAAAAAAAAACTTTGGCTTCCATGCCACAAACAAATTTTGGTTCTTACGCCACAAAACCTGGCTCTCATGCCATCTAAAAAAAAATCGGCTTTTATGCCATCTCCGAAAAATCGGCTTTCATGCCATCTAAAAAAGAACCTTGGCTACCATGCCATAAACAAATTTTGGCTCTTACGCCACAAAATTCGGCTTCCATGCCACAAACAAATTTTGGCTCTTACGCCATAAATTTCGGCTTCCATGCCATCTAAAAAAAGAACTTGGCTTTCATGCCCAAAACAACCCTTTTGACAAAGGATTTTCACAAAATGACAACCTTTTGATCAAATTTCCAAACAAACGTCCTACTTTTTTTATTTTCATAAAAAAGAATTTGAGTAAAAAAGTAAATAGAGTACCAAAAGTGTTTTTACATGGAGGTACAAAAAAAAAGAGGTTGTTACAAAAGTCAGGAGCTCAGTCTAACATGGTATTCAACCAAAGATTCAACTCCTCAAGTAGACTCTTGGCCTTAGCCTCTAAAGCTTCCAGGCCACGCTTCTTCAAAATCTTCCCATAAAATGCGGCAGAACGCCGCGATCCATTTGCAGCGCGGGGAAGCTCTTCCCAAAGAATCTGCCATTGCTCGTACTCTTGAGTCTTCCTCCAAAGATTGCTCTCAACCTCCTCGACTTGGCGAATCAGAGTCCTTTCTCTGGTACAAGCTTCCATAATGGTGGTTCATTTTGCAGCAACTTGTTCCTCCAATACCTCAAGATGCTGCCTGGTCTCAACGACCTCTTTATCAACACGACGCAGATCGTTTGTCAGCTCAATGATAGCCAACTCGGTAACGTTCCTCTTCCGAACGAATTGCTTCCGAGTCCGCGAGATCTCGTTCAACTCAGACTTGACCTGGCCAGAAGGCTTCAAAAAGATCTCATTGAAGAAGTCACCACTTGGGAAGCTCTTGGTTTCATTCCACTTGTTGCCTAGAGCTATGACTTCATCAACGAAAGCCTTCGCACCTGCAATGTCCAGACCGACTTCTTCGCTATCAGTAAGGATGTCCTGTACATGCTTGATCATGCCAAAGTCGGCTTCTAAATTGCCATAAGAAAGAGTTTTGACCCATGAGCTCAAAATGCTCTTCAACACTTTCTTCACATACTCAAGAGATGGCCTAGATGAAGGCTCGTCCCTCTCCATTGGTCGACTGCCCGTGTCATGTCCTGTTGGAGGAGTGATCAATAAGCTCTTTCTAATCGGAGACACTGGCGAAGGAATCTGCTCAAAAGATTTCATCTCTACTGCATTAAAACTGGAAGAAGAAGTCCCTACTTCCGGATCAACTGCGGGCATCCCCTGCTCTGACACTGAGAAAGACGGAGGAACTTCTTTTGCTACCTCACAATCTTCCAGCAAAACAAAACAAAAAGGGTATGAATATGATCCAGTTGAAATATCATTATCATCAGGGTTATTGCTACAAATACCTTCTTCGACGATCTACGGAATACTTTTTGCCTCCGTGAGTTCATCTGAAGCGTCGTCAAAGGTCGCGTCCATGGATGGCTCGAAATCGTCGGAATCCAGTGGTAAGAAAATAAGAACATGTTAGCAAATGACGGCACAGACAAAAAAAAAACAAAAGAAGTCGTACCAGGTGAAGATTCTGGAATCACTCCAGAGTCCCTCGGTTCTTCTTCAGATGCCGCAATCGGATCCGTCACTGGTTCATCAGTCGGAACCTCAGACATCACCAAATCATCATCTTCCATTAGAAAAGGGGAGAGAAAGAGAATAAAAAAATAAACTTCAATGAAAGAAGCAGAAAGAGAAAGAGGAGGAATCATACCTTCATCAATGGTTTCTTCCTCTCGACTCCTCTTTTCCGAAGGCTCATCACTGTGCTCTGACGTCTTTTCAGCAATGGTGGGAGGCACTTGTGGATCAGGAGAGTCATCGTGTCATCTCTTATTACGGCGCTGCCCTCTCTTCCTCTTGCTTCTACGGGCCGGTTTACTCGAAGTACCCATCCCATTATCAAAGTCAGGACCTTCGCTTGACTCCTCGCCAGATGGTCTGCTCCTCCCAGTGGACTCCAAGGAAGCCTTTGTTCGTTCCGCTTACATCCAAGCGTCGATCTCAGCCTCCTCTTCTTCTAGCTGTCTCAAGACCTCCCCATCTATCTCTTGTGCAGCTCCAAATCTAATGACGTTCTGTTCACCGAGAAAGCATATCTTGTGCTTCTCCCCAATAAGGAAAGCCAGAACTTCCTCTCGACGGACTCCATCTGATCTGCCAAGACCCTTCCCAGAAGATTGTTTCACATCAAGCTCCTTCATGGAAAGCCCCCGGTACACTAAAAAGCTCTCTACGAACCATTTCATAAAGCCAACAGTCTGGACAGTGGGCAACTCAGGATAGGAAATCATGGCGGTAGTGTCCTCCGCACTGTAAAAAGCCCATGCATTCCTCCCATCCTGCAAACCTCCAAAATGCTTCACCATGCTCAAAGGCGCTCCAACAACGCCTTGAGAGAAGCCCAACTGCAGCGCGAAACACGAGGGAACATATGGCTGGATATCAACAAAAAGTTGTCTCCAGTACACCATCGTACCAACACGTATGTTAAAAGCCACCTCTTTTCTGCGTTGGTTAAATAATAGTGTCTTCCAGACCCGGCCCTGGTGGAATCACGGGAAACATCAAAATCAAAAGCCTTCTTCCACAAACCTGGAGAAAGCTTCACTGAAGACTGCCCAATCTCGACATCCCTGAACCGTCGGATCCTCAAGCGGGTAGACAAAAGAGATTCGGAAATGGCTGGTCCTCTAGCCAACTGAATCATGAAAGGGTCATCATCCTGCGCAACTCCTAATCGATGGAAGCCGGGACAGTGGTACACATACCCGTTGATAAGGAGCCCAAGCCAAACAAGAAAAGCAACAACCTGCAATTCAGTACACAAATAGGAGTAAAGAACAGGCACCAAAGCCAGCCGCTCTTCGGACGCCATGTGACAAGACGAAAAAATACAATATGGCCTGATGTGCGTACCATCTCCTCCAGCAAAAACAGCCTCACTCAACCAGTGGGTGAGGTAAACAGCGACATCCCTCCGCAGCGCAATGTCCAAATAAACGACATCTGTGCTCATGAAAAAGTCCTTCAAGTCTCCTCGCATGACGGAAGTTCTCTTCGAACCTGGAGTCTTAGGTCTGGCCTCTCGGGTCGTGCTATCAGAAGACTCTCTGCTGTCAAAGAAGTTGGCGAACAAGGAGCCAAAACTCCTCCAACTGCTGGACCTTACTTTCGAGCCCTCCTTCTCCTTCAGAAAATCATAGAAGGCGACGAGCTGAACGTATAAAAGCCTGAACTCCTCAGAGTACTCCTTAAGGACGTTGTCGATAGGCATGAACTCCTCATAAAGTTTACCGAGGACAGGTAGCCCGGTGATGGCGCTCAATTCCTTCAAAGTAAAACCAATCTCACCATTCGTGACAATGAAGGTGTTGGTTTGTGGAAGAAGTGACTCCAACATGGCCATGAAGGCTTCATCGGAGAAAACCACGGTTTGCATAAAAGCGCGAACTACATAAAAAATCTGGGCCTTCTTCAGAATGGCCCCGCCAACCTGCAGGATGTGATCAATCCATGACTCCCAGCTTAAGTCATCGTTGAAACGGCCACGAAGTCGAAAAGGCTTCACCCAATTGCTGTCGTCACCCCGAAAAATGCCAAGGCCCACCGGTCTCAAATCGACCGATGGATGATCAGAACCTTGGTAACCGCTGGCTGGCATCAACATGTCCATACGGGCAGGCGATTTCTCTGCATAACCGGAAGGGCCACCAAGAAAAACCCCGATTTTGATCACATTAGTCATCTTCACCCACCTCGAAGGATCTTCCCTCTTGGGACATGTGGGACAAAGACTCATGATCGAGACAGTCCGATCAAAGGTTGATTGGGTAAAAATAGTTCTCTCCTCACCATCTACCGTGTAAGAGAAGAAAACATCTCCTTTGGTACGTTAAGTCGTCAGGGACTACGTCACCAAAGAAAAAGGAAGGCTTGGGCATAATGCTCTGATCGTCCATGACCCATGGACGATTGCTTACCATAATCCTGTAGAACTCCTCATTCTTGAGAGCGATCAATTGTTGTCTCATCACATCACGGTTGAAGGAGTCACACTCTTCCAAGTTTCTCTCCACAAACTGGACCTTCTGCCAGGCCTATTGCACGACCACATTAGGAGACCTGGTAGACCAATGAGGCGCATCAGCAACAGGCTCATTGCCCTTGTTCGTTCTGGAGGAACTACCTGCAAAGGAAGGAAATTAAAAAAAATCAAACATCAAAATGACAGAATTTTGCTAAAAAAATTCTAGCAAAATTTTGGCATGATTCCAGGACAATTCCGAAGAAAAGGAAACATCCGGAAAAAGATAGGAAGCTTGGAGATGAGCTCAACATCACTGCAAGCTCGTGAAGCATCCTCAAAGAAAGTTTGAACTCAAACATTGCTGCGAGATCAAACCAATCTTATCAAATATCCGCAAGCTTGAAGAAGGGCTCAAGATTGCTGCGAGCTCCAAACTTCAAAACTTGCAAAGCTCCTCAAAATCCAGCAAGATCAGGAAAGGGCTCAACGTTGGTGCGAGTTCCAAATCCCAAAACCTGCAAAATATTTCCAGGTATGCATCATCATGCTCCCAATCAATTTACTAAAAATCATGCATCAAAAAAATCATCATGCATTAGATGCTAGGAAAACTTTAGTCAAAGTTTGACCAATTCCAACCCACCTTGGTCAAAACCAATCAAACTTTGTCCAAGTCAAAAATCATGTTGGCTTGACCTAGAAATCCTAGCCTTTTATCTTGATGCATCAAAAAAAAAAAAAAAAAAAGAGAAAGAAATATGCATGAACATCTTGGAATGCATAAGCCTCATTATCATGGTGCATAAACCTCATTATCTTGGTGAGCAAAAAAGAGAAGCAAAAAAGAAAAAAAAGAGAAAGAAATCTCCTAAAAAAAAAACTTGCAAAAACAGAAAAGGCAAAAAAAAGGCAGCACGTGAAAAAAATAGAAGATAAAACACGTGAAGAAGAAAAAAAAAAGAAAAAAGAAAGAAAAAAAAAACAGAAAAGAAAAAGAAAAGAAAAGAAAAATAAAAGAAATTTCTACTTCTACATGGAGTTTCTTGTGAAGGAAGAAAACTTACTTGAAGCCATGGATGGAGAAGAAGAAGAAAGAACTTGAAGATTCTTGAAGAAGAAGAGGAGTTCTTGATCTTGGAGCACTCTTGGAGACCTTTTGCAAAAAGAAAGCAATAAGGGCAAGAGATCCAACCTCCTTTGCTTTTATAAACGAGAGCAAACCAAAAGAGGAAACAAGGAGAAAACCAAGGAGGTAAGTGCTAAAAACTAGCAACCTTCCCAAAAGAAAGGAGATTTGCGATATTCTCTCTTAAAAAGAAGATTCTTTGAGAAATTCTCTCCAAAAAACAAAAAAAAAGAAAGAGAATGAAAAATATTCTCTCCAAAAAAAGATACTTTGAGGAAATCTCTCCCAAAAACAAGGAAGCATTAGAGATTCTCTCCAAGTATTTTTAGATATTCTCTACCCACAAGAGATATTTTTAGATATCCTTTACAAAATGACATCATATGAGATCTAAGCCATCTCCAAAGCTTAAGATCCCATTGGTTAGCCCACATGAGTCAGGTTTGACCACCTAGGCACTAAAAGGGGCTTCCTATCAAAAACCACCTTTGCCAAGAGCATACAAAATGGTTCCTTGCCTCTCTTGAGTCGATTGAACCATCCAAAAAAAAAAAGAAAAAAGAAAAAGCCTTATGAGTTTCCAAAAAAACCAAACCATCCAACCTCATGAACCAAATTAAGCCAAAATCTTTAAATTGACAATCCACAAAAAACCAAACTCTGGTCCCCTAACTTGCCACATAAAGCTTGTTAGGTCACAAGGCCGAAACAAAAAAAAAATCCTGACCCCCATTCTTGCCACATACAACTTATTAGGTCACAAGGTCAAAACCAAATCTGACCCCCCAATTTGCCACATACAGCTTGTTGGGTCACAAGGTCAAAATAAAAAATCAAATCCCGACCCCCTAACCTGCCACATACAGCTCGTTAGGTCATAAGGTCAAAAACCAAAAACCCTCTTAACCACCTAATGCGCCACATACAACCCTTAGGTTCACAAGGTCAAAAGCAAAACCCAAAATCCAACTCCCTCATGTCATTTTCAAAACTTTGCCTTAAGATGGTACGTGATTCCTCTCATTACCATAAAATCCCCTCGGAAACTCAAAAGGCTATAAAAAAATGCTCAAAGACTCGTGGTCAAGTCAGAAGCTCTCCTTCAAATTTCTCTTCGAGGCATCGACTCCAAAAGCTACACGTCATTATACCTCAAGGGGGCATTTGTTGACACCAAAAATGTCACTTTGCCTCTTCAACAACAAGAAGCCACATGAAGCCACATCCTACTACAAAACAGGCAATGCGGATTCAAGTATCAGATCTTGTCAGATTCAAATAAAAACTGCAAGATCCTTCAAGACAGCCAAGAGAGGGGCTCACATGAAGTTTCGGGCCATTCCAACATCATTTGACCCTACTTCACTCCTCCGACGGTTGAACAGGCGCTCCTGGCGGCGACGGCGTCGAAGACATCAAAACTTCGATCAGAGCCTACGGATGGTCTCAAAATACCTCCAAAGGGATCCCTGTCAAATTTCAAGTCAAACCGACAACGTTTGACCCTCCATCAACCCTTGAACGGCAAAATCAAGCCTCTCGGTGGCGAGAACCACCGAGGCCATTACTCATCAAACGGAGCACATGGATGGCTTTAACATGCTTCCAAAGGGCTGGACGTCAAATTTCAGGTCATTACGACAACGTTTGACCCGACTTTGACGCCCCGAAACAAAATTAAGGCTACCGGCGGCGGAGCACCCCGGGACCATGACATCTAAACTGGAGCCAATGGATCATCTCAAAATGACTCCAATAGGCTCCCTGTCAAATTTCAAGTCAATCAGACATCGGTTGACCGTACACAAAGCGCGACATCTTCCTTGCGGCAAAATCAAGCCTATTGGCGACGGGACCCCAAACGTCTTCAAAACTCAAGTTAAAACCATGGTTGGTCCCATCTACTGCTCAAGAGGTTTCACCTCAAATTTCAGGTCATTCCGACATCGTTTGACCTAGTTTCGACTCTTGATGGAAAATCGGCTACAAAGTCTTCGACTTTTCCAAAAAAATAGGAAACTTTGTGCTTCGACTTGCACAGCTTCTCATCAGGTTTTCTTCTGAAGAATCGAGCCAGAAAATGAGGAGAAATGTCAAGAAAAAACCAGGAGAAAACGGCGGCGAAAAAGACCAAAGAACGGCCGAGAAACGGCAACCAAAAGGGAACCAATCCCCATGGTCGCCAGGCGACCATGGAAATCCGGGTCATCAGATTTGTCGCCGGGTGACCCGTTTTTCATCCTTTTTCGCGTTTCGGAAGTTTCAGCCCCTGTGATTTCCTGAAAATTTGATTTTTGATGCTCGAAATCCGCTGTCAAGAGCATGAAATCATCATTGATCGCTCCAAGTTCGCCAACCGGCTGACCAAAAAAGTGCGTTTTTTGTCCGACCGATCGAGAAATCGACAAGACAGATGTCACCGGCCTGCTGGTATTAACCAATGTCTGAAGTTGCATCGCCATCCGAAATCAAACAACATGCGGATCCATCGGCGATCATCACAAGAAGAATTCCAAAAGACACGGCGCGACCCGCAACTCTTCAAATGCCCTTGCGGCCACTTAATATCGTTAATTGACCCGTTTATGACAACTTAATGCGGTCTTTAATCCATTATTTTGGATGGCCCAATCAGAATCAAGCAAATGGGAGTTACAAATCCAAGCAATCATGGCATTAAAACCAGGAAACTCTCCTCATCATGGAGATTAAAGGCGATTAAATGCCCATCATCTCCCACCGCCCAATCATAAGCCAAGGAAAAGGAGTTACAAAATCAAGAATTAAAACTTGTAACTCCTCTCGTTATGGGTCATCAATCCCATAAATCACCCCATGGCTACCAAAAGCCTATAAAAAGGGATCACTCTAAGAAGAAAAGGACTACTTAGAGACACACACACACACAAAGACATACACATACACAACCCTTGGACACATCTCTGAAGGATTCTCGAAGAAACTCTGCCACTCTGCTGCAGAAGAGACACCATAAGGTGATTGAAGTCTCTTGGGGGGCCACCCCCCTAATGTCTCCTCTCTCCTTTTGTCCAACATGGCCTAAATGCGGCTTTTCAGCCCGTTTACTCGCTTTTTTATTGGATATAGGACCTCTATTTGGTCTTTATCCTCTAAAAAATTGAGGTCCAAGCTAAGCCAAAGAATCAAAGCATCAAGCGTTCTCATCTGAAGGACGATGGCGAAGTCGATACATGTCTTGCGACCGTCGATCTGAACGAGTCCCCACAATCTCCCGAGAAGTCAGATTCCTTTTCTTACTTTTCTTTGTATTTTGTATTATTTGTAAATAGACAAAAAATCACATTTCTTGTCTTTCATTATTGATGAGATTTGTAAATCGCCTTTCACAGCACAAATCGCCTTCTACGGCACAAACAGCCTTTCACGGCACAAAAATTGCCTTTCACGGCACAAAAATTGCCTTTCACGGCAAACAAAATGAAATCGCCTCCCACTGCATTTAAAAAATTATCTCTTTCTTAAAATATATGTACAATGGAAAGTTAGAAAAAAGAATTGATTTCCTTTCTACTTGTGAAGGTGAATCTCCGGATCTCCATTTCAAATTCCAAGTAGAACAGAAAATCTGGCATACCCATATAAAAAAATGTTGATGACCTCGCTTTTCGCCCTCCGTCATGCTCCCGGCAGCCCCAGGGGTGCGAAGGAGAGGACGAAAGGTAGGAGCCCCCATCAAACATGTGCATCTTCTTCCCTATCCTCATAGGAATGAAATGAGCTGATTTGGTGAGTCTGTCTACAATGACCCAAATCGCATTGTTGCCTCTGCTGGTCGTCGGTAATCCTGAAATAAAATCCGTGGTAATGTGCTCCCATTTCCATTCCAGGATCTCTAACAGTTGTAACAACCCTGGAGGCTTCTGATGCTCTGCCTTTATCAACTGATAAGTCATACAACGAGACACAAATGCTGCAATCTCTCTCTTCATGTTGTTCCACCAAAATCTGGCCTTCAAATTCTGATACATCTTGGTGCTGCCCGGATGCATGGAATACTTCATACTGTGAGCTTCGGTCATGATATCATTCCTCAAATCTTCAATGTTAGGCACACATAGACGGTCACGGTAATATAAAACTCCATCCACAAAACGAAAGTCAGGACGTTCTGTTACGTGCTTTGAAATCTTTGCCAACTTTGGATCTTGCAACTGACTATCCTTGATCTTCTGAATGAAAGAAGGCTCGGACACTGACATGTTTGCTAATATTACACCCTTCTTCAATGGCTGTAGATCTATTCTCAATTCTTCAAATTGCTCAAAGATGCAAGTACCACTTAGATTTGCCAAGCCTACTGATTTTCTGCTCGAGGCATCAGCAACTACATTAGCTTTTCCCGGGTGATACTTGATTGGAAAGTCATAGTCCTTGATATATTCCATCCATCTTCTCTGCCTCATGTTAAGTTCCTTCTGCGAAAACAAGTACTGTAAGCTGCGGTGATCGGAGTGGACTTCGAACTTCTCTCCATATAGGTAATGTCTCCACATTTTCAATGTGAAAACAACCGCTGCTAACTCAAGATCATGGGTGGCATAGTTATTCTCGTGATCTTTCAACTGTTGAGATCCATAAGCAATCATTTTCCCGTCTTGCATCAACACACAACCAAGTCCAACATTCGAAGCATCGGTAAAAATGGTAAAACCGCCGCTTTCGGATGGCAAAGTAAGGATTGGTACTGCAGTCAATTTCTTTTTCACCTCTTGGAAACTAACTTCACACTGATTTGTCCACACATACAGTACATTCTTCCTTGTCAGCTTTGTCAATGGTGACGCAATCAACGAAAATCGTTGCACAAACCTCCGGTAATAACTTGCCAATCCCAGAAAACTTCTGATTTCTGACGCATTTCTCGGTCTTTCCTAATTCATAACTGCTCCAGTCTTGGACGGATCCACTGATAACCCTTCTTTGGAGATGACGTGCCCCAAAAATGCGACTTGTTCAAGCCAAAATTCACACTTACTGAGCTTCACATACAACTAGTTGTCTCTTAGAAGTTGCAGTGCTATCCTCAAGTGCTTTTCATGCTCTTCCTTGGTCTTGGAGTACACCAAAATATCATCAATGAACACTACTACAAACTGATCCAAATACTGTGCAAATATCTTGTTCATCAATGCCATGAACACTGCTGGTGCATTAGTCAACCCAAATGGCATCATTAGGAACTCATAGTGGCCATATCTCATCCGAAAAGCTGTCTTCAACACATATGATTCTCCGACTCTCAGCTGATGGTAACCGGATCTCAAATCAATCTTCGAAAAGTATGAAGCACCTTACAATTGATCAAACAATTCGTCTATCCTTGGCAATGGGTATTTTTTCTTGATGGTCACTTAATTCAATCTTCGGTAATCAATGCACAATCTCATGGAACCATCTTTCTTCTTGACAAACAAAACTGGAGCTCCCCATGGTGAAATGCTCGGTCTCATAAATCCTTTGTCTAACAACTCTTGCAATTGTATCTTCAACTCACCCAATTCTGCCGGAGCCATTCTATATGGTGCAATGGAAATCGGAGCGGTCCTTGGTAATAACTCAATAGTGAAATCAATCTCTCTTATGGGTGGCAATCCTGGAATCTCCTCCGGAAAAACATCCGGGAATTCCCAAACAATTGGGATCTCCTCCACCCCTTGGGATCGTTTATCCTCCGTGATAAACGCCAAATAGGCCTCACATCCACTTTTCAAAAATCTATCAGCTTTCAATGCTGAGATAAACGCTATACGAGGATTCCTCCTCTCTCCTTGAAACGATACTCCTGCCGGTGTCTCATCTAATCTGAAGGTGAGGGTCTTTTGGAAACAATCCATTGTGGCATGGTACTGTGCCAACCAATCCATCCCTAGGATGACGTCAAAATCATGCATCTCCAATAAAATGAGATTCGCGGGTAACACCACTTCTCCTATTTGAATTGAGTAATTAGGGTAAAAAGTACTACAGACAACTTGTTTGCCTATTGGAGTAGCCACAGTCAAAATAAATTCAAGTTCTCTAGCATGCACATCAATCATTTTAGAAAACTCAAGGGATAGAAATGAGTGTGTAGAGCCAGGGTCAAATAAAATCTTAGCTTCAATTCCACAAATGAGGAGTGTACCTTCTACCACGTTGCCTGTTATTTCTGCATCAGCTCTATTGACTGCATAGATTTGTCATCGTAGTTGTGGCCTGTTCTGAGCTTGTTGTGGCCTGCCTTGTGGTGTATTCCTATTCTGCTGTGGGGGACGGTGATTCTAATTTTGTCCCTACTGACGAGCCTGTTGCTGTTGCTGTGGTCTATACTGTTGTTGTGGTGCTGTCGCTGTGGTGGTCTTGCCTGGTTCTCGGCAACTGGTGCATTTTGAGGTGTTGTTGGACGTTGTACTCTTTGTTGCTGCTGATTCTGCTTGAGTCTAGGGCAATCTTTGAGTTGATGGTTCATGGCACCACATCTGAAACATGCCCCAATCATGGTACGACATTCAGTATTCACATGATTCTTCCGACAGTGGATGCAAACCACAGGATTCTCAACAATTTGTTCTTGCCTCTACCTCTTATTCTGCTGATTTCTCTGGTGTTGGTGGTTCTGTTGGTAAGCTGAACTCTTTCCCTGAACTCTGAGGATTTTGTTATGAAAGTTTTCGAATTTATAGGCCGTCTTGACAGCCTCATTTAAGGTTGCAGGTGGTACAACTCTTGTAGCATCTCTCTCAATGATGGGATTCAGTCCTTCAAGGAACTTGGTAATCTTCTTCTCAACTGTGTCCACTAACTCCGGAGCATATCTTGATAGTCTCTCAAACTTTGTGAGGTACTCTGGGACTGTCATGTTGCCTTGGACAAATTTTTGGAATTCTATTGCTTTTTGTCTCTTGATGTGTGTGGGCACATATTTGTCATGGAACTGTCTCTTGAAGCTAACCCAAGCCACTGCATCTGCCATGGTTTTGTACCCATCCCTAATTGTTTTCCACCAAATGTCTACTGCACCTGTGACGCCCCGGAGTCCCACATCGACTATAGAGAGGAAAGTGAATGGGGTTATATGTAGAGTTTACACCCTTACCTTGCATGAGGCCTTTTGATGGGTTGAGGCCCATCATAAGCAAAACCGTGAGGCCGGTGGGTCAAAGCGGACAATATCATGCATGCGTGAAGGGTGGGGCGTTACAGATGGTATCAGAGCCGACTCTCGACTAGTTCGAGTGTGGCTCCCCTGCCGTGGTCTAGTGCAAATGGGCGGGTCTACATGTGAGCGGGCCAAGAGGGCTGGCATGCTACAGGGACTGGCAGGGACGTGCAGCCCTAAGGGGGGTGGAATGTGACGCCCCGGAGTCCAACATCGACTATAGAGAGGAAAGTGAATGGGGTTATGTGTAGAGTTTACACCCTTACCTTGCATGAGGCCTTTTGATGGGTTGAGGCCCATCAAAAGCAAAAGTGTGAGGCCCGTGGGCCAAAGCGGACAATATCATGCATGCGTGAAGGGTGGGGCGTTACAGCACCGATAAAGAGAGATGATGCAAGTTTCTGTTGACACCAAAAATGTCACTTTGCCTCTTCAACATCAAGAAGCCACATGAAGCCGCATCCTACTACAAACGGACAACGCTACTTTGAGCATCAGATCTTGTCAGAATCAAACAAAATCTGCAAGATCCTCCAAGACAGCCAAAAGTGGGGTTCACATGATGTTTTGGGCCATTCCAACATCATTTGGCCTAACTTCACCACATGAAGCCGCATCCTACTACAAACGGACAACGCTACTTTGAGCATCAGATCTTGTCAGAATCAAACAAAATCTGCAAGATCCTCCAAGACAGCCAAAAGTGGGGTTCACATGATGTTTCGGGCCATTCCAACATCATTTGGCCTAACTTCACTCCTCCAGCAGCTGAATAGGCACTCCTGGAGGCGACGACGTCGAGGACATCAAAACTTCGATCAGAGCCTACGGATGGTCTCAAATACCTCCAAAGGGCTCGATGTCAAATTTCAAGTCAAACCGACAACGTTTGACCCTCCATCAACCATTGAACAACAAAATCAAGCCTCTTGGCAGCGAGAACCACCAAGGCCATTACTCATCAAATGGAGCACATTGATGGCTTTAACAAACTTCCAAAGGGCTGCACATCAAATTACAGGTCATTCCGACAACGTTTGACCCGACTTTGACGCTCCGAAACAAAATTAAGGCTACCGGCGGCGGGCCACCCCGGGACCATGACATCCAAATCGGAGCTAATGGATAATCTCAAAAATTACTCCAATAGGCTCCGTGTCAAAATTTTAGGCCAATCGAACATCAGTTGGCCGCACATCAAAGCGCGACATCTTCATGGCAAAATCAAGCCTAGCAGCGACGGGACCCCAAACGGCTTCAAAACTCAAATAAAAGCCCATGGTTGGTCCTATCTACTGCTCAGGAGACTTCACCTCAAATCTTGGGTCATTCCGAGATCATTTGACCTAGTTTCGACTCTTGACCGAAAATCGGCAACTCTGGACGGCAAGGTCTTCGGCTTTTCCAAAAAATAGGAAACGTTGTGCTCCGGTTTTGCATGACTTCTCGTCGGGTTTTCTTTAGGAGAATCAAGAAAAAAATGAGGAGAAATGTCAAGAAACACACAGGAGAAAAAAGGACTGAAAAAGCTCGAAAAACGGCCGAAGAAAAGGTGACCAAAGGGGACCAAACCCCATGGTCACCAGCGACCATAGCCCATGGTCGCCGGAGACCTTGGCCCATCGCCGAATTTCCGCCGGAAGGCCCGTTTTCCGATTCCTTTCGCGTTTCAGGAATTCCAGTCCCTGTAGGTTTCTAAAAATCTGATTTTTTATGCTCGAAATCGACCGATCTTCGCAAACATCTTGGATCCGCCGTCAAGAGCATGAAATTGTCATTGATCGCTCCAAGATCGCCAACCGGCTGACCAAGAAAGTACACTTTCTGTCCGACTGATCGAGAAATTGACAAGACAGATGGTACCGGCCCGCTATTAGCGATCTATGCTTGAAGTTTCATGATCATCCGACATGAATCAACATGAAGATCCATCGTCGATCATCGCAAGAAGAATTCCAAAAGACGCGGCACGGCCCGCGACTCTTTAAATCCCCTGCGACCACTTAATGCTGTTAATTGACCCAATTAAATGCGACCATTAACTCAATATTTTGGACGGCCCAATCAGATTCAAGAGAATGGGAGTTACAAGTCAAAGCCAGCATGGCATTAAAGCCATGAAACTCCTCTCATCATGGAGATTAAAGGCGATTAAATGCCCATCATTCTCCATCGGCCAATCAGATTGAAGGAAAAAGGAGTTACAAAATCAAGAAATAAAAGCTTGTAACTCCTCCCATCATGGAGCTTTAAAGCCATCAATGCTCATAAACCCTCCTAAATCGCTACCAAAGGCCTATAAATATGAGAGCATTCCAAGAAGAACGGATAAGAAAAATCAGTCAGAAAGATCCCCGAACCCAAGCCTCAGAAATAAAAAAAAATCATCCAGAATTCCAAGAAGCTCTGCTACTTTGAAGAAATTCTGCTGCAACAAACACTACGAGGTGATTGAAGTCCCATGGGGGGCACTCCCCCCAAGGCAAAGCTCTCTCTTCTCTTATTCAACAGGGCCTAGACGTGGCTTTTCAACCCATCTCTTCATTTTGTTTATTGGATATAGGACCTTCCCTTGGTCTTTATCCTTTAAAAAAAACTAAAGTCCAAGCCAAGCCAAAAGAATCAAAGCATCGCATGTTCTCATTTGAAGGACGATGGCGAAGTCCATACATGACTTGCGACTGTCGATCTGAACGAGTCCCCGCAATCTCCTGAGAAGTCATATCCTTTTTCTTACTTTTATGTTGTATTTTGTATTTTCTTTAAGAGACAAGAAAATCACAATTCTTGTCTTTCATTTTGATGAGATTTGTAAATCGCCTGTCACGGCAAACAAAATCGCCTCTCACGGCATTAAAAAAAAAGGCTTGTCTCTTTTCTTAAATATATGTGCAATGGAAAGTTAGAAAAAAGATTGATTTCCTTTCTACCTGCGAAGGTGGATCTCCGGATCACCATTTCTAAATTCCAAGTAGAATAGAAAATCTAGCATACTCGTAGAAAAATGTTGATTCCCGCCTTTCTCCCCTCCTTCCCTCCATTCGGCTTTTTCGGTGACCCCGGGGACGGATGGGGAGGAATGGAAGAAATCGGGTCCATCAAGTTGGCATACCCGATCGGACCCTTTCATTTCAGAACGTCATGCTTGGATTCTTTGGCCCCTCTTTAGTTGGTCGCCTATGTTGAATCTTACATCTAAAAAAAACATGTGATGGGATTTTTTGGAAATTTCTATCTTGAATCTATTTCCACTCTTTCTCATTTCAAAAAAAAATTATGATTTCTCTTTTCTTGGATTCATCTTTGAAAAACTTTGATCCTTTCCCTTCCAAACTTGATAGCTCGCAGAAATGTTTGTAGCTATTGTTCATAAAGAGGAATCTGTCACCTTTTTTCTTTGATGAAGTCCCATAAGGATTTTCAAAAAAAAAAATCATTTTTCCCCTCTTTTGGATTCGAATTAGGGAAACTTTGGTTTCTTCCTTTTCGGACATTGGCTCGCGGAAATCGTTTGTAGCCAACGTTTGGATTGGGAGAGGTCATTCGCTCTCTTTGATAGGTCCATTAGAGATCTTTCAAGAAAAAACTTAAAAAAAAGAGTCTAATCTCAAACTCTTCAAAAAAATCAGTTTTATCTCTTTTGGATTCGAATTAGGGAAACTTTGGTTTCTTCCCTTTCGGACAATGGCTCGCGGAAATCGTTTGTAGCCAACGTTTGGATTGGGAGAGGTCATTCGCTCTCTTTGATAGGTCCATTAGAGATCTTTCAAGAAAAGTTATAAAAAAAATACAAAAACAACAACACTAAGGTTACACCAAATGCGTTCTTTGACCAAAGTGGATCTAAGAAAAGCCTTGTCCAGAGTGTGGAGACAGCTAGACTGTTCGAGGCAAGGGTTCTCCAAACGGGTTCATTAAGTAATCCTACCCTTACCTGGGGGCTGATCTATCTACTAAGGTTTCATAAGACCGAATTGGAAACCTATGTGTTCCTCCAAAAAAGGTTAAAAAAAAAAACTTTCAAAAAATAAATCGACAATTTTGGGTTTACATCTGAGAAATCTTGGTCCATTCCCTTTTGGATAAAAGCTCGCGGAAATCGCTTGTAGCCTGCGTTCGGATTGGAAAACCATTTGCTCTCTTTTATGAATTTGATTTTGACCTTTAAAAAAATCCCATCTCGCGTCTATTCCAAGAATGCGATTTGCAACATTTGTGCCTAGCGGTGCCAGTACGCCCTTCCGGTCTACTGTATTCGCGACTGACACATTTGTATCTCCAACCTTATATCATCTTGCCTCAAGTGAGCCTCGCTTCTCGGTAATTTTGAATTAAGGTCTACAATTGCTTTTAGCAGTCACTGGAATGCTCACTTTGAGCCACCTATACTTGCATTCAGAACAATTGTATCCTCTATGGATTTTTGCCTTCTTCACCTCGCTTGGACTAGGCCATGTTCCCTTGAGCCATTTGAAAAGACAAAACCATAGATCTTTCCCATTTATGATCACTATATTCTTGTGATTACTAATGGACGTGGTCTTGTTTCAAAAGTTTTCCAAAACTAACAATGGCAGTTTCATTTACCATCACTTTCGATGAGAACAAGTACCAGCTCATGCTCCAAGATAAGCAGAACAAGCGTACTCATAAGCGCCCTACTAGCTGCCGAAGCGTCACCTCCCTCGGCAAATCTTAAAACACCGGGTCGACCTCTACTCCCTGGACTATCATCTTCGGGTCGCTGGGACCGTTCCCACTTCTCGTAGAGGAAACCGCACCTGCTAAGAAGCAAAAGATCGCCCCGCAACGTGTCACTGCCATGACACCAAGGGCGAACATAAAGAAGCCTAAAGCCCGTGGCAACCCCACGAAGCCTCAACCTGCAGAGAACCAGGTCTACCCGAAGACTTGGTCCCCAAGACCTTCACCAAAACAAAGGAGGTCCCGAACACCTGCAAAGTCAACATACTTGGCCCCTTTAAAAGAAAACCGGTTCTATCCTCTTACGTTCATGAAGGAGGAGAAACCAGTCTCTTGCCTGACAAAGAAGTCAACCCATCATGAGCCGACTTATTCTTACAAGCTAAAGATCAAATCATACATCACCAGGCCTCTGCAAGAACCTACCAAGGCCTGTACTCCTGCAGTTCGACCCTTTATCTCAACAGGAGCCGAACTCGTAAGATTCAAACCTTCGCTACGACAGTCGAAGGACCGAGTCCAAATCCTGTCTATGCCCAGCATCAAAGAAGATAGACTCGGTTGTTGCGCTCGAGGGAGTACATCCTTCATTGCAAAAGCCCAGCCAGAGCTGACAGAAGCTCAAATTGTCGGTCGCATACGTCGCCACATGCCGTATCGACAAAAGAGACTAGAGAAGCAAAGGACCTAGCATCCTATCCTCCAAGTCTCCCAAAAATGGGTCAAGAAAGAAAGACCCGATCAAGTCGTTGCTGTCCATATGGTTGGTAAAACCAGAAGACGTCAGAAGTCAGCAACTAAACTTCATATCAGATGACTGGTAACTGGCAGCATCTCCCGGACATGAAGACATCAATCTTCTACTCCTTCAAGCCAAGGGCAACGGAGTAATCCTTCCTCAAGCTCTTCAAGAATGAGTCCCAGCTCAGTCACTAGAACGATCTCTTCGTTCGAATCACGGAGGATGAACGTCTTAGCTACAAACTCTGAGCCACCTCGTTTTCCACCTCCTGATGAAACGACCGCACGCATCCAGTAATTGGAGCAAGGTCAGCAGAGGATTGAGGCTCTGATGGAAATTCTTCTTCTCGCTTTTCAGCGTCAAGAGAATAATCAACAACCTCCAGATAACGAGGAAAATGCAAGAGATAATGAGTCACGCGCCCTTACCAAAAAGGATGTTGATGACATCCTCGCCAAAGCAAGAGAACAGGATACACTAAAGGAGCATGGGATCAAGGCACCATATCCCTTATGGATGGACTCGGTCCCATTTCCCACAAAATTCAAGCATCCTACTCTCCAAACATATAGGGGGAAGGGATCAGCCAGACAAGACGTCATCCACTTCAAGATCCTAACGGGAGCTATCGCGGATCAAGATGCCCTCAAATTCGTCTCTTTGCAACTACCCTAAAAGGTACGACCTTCGATTGATACTCCACTCTGCTAGAGGACTCCATCCAAAATTGGGCGATGCTAGAGACGCGTTTCCTGACCCACTTCAAAGGTGAGGATCACCCTGTCACTATGGCACAGCTCTGTAACCTAAAACGGGGAGAGAATGAGTCAACGTACGAATTCATTCACAAGTGGAAGGCAATGCCATACAAATGTTTAGATGTACTGCCACAAGCGTCACTGGTCGACATTTGTCATAACAACATGCGAGCAAAGATCCGCTCCATGATTATTGGCAACAAATCAAAGAACCTGGGAGAACTCCTAAAAGCATCTATGAAGGCTGAAACGGTGATCAAGGACCTCAACAGTCACCAAAGAAAGAGTTGACTACCATTACGACCTCAAAGCTAATGAAAAAGGAGGTTCTTAATGTGCAAACCAAATCAGCTCCTCAGCAGCCAAAGAAAGCTGAAAATAAAGCTGCAGGTAAGAAACCTGAACTCTCTGATGCCTTTAGAGAACGAGAAGAGAAAAAATACCCGCTCGACGAAGATGTTGAAGAAATTTTGAGGCTCTCGTATCAAATGGTAAACTCACTTTACCTGAGCCCAAAAGACCAGGAGATGTTGGCAAAACCAATGATCCCCGGTATTGTCCATACCATCAGATAATCTCGCATCCTCTCAATCAATGCTTCGTTGTGAGAGAGAAGATCAATGAGATGTAGAAAAACGGGGTCATCACCTTTGACAAAAACTATGGGCCTGCCTCAGTCAATATGGTGTCATATGGACAAACTTCCGAGAGTCACCAAAGGAGAAGATCACTACTTCCTTCAAGGTGATAAAAATGACCCAGACCTCCCAACAATTGGTTCCTTATTTAACATCAGACGGACAACCCATATGGGTACATCCCGATCTCCTAGAAGATGAAAATTGAGAGATCATCAAAACAAAGCCTACCGCTCAACAGCGAAGGCAAGCCAAGAGACAACTCCGCAAGCTCAAGTAGCAGGATAAGGCTCAACCAAAACAAGAAGTCCCTGAAAAGGCAGAGACCTCTTCTACTGCTTCACTGGGGGCAACGAAAGAATCCATTCTCAAAACTTCAAAGGCAGCAAGAAAAATTCACCCTTGGTGATTTCATGCCACCACAACTAAGAAATGAAGCTATGCAGGGGGCATCATTTTCTTGTAATTCGGCAATTGGCTTCTCCATGAATGGATACAAGTCCAGTGACACCGACGAGTGGGTGGAATCCCTTGAAACAGGAGAATATCACTCCGATGAAGAATGGATTCCCGAATCTCACCTTATGCCAGTAATCTGGTATAATCCCTTACAGCCCCAAGGATCATGTTCCGATGATGAAGAAGACCAAGAAGCTGTTCAAGAAAATGCTGTTGATTCAGCACCCGTCAACGCACCAATGGAATCCAACCATGTTGAACCACGAGGAGTTGACGAAGAAGAAGATTTGGCTCCCATGCCTGATTTTGAAGAGTATGCGAGGATCTTACAACACCTTCTCTTAGAACAAGAGCAAGATCTTCGCGATCAAAACCCGGAACCGGAAGTTCCTGAAAATCAACAGGTACCTCCTCCCTCTATTCCAGAAAATGAAGAAAATTGCTAGATAGATGATCCTCTCACATCCGATGATGAGCCCGACACCCAACAGTCTATTCTGCGGGGATCTCTATCAAGGCAACCTGCAATGCAATAGATCAGGATGATAGTGCCTCTGAAGCATCATCTATCGAAGACACGTACTCTCCAGCTACACCTGATAGTATATCTTCTAGAGCTTCATTTTCTCAGGTAACTTCCACTGAGATAACACCTTCTCAGCCTTCGTCCCCTGAAACTATGATAACAATCGTCAGTTTATGATGAGCTTAATTTGCAATTTAATATTTGTCCCTGGAGTGCAACCATAACTCTCTAGTGGAATGAGTTAAGGTTAAAATGATCCTAGTGTTGCTATGGGGTTAGCATGGACATTTTGGTCATTTTGGAAGCCAAGGGCAAATATGTCTTTTGGTCCCTTCTCTAGCCACTTTCCTAGATTGGCAAGGTTTCCTAAATTGTTTAATAATGTGGATAAATAATTTTGAGTGTAAATTCAAATAGGCCCATGATGGCATACATGAATTACCACTCTAGATAAATTATTGATGCATGAGCCATAGTGTGTGTGGGCTAGCCAATGTGGTCCCTAATGTGTGGGTCCCAAGATTGAGTAGGTCCTATCACTTGGAAGGCTGAAATTCTTTTTGTGCAAGTTTTCCTAAAGATTGAAGTTTCCTAATTACCTTTGGAAACTAAAAATTAGGAGTGTTGGACGTCCATTATAGTAGTTGGTTTGGTTTTGGAAAGCTCCTCTCAGTTTCCTAGTTCTATAAGGAAACATCTTCAATAGGAATTCCTCCTTAAATATATGGTTTCCCCCTCCCTTGGGCGTGCAACACATAGAGAGAAAGAAGGAGAAAACTTCTCCTTTGGGCGTGCAAGAGCAAGGAAACAAAGAGAGGAATTTCCCATAGAAAACCTAGTCCAGCCCCTTTGGACGTCCTTTGCACAGAGAAAAAGATCCTAGCTGATTGCATCTTTTCTTCTTGAAGAAAGACCACATAAGATCAAGGAAAAACTAGAAGAGAGAAACCTAGTTTGATCCCACCATCGTAGCCAATCAGATTTGGAGAAAGAGGAATAGAGAAGAAGATTAGAAGAGAACTATTGCAAGAAATTCCAGCAAGGTGTGCAGGAATTAAATAGCTTCAGATCTGATCTTCTAGTTCAGATTCCAGAGGTTTTTCAACCCAAGAACATCAGGTATGTCTTCTCCATTGTACCTTTTAGAATACACACAAGTTGATCATGATTTCATGGTGGTTTTATGTGATTTACATGGCTGGTTTCAGCAGTTCAGATCATACCAGATTGATTTTTGAAAATTCCAGCCATAGAACTCTTTAGTTTCATCAAGAGTTCAGATCTGAATCACACATTCTTTCAATGGTATCAGAGCCACACCATGATGAATCATGATCCCATGTTGTGTGGATATCAATCCTAGATTTATTAAGGGCATGGTGGCGCCCTTTAGGATGTTTTTTTCTGCATGTATGGAGTGCAGGAATTTTTCCAGGTTGCTGGAATTTTCCAGAACACTGTTTTGTGCATGTATGGAGTGCAGAAATTTTTTCCAGATTGCTGGAATATTTCCAGGATACTGTATAGTGCTGTACACAACACTTTGTATGCACTAACTTTTTTGGTTGCATCCTTGATGGTTCGCTTGTATGTGTGTGGATTTGGGTGTTTTTTAATTAGTTGGAAAGTGTACGATTGCGCGTTTAGCAATCATAGGAGGTTGTAATTTTTCCTTGTTTTTTATTTCAACTAGTCTTGATATAAGCTTTCTTGAAAAGCATAGGTATCTCCAATGTAATTTTGGTTTTGTTTTTCATGGGTTTGCTTGTATAAAATTAATTTATTGTAACAAGCAAGGAGAAGAAAGCTTCAAAGATTGCATGGTTGCAAGTAGGAGCGGATTCCTTGGTGGTGGAGGCAACGAAGGTGTCCTAGTGCGAAAAGGACTCTTAACCAAGTATCCTAGTTGGATTAGGATTCCTAGTCGGATAAGGTTTCCTAGTTGGATAAGGATTTGAAGTCCGAAGAGCAGGGAGCCATCAAGGATTGCATTATATTTATTGCTTTATATAATTGCTATTATTGCTATGTTTATCACCTAGTAACATGGCCACCACTAGGTTCTTAAAATTGGCATCTTTCTATATTGGATTGTTTTTAGTTTGGCAAATTGTTTTTAAACGGATCTTAGACCAGCACCTTCTATTTGTCTAAGGTTTAAAAATTGGATAGGGTTTAGTTTATCTTGGTTCCCTAAGTTTCCAAAAGAGGCCAAACTAAAATCTAATATGTTGCTACCTTAGTGGGCCCATAAACCATAGGTCCCAAGTTAGGAAATTTGACCCTTTAAAGTGATTTGCTCAAATTTTTTAAAGCAAAAGTTATTTATGTTCAAGATGACTTAAGTCATTGAGTCATGAATTTAATTAACTAAGTTTGCTAGATTTAAAAAGATTTTTTTGAGTAACCAATGTAAAGGTCAAAAGAGTTTTTTCAAAACCCTAGTGTTAAATAATCTAGTGGGAGAGGGGTTTGGAAAAACCCCACGGCCTTCCATTTTCGGTTCATGCTATCTCAATGGAGTATTAGTGGGAGCGGCCACCCCTTCGGTGGAGTTCTTTACTAAAGATCGCTTCGATGGGTTAGTGGGTGAACTAATGTGAATATTCGTAATGAGGTGTTAGTGGGAGCGGCCATCCCTTCGGTGGAGTTCTTTACTAAAGATCACTTCTATAGAATGTCAATGAAGTGTTGGTGGGAGCGGCCATCCCTTCGGTGGAGCTCTTTACTAAAGTTCACTTCAAGATTGGATTAAAGTCACTTCCCTTCGGAGGACTTGAGTCATAGACATTCTGGGAACGTTCATAAGAGATGGTAATACACTTGACATAAGACGGTAATAACCTCTCCCTAGGAGTTAGTGTTATTTGTCATATGAGGCCAAACCAATCAGTGATTGGACAATCACTGGGTATGCGTATCCAGACAGTGATGATCCAAATAAGCAGACCTTAACTCAACGTGACTATAGATTCGGCCATCCCTTCGATGGAGGGTCTATGAGGAGGTTGAGACACTGATACATTATAATTCGGGTTAAATAATGTAAAAAGTCTTGTGCATGTTTTTCCTTTTATTACAAGCACCATATACATGTTACATATATACGGCCTGTCTAATTATAACCTGTTATATATCCAGAGAGATGAGGAAGGATTCTTTTAGCCCGTTGATGAGTATTCTGCGTGAGAACAAATTGACTGGCCCAAATTACGTAGACTGGAAAAGAAACCTTAACACAGTACTCACCGCTGAGGAGTACAAGTATGTTTTGTCGGAACCATGTCCTACCATTGATGATTATTCTACAGATGACCAGCAAGAGGCTGAAAGGAAATGGAAAAAGGCGAATAGCATGGCCAAATGCTACATGCTTGCTTCCATGTCCAACGTATTGCAAACACAGCATGAGCAAATGGACACAGCTTCTGATATCATGTTGTCCTTGTCTGAGATGTTCGCAGACAAAAGCAGGCCAGCTAGGCAAGCTGCTTTAAGGACAATCATGAATTCTAGGATGGCTGAGGGAACACCTGTCAGAGAGCACATGCTCAAAATGATGGATTGTTTCAATGAAGCTGAGATCCTAGGGGCTGAGATTGATGCAGGGAGTCAGACCGATATGATTCTCGAAACTCTGTCGGAGTCTTTCAACCAGTTCAAGCTCAACTTCAACATGAGCAAGATGGACATGACTCTCTCTGAGTTAATGAAAGAACTCCAGGCGGCAGAGGCCATCATGAAGCCTAAAGGCCAAGCTCACTTTTCCCAGTCTTCCCCTAAACTGAACCCGAAAGGGAAAAAGTTCAAGAAGAAGCAGGGTAAGGGAAAAGGACAGAAAAAGGGCAAAGCTGGAAAGAAGAACAAAGGTACAGGTGAAAAGCCCAAAGGGAAATTCTTCAAGTGCGGCCTCAAAGGTCACTGGAAGAAAGATTGTCCCAGGCTCCTAGGCTCAGATAAGAAAGGTATATCTCTTTCCTACTACATTGAAACCTGTCATGTGGTTGATTCTATTGATTCATGGATAGTAGACTCTGGAGCCACTAATCATATCTGCAATTCATTGCAGGGGTTTTAGATAATGAAAAAGCTTGAGAAAGGGGAGTTTGACCTTAGAGTTGGAAATGGAGCAAAGATTTGGGCTGTTGCAGTGGGAGCTGTTACTTTACATTTTCCGCATGATAGGATATTAGTTTTAAATAATGTTATCTATGTTCCGGACATAAGGAATAATTTAATTTCAGTTTCCAGACTTATTGAATTTCATTATTCAGTTTCTTTCCATTCTGGTGTTGATATCAATAGAAATGGAAATATTATATGTTCCGGTAGAATGCATGACAACTTATTTTATATATATCCTATTGCTCCCACACTGCATAATGTACAACTAGAAAGCTCATCTTCCCTTAAGAGGAAGGTTTCTTCGACCAATGACACTTATCTTTGGCACTTACGTTTGGGTCATATTAACCTAAAACGGATTCAGAGGTTGTTAGAGGATGGGCTTTTGAGCTCATTAGATCTCGAACCTTTACCTCAGTGTGAATCTTGTCTCATGGGAAAGATGACCAAAAGGTCATTCTCTGGAAAGGGACTGAGGTCAAAGGAGTTGTTAGAATTGGTTCACACTGATGTGTGTGGTCCTATGAACAAACTAGCTCGAGGAGGTTATGAGTATTTCATCACCTTCACTGGTGATTACTCTAGGTATGGATATGTGTACCTAATGAGACGCAAGTCTGAAGCGTTTGATAAGTTCAAACAATTCAAGGCTGAGGCGGAGTTACAACTAGGGAAACATATCAAAGCTCTTCGATCTGATCGAGGTGGCGAGTACCTCCTGGGTGAGTTCAAGGAGTACCTCACACAACATGGGATTGTGTCTCAGTTGTCTGCACCGGGTACACCCCAGCAAAATGGTGTAGCAGAGAGAAGAAACCGTACCCTTCTTGATATGGTAAGGTCCATGATGAGTCATGCAACCCTACCCATATCTTTTTGGGGATATGCCCTAGAAGTAGCAGCATACATTTTGAATCTGGTACCTTCTAAATCAGTACCTAGGACACCTCAAGAAATGTGGACAGGTCGAAAACCCAGTTTGAGACATATCCACATTTGGGGTTGTCCAGCCTATGTACTGAATGATAAAGCTACCAAGCTAGAACCCAGATCGGAAATGTGCTACTTCATCGGGTATCCTAAGGGAACGAGAGGAGGCATTTTTTATCATCCAAAGGAGCAAAAGGTGCTTATCAGCACTCATGCTAGATACTTGGAGGATGATTGCATGATGCACCAAGAGCTTGGTTGTAAAAAAACTCTTGAGGAGATTCTTTCAGAAACTCCTGCAACATCTGTGCCAGATCCTGAGACTGTAGATAATCAAGACATTTCTTTTAACACTCCGGAGCCTCGTCGTAGTGGGAGAATTTCTAGACCACCAGATAGATACCTAGGAGTGTCTTTTATGACAGACTCCGAGGATCTGGTTGAGGATCCTACTAGTTACGATGAAGCAGTAACGGATATAGATGCTGACATGTGGCAGCAAGCGATGAAATCTGAATTGGATTCTCTGTATTCCAATCAAGTCTGGGAACTTGTGGATGCACCTAAAGGGATCAAACCCATAGGGTGCAAGTGGATCTACAAGAGAAAGAGAGGAGTGGATGGGAAGGTTGAAACCTTCAAAGCAAGACTGGTGGCGAAAGGATATACTCAGAAAGAGGGTATCGATTATGAGGAAACCTTTTCACCAGTGGCTATGCTTAAATCCATTAGAATTCTCTTAGCCATCGCATGTCATTATGACTACGAGATATGGCAGATGGATGTTAAGACAGCTTTTCTAAATGGAAGTCTTGACGAATGCATCTATATGATGCAACCAGAGGGATTCATTGCTGGTGGCCAAGAGAACATGGTCTGTAAACTTAAAAAGTCCATTTATGGACTTAAGCAAGCATCTAGGGCATGGAACATCAAGTTTAATCAGGCAGTCAAATCCTTTGGCTTTGATCAAAACATTGATGAACCATGTGTGTATAAGAAAGGGAGTGGAAACGCAGTTGCATTTTTAGTCCTATATGTGGATGACATATTACTCATTGGAAATGATGTTGGCATGTTGTCGTCTGCTAAGGTTTGGTTATCATCTCAATTTCAGATGAAGGATTTGGGTGAGGCGAGCTATGTCTTAGGGATCAAGCTTTTGCGAGATCGCAAGAACAAGATGTTAGCCTTATCCCAATCTTCGTATATTGAGAAGATATTGGTCAAGTATAACATGCATGACTCCAAGAAGGGCTTACTACCTTCTAGACATGGAGTACCACTATCTCGGAATCAATGTCCGAAAACACCTGAGGAGATAGACAGCATGAGGAGAGTACCATATGCATCAGCTGTTGGAAGCCTCATGTATGCAATGTTGTGTACTAGACCAGATATCTGCTTTTACGTTGGCATGGTTAGTAGATATCAATCAAACCCTAGACCTATGCACTGGACAGCTGTTAAGCATATATTCAAGTATCTTCGGAGAACGAAAGATTATATGCTAACCTACCGAGCAGATGATCTAACGCCACTGGCGTATACAGACTCTGATTTCCAGTCGGATGTAGATGGCAGAAAGTCTACCTCGGGATACGTCTTTACTCTATCAGGAGGGGCTATATCATGGAGAAGTGTCAAGCAAGATTGTACTGCTGATTCTACCATGGAAGCAGAGTATGTGGCGGCATCGGAAGCTGCGAAGGAAGCAGTATGGCTCAGAAAATTCCTATTGGGATTGGGAGTAGTTCCTGCAGTCCAAAAATCGATTGTCACGTACTGCGACAATACTGGTGCAGTAGCTAACTGCAAAGAGCCCAGGAATCACAAAAAAGGCAAGCATATTCAAAGAAAGTACCACTTGATCCGGGAATTCGACCAGGATGGAGAAATAGTGGTAGAGCAGATTGCCTTAGCAAATAACTTAGCTGACCCATTTACTAAGACTCTCACTGAGAAAGTGTTTACTTCACATGTTGAGTCTATGAGAGTTAGGTTAGGTCGTAGTGATCTTTAGTGCAAGTGGGAGATTGTTGGGATTGGTGTATGCCCTAAAGCCCACTGACTGCACTCACATCTCTGTTACTGGATATTTATTGGTTATTTAATAGAATGACATCTTTCTCTTATAACTTGTGTATATGTATGGTTGTGTAAGGCCCATTGTTTTCTAGTAAATGACTTAGGTGTGTAGTGACTGCACACAGAAAGGTCTAAGTCATGGACACTGGAAATAACTAATTTGTTCATAACTGAGAGGTGGAGTTGGGCACTTCATCTTGGTATAAGTTATAGTGAGAAACTCTCCTGTATTCAGGGTGACTTACCTTAGTCGCGGGAGGTCTTTCCCGGATATATCTCATTAGTGCATGTGTCATGCATTGAACAGGACCATTAAAGGTGTGATCTCTAAAATAGTACTATCACAGAGAGAGATCAAGTCACCTCTTGCTACTGAGTGACCAGTGCTCTTAATCTTGAGCATTTGTGGATGAACTGACGAAGTCAAGTTCTTGTGCTTTAATTCACTATGGGTGAGATCCTGTTCATGGGTCAACAGCTCTGTGTTTTGGGTGCTCGGGCTTGATTAGTTGGGACGTGCAAATGCAATATGGAATCTATGCCATCGTGTGATGGAATGATCGTCCCCTTAGAATTATCCGATTAATCATCAGAATCTAAGATCTTAGTAAATGGATGTTCCATATGGATATTGAACTTGTGGGTCGCTCCCTGGATCAAGAGAATGATATCCTGATGATGATTAAGTCAAGGGTATGAAGTTCTGAGGATGAGATGTAATCAAGAAGGTAGATAGTACATCGGTTAACCTACTTGATTATGGATGTTACATAGAGGGGCATTGTGGTCATTGTACTTGGTAGGTCAAAGACAATCGTCAGTTTATGATGAGCTTAATTTGCAATTTAATATTTGTCCCTGGAGTGCAACCATAACTCTCTAGTGGAATGAGTTAAGGTTAAAATGATCCTAGTGTTGCTATGGGGTTAGCATGGACATTTTGGTCATTTTGGAAGCCAAGGGCAAATATGTCTTTTGGTCCCTTCTCTAGCCACTTTCCTAGATTGGCAAGGTTTCCTAAATTGTTTAATAATGTGGATAAATAATTTTGAGTGTAAATTCAAATAGGCCCATGATGGCATACATGAATTACCACTCTAGATAAATTATTGATGCATGAGCCATAGTGTGTGTGGGCTAGCCAATGTGGTCCCTAATGTGTGGGTCCCAAGATTGAGTAGGTCCTATCACTTGGAAGGCTGAAATTCTTTTTGTGCAAGTTTTCCTAAAGATTGAAGTTTCCTAATTATCTTTGGAAACTAAAAATTAGGAGTGTTGGACGTCCATTATAGTAGTTGGTTTGGTTTTGGAAAGCTCCTCTCAGTTTCCTAGTTCTATAAGGAAACATCTTCAATAGGAATTCCTCCTTAAATATATGGTTTCCCCCTCCCTTGGGCGTGCAACACATAGAGAGAAAGAAGGAGAAAACTTCTCCTTTGGGCGTGCAAGAGCAAGGAAACAAAGAGAGGAATTTCCCATAGAAAACCTAGTCCAGCCCCTTTGGACGTCCTTTGCACAGAGAAAAAGATCCTAGCTGATTGCATCTTTTCTTCTTGAAGAAAGACCACATAAGATCAAGGAAAAACTAGAAGAGAGAAACCTAGTTTGATCCCACCATCGTAGCCAATCAGATTTGGAGAAAGAGGAATAGAGAAGAAGATTAGAAGAGAACTATTGCAAGAAATTCCAGCAAGGTGTGCAGGAATTAAATAGCTTCAGATCTGATCTTCTAGTTCAGATTCCAGAGGTTTTTCAACCCAAGAACATCAGGTATGTCTTCTCCATTGTACCTTTTAGAATACACACAAGTTGATCATGATTTTATGGTGGTTTTATGTGATTTACATGGCTGGTTTCAGCAGTTCAGATCATACCAGATTGATTTTTGAAAATTCCAGCCATAGAACTCTTTAGTTTCATCAAGAGTTCAGATCTGAATCACACATTCTTTCAACCTCATCTCTACTTTTGCACTCGAGGAGCTGGGCATTCCTTCTAGCAAACTGAGTCACACATCTATATTCATCTTTGGATATGATGGGACCGCTCAAAGGCCTATCGGCAAAATCAGGTTCAAGCTGCAGATCGGTGACCTTATCTCTGAAGTCACTGTATATGCAATAAGAACCCCTTCATGCTACAACATCCTTCTTGGACGCCCCTGGATACATGATAATGGTGTCATCCCTTCAACTCTACATCAATGCATCAAGTTCGTCGGCAACGACGGCTTGATACATCGAGTGTTTGCAGACAAAAAGCCCTTCAAAGGAAAAGATATTCATTTTGCGGACGCTCAAATGTACAAAGATGAAAAAGAAGAAAAAGAGAAAGAAACAACACTCTTTGCCGAAAATCTCCAGAAAGATAAAGGCAAAACTCCTTAACAATCATCAGAAGAAAACAAACCTTCCTGCAAATCCGAAAAGAGAGATCCATCTCCCTTCGTTGTCTCCCTCAAATCTTCAAAGCCTTTGGTCATCACCAAAATTAACACTTGTTGAGCTTTGCATACAACTGGTTCTCTCTCAAGAGTTGCAGTGCTTTCCTCAAGTGCTCTTCATGCTCTTCTTTGGTTTTGGAGTACACCAAAATATCGTCAATGAATACTACCACAAATTGATCTAGATACTTTGCAAATATCTTGTTCATCAATGCCATGAATACTGCTGGTGCATTAGTAAACCCAAATGGCATCACTGGAAACTCATCGTGGCCATATCTTGTTCGAAAAGCTGTTTTCAACACATCTGATTCTCTGACTCTCAGCTGATGGTAACCGGATCTCAAATCAATCTTCTAAAAGTAAGAAGCACCTTGCAATTGATCAAACAATTCATATATTCTTGGTAATGGATACTTGTTCTTGATGGTCACTTGATTCAATCTTCGGTATTCTATACACATTCTCATGGAACCATCTTTCTTCTTGACAAACAAGACTGGAGCTCCCCATGGTGAAATGCTCGGTCTCACAAATACTTTATCTAACAACTCTTGTAATTGTATCTTCAACTCTCCTAATTCTGTCGGAGCCATTCTATATGGTGCAATAGATATCAGAGCGGTCCCTGGTAGCAACTTGATAGTGAAATCAATTTCTCTGATGCGTGGTAAACCTGGAATCTCCTCCGAAAAAACATCCGGGAATTCCCAAACAATTGGGATCTCCTCCACCCCTTGGGACCGTTTATCCTCCGTGATAAACTCCAAATAGGCTTCACATCCACTTATTAAAAGTCTATCAGCCTTCAACGCTGAGACAAACCCTGCACGAGGATTTCTCCTCTCTCCCTGAAACAACACCCCCTGCCGGTGTCTCATCTAACTTGAAAGTCAGGGTCTTATGGAAACAATCCATTGTGGCATGGTACACTACCAACCAATCCATCCCTAGGATGACATCAAAATCAAACATCTCTAATAAAATGAGATATGCGGTTAAAACCACATCTCCTATCTGAACTGTGCAACTAGGGTAATAGCTTTTACATGTAACTTGTTTGCCTACTGGGGTTGCCACAGTAAAAATGGACTCAAGTTCTCTAGCATGCATATCAATCAACTTAGAAAATTCATGGGATAAGAATGAGTGTGTAGAGCCAGGGTCAAATAAAATCCTAGATTTCATTCCACAAATAAGAAGTGTACCTTCTAAAGGGTTAAGTCCCTCTAGGAACTTTGCAAATTTCTTCTCTACCGTATCTACCAATTCCGGAGCATATCTAGACAATCTCTCGATCCTAGTGAGGTATTCGAGGACTGTCATACTTCCTTGCACAAGCTGCTGGAATTCTATTGCCTTTTGTCTCTTAATGTGTGTGGGCACAAATTTATCATGAAACTGCCTCTTGAGACTTTCCCAAGCCACTACATCAGCCATAGTCCAGTATTCATCTCTAACCGTCTTCCACCATATGTCTGCTGCACCCAAAAAGAGAGATGATGCAAGTTTCACTCTGTCTCCTCCAATGCATTGGAAGATCTCGAAGATGTTCTCTGTATGCTCTAGCCAGTCATCTGTAGCTAATGGATCTTCTACCCCAAGAAACTCTTTTGGAGCTCTCTTCCAAAACCGCTCAAACAATGCATTTGGGTCATGTTGCCTTTGATTAATAACGATCGCGGGTTGGGGTTGAACTGGTTTGGGCCTTCTCTGTAATACCTCTAACAGTTGCCTTTGCACCTCTACCAATTCCCTAGCATGATCTTCATCTTTCTTAAGCATCTGTTCTTGCAATCTAGCCTGGTTCTCATTGGCCCGACGTTGTTGGTCAAGCATTGTCTGTATCATTTGTTGGAATTGATTTGGCATAGTGTTACCAACTACATCCTCCTCAACTGGCTCTGTGTGATTACTATTACTTCCAGAGGGGTTGCCTTTTACCGGTCTCTTACGAGGTGGCATGATGCTGCAAAACAAGTTGTTAGCACATAATAATCAAATAAAAGGTCACACACTGCTCACACGATACTAGCTAATGAAAGATCTAACGAATCCTCGTCATGTCCTTAGGACTTCTAGTTTCTTTTAATTGCTTGAAACACGTCTCGCTCTGATACCAGTTTGTCGCGACCCCGGACCGGGAATCCGGGATCGGGACACATTCATGATGTGTGTGAACATTTATTTAATATTTATTTAATTTCCCACAGGTGTCCGCGGTGAGGATATCACATCAATATAATAAATGTTTTTGGTTAAATGCGGAAGCGTGTAGCAAATCAAATGATAATTCATTTCTAATCACAAGATAAATCACATGTATGATTAAGTATCAAAATGAGCATTGATCATTAGTGCTTTCCCAAAATAATAGTTAAAGTTATACAAAAGATCATTTGATTACATTCCCAAAAATAAAGGCCAACAAAGGCCAATATAAACAAAATACCAATCCCCTAAAGAATGGTTAAAAGTTTTCCCAAAATGTTATCTCTCTCTAGCAATCCAATGTCTAAATGACATCATCAGCATGCCACTCGACTAGGCGTTGCGGTTCACCGACCGCAACCTCAAGCTCCATCTCGAGATAGACAATGTCCGGACCTGAGTACCAAAGAGTGGGTCAAACACGACGGTTTGACAAATGGGTAAAATACAATGACAATATAATAATAAATGACTTTACCTTCAAAAGCGTTTAAACCTGTTTAAATAAAAATTTCTATAAACAAGATAAAACATTTATTCAAATACAAGTAGGCATTGTAAAACATGTAAAGGTAACCAAGGAATCGGGAAACAAGCAAGATGGCAACCACACAAAGCTAAGTCCTCTTTCACAAAAGTGACAGAGCAATAACTAGGTGAAACAATGGATCTTATAAATACATATACATATGCTATACATGACCACGGTAGCGAGTTGGGCATCGGGAACCACAATAGTAATCTGCGGCATCGGGACAAGACCACAGTAATAACCGGGTGGCGGGATCCAGACTACAGCTGGCTGGATAAGAAGGGGATCTCCAAGTCGGCGGATCAGACCAACACAGTTATCCAAGCTTAGTGGTGCCGACTCATAGGTCAAATGACAAGATTAAAACATGTATGAAATACATCAATTGCAAGTACATAAATAAACTGGACGGGGGTGCTCAAAGGCACAACTGTTAGGAATTTTGTAGATTGCAATTTGATGGATGCATAATCATTCTAGCATCATTTGATTTACACACATATGCATTGATTTATAAAAACTTGAAATCTTGTTTTATACATGCATTGTTTTTAAGAGTTGTAAAAGTTTTGATTTATGCATGTTTTGTTTTTAATCTTGGATGCATTTGATTTGAAAAGAGTTTTAGAAAATCAAGCTAGCCTATGAGTTTTAAATCTTTCAAAATGTTTTAGGCTTTTTATGGTTCATGTTTTAAAACCCTTAGAATGATTTAAAACATGTTTTTAAGCTTGATTAAATGGCCCAAAGTTCCACCAAGAAAAACTTTGTAAATTGCAAAAGTTGGAATTTTTTGGTCCCGGCAGTGTCGCCGGTCAACCGGCGCAGAGGTCCCGGTCGACCGGGAACACTGCAGGCCGTCAGGGTCACAGTGCTCCAACGGTCAGAAATTTGACCGTTATGTGTTGCCGGTCGACCAAGACCTGTTTGCAGGTCGACCGAGGACTAGCCGTTGGGCACTTTTTGCTATATGTATGAGTTCTTTCCTTTGCCAAAAGTTGGGAATTTTAAGGCCCTCCTTGAGGGGTTTTGAGGCATATTCAAAGGGAAATGAACTAAGGGATGAAGGGGAGCATTAGGAAAGCTAAAGCTTGGATTAATGAAGTTAAATCACCAAGTAGGCTCCACTTTCCTTAATCATATGTTTTCATGCTTTGTTTTATTTTTGGTAAATCATTTGTAGCATGATAAACTATGTATGAAGTGTTGTGTCCTTAACATGTTTTATGTTTTGAGTTGATTTATTGTTTTGGATACAACACCACTTGATTCAATCCAAGTAGTACTTGAATTGGTAAATCTAAGTAGATAATGTTAATGAAAACATCTTTGAAATTATATGTAACATGATCCATATACTTGGTTGAATCTATGGTTGTTGTTTTTCAACATAAGAAAATCACTTTCAAAACTATCTTATGTTTTGGATTCAACATCTTTTCATATCATAAGTTTTCATGTTTGTGTTTTATCTTTGATAAATCTTTAGTAGCATGTTAACCTATGATGTGTTGTATCCTTAGCATGTTTTATATTTTGAATTGATCTATTGTTTTGGATGCATCACCATTGATTCAACCCAAGTAGTACTTTATCCTTGGTAAATCTAAGTAGATCATGTTAATGGAAACATCTTTGAAATTAGATGTAACATGATTCATATACTTGGTTGAATCTTTGGGTGTTGTTTTTCATCATAAGAAAGTCTCTTTCAAAATATATCTTATGTTGTGGATTCAACATCTTTACAAATCATATGTATTATTGTTTTAAAGTTTCACAACTTGCCTTACTTTGATAGGTATATCATTTTCAAGTTGCATTTATAATTACATATGATTTGTCCCCTTATTTCAATCAAATCTATTTTTATGTTTTGAGCTACATGTTGATTTGATTGACATCCCTATGCATCACATGTTTAGAGCTAATTAATTTCATACAACTTGTAAATCTTTGATCTCATTAACAAGTTGTTACTTTTAACATGTGATTAGCATTTCCTCAATCATAAATGTTTTTGAGCTAAAACTTTCAAAAGCCTTAGGCATACATTTATGAGCTTTCATTTTCAAAATGATTGAGGACATCACACACACACATCATGAGCATACATCTTTACATTCATTTAGTGTTTGTGTGAGTTAGTTTTTCACTTCCATATCCGCCTATTTAAGAGGCATTGTAATGAGCTTAATTGAATCTCCATCAAGTGTATTATAGACACTAACTTAGTGAGATAACCAACCTATGGTTGAAGAGGTTATTGCTTAGCCTATAAAAGCATAGTGTATAGGTTGATGTTGAGCCTTGAAAAACATCATTGTAAAGGTTATTGCTAAGCCTTGAAAAGCATATTGTAAAGGTTATTGCTTAGCCTATTGAAAAGCATAAATAGTGGAAATCCGGTGTGGTGTTGGTTCACAAGCCGGTAGTGGATGTAGGCATTGAGGCCGAACCATTATAAATCCTTGTGTGATGGTGATTGCTTTGTGGTGATTCTTTTGTTAGCTTCCGCATCTTGTATGATAAATCATCACATGTGACTAGTTTGTTTTAAAGAAGTTAAAATTGGTTTTAATTGGTCATAAATGAAGCTCACCCTATTCACCCCCCCTCTAGGTTTCGGATCCCCCGGACTTTCAACAACTGTCACTTCATGTCATGCAATGCATTTCGAGGCTATCAATTAATACAAGTACAATTTCAATGCTTTCGGGAATAATAAATCATATAGTATAAATCTCGGGAACAGTGAATTACAATAAACAATTGAAATTTCGGGTAAAGTATCGGGTTCAAGATTTATTTGAAGTGAATAGGGATCCGTATGTCGATCTAATAACAATTTGGTACTCTTTGAGTTTGGGGACATTCATGGCTCCTTATACTTTGAATTTTCAAAACTTAAAATGAAATCTTCATGATGTGGTCTCTTTCTCAAATGGCCTCATACATTGCTTAGTAAATCCCCCTGACATAGAGGGGTTCTCAATGAATAGTTCCAAAACATATAAACAACTCATCACTGTCCCAAACATAGCCTTTGATCGACAAAACTCATCGCTCGAGGGAACCGGAGAGTTCGCTCGAGTGAGGTGCTCTTTGGAATGGTTGTCTGGGTGGGTTCGCTCGAGCGAACTCATCCAGTAAGTGATTGGCTCGAGCGAAGTATTGGTTCGCTCCAACTAACCACTCTCTGGAACGAGTTCTGGGATGTTCGCTAGAGTTGTTAGACCCCGACCCAGACCATTTCGATTAGTGTGCGATTAGTATGTGTTTAGTTCTAAGTGGGTTTAGTTGTTGTTGGGTTAGAATGATTAGTTTAGTCCTGGACATAACTTTGGGAATTTTAAGAACGTTTAGTATTAATTAGACACGCTCAGGAAGGCCTGAGTGCACGTGTAAGTTTGGGAAGATCGTATTGATTTCTGTGTGAGTGTGATTTTGATTTCATTGAATGATGTGTCGACGTGTTACAACTTTCATTTTAAGGCCATTCTTGTTTGAAGCCCAAAGACCCATGTTTTGGCCCAAAGAGGGTAAAATTGTCTTTTATGCACAAATCTGGACACAATTTTCGAGATCTCAAAATCATGTCAAAAATATACTTTTTGGAAACTAGATACTTCGGTGATCGTTTTATTCTTCTTCGTCGAAGTCATCCGAGGCTCCCAAGATCGTGTTTTGACCATTTCAAAGTTCAGGTTATTTGGGGCCCATTTCCTCACTAAAGCCCCATCTCCCTCTCTTTTCATTCACTTTACCAAATCTCTGCAACTTTCTTGACCTAGGGCAAGGAAAACCCTTTCTCTTTCCATCTTCCCCCTCTTACTTGATCTAGCTAGAAGACTCCAAAGAAGATTTCAAGAATACCATTTTCTTCCTCTCATCCTAAGCTCTCCATTGGTACAATTTTCTTGAGGTTTCAAGTTGGGAGAGCTCTCCATTCTCTCCCATCTCTCTTGTTTGACCTTCTCTAGGTAAGAGCTTTCACTCATATCTTTCATGGAGTTGTTTTGGTTCCTTAAGATCATGTTTTTCATGTTTTCAAACCCTTTTTATAAAAATGGGTTCCTTGCTTTCATCGTGTTAAGTTTGGTATGGTTTCTCTTGGGTTTTCTTGTAGTGTTGGCTTAGCTTTTGAGTGAAGTGCTTGGAGAGGATTATTAGCATTTGGGCAAGGCAAGTAATCTCTATAGGACCATTGTGCATGTGTATTTTAAGCTACATTGTTGTTTTTTGGAAATTTTGCATATGAAAATGTTTATAAGCTTCATGATCATGTTTTCCTTGGATTGGATGTTTGGGATTGTGAGAAATGTGTATTATATCCCTTGGAGAGCATGGGGGCTCAGGGAGTGCAGGTGGAACGAAAAACAAGAAGAAGAGAAGAAGGAAATGTGGAAAATCTGCACTGAACTGTACTTCCCGTGCAGTTTTGGTCAGCTGGCGGCTAGCCGTAATTCCCATTTCGGCTAACCGCGAGCCAACCGAAATCAGCGGTTCCTTTTCCAGTAGCTGACTTTTGCTTCAGGGTCCTGCGGTCAGCCCTGCGGTTAGCTCACGGCTAGCCGCCAGTTCCCTTGCGGCTAACCGTAAGCCAACCGAAATTATTACGGTTCCTTTTCCAGAGAGCGGCATCAGATCTGGGTTTTCAGCGGTCAGCCCTACGGTCAGCTTACGGCTAGCCGCCAGTTTCTATTTCGGCTAGCCGCCAGCTGACCGCAAGCTGACCGAAATTGACCAAATTCCTAGTTTTGAAGAAGTTTTGCAAGAGTGGAAACTAGAACATGTTAAGTGACCTTTAGCTTGATATTGTGTACTCGAAACTCGAGATGTCTTGAACTTCCGGGACACCAACTCTATTCCAAATTCCAACATTTGGGCTTCGAATACACGAAGATCAATCAAGGGTCCTCACATGTGCTTGATAGGCTTTGTGTTCGTACCTTAGTTTGATATAATGAATATCATCGTGTACTCGTTTTGAAGTTTAGTACAAGCTAGTTTTAAAAATGTGTTCCAAGAAAAAGGGGATCACTTCCTAAGCGTGTTATGCATATTAATTATGCCCTTGCTAGTCGTGTTCATCGTGTTTTGATAAGTGATTTCCCCCTTTTTTTTATCTCGACAAGTTTTGATAGTGCTTCGCCTGTTTTGTGCATTCATGAATTAAGTAAACACCACTGAGCTTAGACTGCCCTTTTAGTTTGATCCACTGTCTGGGGGTCTTTAAACATGTGGGCTGTCTGCAGACTGGTCGTGTACTTATTACACATCGTGCGTGTCCGGTTCCGCGGCCGGAATTCCCGTCTTTATGGGAAATCGTGTCGTGCTTATATTATGTATATCGTGCTCGTCGTGCGTGCTTGCTCTTTTCATTTATATAAATGATGGAGAAAGGATGGGCTCCTTGTGGATTGTAACTATTCATGATATATTATGTATTCATGCTAGTTTGTTTTGGTATCTCAGCTTGTTCGCATTCTTGAAAATGTACTTCAGTTCTGATAGTATTTCATATCAAGGATTTGTTTATATGTTTTCTCTAAATGTTATTATTCATGTTCATGCCTAAATTGATTACCTGCCAAACCGTCGTGTTTGACCCTTGTTGTTGGTGCCCAGGTGCAGGAGACGTTACCTTTGAGGAGGAGCGTCAGGAGGAGGCTTGTGAGCCAACCCCTGTGAGAGAGTGGCAGCCCGACGATGTCCTTTAGACGTCGGGCGGGTCCTTGAGTCTCGTCACCTTTTGTCATGGGTTTCTTTTGTTTATTTTGGAGAAGTGTATTGGCCTCTGTTGGCCTCTTATGGAATTGTAACAAAACTTAAAGTACCTTTGAATTAGTCTCATGACTTGAATATTAATGGGAATGCCATGTTAGTTTCTTTCTTTGATACTATGTTTTGATATTAATTGTCATGAGCACTTAAACATCGTATTGGTGCGCATCGTGATGTGTTTTGCTACACGCTTCCGCAAAGCTTGTACGTGTGAGTCAGATTTCTCGTGCCTTTGGGAATCCTCACCGCGGGAACCTGTGGGAAAGTATCATCTACTGCGTCGCGGGCCCGGGATCCGTTCCGGGGTCGCGACAAGAGTGACCAAGGGGTCCGCTCCAGCGAACTGCCTACTGGAATGCTCCAAACCCTTTTCTAGACAGTTCGCTTGAGCGAAGTGTCATGTTCACTCGAGCGAACTGTCCAGAAACTGATTCCGGGACAGTTCAACTCCTTTCTATCTCTTCCTTCTACAACCTCTTTCTAGCCTCTTTTATACACCCAATGAGGAGTCCAAAACTTCATTCAAACAACATCAAATCTCTTACAATATCCATTCCATTCTCCTCCATCAACATCACATCCAATACAAAGAAAGAAGGAAGGAAACCATTTCACATAAGAGTGCATTTGGGACAAAACAAGAAGAGATTAAATGCCATGCACCGATACCTTCCTATGACATAAATGCACTGTCAATGCTATGTCGCGACCCCGGACCGGGCCCGAAGGACTAATCCGGGATCGGGACTAATGATGTACCACATCGGTTTAATGCCATACATTTATTTAATTTCCCACAGGTGTTTGCGGTGAGGATATCACAACCATATATGAACATTTTTATTGAGTGCGGAAGCGTGTAGCAAATCAAATGATAATTCACTTCTAATCACAAGATAAATCACATGTATAATCAAGTATCAGAATGAGCAATGATCATTAGCATGTTACCCAAAAGTAAGTTAAAGTTTATACAAAGATCATTTAATAACATTTCCCAAAAATAGAGGCCAACAAAGGCCAATATAAACAAAATACCAATCCAAAGAATGGTTAAACAGTTTCCCAAAATATTAAGTCTCTCATAGCAACCAAACGTCTAAATGACGTCATCAGCACGCCACTCAACTAACTGTTGTGGTTCTCCGACCGCCTCCTCGGGATAACCAACAACGGGACCTGAGTACCAAATGTTAGGGTTTTTATAGATTGCAATTTGATGGATGCATTATCATTCAAGCATCATTTGATTTACACACTTGCATTGGTTTTAAATAAACTTGAAATCTTGTTTTATTCATGCATTGCTTTTAAGATTTGTAAAAGTATTGATCTATGCGTGATTTGTATTTTTATCTTGGATGCATTTGTTTTAGAAAAGAGTTTTCAAGAAATCAAGCAAGCCTTTGTTTTAAAAGTCTTTGAATCCTTTTAGGTTTTTTGTTTCATGTTTTTATACATCTTAGAATGATTTAAAACATGTGAAAAAGCTTGATTTTAATGGCCCAAAAGATCCCCAAAGAAAATCTTCAAGAAACCAAAAAAATGGGAAATTCTGGGCAGGCCCGGTCAACCGGCCATGTGTGGCCGGTCAACCGGCCAAGAGGCCCGGTTAACCGGCCACACAGGGCAGGTCAACCGGGCTCGCACAACGGCTCTTTTTATGACCGTTGTGCTTGGCCGGTCAACCGGCCTGTCATGGCCGGTCAACCGGGTAAACTAGCCGTTGGACTCTTTTGGCTATAAAAATGAGTTCTTTCCCTTGCCAAAAGTTGGGATTTTTAAGCCCCTCCTTGAGAGGTATTGAGGCATATCAAAAGGGAAAAGAACCAAGGGATGAAGGGGAAGATTAGGAAAGCTAAAGCTTGGATTAATGAAGTTAAACCACCAAGTAGGCTCTTCCTTTCTTAATCATATGTTTTCATGCTTTGTTTTATTTTTGGTAAATCATTTCTAGCATGTTAAACTATGTTTGTGTTGTGTCCTTAACATGTTTTATGTTTTGAGTTGATTTATTGTTTTGGATACAACACCATATGATTCAATCCAAGTAGTACTTAACTTTGGTAAATCTAAGTAGATCATGTTAATGAAAGAACCTTTGAAATTATATGTAACATGATCCATATACTTGGTTGAATCTTTGGTTGTTGTTTTCCATCATAAGAACATCTCTTTCAAAACTAACTTATGTTTTGGATTCAACTTCTTTACAAATCATATGTTTTCATGTTTTGCTTTATCATTGGTAAATCTTAGTAACATGTTAATCTATGATTTGTTGTATCCTTAGCATGTTCTATATTTTGAATAGATCTATTGTTTTGGATACATCACCATTGATTCATCAAAGTAGTACTTTATCTTTGGTAAATCTAAGTAGATCATGTTAATGAAATATGTAACATGATTCATATACTTTGTTGAATCTTTGGTTGTTGTTTTCCATCATAAGAAAATCTCTTTCAAATGTATCTTATGTTTTGGATTCAACATCATTACAAATCATATGTGTATTATTGTTTTAATGTTTCACAACTTGCCTTACTTTGATTGGTAAATCTTTTTCAAGTTGTCTTTATAATTACATATGATTTGTCCCCTAATTTCAATCAAATCTGTTTTTATGTTTTGAGCTACATTGATGATTTGATTGACATCCCTATGCATCACATGTTTAGAGCTAATCCATTTCATACAACTTGTGTAACTTTGATATCATTAACAAGTTGTTACTTTTAACATGTGATTGCATTATATCCTCAATCATAAATGTTTTATGAACTAAAACTTTCAAAAGCCCTAGGCATACATTTATGAGCTTTCATTTTCAAAATGATTGAGGACCACACACACACACTTCATTTGTTTTCATCTTTGCATTCATAGTGTGAGTGTGTATTTGTATTTCACTTCCATATCCGCCTATTTAAGAGGCAATGTAATGAGCTAAATAGAATCTCCATCAAGTGTATGATAGACACTAAATTAGAGAGATAACCAACCATGTGGTTGAAGAGGTTATTGCTTAGCCTATAAAAGCATAGTGTAAGGTTGATGTTAAGCCTTGAAAAACATCAATGTAAAGGTTATTGCTTAGCCTTGAAAAGCATATTGTAAAGGTTATTGCTTAGCCTATTGAAAAGCATAAATAGTGGAAATCCGGTGGGGTGTTGGATCACAAGCCGGTAGTGGATGTAGGCATTGAGGCCGAACCACTATAAATACTTGTGTAATGGTGATTGCTTTGTGATGATTCTTTTGTTAGCTTCCGCATCTTGTATGATTAATCATCACATATGACTAGTTTGTTTTTAAGAAGTTAAAATTGTTTAAAATTGGTCATAGTTGTAGCTCACCCTATTCACCCCCCCTCTAGGGTTCGGATCCCCATGGACTTACAAGTGGTATCAGAGAGGGTTACTCCATTTTAGGGCTTAACCACCCGGAGTTGATCCTTGCTAGATTTGAACCCTAGTGTTGTGATTTATTGCATATCTTTTTAAAGATTTCCACTATGTTTGAAAATGTTTTTCCCTAGCCTCTTTGCACCACTCTAAGACTTTTCCAAGTTATATTTTCTAGAGTTGGTGAGTCCTCAAAATGTTCTCTCTTGGACAACCTTTTCAAGACCTTAGGTGTATTTTCAAAGGTAGACTATTTGAGTAACCTTAAGGCCTTGATACCCCTAGACCAACCTATGCTTTTTAGTTATATCTTTTTGTTGGTCATGTTACATTTGCATTTTGTTTCTTTATAGTCACATCTTTTAAAATGCAATGTTTCTATGTGATCATTTGATTTTGTCTTCATGAACTTTTAAGTTATATCTCATGGTTTTCAAAATCCTTTGGTTGCATTACTTTCATGATGGATTTGCATTTTGTTCATATAGTTATATCTCTTGTAGTGCATATCTATTCATGATCAATTGATTGTGATTACAAATGCTTTCATAGCTAGTTTTTCATGATCAATTGATGTTGGAAAATCATTTGATGATTGTCATAGTTATATCCTTTTTGGAAATCAAATGATTTGAAGCAACTTTAGTTTTCCATTGATTTACAAGTTATATCTTTTGATATGGAAAATTTGTAAGTGTCTATTGTTTTTACAATTTGAAAACTTTACAATAGTACACTTCTTGTTTTTCAAAATCACTTGCTCTTAATTCTATAAATGATTCTTTGTTGGAATTTCATACATTGAAGTGTTTTGAAAAACTTTGGAAAATGTTCTAAGCTTTATTAGTTATATTTCTAGAAGCATTTTCCTTGAATTTATTTCCTTGTGCCTAATTATGATTATATCATTTGGAAGGAAATAATTCTTACAAACAATTTGCATCTTTGCTCTATTAGTTACATTCTTTATGCAAATTGATTTTGTTGTCTTACATTGCATGGTTGGATATGGTTTCATTGATTTGCATATTTGTGCCTAACTTGGTATATATAGTTTCATTAATGCATCTTGATGATTGTTTATGTGCTTTATAGTAAAATCTTGTATTTGAGCTTTTTATGTACATATGTGATTTTATGTGCCAAGTTCATTTGGTTTAAACCACATATCCTTTTCCATTGCATTGTAAGCATAGTACATTTGCTAAGAGTGGAGATGTTACATGATAGCTTAATGGATCATTTTAGATGAATTGGAATTAAACCATTATTCTTAATAGGTATATCCATTTATGTGGTCCATCTTCATCTTTATGTGATCCATGATGTCTCTCTCACTTCATACCTTCTTGTGCTTTCAAAAGTTATATTCTTTATTGATGATTGGTATGAGTTAGATCTTGAGTGTTGATTAATCCTCTCTATGCAAATGTCAAATTGTTCTATGTATGGTTGTGTTATCTATTATATTTGTAGAAACCATACTAGAACTCAAATCCATCCTCTATGCTTCTTAATCATATTCTTTTATGGATGGTTATGATGTTGATTCATGTATATTTTCAAAGTGATTTCATTCTTATACATGTCTCAACCTCATAGTAGTGATCTTGATCATATGAAACTCTTTGAAATCCATTCCTCATATTTCTATATGTTTGATGGATATCTTAGATGTTGAATTCATATGATTTAGTCACTTTCCTAAATTGCATGCTTTTCAAAGTCATATTCTTTTGCATTGCAATTTACTTTGTTCATCACTATGCTCAATAGTTATATCTTTAAAAGTGATGAATATGCATTTATGATGCTTGATGGAATTTTGTCACATTCTTGCTCTTTATCATGTTATCAAATTCAATTGGATTCTATTGGTATAATGTTTGATTGATTTGATTTCTTGTGAATGTGATAAACATTGTGTGCATTGGATTGAACTTGATAAGTAATATGATTGTTCCATGTCACACACCATTAGCATCATAATGCTCATGTTGCCACCTCCTTTGATCTTATAGGTATATCTCATGACCACCATGTTTATGTGTTCATAATATTGGTTGGCTATTAGTTGAGGTTGGCTTCATGTTTGGATTTCATTTCACTCAATTTGCACTTTAATAAGTCATATTTATTGATTGAATGAAATGATTTTCAAAATCTTACATAGCATATGATTTTCATAAGTAATATTGATTGATGCTATGTTTGAGTAAACCCCATATCATGGATAGCTCTAATTTGGATTTCTCTTAATAGTTATACTTTTAAATCCATTTTAGAGTGATTGATTTATTAAGTCATATCCTTAAATCTCAATTGGTACTCTTTGTTTTTCCAATTGATATCCATGATTGCTTTTCCCATTGACCTAGCTTTCTTTTGGTAATTTGATCATATTGTGCTTTATAGTTAAATGAATCTAATCCTTTCTTTGAAGTTGACCCTCACTTGGTTAAACCAACTTCTTCTTGTACCTAATAGTTAAATCTTTATCAAGAGTTTGACAAAAGGAGAGAATGGATTGAGGGGGAGTGTAAACCTTCATAAGAAGTATTAGTTTTGATCAAATTCACCCTTGGATTGCCTTTGAGCCCTTAGAGACTACTACCTCACATGATAGCCTGTTATGCATTTCATTTTCGATTTCAATTGTTAACAGATGCTACTAATGGTATTTTCCTTGTTTCATGTGTGTAGGTACCTTTGCAATTTAATGGCAAAGGGGGAGAAATTATGCAAGTTCTCGAAAGGGTGAAGAGAAAGTCCAAGCTTCCAAAGGGGAGAGTTGTGTATGATCTTCTACAAAGGGAGAGAATGCATACCTTGCCAAAGGGAGAAAGAGGCATGGTCAAAGGGGAAGAGCTAATAGAAGAAAGAAAGCTTGGAAGCTAAAGAAGATGCTTGGATAAAGAGAGAAAGAAGAAAGAAAGCTTGAAGGTTGATCAAGCTCCAAGCATCATGAAGATTGAAGTCCAAGAGCCCAAGCTTTGGGAAGAAGCATCCAAGAAGATTTCAAGCCTTGTCCAGCTGAGGGGGAGCTGAAGACTAAGTGTGTAATCTCAGTGGTGAGTGAGTTTGCCATCAAATTGCAAAGGGGGAGATTGTTAGGGTTTTTATAGATTGCAATTTGATGGATGCATTATCATTCAAGCATCATTTGATTTACACACTTGCATTGGTTTTAAATAAACTTGAAATCTTGTTTTATTCATGCATTGCTTTTAAGATTTGTAAAAGTATTGATCTATGCATGATTTGTATTTTTATCTTGGATGCATTTGTTTTAGAAAAGAGTTTTCAAGAAATCAAGCAAGCCTTTGTTTTAAAAGTCTTTGAATCCTTTTAGGCTTTTTGTTTCATGTTTTTATACATCTTAGAATGATTTAAAACATGTGAAAAAGCTTGATTTTAATGGCCCAAAAGATCCCCAAAGAAAATCTTCAAGAAACCAAAAAAATGGGAAATTCTGGGCAGGCCCGGTCAACCGGCCATGTGTGGCCGGTCAACCGGCCAAGAGGCCCGGTTAACCGGCCACACAGGGCAGGTCAACCGGGCTCGCACAACGGCTCTTTTTATGACCGTTGTGCTTGGCCGGTCAACCGGCCTGTCATGGCCGGTCAACCGGGTAAACTAGCCGTTGGACTCTTTTGGCTATAAAAATGAGTTCTTTCCCTTGCCAAAAGTTGGGATTTTTAAGCCCCTCCTTGAGAGGTATTGAGGCATATCAAAAGGGAAAAGAACCAAGGGATGAAGGGGAAGATTAGGAAAGCTAAAGCTTGGATTAATGAAGTTAAACCACCAAGTAGGCTCTTCCTTTCTTAATCATATGTTTTCATGCTTTGTTTTATTTTTGGTAAATCATTTCTAGCATGTTAAACTATGTTTGTGTTGTGTCCTTAACATGTTTTATGTTTTGAGTTGATTTATTGTTTTGGATACAACACCATATGATTCAATCCAAGTAGTACTTAACTTTGGTAAATCTAAGTAGATCATGTTAATGAAAGAACCTTTGAAATTATATGTAACATGATCCATATACTTGGTTGAATCTTTGGTTGTTGTTTTCCATCATAAGAACATCTCTTTCAAAACTAACTTATGTTTTGGATTCAACTTCTTTACAAATCATATGTTTTCATGTTTTGCTTTATCATTGGTAAATCTTAGTAACATGTTAATCTATGATTTGTTGTATCCTTAGCATGTTCTATATTTTGAATAGATCTATTGTTTTGGATACATCACCATTGATTCATCAAAGTAGTACTTTATCTTTGGTAAATCTAAGTAGATCATGTTAATGAAATATGTAACATGATTCATATACTTTGTTGAATCTTTGGTTGTTGTTTTCCATCATAAGAAAATCTCTTTCAAATGTATCTTATGTTTTGGATTCAACATCATTACAAATCATATGTGTATTATTGTTTTAATGTTTCACAACTTGCCTTACTTTGATTGGTAAATCTTTTTCAAGTTGTCTTTATAATTACATATGATTTGTCCCCTAATTTCAATCAAATCTGTTTTTATGTTTTGAGCTACATTGATGATTTGATTGACATCCCTATGCATCACATGTTTAGAGCTAATCCATTTCATACAACTTGTGTAACTTTGATATCATTAACAAGTTGTTACTTTTAACATGTGATTGCATTATATCCTCAATCATAAATGTTTTATGAACTAAAACTTTCAAAAGCCTTAGGCATACATTTATGAGCTTTCATTTTCAAAATGATTGAGGACCACACACACACACTTCATTTGTTTTCATCTTTGCATTCATAGTGTGAGTGTGTATTTGTATTTCACTTCCATATCCGCCTATTTAAGAGGCAATGTAATGAGCTAAATAGAATCTCCATCAAGTGTATGATAGACACTAAATTAGAGAGATAACCAACCATGTGGTTGAAGAGGTTATTGCTTAGCCTATAAAAGCATAGTGTAAGGTTGATGTTAAGCCTTGAAAAACATCAATGTAAAGGTTATTGCTTAGCCTTGAAAAGCATATTGTAAAGGTTATTTCTTAGCCTATTGAAAAGCATAAATAGTGGAAATCCGGTGGGGTGTTGGATCACAAGCCGGTAGTGGATGTAGGCATTGAGGCCGAACCACTATAAATACTTGTGTAATGGTGATTGCTTTGTGATGATTCTTTTGTTAGCTTCCGCATCTTGTATGATTAATCATCACATATGACTAGTTTGTTTTTAAGAAGTTAAAATTGTTTAAAATTGGTCATAGTTGTAGCTCACCCTATTCACCCCCCCCCTCTAGGGTTCGGATCCCCATGGACTTACACCAAAGAGTAGGTCAAACACGACGGTTTGGCAAATGGGTAAAATACTATGACAATATGATAATACATGAATTTACCTTCAAAAGCATTCAAACCTGTTTAAATAACAATTTCTATAAACGAGATAAAACATTTATTCAATTACCAGTATGGATTATAAAACATGTACAGGTAACCAAGGAAACAGGAAATGAGCAAGATGACAACCACACGAAGCTAAGTCCTCTACCACTAAAGCGATAGAGCAATAACTAGGCACTGATCTTTGTCACTCGAGGTGAGGAGAAACAGTGGATCTTATATGTGAGAACCCGACCCCTAATCTCTTGGATTAGTGTTGTTTTATTTGTGGATTAGTTTCTTTTAGTGGGATTAGTATTTGTTGGGTTGAGTTTGTGAGCTAGAATGGGTTTTCTCTAGTTTTGGGGAATTTTGAGGGCCTTGTGATTAGTGGGACCCTTTGGGGGTTCTTTTAGTGACTTTGCGCGTGATTGGGAGGTTATTCTAAATTCTCGATAATTCTTGTTTTAGCCTCATTTGACTTGTTTTGTTATTCTCTACAACTTTCGTATTCACTCCATACCCATTCGAAACTCCAAAAATCAGTTTTTCCAACCCGGAGGGCAAAACAGTCATTGCACACCAAATCTGTACCCAAAACTTGATATTCCCGAAATCCGCGAAACATATACTTTTTGGAAACTAGAAATTTCGAAGATCATTTCTTCCTTCTTCGTTGAATTCATCCGAGGTCCCGAAAGAGATGATTTCAGCCACCCAAGTTCTTTAAGTTGTGGGACCCAAACCTCACTTGCTTATAAGAGGAACCCATCTCCCTTTCATTCCATTCTTCATTTTCCAGCGCAAACCAGCAACCTAGGGTTTCTCTGGTGTTTCTCTTCTTCTTCTTGCTTCTCCATCTCCAAGCCACACCAATAGTTCATCAATCAAGCAATGAAGATCACCAATCTCTTCCTCTCCTTGCAAGCTTCGTCTTGATACCATTTTTAGAGAAATCCATCAACATTGAGATCTTCTTGGAGCTAGCTCTCTTCATATGAAAGTCATCCAAGTGAGTGTTCTTCTTCATCTTCTAGATTTGTAGTCTTCTAGCCTTAGAGAAGCTCCACCTTTATTATTGAAAGGTTTCCTTGTCATTTCATGGTTTAACCCATTTTAGGGTTTGTTTTGGGGGTTTTTGTAGATATTGTGGATCTTGAGCTTGAGAGGTGATTAGGAGCTTGATTTGCTTGATTAGAGTCAAAGGCAAGTGGATGATTGGATTGTTTTGATTATTAACATGTTTTGTGAGAAAAATCTTGTTTCATTAAGGGTTTTTGTGATTTTAGTAGTTGTCTTCACTATGATTAATATTGATTTCGAAATGTGCTTATTGATGAGTTTATTTCCCTCTTGTTCATGCTTGGAAAATGTATGCAACATATTGTTAAGGTTTCAAATGGTTTCACATGAATGAATTTTCTCCACCTTGAGATTTGTTGTGAATGGAAAGAATGGAAAGGGAGAAATTTGAAATGAGGAGCTCTTTAGCTCATATTATTGTCTTGGAAACATGTATTTTAGTCCTCTTGTTTATAGTTCTATGTGATTGTTTAAGTGTTGGAAAGGAAAGGAAAAAGAAGGAAAAATCAAGTGTTTCCCGGACCTGCACGCCCAGGTCCGATCGATCGGACTGTCTTTAACTGGGAGGCTTTTCAGGCCGATCGATCGGACCTTCGGTCCTAGGGGTATATAACTTAGTGTTAAGACCAATTGTGCCATAATCTAAGGTCTCTAAGACTAGGGAACTAAAAGGAAAGAATGGTGATGATCTAGGCACTAATTCTCGGTTTTAGGTGGGACCCTGGCTACCCTTTTTGGACTGTTTGGACCATGTGTGAGAATGTCTTGAGCCGACACGCCTCACGGTTGGTTCGGTGGCATCGAAGTTCAATCCATTTCAATCTTGAACGGGATGGAACGACGCGATATCTCCTTTATATCTAAACACAAGTCTTTCCCTTGGTTATCGCGAATTCTATTCCTTTCGGTGACTGAATAGGTTGCTCGATGTTTCCGGATTAATGTCATGCCTAGGATGGACCGTTTATAATCTTCATTTTTGCTATTGTAACATCTAGTACTACCCATAAGCTCATTTTAAGTTGTGAAAATAGTAAAAGTGCATAAGGAGCCCGGAATGTCTTCAAACTCAAGGAGTACCAAGTAATTATTATAATCGACATACGGGACCCCTATTCACTTAAATGGATCTTGAAACCTATATTTTACCCGAAATTGTAATAGTTCATTATTTCACCTCATTTCCAAGATTTGCATTACATGACTTGTTTTCCCGAAGGCATTGAAGTTACTCTAATAACAGTTATTTGTCCCGAAGTGCATTGCACCACATGATATGTCAGTGTGCCCTTGAGCACCCCCGTCTTGCCCATTTGATTATGTATTTGTACTTGGTTTACTTGCATTGTCTCGATTGTATTTGACCTATGAGTCGGCACCACTAAGCTTGGATAACCCTGTTGGTCTGATCCACCGACTTGGAGATCCCCCTCTTGTCCCGCCAGCTGCAGTTTGGATCCCGCTACCCGGTCATTACCATGGTCTTGTCCCGATACCGCAGATTGCTACTGTGGTCCCCGATGCCCGGCTCGCTACCGTGGTCATGTATAGTATATGTATATGCATTCATGAGATCCACTGTTTCTCCTCACCTCGAGTGACTGAGATCAGTGCCTAGTATATGTATATGTATTTATATGAGATCCCCTGTTTCTCCTCACCTCGAGTGACTGAGATCAGGGCCTAGTTATTGCTCTATCGCTTTAGTGATAGAGGACTTAGCTTCGTGTGGTTGCCATCTTGCCAGTTCCCGATTCCTTGGATACCCGACATGTTTTATATTGCTTACTTGCTTTCCGATAAATGATTCATTTCCTTTATGAAAGTGGTTATTTAAACAAGTGTTCATATTCTCCAATGTAAATTCAGTTATTATTATATTGTTTTCTGTTCTTTGTACACGCACATGTTTTAAATGAATGCCGGTTGGGTGAATAACCATGCTTTTACATATGTTCCAGACGATCAATGATTTTGTTAGATTTATATGATTACACATGTTTTAAAAGAATACCCGAATGGTTAAATATCCGTGCTTTGTTTTGAATGACATTTGGTTTGTCAGATATCTATGCTTATACCTGTTTTAAATGAATACCCGAATTGTTAAATATCCATGCTTTGAAATATGTTTTAAATGACACGTGTTTTGTCAGATTCCTATGTTTATACCTGTTTTAAATGATTACCTGAGTTATTTAATATCCATGCCTTGAAATATGTTTAAATGAAAACTAGTTTTGACAGATTTCTTTGGTTACACCGGTTTTAAATGAACACTAGTTTTGACAGATTTCTTTGGTTACACCGGTTTTAAATGAACACCCAGTTTGTTAAATATCCGTATTTTCACATATGTTTCAAATGGACATTGGTTTTGCCAAACTGCTATGAATACCTGGTTTGTTGTATACTTATGTTTTTACCTAAGTCTCAAATGAACGTTTGTTTTGTCAAACCACTATATTTATACATGTTTTAGACGAACACCCGATTGTCAAATATCTATGATTATAGATGATGTAAATGAACACATGTTTTATTAGATCTTCATGTTTTACCCATGCTTGAAACGAATACATGTTTTGCCCGAGATCCACGATTTTGCACCCGTTTAATTATATGCAGCATTTGATCGAATAGCATGATTTATCTTATGTTTGATTCTTCAGTATATTTGTTATCTTTTCATCCACCTGCCAGACCGTCGTGTCTGACCCACTACTTTTGGTACTCAGGTTCAGATTTCTTCGCCCCGAGTTGAGTGTTTTGTTGGCTGTGGAGCCATGCCTTGCAGGTTGTTTTGTCGGCTATGTCATGTAGACATTGAGCTTGACATCGGAGCTACGTCATATTTGGGGTAGTGATTATAGTTTTTTGTTGTATGGCTTTTATTAGCCTTTTCTTGGGATTCTTAATTAATGTACATTGATAATTGTAACTTGAACATATTTGGGAATGTAATATCCTGTTACTGTCAGCTCTGTAATTTATTGTGATGGTTTACTCCAGTCTGATATGATTCTTGATATAATAGCTATATGCTAGAGGTTGAGTGCGATGCGGAATCCGATGGCCACGAACTCCGAGTCGCAACGCCACAAAAGCTTCCGCAAAATATTCAGAATGTGTTGGAATGTGTTGTCTTCACACACGCGGATCTTGGGAGAAAAATATAATTGATGCTTAATCCCCATTCCCGCCCCCGAGGTTTCGGTTCGGGGGTGTGACATTATAAATACATATACATATACTATACACGACCATGGTAGCGAGCCGGGCATCGGGAACCACAGTAGCAATTTGCGGCATCAGGACTAGACCACGATAATAACCGGGTAGCGGGATCCAAACTGCAGCTGGCGGTGTAAGACCCCGACCCGAGTGAACCCGATTAGTGCTAATTAAGTTGCGTGTTAGTGCTAAGCTTGATTAGTGTTCTTGGCTAAGTTGGGTTTGAATTAACCTTTGTTATAGTTTTGGGGATTTTGATTTGCTTCGTGTTAGTAGGGCCCTTTGGGGGTTCCCTTTCATGACATTGCATATGTTTGAGGATTTTATCGGAGGTTGTTACATTCATGATTTTAATCCCGTTTTACTTGTTTTGATGATCCCTACAATTTTCATGTTGATCCCGTGTCCATTCGAGGTCCCGAAACCCGATTTCTTAGCCTTGAGGGCAAAACAGTCATTTCACACAAAATATGTACCCAAAACTTGATATTCCCGAAACCCGCGAAACATATACTTTTTGGAAACTAGATATTTCAACGATCATTTCTTCCTTCTTCGTCGAATTCATCCGAGGACCCGAGAGAGATGATTTCAGCCAAATTAGTTCCTTAAGTTATGGGACCCAACCTCTCCTTTGTTAACAAAGGGAGAACCCATCCCCATTTCCACTCACTCTCCATTGTTCCAGCACAACTATTGAGCCTAGGGCTTTTCTTGCAACTTCTTCTTCTTCTTGCTTCTTCTTCTCCAATCCTCACCAATCTTGCACCAAACTTGAAATGGAGATCACCAATCTCTTCCTCACCTAGCAAGCTTCACTTTGATACTTTTTTTAGAAGAATCCATCAACTTTGAGACTCCCTTTGAGATATCTCCCTTCATTTGAAGGTCATCCAAGTAAGTGTTCTTCTTCATCTTCTAGATTTGTGTTCCTATAGCCTTAGAGAAGCTCCACCTTTATTATTGAAAGGTTTCATTGTCATTTCATTGTTTGACCCATTTTAGGGTTTGTTTTGGGGGTTTTTTTTATTGTAGCTTGGCTTTGAGCAATAGAAGTGAATAGAGGCTTGATTTCAGCTAGCTTGGACTTGAGGCAAGTGATTGATGAAGTGTTTTTAAGTTTTCAAATGGTTTGGTGAAGCATTTATGGATTTCATGCTTTCATTGATTGCTTTTATTGATTTTTCATGGTTGGAATAAATGATCTTAATGCATCTTGATAGCCTCATTTAATGTCTTGGAAACATGTGTTTAAGTCATCTTGATTATAGTTCTATGTGGTTGTTGATGTGTTGGAAGGAAAGGAAAAAGGGAGGAAAAATCAAGTGTCCCGGACCTGCTACACGCCCAGGTCCGATCGATCGGTCTGTCTTTAACTGTAAGGCTTTTTGAGCCGATCGATCGGACGTGCAGGCCGATCGATCAGTTTGAGTCCAGTGAGTTTTGATATTTATTTTTTTTGTGGACCTTGGCTACCCTCCTTGGACTCACTTGACCATATGTGAGAGCGTCTTGAGCCGATGCTCTTCACGGTTGGTTCGGATGCATCGAAGTTCAATCTATTTCAATCTTGAACGGGATGGAACGACACGATATCTTCTTCATACCTAAATGCAAAGTCTATTTCCTTGGGTATCGCAAATTCTATTCCTTTCGGTGACTGAGTAGGTTGCTCGATGGTTCCGGGTTGACATCATACTTAGGATGGACCGTTTATAGTCTTGATCTTCTATGGTAATACCTAGTCCTAACCATAAGCTCATGTTAAGTCTTAAAAATCGTAAAAGTGCATAAGGAGCCCTAAATGTCTTCAAACTCAAGGAGTACCAAGTAATGACTATAATTGACATACGGGACCCCTATTAACTTAAATAGATCCTGAAATTAATATTTTTCCTGGAATTGTTATAGTTCATTTTATTTCTTCATTTCCAAGATTTACTCTACATGATCTGTTTTCCCGAAAGCTTGATGGTTACACTAGTAATATTGACTTGTCCCGAAGAGTATTGCCCGATATGAAATGAACGTTATACATTTGAATATTCTTGCCCGTGCATTGATTTACTTGTACTTGATTTACTTGCATTTGTATCGATGTGTTATTTAACCTATGTGTCGGCATCACTAAGCTTGGATACCTTGTCGGTTTGATCCACCGACTTGGAGATCCCTCTCCCGTCCCGCCAGCTGCAGTTTGGATCCCGATACCCGGTCATTACCGTGGTCCCGTCCCGATACCCGGTTGGCTACCGTGGTCCCGTCCCGTATATTTATATTGTATATATGATTTGCGTTGAGTCTCCTCACCTTGTGTGACTGAGATCAACGTCCCGTGACACTGTTGTCACTTTAGTGACAGAGGACTTAGCTTTATGTGATTGCCACCTTGTGAGTTCCCGATCCCTTGGTTACCTCATATGTTTTATCTTGTTTACATGTTTTCTAGCAAATGATTTATTTACTTTGTGAGAGTTCTTGCTTAAACAGATTTCCTTGCTTTTCGAGATATTTCATCTATTATATGTTGTTGTATCTTCTCACTCTCTTGCCAGACCGTCGTGTCTGATCCTTTGCTTTGGTACTCAGGTCCCGTTGCCGGTTTCCTTGAGGAGGAGCCTGAGGAGGCGGTAGGTGAGCCGCAACCTCTAGTTGAGTGGCGTGCTGACGATGTCATGTAGACATCGGGTTGCTACAAGAGGCGTAACATTTTGGGGAGGACTTATTAACCATTCTTTTGGGTTATTATTTTGTAATATTGGCCTTTGTTGGCCTTTAATTTTGGGGAATGTAACTAAATGATATTTTGTCTAACTTTAACAACTTTTGGGAAACATGCTATAGATCATTGCTCATTCTGATACAGTTCTGATATTTGATGTTAATGCTTGCATGACTAGAGATACTCTAACTATTTGATTTGCTACATTGATGGACCGCGCCCCTCCGTTCCTCCTCCACTGCCATCCGCCTCGGGTCTGTCGGGGTCCGGAAGGAAGGAGAGGGAAGAAAGAAAGGCGGGTATCAACATTTTTGTGGGTATGCCAGATTTTCTTTTCTACTTGGAATTTAGAGTAGTGATCCGGAGATTCACCTTCACAAGTAGAAAGGAAATCAAACTTTTTCCTAACTTTCCATTGCACACATATTTTAAAGAAAAGAGACAAGTTTGTTTTGAATGCCGTGAGAGGCGATTTTCTTTGTTTGCCGTGAAAGGCGATTTTGGTGCCGTGAAAGGCGGTTTACAAATCTCATCAATAATGAAAAGACAAGAAATGTGAATTTTGTGTCTCTTTAAGAAAAAAATACAATACAATAGAAAAGAAAGAAATGGAATCTAACTTCTCATGCGATTGTGGGGGTCCCGTTCAGATCGACAGTCGCGAGTCATGTATGGACTCCGCCATCGTCCTTCAGATGAGAACTTTGATGCTTGATTTCTTGGCTTGGCTCCAACCTCAGAGTTTTAGAGGATAAGGACCAAGATAAGGTCCTATATCCGGTAAAAAGTTGAGTAGACGGGCTGAAAAGCCGCATCTAGCCATGTTGGATAGAAGGAGAGGTGGCCTTGGGGGGGGTGGCCCCCCAAGGGGCTTTGATCACCTTGTAGTGTTGGTTGCTGCAGAGTTTTCTTGAAGGAGCAGAGTTATAGAGATTTCTCCGAGGATTTTTGAATGATTTTCTGGCGATTTTTCTCTGGATCTGTTTCCCTTGGAATGACCCTCCTATTTATAGGCCTTTGGTAGCCATTTAGGAGAGTTTATGAGCATTTATGGTATTAATGCTCATGATGGGAGGAGTTACAAGTTTTTATTTACTTGTTTTGTAACTCCTTTTTCCTTGAATTTGATTGGCCGATGGAGAGTGATGGGCATTTAATCGCCTTTAATCTCCATGATGATGGGAGTTTCATGATTTTAATGTCATGATTACTTGGACTTGTAACTCCCATTTGCTTGCTTCTGATTGGGCCGTTCAAAATAATGAGTTAATGACCGCACTAACTTGCCATAAACGGGTCATTTAACTTCATTAATTGATTGCCTGGGCGTTTAAAGAGTCGCGGGCCATGCCGCATCTTTTGGGATTCTTCTTGCGATGATCACCAATGGACCCACATACCATTTGATGTCGGATGGTGATCCAATTTCAGACATTGGTTGATGTCAGCGGGCCAGCAACATCTGTCCAGTCGATTTCGCGATTGGGCGGGCAGAAAGTGTGCTTTCTTGGTTAGCCGTTTGACGATCTTGAGGCGTCTGATGATGATATAATGATTCCAGTGATGGATCCGTGATGTTGATGAAGATCGACGGATATCATGCACAAAAAATCTGATTTTGGAAAAATCACAGGGGCCAATCAATTCGAAACGCGAAAAGTACCCGAAAAACGGGGTTTTTGGGCGAGGTCCGGGCCATCGTCGCCGGCGACCATGCACCATGGGGCCGGCGACCATGGGGTTTGTGCCCCATGGTCGGCCGTCTTCCGGTCGCCTTTTCTTCGCCGTTTTTCATCCGTTTTCGCTTTTGTTTTCTCCTGCATTTTTCTTGGAATTTCCTCTCATTTATTGGCTGGATTTCCCTTAAGAAAACCTGACGAGAAGCCGTGCAAATTGGATCGCAAAGTTTCCCATTTTCTGAAAAGCCGAAGACTTTGTTGTGGAGAACTGCCGATTTTTTTGTCAAGCGTCGAAACGAGGTCAAACGATGTCGGAATGACCTGAAATTCGACGTGTAGCTTCTTGAGCAGTAGACGAGACCAACCATAGGCTTTTGTTCAGGTTTTGAAGCCGTTTTGGGTCCCGCAAATGCTTGACTTTGATTTCACTGCGAGGGAAATGCCGAGCTTTGACTTTCGGTCAAACGATGTCCGATTGACCTGAAATTTGATGGGTAGCTTCCTCATCAGTAGATAGGACCAACCATAGTCTTTCGTTTGAGTTTTGAAGCCATTTGGAGTCATGCAAACGCTTGCCTTTATTTCACCGCGAGGGAAATGCCGAGCTTTGACTTCTTGTCAAACGATGTCCGATTGACCTGAAATTCGAAGTGTGACTCCCCCATCAGTAGATAAGACCAACCATAGGCTTTCATTTGAATTTTGAAGCCATTTGGAGTCATGCAAACGCTTGCCTTTATTTCACCGCAAGGGAAATGCCAAGCTTTGACTTTCGGTCAAACGATGTCCGATTGACCTGAAATTTGATGGGGAGCCTACTGGAGTCATTTTGAGATGATCCACAAGCTCCGAATTGGGTGCCATGGTCCCAGGGTGCTCCGCCGCCGGTAGGCTTTGATTTTGTTCCCGAGCATCGAAAGTGGGTCAAACGTTGTCAGAATGACCTGAAATTTGATGCGCAGCCCTTTTGAGGTATGTAGGAGCCGCCCATGTGCTCTGTTTGATGAGTGATGACCTCGGTAGTTCTTGCTACCTAAGGGCTTGATTTTGCCGCTCGAGAGTTGATGGAGGGTCAAACAGTGTCGGTTTGAGTTGAAACTTGACATGTAGCCTTTCAGAGGTATTTTGAGACCATCCGTAGGCTCTAATCGAAGATTTGGGGTCTTCGACACTGTTGCCGCCGGGAGCTGCTGCTTAGCTGTTGGAGAAGTGAAGCTAGTCCAAATGATGTCGGAATGGCCCGAAACTTCATGTGTACCTCTCTTTTGGTTGTTTTGAATGACCTTGCAGTTTTTGTTTGATTCTGACAAGATCTGATGCTTGAAGTGGTGCCTGCCTATTTTTGGTAGGATGCGGCCTAATGTAGCTTTTGGTATGAAGAGGCAAAGTGACATTTTTGGTGTCAACAAATGCCCCCTCGAGGTACATCGACAATATAGCTTTTGCAGTCGATGTGCCTCGAAGAGAATCTTGAAGAAGAGCTTCTGACTTGACCAAGAGTCTTTGAGCATTCTTTTTTTTTTTTTTTTATTGAGTAGCCTTTTGAGCTTCCAGGGGATTTTATGGTAGTGAGAGGGATCACGTACCATCTCAAGGCAAGATTTTGAGAATGACATTTGGATTTGAATTTGGTTTTGGTTTTTTGGTTTTGATTTTGACCTTGTGACCTAACAAGCTGTATGTGGCAGGTTAGGGGGTCAGGTTTTTGGTTTTGGTTTTGACCTTGTGACCTAACAGGCTGTATGTGGCAAGTTAGGGGGTCGGGTTTTGATTTTTGGTTTTAGTCTTGTGACCCAACAAGCTGTATGTGGCGAGTTAGGGGACCATGGTTTGGTTTTTTGGTTCACTCTTTGGGACAATTTTGGGTCCATTGGAGTGGTTTGGGCTTTTGTGGAATGTCAATTTCAAGATTTTGGCTTAATTTGGTTCATGAGGTGGAATGGTTTGGATTTTTGGAAACTCATGAAGCTTGGATTTTTGTATGGTATGGTCCAATCAACTCAAAGGAGGCATGGGACCATTTTTGTATGCTCTTGGTAAGAGGAATTTTGACTAAAAGCCACTTTTAGTGCCTAGGTGGTCAAACCTGGCTCATATGGGCTAACCCATGGGACCTTAAGCTTTGAAAGATGGCTTAGATCTCACATGGTGTCGTTTTTGTAGAGAATATCTAAAAATATCTCCCTTGGGTGGAGAATATCTAAAAATATTCTTACTTTGAGAGATTTTCTCAAGTTTCCTTGATTTTGGGAGAGATTCTCTCAAAATATCTTTCTTTGGGAGAGAATATCTATCATTCCCTTTCTTTTTGGAGAGAATTTCTCAAGGAATCTTTGTTTTGGGAGAAAATATCCCAAGTTTCCTTTTCTTTTGGGAAGGTTGCCAATTTTTAGCACTTACCTCCTTACTTCTTTCCTCTTTTGGTTTGCTCTCTTCTATAAAAGTAAGGGAGGTGGGATCTCTTGCTCCTATTGCTTTCTTTTTGCAAAAGTCTTCAAGAGAGCTCCAAGATCTCCTCTTCTTCAAAGACCTTCAAGTTGTTCTTCTTCTTCTCCATGGCTTCAAGTGAGTTTTTCTTTCTCAACAAGAAATTGCATGTAAAAGTAGAAAAAAGTTTCTTTTCTCCTTTTTTTTCTTCTTTTTCTTTTTCTTTTTTTTTCACGTGTTTCCTTCTTTTTTTTTCACGCTTTTTTTTTCTTCTCTTCTTTTTTTTTTCTTTTTTTCTTTTGCTCACGGTTTTTCTTTTTTTTTATCGTGTACTTTTTTTTTTTTGCTGACTTGCCAGAGGATTCATACTTCGAGCCATCTATGGATATGGCTTTCGACGATGCCTCGGATGGGCAGATGGAGGCAGAAAGTACTCAACCAGTTATGGAAAAAGGTATTTCATAGTGATAATCTTGACATTGATTTTTTTTTTTTTGACAAGATCATATTCATACCTTTTCTTGTGTTTTTGCCAGCAGGTTGTGAAGCAACAGGAGAAGTTCCTTCGTCTTCCTCAGGGCCAGAGCAGGAGATGCCAGCAGCCGATCCAGAAGTAGGGGCTTCTTCTACCAGTCCCGTCATGGCGGAGGCGGGACTTTGTAGTGATATTGCTTCTTCAGTGGCTCCGATTGGAAAGAGCCTTTTGATTTCTTCTCCACCACGGCCTGACATGGGCAGTCAGCCAACAGAGCGTGGTGAATCTCCATCCGGACCATCCCTTCAATATGCAAAGAAGGTGTTGAAGAGTGTGCTGAGCTCATGGGTTGAAACTCTCTCTTCTGGCCATTTGGAAGCTGGTTTTGGCATGGTCAAGCATGTACAGGACATCCTTGCTGACAGTGCAGAAGTCGGTCTGGACATTGCAAGTGCCAAGGCCTTTGTTGATGAAGTCATTGCTTTAGGCGACAAATGGACTGAGACCAAGAATTTCCCAAGCGGTGACTTCTTCAATGAGATGTTTTTGCAGCCATCCGGTAAGATCAAATCTGAAATGGATGAGATCTCACGGGCTCGGAAGCAATTCGTTCGGGAGAGGAACGTTACCGAGTTCGCTATCATCGAGCTAACACAGGACCTGCGCCGTCTTGATAGGGAGGTCACAGAAGCTAGGCAGCGCCTTGAGCAATTGCAAGAACAAAGTGCTGCCAAATGCACTGCCATTGTAGAAGCCCGTGCTAAAGAGGGAACTCTGATTCGCCAAGTTGAAGAAGCCGGTAGCAGCCTTCAGAGAAAGACTCAGGAGTATGAGCAGTGGAAAATTCTCTGGGAAGAGCTTCCTCGTGCCGAAGATGGGTCGCGGCGTTCTGCCGTATTTTATGGCAAGATCTTGAAGAAGCGCGGTCTGGAAGCTTTAGAGGCTAAGGCCAAGAGTCTGCTTGAGGAGCTGGATCTTTGGTTGAAGACCATGCTAGACTGAGCTCTTGATTTATAACAAACTCTTTTCTTCATTTTTTCTCTTCCTTTTTTTTTTGGTACCTCTATGTAAAACATTTTTTTGGTACTCTGTGTACCTTTTACTTAAATTCTTTTTGATGAAAATAAGCAAAGGTTGGATGAGAATGTTTGTTTGAAAATTTTGATCAAAAGGTTATCATTTTGTGAAAATCTTTTGTCAAAAGGGTTGTTTTGGCATGAAAGCCAGATTTTGTGGCAAAAGCCAAGGTTTTTTTTTTTTTGTGTGGTTTGAAAGCCGAATTTTGAGATGGCATGAAAGCCGAATTTTGAGGTGGCATGAAAGCCGATTTTTTTTTTTTGGTGGCATGAAAGCCGGTTTTTGTGGCGTGAAAGCCAAATTTTGGGATGGCATGAGAGCCAAAAATTTGAGATGGCATGAAAGCCGAATTTTGAGGTGGCATGAAAGCCGATTTTTTTTTAAAATGGCATGAAAGCCGAGTTTGAGATGGCATTAGAGATGTCAAATGGGCCGGGCCGGGCCGAACCCAACAGGCCGTGGCCCGGCACGGCCCACAAGGCACGGCCCGAGACACGGGCCGTGCTGGGCCAAGGTCGCTGGGCCCGTTGGCCCGCCAGGCCCGTGGGCTGGATGCTCCAGCCCGCTAGGCACGCTTGGACCGGCCCGCTGGGCACGCCAGGCCCGCCCAACGTTCCAAACCTCTTTTTTTCAAAAAAAAGTCACTTTTACCCCCCCCCCCCAACAGCCATAAAACGGTCATATAAGGGGTATTTTGTGTCATTTGTCATTTTACAAAGTCTATAAATACCTTACCCCTCCCATTCTCATTCCTCACCAATATACACAACTCTTTCATTCTCTTCATACATTCTCTACTTCAATCTCAAAGCATTCAACTCTTTCACTCTTTCTAAGAAGTTTTTGGAGGGCCAAAGATCAAGTCATCAAGAGACAAGATAAAGGGGCCTTCAAAGATTTAGAGGTATTTATATTATTTAAATTTGAGATTCCATATATATAAGTTTATATTATATTATATTAACTCTCATTTTCTCCCCTTTCTTATATTAATTATCACAAAAGAAGGCTATTAGAGCCTATTACTGTTATTATTTATAAAGTTTATTTTTTGAAATATGGCAAGAAGACTTCCCACAGAATCTTCTTCTGTTAATTTAGGGGGGGAACATGAAATTTTTATTGAATTAGAAGATGAAGTAGGTGATTTACCACCACTTCCTCCTCATCAGAGTTCCCATAAATCAACCAAGAGAAATAGAACTTCACCAGTTTGGGAAATATTTACAAGGTTTGATATTATTGAAAATGGAAAAACAATTGAAAAGGCAAAATGCAAATTTTGTAGTAAGATTTATGGTGCCACGTCAAAAATGGGTACCGGCCATTTGACAAGACATATGCAAAAATGTCTTGCCTTACATGAGCCGGCTGATGCAGGAACAGGGAGGCCTGGATCACAGACCCAAATTTCTAGTACTGGTGGTGGTGATGGTAGTAGTAGTAGCAGTTTAGGTCTTTTTTCTTTTAATGCACAAAGTTGTAGACAAAATCTTGTTAAAATGATTGTGTTATCCGAATTACCATTTTGTTTTGTTGAAAATGAGTTTTTTGAAAAATGGGTCCAGGATTACTGTCAACCACAATTTCACAGTATTTCAAGAAATACAGCCAGAAATGATGCTATTAGACTCTGGCAGGAAGAGAAAATAAATATAAAAAATTACCTTGTAGAAATTCCTGGCAGAATAGCCATAACCACAGATATGTGGACATCTCAAGGGGGTGACAGTTATCTTTTTATTACTGCACATAACATAGATTCAAAATGGATTATTAATAAACGTATAATTAGTTTTAGCACTCTTGAATGGCCACACAGTGGCACTAGAATTAGTACATTTATTTTGGAAAAACTAGATGAATATAATATTAAAGAAAAAGTTTTATCTGTAACTTTAGATAATGCCAGTAATAATACAGTGGCTATTGAATTAATGAGAATGCAGATGCCACTTGCAACTTTGATAGATAGGTCTATCTTTCAAAATAGATGTGTATGTCACATCTTAAATCTCATTGCAAAGGTTGGTTTAAAACATATTGTAACTTACACAGATTCTATTAAAGACATAGCTAGATTTATTTTCACATCCGCACAAAAAAGACAATTCTATGCCCAAATATGTGCGAGGCAAGGCGTATCACCTATTAAAATACCTAAGGAGGTAGAACATAGATGGAATTCTATGTATGATTTGTTAAACAAGGCACTTGACCGGAGAACTGTTTTAAATGAATTTTGTGCTTTTCATGCACAACATTTGATTATTAGTGATGAACATTGGGAGTTATGTGCGCATATAAGGGATTTATTAGAAGCTTTTTATACTTCAACAGTATTTTTTTCCGGGATATATTATCCCACATCTAATGAAGCTTTTTAAAATTACTGTACAATTCTGTAGATTTAGAAATCATGATTTACTGAGTACCCCTGTAAAAAACATGGAAGAAGAATTTAATAAATATTGGAAAGAGGCTCCAATGACATTTTCTTTAGCTGCGGTATTTGATCCTAGGTTAAAATTAAGTGGTGTACAATTTTTTATTGATGAAATAAATAAAAATATGAATTATATAAATTTAAATACTTTATCAATTATTAAGACAAATTTACAAGCACTTTTTCAATTTTACTGTGAGCAAATGGGTACAGATGGGCTTAGTATGGGCAATTCAGAAGTCCAGCAAACAGGTGTTGGTGAGTGGGATGTGTGGTATTCTTCCTTGTCTACGGGTATAGCATCCAGCTCAAGTTCAAGTAACACTATGACGGAGTTAACATCATATCTTGACGTCGGTGTAATACGGATGCAGGATGCATCTAGTTTTGACCTTTTAGCTTGGTGGAAGCAACAGGAAAGCGTTTATCCGATGTTAGCCGCCATGGCTCGTGATCTATTGACTATTCCAATGTCTTCTGTAGCATCAGAACAGGCTTTTAGTGCAGGTGGACGTGTGGTGGATGACAAAAGAACCAATCTGACTGAAGAAACGGTGGAGTGTTGTGTTTGCCTACGAGACTGGTATTTGGCAGATAAGAGGAAGCAACAGTTGACATCAATGAAAGATTATGATCCAGTAGAATACTTCAGTGGACTACAAGTCTGATTTTTTTCTTTTTCCTTCATTGTAATTTTTAAATTTATAAGTTTTACATTCTTTATTTTCTAAAAAGATTGTAAGGTTTTGAAGGTAATCTTATTTAGAAACCTTCAAGAAGTTAAGATCCAAATGGTTTTCTCTTCTCAGTGGAGTAGGTCGAGTTTGACCGAACCACTTAAATATCTTTGTCATTATCTATAATTGTGTATTCGTGTTCTATTTTTTTAATACTTAAAAGAAAGAAAGAAAGAAAGAAAGACAAAAAAAAAAAAGAAAGAAAGAAAGAAAGAAAAAATAAAGAAAGAAAGAAAAAATACAAAGAAAGAAAGAAAGAAAGAAAGAGAAAAAAAAAGAAAGAAAGAAAGAATGAAAGAACGAAAGAAAAAAAAAGAAAGAAAGAAAGACAAAAAAAAAAGAAAGAAAGAAAGAAAGAAAAAATAAAGAAAGAAAGAAAAAATACAAAGAAAGAAAGAAAGAAAGAATGAAAGAAAGAGAAAAAAAAAAGAAAGAAAGAAAGAGAAAAAAAAAGAAAGAAAGAAAGAAAGAATGAAAGAAAGAAAGAAAAAAAAAGAAAGAAAGAAAGAATGAAAGAAAGAAAGAAAAAAGAAAGAAAGAAAGAAAAAAAACAAAGAAAGAAAGAAAGAAAAAAAAAAAAAAACAAAGAAAGAAAGAATGAAAGAAAGAAAGAAAGAAAGAAAAAAAACAAAGAAAGAAAGAAAGAAAGAAAAAAAAAAGAAAAAGAAAGAAAGAAAGAAAGAAAGAAAAAAAAAACAAAGAAAGAAAGAATGAAAGAAAGAAAGAAAGAAAGAAAAAAAAACAAAGAAAGAAAGAAAGAAAGAAAAAAAAAAAAAGAAAAAGAAAGAAAGAAAGAAATTAAAAAAAGAAAGAAAAAAGAATGAAAGAAAGAAAGAAAAAAAACAAAGAAAGAAAAAAAGAAAAAAAGAAAAGAAGAAAAAAAAAAGAAACAAAAAAAAGAAAGAAAGAAAGAAAGAAAGAAAGAAAAAAAAAAGAAAAAAAAGAAAGAAAGAATGAATGAAAGAAAGAAAGAAAAAAAAGAAAGAAAGAATGAATGAAAGAATGAATGAAAGAAAGAAAGAAAAAAAAAGAAAGAATGAATGAATGAAAGAAAGAAAGAAAAAAAACAAAGAAAGAAAAAAAAAAAAAAAGACAAAAAAAAAACAGACCAGGCCCAGCAGGCCCGCCTGGCCCGCCAGCCCGCCTGGCCCGGCCCGCTCCAGCCCGCTCCATGGCGGGCCGTGCCGGGCCGTGCCATTTCCCTGGCGGGCCGTGCCGGCCCGTGGCACGGGTGGGCCGGAGCTGGGGCCGTTTGACATCTCTAGATGGCATGCGAGCCAAAGATTTTTTGTGGCATGAGAGCCAAGATTTGGTTTGTGGCATGAGAGCCGGTTTTGTTTTTGGTGTAAGAACCAAATTTTGTTTTTGGCATGAAAGCCGAAATTTCTTTTTTTGGCATGAAAGCCAGATTTTTTATTTTTGGCATGAAAGCCAAAAATTTTTTTTTGAAAACCGAGTTTTGTTTTGTTAGCATGGAAGCCGAATTTTGATTTCTGGCATAAAAGCCGAGTTTTTGGCGTGAAAGCCAGGTTTTTGGTTTTTTGGCGTAAAAGCCGGATTTTTGGCATGGAAGCCGGGTTTTTTGGCGTGAAAGCCAGGTTTTTGGTTTTCAAAAATGCAAGTATCGACTAAAAGTCGCCTCCCTTCTGAATGGTATTGCAAGTATCGATGGAATGTCGCTTCCTTGCTCATTCGGTTGCGAGTATCGATGGAATGTCGCTTCCTCGCGGAGTTTAGTGCAAGTATCGATGGGATGTCGCTTCCTTGCTTTTGTCTTCAAAAAATTTTGTTTTGTGGGTATCGATGGAATGTCGCTTCCCCACGATTTTTGAATTTTGAGGTTTTTTCGAACCTTTGTTTTGTTTTTTGTTTGTTTTGAAATTTGGGTTGTGGATATCAACTAGAACGTTGCGTCCCCACGATTTTTGAAATTTTGGGGTTTTGGAAGTATCGAATGGGGTTCGCATCCTTCCGATTTTGGGTTTTGCAAGTATCGACTGAACGTCGCTTCCCTGCGGTTTTTGAAAAACCATTTTTTTATTTAAAGACACGAGGGTCGTAAATTTTGACTTAAAACCATTTTGGTGGTAAAAGTCGGGGTGGACTAGGGCTGAAATCCCTAGGTCCTGATTTTGTTTCAAACCATGAATTTTGGGTTCAAGGATCGAAAATTTTGGTCAAGTTTGGGAAGAGGCTCCTAAACAATGAAACGATGAAAGAAACATTTTTTTTTAACAATGAAACGATCCTTGGGTCCGCTCGAGCGAACTGCCCTCTGTATAGTTTGGAACGAGGCAGAGAGTCGTCCGTTCGAACGCACTTATTGTCCACTCGAACGAACTGTCTCGCTCGAGCGAAGTGTCATCGCCTTATAAAGTTCGCTCGAGCGAACCTGCCAGATTCAGGGGAAGATTTATTTCGTGTGTATTTTCGTGAAGGTTGGAAAACTAGACTATGTTAAGGGTTTTGACTTGACATTGTGTAAATGGGATTTTGAAATGCAACCCAACTTCGGGGATGCCAATTCTTGTATATTCTGACATTTTGAATTCCAATTACACAAAGGTCAATTTGTGGCCTTAACACATGCTTGTCAGATTTCGTGTTTGAATTCCGTTTCGGTACGATGAGTACCCTCGTGTACTAGTTTTGGAATTTCAAGTATAAGATTGTTTTGAAGGTTTGTTTCAAGAAAAAGAGGATTTCTTCCTAAGCGTGTTATGCATATTAATTATGCCTCTTTGCTAGTCGTGCTCGTCGTGTTTGATAAGTGATTTCCCCCTCTTTATCTTGACATGCTTTGATCGTGTTTCACGTGTTTTATGCATTCATGAATTAAGTAAACACCACTGAGCTTAGACGGCCCTTTCGGTTTGATCCACTGTCTGGGGGTCTTTAAACATGTGGACTGTCTGCAGACTGGTCGTGTATTTATTACACATCGTGCGTGTCCGGTTCCGCGGCCGGAATTCCCGTCTTTGTGGGAAATCGTGTCGTGCTTATATTATGTATATCGTGCTTGTCATGAGTGCTTGCTCTTTTCATTATATAAATGATAGAGAAAGGATGGGCTCTTTGTGGATTGTAACTGTTCATGATATATTATTTATTCATGCTAGTTCGTTTTGGTATCTTAGCTTTGTTCGTATTCTTGAAAATGTATCTCAGTTTTGATAGTACTTCATACCAAAGATTTGCTTACATGTCCTCTCTAAATGTTATTGTTCATGTTCATGCCTACATTGATTACCTGCCAAACCGTCGTGTTTGACCCTTGTTTGTTGGTGCCCAGGTGCAGGAGACGTTGCCTTTGAGGAGGAGCGTCAGGAGGAGGCTTGTGAGCCAACCCCTGTGAGAGAATGGCAGCCCGACGATGTCATTTAGACGTCGGGCGGGTTCTTGAGTCTCGTCACCTTTTCGTTGGGGTTTCTTTTGTTATTTTGAGAAGTGTATTAGCCTCTGTTGGCTTCTTAGGGAATTGTAACAAAAAACTTAACTTACTTTTGTGTTACTCTTGTAACTTGAATTATAATGGGAATGCCATGTTAACTTCTTTCTTTGATACTATGTCTTGTTTATTATTGGGGTAGCACTTAAATATTTTATTGGTGCTTATCTTGGTATGTTTTGCTACACTCTTCCGCAACCGTTTATGTGTGAGTCGGATTCCGCTTGTCCTTGGGAATCCTCACCGCGGGACCCTGTGGGGAAGCAATATATATATCATCTACTGCGTCGCGGGCCCGGGATCCGTTCCGGGGTCGCGACAATACATGCATTGGATTTTAGACTTGTAGAATTAATGATTTATGCATGTTTTGTTTCTAAACTTGGATGCATTTGTTTTAGAATCCAAACTCTTTTGAAAACCTAATTCTTTGTGCATTACTTTTGAGAAATTAAATTGAGGATTTAGCTAGGTTTGTGCCTCGCATACATTCATCATTTTCAGAATCATTTTAGTATGCATTTGTTTTTGAAAAGAGTTTTAGAAATCAAGCAAGCCTTTGGTTTTAAAATGTCGAATCATTTTTAGGCTTTTTGGGTTTCATGTTTTTAAACATCTTGGTTTGATTTAAAACATGTTTCCAAGCTTGATTTATTGGCCCAAAAAATCCTCTCCAAGAAAAACCTTCAAATGTGAAAAAAATAGGATTTTTGGTCCCAGGGGGTCAACCTGCAGTGTGGCAGGTCGACCTGGCCAGGGACTCGGGTCGACCTGCCACACTGCAGGTTGATTGGTTCCTGAAGCTCCAACGGTCAGAAATTGAGCCGCTGTATAGGGCAGGTCGACCCCCCCCCCCCCCTTTTGCCAGGTCGACCTGGGACTAGCCGTTGGACTGTTTTTTGGTTTAAAGTCCATTCATTTCCCATCTTTCAAGAGGCTTGACTCATGAACTTTTGAGACCATTTTGGAGCCAAAGAAAGGGGAAGAAGTTGGAAAGGCTAGAGGGCTTTCTGGAAATCAAATGCTTGAGTTTTTAAAAGGTACGTCTTACTAGTATTTTGATTTCCATTAAAATGAAATCCATGCATGCTTAAATCTTTGTATTTTCTTTTATTCATGATTTCTAGTTTTTAAAGAGTTGTTTTGCAAACTCATTGTCATCCTTGGAATATTAAGAATGGTTTGCAAACTCTCTTGACTAATTCACATGCTCTTAGACTTTAAATATTCATACTACTTGTTTAGTTCATTTCTTCAAAGTTGTTTGAATCTTTTAAGTGATTAGTTTTATCTTCAATCATCATTTTCTAAGCTTTGATTTTAAAATGCATCATGCATTCATTTAAGAGCTCCATTGTTGAAATTGATTGAAGTAAAGCATTCATACACTTGTGCACACACTTTAGCTTGTTTTAGTGTATGTTTGTAATTTGTTATTCACTTTCATATTAGCCTATTTTAGAGGCAAATACATTGTGCTTAAATTGTATCTCTTAGAGTGTTCTTTTGTGAAGACACCTTCTTAGAGAAATCTTTATTTGTAAAGGTTATTGCTTAGCTTAAGAAAAGCATTGTGTAAAGGTTATTGCTTAGCCTAAGAAGAGCATCTTGTAAAGGTTATTGCTTAGCCTAAGAAAAGCATCTTGTAAAGGTTATTGCTTAGCCTATAAAAGCACATTGAGAGGTTGTTGTTTAGCCTAGAAAAACAACATTGTAAGGGTTATTGCTTAGCCTATTGAAAAGCATAAATAGTGGAAATCCGGTGGGGTGATTGGATCACAAGCCGGTAGTGGATGGATGTAGGCATTGAGGCCGAACCACTATAAACCTTTGTGTTGTGGTGCTTGCTTTTGTGGTGATTGTTTATATTAGCTTCCGCATATTGTTTGATTAATCATCACATGTGACTAGTTTATGTTAAGAATTTAAAATTGGTCATATTTGTAGCACACCCTATTCACCCCCCCCTCTAGGGTTAGGATCCCAGGACTTTCATTGCCGTTTACGGGTCTCTTACGAGCTGGCATGATGCTGCAAAATAAATTGTTACTACATAAAAATCAAATAAAGGTCATACATTGCTCACACGATACTAGCTAACGAAGTGTAACAAATCCTCGCCACGTCCTTAGGATTTCTAGTTTCTTTTAATTGCTTGAAACACGTCTCGCTCTGATACCAGTCTGTCACGACCCTAGACCGGGTCTACAGGCCTAATCCGGGATCGGGACTAAGTGATGTGATGTGGTAAGGTGTGCACCTTTATTTAATTTCCCACAGGTGTCCGCGGTGAGGATATCACAACAACATAATACATTTTTGTTTACGTACGGAAGCGTGTAGCAAATCAAATCATAATTCATTTCAAAATCACATGACTAATAACATAACTATATAACTTGATTTTAGAGTGAGCAATGATCATTATAACATTTTTCCCAAAAGTAAAGTTAAATGTTTATACAAAAGATCAGTTAACTAATCACTCCTAAAAAATAAAGGCCAACAAAGGCTAGTACAACCAAAAGAATGTGTTAGTCATAATCCCCAAAGAGTGTTTCGTATCTCATAGTCTAATTCAATTTCTACATGACAACATCAGCTTGCCATTCGTCTAAACGCTGCGGCTCTCCGGCCGCCTCCTCCGGCTCCTCCTCAAGGAAGGGGGCATCTGGACCTGAGTACCAAAAGTAGTGGGTCAGACACAACGGTCTGGCAAGTGGGTGAAAAGATATAGCAATATGACAATAATTAAATGTACCTTGGAAAACATTGAAACCTGTTAAAACAATAATTTCTATGAAAAAGAATGCATTATCAGTTAGAAAGCATATATGCAATATAAAACATGAAAGGTACCAAGGAAACAGGAAACTGGCAAGATGACAACCACATTGAGCTAAATCCTCCATCACTAATGTGATGAGAGCACGCTAGAGGCATTGGTCTTGGACACTCGAGGTGACGAGAACCAACTAAATATGTAAATACATGTACCTAAACAAGACCACGACTGCGGAACCAGGTAACGGGACAGGCAAGATCCAAACTATAGCTGGCAGGAACAAGATGGGGACGCCAAGTCGGTGGATCAAACCAACAAGGTTGTCTAAGCTTAGTGGTGCCGACTTATAGGTTACAAACAAGAAATCATGACATATACATATATATACAGGTAGGTGTGTAACACCTAAACAGGCGGAACAGGGTGCACATAGGCACATAAGTCACATTCATGTCAGGTCATGCATATACAGGCTAGCAAGACACTTAAAGTGTACAGTTCAGGCTTTCTGGAACAAGTTAGTAAAAATCACATGAAAAAGGGCGAATATGTATGAAATCCAAGTACATGAAAATACAAGAAGGATTTCCACAAGATATCGGACCATACATTGAGGAATTAAGATTTAAATCAAGGTGTATAAGGTCCTGCATGTCGATTTCAATATAGACTTGGTACTCTTTGAATTTAAAGACATTCTGGGCTCCTTATACACTTTTAGTGAATTCAAAACTTCAATGAATCTTTGTGACATGGTTTCTTTCTCAAACGGGCTTCATGCATATCTCCAGATGAACAGTCCCCATCATTCTCTAAAAGGGTTCACAAATGATTGGGACAGAAACCCCTTCCATTTCTCTTCATTTCAATTTTTCCTAGGTAATTTCGGTCACCTAGCGGTTAGCTGGCGGTTAGCCGCCGATAGGTTTAGCGGTTAATCGCTGGCTGACCGTGTGGCTGACCGCGGTTGGTCTGACAGAATGCAGCTTACTGGAATTGTAACCGCAATAGGTTCAGTTAGCTGGCGGTTAGCCGCCAATGAGTTCGACGGTTAGCCGCTGGCTAATCGTGAGGCTGGCCGCTTCTTCAGGAAGAAAAGAATGCTCTCTGGAATTGTAACCGCAACGGTTCGGTTAGATGGTGGTTAGTCGCCTGTCACCAGGCGGCTAGCCGACATGTGACCGCCAGCTAACCGCCAGGTGCGGGAAACTCCCACTGTGTTCAGATTTGAGCTCTTTTCCTCCTCAAAACCACTCTCCTTTCTTCCCATACATTCCTACAATAAAATGAGCTAAAAGCTCCTCCAACACATTATTCAACACTCTCCAAAAACTTCTATAAGCATTCATCCCATCACCTTCTTCTAAAACCCATTCGACCATAAGAGAAAGGGAGAAAATAAAACCACAAGTCATCAAGATCCATTGACTATCAACAAGTAATAAATGAGAAGTTAAAACCAATGTTTCCAAGACATTAATAAACTAGCAAGATGCATTCATGAGCATTTATTTCAAATCAATGCACATAAATAAACATGAATGGGAAAACAATAAAATCAACCACGTTTGTCATAAAACTACATAATGCTCAAATTATCCATTCATCCACTTGCCTTGGGTCCAAGCTAGCAAATCAAGCCTATAATCACACTCTTAAGCTCAAATCACCAATCTACACAAAAACCCCCAAATACAACCCATTACAACCCTAAAAGATCAAAACAATGGAATGGATTGAGAGAGCTTTCGATAATGGAGATGGAGCTTCTCAAGGGTCACAAAAATACATATCTAGAAGATGGAGATGATCACTTACTTTTAAGGTCCTCTAATGCAAAGAGTTTTCTCAAAGTGAGCTTCAATGGTAGTGGATTTCTCCTCTAAGAGTATCAATGGGGAGCATGTTGGGAGAGGAAGAAGAAAATGAAACCCATTTCTTGATTGGTGCAAGGTTGATGTGGATTTGGAGATGGAAGCAAGAAGAAGAAGAAGAAAAAACCCTAGGCAACCTTCAAGCAAACCCTCCTTCAAAGAAAAAGTAGCTAGATAGAGTAAAGTGAAAAGGGCTCTCCTTTTATAGCAAATGAAGGTGGGTCCCACAACAAATATGATTTATCGGGCTAGAAGCATGTTTCTCGGGATCTTGGATGCGTTCGACGAAGAAGGAAGAAATGATCGTCGAAATTTCTAGTTTCCAAAAAATATATATTTCGCGGGTTTCAGAGGCATTGATAATAGTGTCCAGATTTTTATGTAAAAAGACTGTTTTGCCCCTAACATAAGAGAAGTAGGGTTTTGGGGTCTCGAACGGGGACGAAGTCAACACGAAAGTTGTAGAGATTAACGAGATAAGTAAAACGAGGCTAAGAAAAGAATTATCAAAATTTTTGAATAATCTCCCAATCATGCACAAAGTCACTAATAGAACCCCCAAAGGGTCCCACTAATCACAAAGGCACTAAAAATTCCCCAAAGCTATAATAAAAGCTATTCTAATCCCAACTTAAATGAAAATCCACTAATCACACGTAGAACTAAAACACAACTTAATTAATGCTAATTGAGGTCACTCAAGTCGGGGTCTTACACTTCTCATCTTTCATGAATGATGTCACGGATGTGGCCCAACCCTTGTCTCATGAGTCAAATGAGGTGGCAGTCAATGGTGAAACAGCTGAGACCCAACCTATGCCTGAGAATTTGGATGACGTGGGGGTGAACACTACATCTGAGTCAACTCATATATCTACATGTCCCTGCCACAAGATTAGGCCTATGGAGCAAGGTACCACGGAATTGTTTCCTTTAGAAGGGTGCAACGGATCTGAAAGTACTGGTTTAGATGGATCACATAGTATGAAGGACAACACGTTTGTGGACACAATTGTCCCCGAAGCGGTCATCGTCGAAGGAGTTGACATTTTTGTCAGGGATATGTGGCTGGGTCGTGAGTTTCCTGATCGCGAAGCGTTCCGAAACGGCATAGCCAAGCATGTAGTTTAAAACAATTTCATGTTGAAGCACTTAAAGACGAGTATGAAAATGGTCACTACATGTTGCAAAGATGATAACTGTTCTTGGCGAATACACAGCTCTATAGTGGATTTTGGCCCACAATTCAAAGTTCAAAAGTACAAGCTGAACCATTCTTGCTACAAATCAATGATGGGGAAAACGCATAGGCAAGCATCAGTGTGGTTAATAGCTGAGTTCGTTGAAGGGAAGATACGTTGCAATAATGATTATAGACCGAAAGAGATAATGAACAGATATGAAACGGAGTTTGGAACCAAACTCACATACAGGAAAACACATATGACAAGGGAGATGGCATTGTGTAAAATTCGAGGGTCATATGAAGAATCATTCCAGACATTACCACATTACTGTTTTGAGTTGGAAAGGACCAATCTTGGCACAACAACAAACATTGACATCACCTCGGATGGCCGATTTAGGCGGTTCTTCTAGGCCTTCGGGCCTTGCATTCGTTAATTTCAAACTTCTTTAAGGCCTTCACTAGCAGTGGATGGTTCACACCTTCGCGGAAAATATCTTGGAGTACTGCTACTCGCTATCACACACGATGTGAATCATCGGTTGTTTCCAATAGCATTCGCCTTTGCCGAGATAGAACGCCTTGATAGTTGGGAGTGGTTCCTAGCGAACTTATCAATAGCATTGGGCGAGCCAAAGAACTTGACAAATGTATTTGACCATCAAAAGGGTCTCATTCCTGCATTGAAATCCATGCTCCCAAGTGCCTGCCACTGTTTTTGTTCTCATCACATAGCTGAGAATATCAAAGCATCTTTCAATGATCATAGTATTGTCAGGATGTTATGGAAAGCTGCCCGGGCATATAGACCTCATGAGTTTGATGTTTACATGAGTGGCATTCATTCCGTAGATGAACGTGCTTTTGAATACATTGGGGTGATTGGGCGTTAGTATCGGGCTATGGCGTATGTGCATGGACGGAGGTATGGCATGCTAACGAGTAATGCTACAGAGTGCACCAACAGTCTTCTAAAGGACACAAAGGTTCTCCCTATCACAAAGCAAGTTGAAGAAATCTGTGCAAAATTGATGGAGTTCTACCAAAAGCGTCGTAATCAAACACAAAACATAACAACACGTCTAACTCCATATGCAGAGAAGTACCTCAACATTGAAATGGAAGAAGCACGCAGACTCCATGTTCGTGTCGCCGGTTTGGTTGAGTTCTCAATTCAGTCAGCTGAGTACGTGGATATTGTTGGTCTTGAAAAGAAGTCATGCGCATGTCGCAAGTGGGAAGTGATTGGCCTCCCATGCTACCATGCTTTGGCTTCAATGAAAGTACGGAATGTCAAACCATATGATTTTTGTATGAGCATTGGTACACTAGGATCATGTATCAAAGGACATATGATGATATAATTCATGCAACACATGATATGAAGTAATGGAAGCAAAGATCAATTGAGCAGATACGCCCTCCATTGGCCAACAAGCAGTTGGGAAGGACTAAGAAAAATAGAACCTGTGTGGAGGATAAGAATCTGAAAGTCCTAGGATCCGAACCCTAGAGGGGTGGGGGGAGGTGAATAGGGTGAGCTATAAATTATGACCAATTTTAACTTCTTTAAAATAAACTAGTCACAAGTGGTGATTAAGTAAATAAATGTGGAAGCTTACAAAAACAATCACCATAAAGCATGCACCATCACACAAGAATTTATAGTGGTTCGGCCCCAATGCCTACATCCACTACCGGCTTGTGATCCAACACCCCACTGGATTTCCACTATTTATGTTTTTCAATAGGCTAAGCAATAACCTTTACAATATGCTTTTCAAGGTTAAGCAATAACCTCTACACTATGCTTTTCAAGGCTAAGCAATAACCTCTTCAACCAAAAGGTTGGTTATCTCTCTAAGTAGTGTCTATAGTACACTTGATGGAGATACAATAACAGCTCATTACAATGCCTCTTAATTAGGCGGATATGAAAGTGAAAATCTAATTCACACACACACACACACACACACACACACACACACACACTATGAATGCAAAGATGAATGCACAATGTGTATGTATGATGTCCTCAATCAATTTGAAAATGAAAGCTCATAAATGTATGCCAAAGGCTTTTAAAAGTTTTAGCTCATAAGAACATTTATGATTGAGGAAAGAATGCTAATCACATGTTAAAAATAACTTGTAAAAGATATACATATGTATTCTAAACAAGTTGTGAAATTCTAAGAACAAAACATGTGATGCATAGGGATGTCAATCAAATTAACAATGTAGCTCAATATGTGTATGCTATAAGCATAAAACATAAAAATAGATTTGATTGAAATTAGGGGACAAATCATATGTAATTATAAATTCAACTTGAAAATGAAATACCTATCAAAGCAAGGCAAGTTGTGAAACTTTAAAACAAAAGTACATATGATTTGTGAAGTTGTTGAATCCAAAACATAAGATAGATTTGAAAGTGATTTTCTTATGATGAAAAACAACAACCAAAGATTCAACCAAGTATAGGAATCATGTTACATATAATTTCAAAGATGTTTTCATTAACATGATTTGCTTAGATATACCAATTTAAGTACTATTTGGATTGAATCAAGGTGATGCATCCAAAACAATAAATCAATTCAAAACATATACATGTCAAGGACACAACAAAACATAGTTTATCATGCTAGAAAAGATTAACCAATAATAAAGCAAAGCATGACAACATATGGTTAAGGAAAGTAAAGCTTACTTAGTGATTTAACTCAATGGAACCAAGCTTTAGCTTTCCAAATGACCCCTTTCATCCCTTAGCTCATTCCCCTTTGATTGGCCTCAAAACATCTCAAGGAGGGCCTCTTGATCCTCTATTTTTTCAAAGGAATGAACCACTATTTATAGCCAAAAAGTGCCCAACGGCTCTTCCTCGGTCGACCCCATGACCCCCGGGTCGACCTGGCCTTCAACGGTAAAAAATCTGACCGTTTGAAAAAGGAGCCAACGGCTCTTTCCCGGTCGACCGGCCACACTGCGGATCGACCCAAGCCTGGGACCAAAATTCCCTAAAAATGCATTTTTCAAAGTAATTTCTTGAGGGAACTTTTGGGCCACTGGATCAAGCTTGGAAACATGATTTAAATCAAACTAAGAGATTTAAAACAATGAAACATACAAAGCGTAAATTTTTTTGAAAGATTTAAAACATAGGCTAGCTTGATTTGGTAAAAATTCTTTTCAAAATAAATTGCATCCAAGTTTAAAAACAAAACATGCATAATTCAAGATTTCTAACAATGCATGTGTAAATCAAGATTTCAAGTTTTTCTAAAACAATGCATGTGTGTAAATTCAAATGATGCTAGAATGATAATGCATCCATCAAATTGCAATACACAGAATTCCTAACAAAAGCGTTGTAGTAAAAAACAAAACATAACAACACGTCTTACTCCATATGCAGAGAAGTTCCTCAACATTGAAATGGAAGAAGCACGCAGGCTCCATGTTCGTGTCGCTGGTTTGGTTGAGTTCTCGATTCAGTCAACTGAGTACGTGGATGTTGTTGATCTTGAAAAGAAGTCATGCGCATGTCGCAAGTGGGAAGTGATTGGCCTCCCATGCTGCCATGCTTTGGCTTCAATGAAAGTGCGGAATGTCAATCCATACGATTTTTGTGAGCATTGGTAGACTAGGAGCATGTATCAAAGGACATATGATGATATAATTCATGCAACGCGTGATATGAAGCAGTGGAAGCAAATATCAATTGAGCAGATACGCCCTCCGTTGGCCAACAAGCAGTCAGGAAGGACTAAGAAAAATAGAACCCGTGTGGAGGATAGGAATCTGAAAGTCCTGGGATCCGAACCATAGAGGGGGGGGTGAATAGGGTGAACAGATTTCTAGTTACCAAAAAGTATATGTTTCGCTAGTTTCGGAGACATTGAAAATAGTGTCCAGATTTTCATGTAAAGGACTGTTTTGCCCCTAACATTAGAAAAGTAGGGTTTCGGGGTTTCGAACGGGGACGATGTAAATAAAAAAAGTTGTAGAGATTAACGAGATAAGTAGAATGGGATGAAAACACTAATCATAAGAATATCGAGTAATCCCCCAATCACATGGAAAGTCACCTAAAGAAAACCCAAAGGGTCCCACTAATCACAAAGGCACTCAAAACTATTATAAAAGCTATTCTAATCCAAGCTTAACCAAAATCTACTAATCACACTTAGAACTAAAACACAACTTAATTAACGCTAATCAAGATCACTCGGGTCGGGGTCTTACATCCTCCACCCCTTAGGGCATTTGGTCCTCCAAATGAAACATACAACTCACCTCAGGTAGTAGATATTAGACCCCGACCCAGACCTAGTCGATTAGTGTGCGATTAGTATGTGATTAGTCCTAAGTGGGTTTAGTTATTGTTGGGTTAGAAGTAATTAGTTTAGTCTTGGACATAGCTTTGAGAATTTTGAGAACGTTTAATATTAGTTAGACACACTTAGGATGGTCTGAGTGCACGTGTGAGCTTGGGAAGATCGTATCGTTTTCCGTGTGATTGTGATTTTTATTTCATTCGAATGATTTTTCTATGTGTTACAACTTTCATCTTGAGCCCATTCATGTTTGAGGCCCAAAAACCTATGTTTTGGCCCAAAGAGGGTAAAATAGTCTTTTATGCACAAATCTGGACACAATTTTCGAGATCTCAAAATCCTGTCAAAAATATACTTTTTGGAAACTAGATATTTCGACGATCGTTTTATCCTTCTTCGTCGAAGTCATCCGAGGCCCACAAGATAGTGTTTTGGCCATTTCAAAGTTCAAGTTATTTGGGGCCCATTTCCATCACTAAAACCCCATCTCCCTCTCTTTTCATTCATTTCCCCCATTCTCTGCAATTTTCTGAACCTAGGGCAAGGAAAACCTCTTTCCCTTCCATCTTCATTTCTCTTGCATGAGCTAGCTAGAAGACTCCAAAGAAAATTCTAAAGACATCATCTTCCTCATCTCATCTCAAGCTTCCTATTGATATCTTCTTCTTCAAAGTTTAAGTTGGGAAAGCTCTCCATTTGTTCTCATTTCTCTTGTTTGACCTTCTCTAGGTAAGGGTTTCAAACCACAATCTTCATGAAGTCTTTTTAGTTCTTAAAGATCATGTTTTCCATGTTTACAAACCCTTTGGTAAAATGGGTTCCTTGTTTTCAAGATTTAGTGATTTGTGTGGTTTTTCTCTTGGATTTTCTTGTAGTGTTGGATTAACTTGAGTGAAGTTCTTGAGAGGATTGTTAGCTTTGGTCAAGGCAAGTAATCTCTCTAGGAAATGTGCATGTCTATTTTGAGTTTCATTGTGTGTTCTTGGAATGGTGCATCAATATGTTTACAAGCTTCATGATTTTGTTTCGCTGGATTTGGATGCTTGAAATTGTGATAAATGAACCCTTGGTGAGCATGGAGGCTCAGGGAATGCAGGTGGAATGAGGAACAAGAAGAAAGGAAGAAAGAAATGTGAAAATCTGAACTTGACTGCATTTTCCCATGCAGTTCGGTCAGCCGTCGGTTGGCTGGCGGCTAGCCGAAATCCTCATTTCGGTTAACTGCGAGCTGACCGAGCTTGGCGGTTCCCTTTCCAGAAGCTGACATTTGGACAGGGAGTTACGGTCAGCTAGCGGCTAGCCGCCATACCCCATCTCGGCTAACCGCTGGCCAACCCCGCGTTGTCGGTTCCTTTTCCCGAGAGCTACATTTCAGACTGGGTTTCAGCGGTCAACTTGCGGCTAACCGCCAAGTCCCAGTTCGGCTAACCGTAAGCTAACCGCAGTTAGTTCGGTTCCTTTTCCAGAGAGCTGCACTGAACCTGGTTTTCCAGCGGTCAGCTTGTCGGTCAGCTGGCGGCTAGCCGCTGGACCCTAGTTCGGCTAGCCGACACCTGACCGCGAGGTGACCGAAATTGTCAAATTTCCTGTTTTGAAGAGATTTTTGCAAGAATGAAAACTAGAACATGTTAGTGGCCTTTAGCCTGGTATTGTGCACTCGAGACCCAAGATGTCCTTGAACCTCCGGGGCACCAATCCTGTTTTAAATTCCAACATCTGGGCTTCGACTGCACAACGATCAACCAAAGGTTCTTGCATGAGCTTGATAGGCTTTGTATTTGTACTTCGGTTTCGATATAATGAATATCATCGTGTACTCGTTTTGAAGTTTTAGTACAACCTCATTTTGAAGACGTGTTTCAAGAAAAAAGGGATCACTTCCTAAGCGTGTTATGCATATTAATTTGCCTCTTTGCTAGTCGTGCTCGCCGTGTTTTGATAAGTGACTTCCCCCTTTTTATATCGACAAGTTTTGATAGTGCTTTGCGTGTTTTGTTCATTCATGAATTAAGTAAACACCACTGAGCTTAGACTACCCTTTCGGTTTGATCCACAATCTGGGGGTCTTTAAACATGTGGACTGTCTGCAGACTGGTCGTGTATTTATTACACATCGTGCGTGTCCGGTTCCGCGGCCGGAATCCCCGTATATGTGGGAATCGTGTCGTGCTTATATTATGTATATCGTGCTTGTCGTGCGTGCTTGCTCTTTTCATTATATAAATGATAGAGAAAGGATGGGCTCTTTGTGGATGGTGACTATTCATGATATATTATTATTCATGCTAGTTTGTTTTGGTATCTCAGCCTTGTTCGCATTCTCGAAAATATACCTCAGTTATTGTAGTATTTTAATCAAGGTTTTACTCATATGTTTTCTTAAATACTATTGTTTCATGCTTGCACCTAAATTGATTACCTGCCAAACCGTCGTGTTTGACCCTTGTTTGTTGGTGCCCAGGTGCAGGAGACGTTACCTTTGAGGAGGAACGTCAGGAGGAGGCTTGTGAGCCAACCCCTGTGAGAGAGTGGCAGCCCGACGATGTCATCTAGACGTCGGGCGGGTTCTTGAGTCTCGTCTTCTTTTGTTGGGGTTTCTGTTGTTATATTTTGAGATGTGTATTAGCCTCTGTTGGCTTCTTATGGTAGTGTAACAAAACTTAACTCACTTTTGAATTAGTCTCATAACTTGAATATTAATGGGAATGCCATGTTAGCTTCTTTCTTTGATACTGTGTCTTGTTATTATTTGTCATGGCACTTAAATATTTTATTGGTGCTCAGCTTGATTTGTTTTACTACACGCTTCCACATACTTGATCGTGTGAGTTAGATTCCGCGTGTCTTTGGTAATCCTCACCGCGGGAACCTGTGGGAAAACAGTAGACAGTGTAATCAAATATCAAAACGAGGGCCCGGGGATCCGTTCCGGGGTCGCGACAATAGATGTGGATACTTCTTCTAGACTTGATCCCGTAGTTCCCACGTTACTTCCTTCGATCCATGGTTCTCCCAAAGCACTTTCACCCACTGAATTGTCCGTGTCCTCAACTCTTGTTCTTTGTATCGATGATCTGAACAGGCTTTTCTACATATGTAGTGTCACGCCCCCGAACCGAAACCTCGGGGGGCGGGAGATGGATTAACATAAATTATATTTTTACTCCTCCCAAGATCCGCGTGTGTGAAGACAACACATTCTGAATATTTTGCGGAAGCATTTGTGGTGTTGCGACCCGAAGTCCGTGGCCATCGGATTCCGCGTCGCACTCAACCTTTAGCCCATAGCTATTATATCAAGAATCATATCAGACTGGAGTAACCATCACAATAATTTACAGAGCTGACAGTAACAGGATATTACATTCCCAAATATATTCAAGTTACAATTATCAATGTACATTAATTAAGAATCCCAAGAAAAAGGCTAACAAAAGCCATACAACAAGAAGCTATAAACCACTACCCAAATGTGACGTAGCTCCGATGTCAAGCTCAATGTCTACATGACATAGCCGACAAACTAACCTGCAAAGCATGGCTCTACAGCCAACAAAAGCACTCAACTCGGGGCGAAGAAATCTGAACCTGAGTACCAAAAGTAGTGGGTCAGACACGACGGTCTGGCAGGTGGATGAAAAGATCACAATTATACTAAAGAATAAAACATATAATAAATCATGCTAATCGATCAAGTACTGCATATAATTAAACGGGTGCAAAGTCGGGAATCTCGGGGAAAACTTGTATTCATTTCAAGCACGGGTAAAACATGAACATCTAATAAAACATGTATTCGTTTACATCATCTATAATCATAGATATTTGACAATCGGGTATTCGTCTAAAACATGTATAAATATAGTGGTTTGACAAAACAAACGTTCATTTGAAACTTAAGTAAAACACAAGTATACAACAAATCAGGTATCCATAACAGTCTAGCAAAACCAATGTCCATTTGAAACCTATGTAGAAATATGGATATTTAATAAATCGGGTATCGTTTAAAACAGGTGTAACCAAAGAGATTCAACAAGACTAATGTTCATTTAAACCTATTCCAAAGTATGGATATTTAAACAAATCGGGTATCATGTAAAATAGGTATAAACGTAGGAATCTGGCAAAACAAGTGTCATTTGAAACCTATTTCAAAGCATGGGTATTTAACAATTCGGGTATTCATTTAAAAACAGGTATAAACATAGATATCTGACAAACCAAATGTCCTTTAAAACAAGGCACGGGTATTTAACAATTCGGGTATTCCCTTAAAACACGTGTAATCATATAAATCTAGCAAAATCATTTATCGTTTGAAACATATGTAAAAGCACGGGTATTTACCCAACCGGCATTCCTGTAAAACATGTACGTGTGCAAAGGACATAAAAACAATATAATAGTGACTGAATTTACAATAGAGAGCATTAACACTTATCTAAATAACAACTTTCATAAAAGCAATGAATCATTTAACTGAAAATAAGTAAGCAATATAAACCATGTCGGGTGTCCAAGGAATCGGGAACTGGCAAGATGGCAATCACAAGAAGCTAAGTCCTCTATCACCAAAGTGACAAGAGCGGGACGTTGGTCTCAATCACACAAGGTGAGGAGACTCAACGTAAATCATATACAATAATAAATATACGGGAACGGGACCACGGTAGCGAACCGGGTATCGGGACGGGACCACGGCAATAACCGGGTATCGGGATCCAAACTGCAGCTGGTGGGACGGGAGAGGGATTTCCAAGTCAGTGGATCAGGCTGACAAGGTATCCAAGCTTAGTGATGCCGACTCATAGGTTAAAACCAATCGAGACATATGCAAGTAATCAAGTACAGTAAATAAACGGGTAAAACGGGGGTGCTCAAGGGCACACTAACATTCATATCGGGCATAAACGGGTAAAACGGGGGTGCTCAAGGGCACACTATCATTTCATATCGGGCAATACCTTTCGGGACAATTAACTGTTACTAGAGTAACTTCAATGCTTTCGGGAAAACGAGTCATATGATGCAATCTGGGAAATGAGGTGAAACAATGAATTATAACAATTTCGGGAAAAGTATTAATTTCAAGATCTATTTAAGTGAATAGGGGTCCCGTATGTCGATTATAATCATTTCTTGGTACTCCTTGAGTTTGAAGACATTCCGGGCTCCTTATGCACTTTTACTATTTTAAAATCTTAACATGAGCTTATGGGTAGTACTAGATGTTACAATAGCAAGATCAAGATTATAACCGGTCCATCCTAGGTATGACATTAATTCGGAAACATCGAGCAACCTATTCAGTCACCGAAAGGAATAGAATTCGCGATAACCAAGGGAAAGACTTGTGTTTAGATATAACGAAGATATCGCGTCGTTCCATCCCGTTCAAGATTGAAATGGATTGAACTTCGATGCTACCGAACCAACCGTGAAGAGCATCGGCTCAAGACGCTCTCACATATGGTCGAGTGAGTTCGAGGAGGTTAGCCAAGGTCCACGAAGAAAATAAACCTCAAAACCCACTGTACCCGCGCATCAGGCCAGGCAGACCCCATCGCTCGAGCGAATCTGGGAGTTCGCTCGAGCGAACTCATCGTTCGAGCGGTTATTTAAATGCGTTCGAGCGACCAAGCTACTGGAATTCCCGTATCCCTTTCTGGACAGGTCGCTCGAGCGAACTGTCATGGTCGCTCGAGCGAACTGTCCAGAAACTGAATTCTGGGCAGTTCATTTCCCATCTTTCTCTTCTTTTTTACAACCCTCTTTCAACCATCTTTATACATCAATTGAGGAGTCTAAAACTTGATTCAAATACCATCAAATGTTTCACAACCTCCATCACATTCCCCTCCATCAACATCACATTCAATCCAAGGAAAGCAAGAATGAAACCATTTCACATAAGATATAATTGGGACAAAACAAGAGGAATTAAGGCTATGAACCATCACATATCTATGACAATAAATGTACTATCAAGGCTCTCCATGAGCATTCATTTCAAGTCAAAGTAATAAATAAACATGTAGGGAGAAACAATAAAATCAACCATATTTCTATAAAACCATATGAGCAAACTTTGAACAAATAAAATGCATACCTTTCTACGAGATTTAACAAGAGAGAAAAACCCATGAATATGCATTTCAAAATCACTAGAATGTGGCAAGAAACATATGTGAAAACATATATCAAATTATCAAGAATAAGTAACAAAATTTAGGATTTCTCATAAAACTTTGATAACATTAAAACCATCCATTCATCCACTTGCCTTGGGTTAAGAAGATGCACAAATCACTCCACAAAAGCCTCAAAGAAGTCTCTAGCTCCAAACCCACCAAAACCCCCAAATTTTCCCATGACAACCCTAGAAAATCCAATCCATTGCAAACCTCAATGAAAATCCATGAATGGAAGATAAAAATACTCCAAATGGTTTGGGAAAACAAAGATTAAAAGAAAGAAACCAAATGCTAACCTTTAAAGCCTTGAACCAAGAAGAAGAGCTTGAAAAGAGAAGTTGCCTTTGCTCAAAATCCATGAAAATAACATCTTTGGAAAGCTTGGAAGGTATGGAAGATGATGAGGAGATCAAATCTCCATTTAAAATCAAGAGAAGCCAAGGGAAAGAGGAGAGAGAGAGAGAGTGGCTGAGAGAGGAGTGGTTCCAGCTCTTGCTGGAACCGTTGCAGGGAAATGGATGAAGAGGAAGGAGAAGGAACCCATTTTATAAAGGGGTGGGTGTGGGCCCCACCTCACTTAAACTTCTCAAAGGAAAAACACAAGTTTCTGGGCCCCGGATGAAAACGACGAAGAAGACAAAATTCATCAGCGAAAAATCTACTTTCCAAAAAGTCTAATTTTGCCAAATTCTGAAATTTTCGAAATTAATGGACAGATTTGGTGTGAAAAGACTGTTTTGCCCTCAAGGCTAAGAAATCGGGTTTTGGTTTCTCAAATGGATACGAGATCAACATGAAAGTTGTAGGATTCCTCAAGATGAATGCAACGGGCCAAAAACACGATACGAAACAAATCGGGAAAATCTCACAAGAAAAGCAAAGCCGAAAAGGGAACCCCCAAAGGGCCCCACAAGCTACCAAAGCACTCAAAAGCCCAAAACTAGAAGAAAAATCATTCTATCTCACAAACTCAACCCAACAAATACTAATCCCACTAAAAGAACTAATCCACAAATAAGACAACACTAATCCAAGAGATTAGGGGTCGGGTTCTCACATGTAGCATCTTCTTGGATTTCCAAGGGTTCATGCCGGAGTACATGTGAAGGATCGAGGACATGCTTCTTCAGCATAGATACATGGAAAACATTGTGTACGCTGGAGAGTTCGGGTGGTAAGTGTAAGGACCCGACTCGAGTGAGCCCGATTAGTGTTAATTAAGTCGTGTGCTAATCTTAAGCGCGATTAGTGATTTTGGCTAAGTTGAGTTTGGAATAGCTTTTGAATTAGTTTTTGGGAGATTTGATTGCTTTGCGATTAGTGGGGCCCTTTGGGGGTTCCTTTTTTTATGACTTTGCATGCGCTTGGGGATTTATTGGAGACTCTTGCATTCATTGTTTTAATCCCATTTTATTTGTATTGTTAATCCCAACAACTTTAATGTTGATCCCGTTTCAGTTCGAGACCCCGAAACCCGATTTCCTAGCCATGAGGGCAAAACAGTCTTTTTACACCAAATCTGTACCCAAAACTTGATATCCCTAAAACCCATGAAACATATACTTTTTGAAAACTAGATATTTCAGTGATCATTTCTTCTTCGTCGAATTCATCTGAGATCCCAAAAGACATGATTTCAGCCCAACAAGCTCCTTAAGTAGGGGGACCCAACCCCATTTGTTATCAAAAGGGAAACCCACTCTCCCCTTCATCTCATTCTCCATTTTCCAGCACAACACTTCAACCTAGGGTTTATAGCAACTTTCTTTTCTCCTTCTTGCTCTCTCCATCTCCAATCCCCACCAAACTTGCATCAATCAAGAAATGGAGGTTATCATTCTCTTCCTCACCTTGCTGAAAGTCCAAGAACGAATCCTAGAGGGGGGGGGGGGTGAATAGGGTGAGCTCTAAGAACCTAGACCAATTTTAATTCTTTTAGCTTTTAAGTCAATTAAGCTTTGATGAAGATTAATTATCTTGTGATAGAGAGGAGTCTCTAAGGTAAGCATACATAAGGAATAATCAACTACAATCTTCATTCAAACATAAGGACATCATTCATATAAAGAAGGTAAAAGATCAATCACCATAACACACATATTTATAGTGGTTCGGCCAAATTTCCTACATCCACTCCCGGTAAACCTACCGGATTTCACTAACTCAAATTAAGGTTTAGGATCACCTCAAACCTTACAAATTCATCACTATGCTTTTCAAGGCTAAGCATAAACCTTTACAACATTAACTATGCTTTTTCAAGGCTAAGCACCAACCTTAACGACAAGAGGTTTTCTCTTAAGAAAAATGCCTATGAATGCATGGATTAAGAGAACAATGCAAGTGCAATTGAGTGCCTCTAAATAGGCTGAATAGAAAATGAAAACTTAACTTCTAGAAGCATGCATATGAATGACAAAGTCTAAGAATAATGCATATACTAGAAATCACTCTATCTCTTTTTAAAATAATGAAACTTTACATGATGCAAAGATGATAATCATATGTATGAGAAAGAGTTATTTGACAAACACATGGTTTTGAAGAGGATCAAACTTGACTAGAAAAAGTACAATCTTAAGTCTAACAAGTTAAATTTGAAAACAAAGATTCATAACAAATGTGAATGATAAATCATATGTTGATTTCATAAGGCTAAGAGATTTCAAAGTTCAAAGCATGTTATGAAACACAACATCTCAAGAAGAAAGCCAACTATTTGATCATGCTTAAAAGAAAACAAAGATTTAGAAACTAAGCATGAAATAGAACTTGAGATTTAGAAAGCACGCCCATTTGTAAATCAAAGGTTTAATAAATGGAATGGCTTCGTAATCCCTTCACAAATACTCTTGAAAAGTTGCTCTTCTTTGGCCTCAAAAGTTCCCCAAATTTCAGCCACTTTCTCCGAACAAAAAGCCACTTTTTATAAAGAAAAGGTTCCTAACGGCTAGTGCCTGGTCGACCTGGTATAGGGCCGGCTCGACCGGGTACACACAACGGCTATAAAAATGCCCGTTGGAGAAGCTAACAGCTTAAAATCCCTGTCGACCCGCAGTGTGCCTGGTCGACTGGGTCCCTTGGCCCGGTCGACCGGCCACACAGGCAGGTCGACCTGAAGACTGCCCAGAAATTCTGAGTTTTTAGAAACTTGCAACTAAGAGGACATCTTACCAGTGGACTTTGAGGCACAATTCTCAAGCATGGATTCATGACTGAAAAAGGATGAAAATTGATTTTATAAAGACATGAAACTCCAAATCAAAATATGGATTTAAAGAAGAAAACTTTGGAAAGCTTGAATGATTTTTGAACTTAAGGATTAAACACTTAGAGGCTTGAAAATCTTAACTCAAACTTCATGAACTTAAGATACATAATGAGTTTGAAAACCATGCATAACATATGATAAAAACAAAGATTATGAATGAGAAATATGCATGAGGATCCTAATATTAAGAACATGAAGGAATGAGAGGTCAAGCTATGAAAATGAATGCATCCTATGAAATTGCAACAAAATAAAAACTCTAACAATCTCCCCCTTTGCAATTTTATGGCAACTCTAGAAGCTTGAACTCTCTCTCAAATTCCTTTGAATCTTGAGCAACAACTTCTTTGGATATTTAAGGAGCTTTGGATGTTCGGGAGCATTTGGATATTTTTTATCTTTGGATTTTCCTTGCGAGAGCGACAAACTTAGAAGCTACACAAATAACAGTCTGGGCAAAGCTACTCCCCCTGAACATTAGCAACCCTTGAATCTTCTCCCACTCAATTGGTGAACACCTAGAGGAACACTTGATATTTCTCTCCCCCTTTGACATCTAATTGCAAAGGAGCCTGCCCATCAATGAGAAAAATACAACCTTGTTAGTAGCACCTGTTTATAAGAGATATGATAAAAATAAAATGTGGTAACAGATGATTAGCCAACAAAAATTTAGAATTCAGGGCAAGGGCCAATGCCCAATTGATGTGTCAATTTCATGAACCGTTCATTTCCAAGGGGTTTAGTAAATAAGTCAGCCAATTGAGAATCTGTTGGAACAAAAATTAACTCAATAATGCCTTGGTCGGCATGATCACGCAAGAAATGATAGCGAATGTCTGTGCTTAGTGCGAGAATGCTTAACAGGATTTTTAGAAAAGCTAATGGCACTTGAGTTGTCACACATGATAGGCATACAATGTTGTGGAACATTATAATCTAACAAAGTTTGTTTCATCCATAACAATTGAGCACAACAGCTACCTGCAGCAATGTACTCAGCTTCTGCAGTAGACAAGCATACAAAATTTTGCTTTTTGCTATGCCAAGCTACTAAGCAATTTCCTATGAAATAACAGTATCCACTGGTGCTCTTCCTATCATCTATAGATCCTGCCCAATCAGCATCACTATATCCAATTAATTGCAAAGAGGAATCACAAGGATACCAGATGCCATAATGAGATGTCCCATTTATATATTTGATAATACGTTTAACTGCTTTGAGATGGGACTCTCGAGGATCCGATTGGTACCTGGCACAAATTCCAACACTAAAGGATAGATCCGGTCTACTAGCTGTGAGGTAGAGAAGACTTCCTATCATACTACGGTAGAGTTTTTGGTCTACTTTAACGCCTCCTGGGTCACTAAAGAGTTTTGAAGTAGAAGCCATGGGGTTGCAACTAGACCTAGAGTTTTCTAGACCAAATTTCTTAATGATTTCTAAGGAAAATTTGGGTTGGCTAAGAAAAATCCCTTTCTCGGTTTGATTTACTTGAAGACCTAGGAAGAATTGCTGGGGACCGACCAGACTCATCTCAAAAGTGGAGCTCATCAATTCTGAAAATCCTTGAGCTAGTTTCTCTGAAGTAGATCCAAACACTATATCATCAACATAAATTTGAGCTACAAGAATGTCTTGATCAATTTTCTTGATAAACAGGGTCTTATCAACTTTCCCACAGTCAAAATCATTTTCAATCAGATGATTTGTAAGCTTTTCATACCAAGCCTTTGGTGCTTGTTTTAATCCATAAAGAGCTTTCTTGAGTTTGTATACTTACTCAGGAAAATGAGGGTCTTCAAAGCCTTCTGGTTGAGTAACATATACATCTTCTTAAACTTCTCCATTCAAGAAGGCACTTTTGACATCCATCTTTTGACATCCATCTGAAATAGTTTGATTCTCATGCTACTCGCATAACTCAAAAGGATACTTATGGACTCCAAACGGGCTACAGGAGCAAAAGTTTCTTCAAAATCAATTCCTTCTATTTGAGCATATCCTTTTGCTACTAGTCTTGCCTTGTTTCTCACAACATTTCCAGATTCATCTGACTTGTTCTTGAAAATCCACTTAGTGCCAATGGGATTTTTCTCTGCAGGTAATGGAACAAGATCCCAAACATCATTTTTCTTAAATTGATTCAATTCTTCTTGCATAGCTTCCATCCATTCAAATTTTGATTCAGCCTCAGAAAAATTCTTAGGCTCGATTTGAGAGACAAAGGAGTAATGTGCACATAGATTTTGAACCTATTTCCGGGTCATGACCCCACTACTGATATCTCCAATAATGTTATCCAAGGTATGATTTTTCATAATTTTGGTTGGTACAGTAGCTTTGGATGAAATGATATCACTTTTATCTTTAGGACTTGATTGTTCAATATCAATTTCAACATCATCATCATCTTGAAGAATTCTTCCAATTTGATTTGTGTCATCGATGACAACATGAGCTGACTCCATTATGGTCATGGTTCTATGATTAAATACTCTGTATGCTTTGCTCCTTTCAAAATAGCCTAGGAAAAATTCCTTCATCAGATTTAGGCTCAAATTTTTCCAACTGCTTCCTATCTCTTAGAATATAACATTTGCTTCCAAACACTTTCAAATACCTTAAATTAGGTTTTCTTTCAAAATAAAGTTCGTAGGGGGTTTTGTTGGTATTCTTAGTGAGATAGACTCTGTTTATGAAATAACAAGCAGTATTCACAGCTTCAGCCCATAGATTACGAGAGAGATTCTTTTCATTAAGCATTGTCCTAGCCATTTCTTGAATAACTCTATTACTGTCGCGACCCCGGACCGAGAGATCCGGGATCGGGACTAATATTGATGTTAGGATGATCCACAACTGCTTAATAATACCATATGATTTATTCAATTTCCCACAGGTGTCCGCGGTGAGGATATCATAACCATAATTGAATATTTTTGTTAAATGCGGAAGCATGTAGCAAATCAAATAGTCAAACCATCCTTGGTCATAAAAACAATAACACCAGACTAAAATACTGTATCAGAATGAGCAATGATTTATAGCATGTTTCCGAAAGGTTGTTAAAGTTAGACAAAATATCATTTAGTTACATTCCCCAAAATTAGAGGCCACCAAAGGCCAATGTACACAAAACAACAACCCAAAAGAATGGTTAAATAGTTCCCCTCAAAATGTTACGCTTCTCAAAGCAATCTGATGTCTACATGACATCGTCAGTACGCCACTCGACTAGAGGTTGCGGCGCGCCTACCGCCTCCTCCGGCTCCTCCTCAAGGAAGCCGACAACGGGACCTGAGTACCAAAGCAAAGGGTCAGACACGACGGTCTGGCAAGAGAAAGCAAGGATACAACAATATCTAATACAAGAAAATCTCTGGCAAAGCGTATAAATCTGAGTTAAGCAAGAACTCTCATAAAATAGATAAATCATTTGCGATGAACAAGTAAACAATATAAAACATATCAGGTATCCAAGGATTCGGGAACTAACAAGGTGGCAATCACATAAAGCTAAGTCCTCTGTCACTAAAGTGACAACAGTATCACGGGACGTTGATCTCTGTCACACAAGGTGAGGAGAAACAACGTATACATATATACAATATAATTATACAGGAACGGGACCACGGTAGCGAACTGGGTATCGGGACGGGACCACGGTATTAGACCGGGTATCGGGATCCAAACTGCAGCTGGCGGGACGGGAGAGGGATTTCCAAGTCAGTGGATCAGACTGACAAGGTATCCAAGCTTAGCGATGCCGACTCATAGGATAAAACCAATCGAGGCATATCAAGTATTCAAGTACAGTAAATAAACGGTAAAACGGGGGTGCTCAAGGGCACACTGTCTTTCCATATCGGGCAATACATTTCGGGGCAATTCACTGTTACTATTGTAGCTCCAAAGCTTTCGAGAAAACAAGTCATGCGATGAAATTCCTGGGAATGAGGTGAAACAATACACTATAATGAAATTCGGGTAAAATATCAATTTAGAAATCCAATTAAGTGAATAGGGGTCCCGTATGTCTATTATAGCCCTTACTTGGTACTCTTTGAGTTTTGAGACATTCCGGGCTCCTTATGCACTCCTACGATTTTTTCCAAAATTTCGAATGACATATTTGTAATATGGTTTCTTTCTCGGATGGCATCAAGCAATGCCTAGTGAATCCCCTTCGATTGACAAAGCTCAACGCTCGAACGAACCGGAGCTTTTCGAAATCTGGGGAATTTCGGTTACCTGGCGGTCAGCTGGCGGTTAGCCGCCGCTGGGATGGGCGGCTAGCCGCTGGCTGACCACACAGCTGACCGCGGCTGGACTGCAGAAATGCAGCTTACTGGAAAGCTGACCGCCAAGTGCGGTTAGCTGGCGGTTAGCCGTTGGCCAACCGTGGAGCTGATTGAGTTTTGAGGAGAAGAAGTGTGCTCTCTGGAAATGCCACCGTGACATTTCGGCTAGCTGGCGGTTAGCCACCAGTCACCAAGCGGCTAACCGCCGGGTGACCGCAGGCTGACCGCCAGTGCGGGAATCACCCACTGTGTTCAGATTTTTGAGTCACTTTCCTCCTCAAAACCACCCTCTTCACTTTTACTTAATCCTTGACACAAAACTGAGCTAAAAGCTCCTCCAATGCATCTAATTACACTTCTCCCAAGGCTCCCATAATTGTTCATGCATCACTTCCTTCATCAACATCCCATTCCATACAAAGAAAGAAGGAAACCATTTCACCATAGAGTACTTTGGGTATAAACAAGAGAAGAATTAAATGCCATTCATTACTACACTTATAAGTCATAAAGGCAATACCATGAATGCACTACCAAAGCTCCATTATGAACGTTTATGTCAAAGCAATGTAATAAATAGACATGAGTGAAAAACACCAAACAATCATGGAACTTATAAAGATCAACACATCCACTTGCCTCTAGTCCAAGCTAGTTGAAATCAAGCCTTTTATCACCTCTATTGCTCAAAGCCAAGCTACAAATCAAAAATCCCAAAAACAACCCTAAAATGGGTTACACAAGGAATGACAATGAACGAACCAACAATAATGCAAATGTAGTACCTCATGGCCTAGGAGACAACAAATCTAGAAGATGAGAATGATCACTTACCTTGAAGGTCCTCTAATGGCAATGGTAAGCTCAATGAAGGTCTTGGAATGGAGGGTTCTCCTCACAAATGGTACCAATGGAAAGCTTGAGAGATGAGGGAGTGATTGGTGATCTCCAATGTTTGATTGATGAGCCCTAGGTGTGGCTTGGGGATGAAGAAACAAGAAGAAGAAGAAGAAAAGCACAAGAGCAAACCCTAGGCTCAGTTGTGCTGGAACAAGAATGGAGAGTGAATGAGAAAGAAGAGATGGGTTCTCTTTTGTTAACAAAGGGAGCTTGGGTCCCACAACTTAAGGAACTATATTAGCTGAAATCATCTACTTCGGGACCTCGGATGGGTTCGACGAAGAAGGAAGAAATTATCGTCGAAATATCTAGTTTCCAAAAAGTACATGTTTCGCGGGTTTCGGGGATATCGAGTTTTGGGTACAGACTTGGTGTGCAATGACTGTTTTGCCCTTTAGGCTATGAAAATCGGGTTTCGGGATCTCGAATGAATACGGGATTAACATGAAAGTTGTTGAGATCTACAAGATGCATGCAACGGGCCAAAAACATAATCCACAATAAATCGGGAAATTCCTTGAGAAAATACAAAGCCGAAAAGGGAACCCCCAAAGGGCCCCACAAGCTACCAAAGCAAATCAAGACAATCGAATTAGCCCGAAACCATAATCAAAGCTAATCCAAACCCAACTTAACCAGAAATCACTAATCAAGCTTAGCACTAACACGCAACTTAATTAGCACTAATCGGGTTCACTCGGGTCGGGGTCTTACAATTACTCCTTTCAACCACTCCATTTTGTTGAGGAGTTTTAGGGGCAGAATATTGATGATTAATTCCATAACTCTCACAAAATTTAGCAAATTTTTCATTTTCAAATTCTCCCCCATGATCACTTCTAATCTTCCGAATTTTACAATCCTTTTCCACTTGTATCTTATTGCAAATTCTTATGATATTGTCTAAAGCATCCGATTTAGCATGAAGAAAAGCAACCCATCCAAAACGGGAATAATCGTTTACCATAACCAGAATAAATTTCTTTCCTCCAATACTTTGCACTGGTGCAGGTCCAATCAAGTCCATGTGGATTAGTTCAAGAGGACGAGAAGATGATATATCCTTTAAACTTTTGAAGCTCTTCTTGATTTGTTTACCCTGTTGGCAAGCCCTATAGAGTTCAGATTTTTCATCACTTAACTTGGGAATTCCTTTCACAATTTCATTCTTCGATAAGATTTTCATCAATTTAAAATTTATGTGACCCATCCTTTGGTGCCATTAGTAATTCTCTTGATCTTTAGTTATCAAGCACCTAGATTCATTGTCATCACAATCTTCTATAATGTAAATGTTTCATTTTGTCCTTGATCCAGTAAGAATAACTTGATTGGTTTTATCATTTACCACTTTGCATGAATGACTGTCAAAGACTACCTTGTTTCCTTTGTCACATAATTGGCTAATGCTAAGAAGATTATGTTCCAATCTTCCAAAAGAAATACATCATTTAGAGTTGGTATTTGATCTCCTTTCACACTTCCCTTGCCAATGATTTGAGCTTTACTATTATCTCCAAAAGAAACATTTCCTCCATCATATTCCACTATAGAGCTGAATCTAGAACGGTCTCCTGTCATGTGTTTTGAACAACCACTATATAAGAACCAAGTAGGGTTTTCCTTTGCTTTTAAAGTGGTTTGAACTAGGAGACTCTCAAAGTTTGTTCCTTTTACAATCCACCTAGATAAAGGAGATTTATAGGGAATGGTCTTGGGGACAAATTTGAAAGGTATTCTAGAGGGATTTTTGAGAGATAACCTAATTTTGTATGGGCAATTAGGGACCAAATGTCCACTACGATTGCAAAAATGACAAGTCCATCTAGGGGTATAATTTCTCTCAACTATAGGTTTGTGGAGACTCTTAGTAGATATTTGAAAACTATTCTTCATGTCACTAGGGGAACCTTCAAAACCTATTCCATTCTTATCACCATAAATTTTATGCATGCCCAACATTTGATAAAATTTGTCATTTCCCAAGGTTAATTTATCAACAATGAATTTTCCTTTATTGAGTTTCATTTGTAGAGAGTTTGTTTCAAGTTGACTAGATTCAAGCTTGGATTGTAAATTATGAATTTGTTTTTGAGGATGAGCTAAATCTTCATTTAGAGTGGTGATTTTATGTTCCAAGTTGATTTTCTCATTGATTGTTAATTTCAATTCATCTTTTATGATACTTACTTCATTTACAAGCTTTTTGGAATCTTTTTTTAAAATTTTATTTTTCGTAATTAAGATTTCCCAATTTTCATATAGTTCATCATAAGCTTGTTGAATTCCATTATCTTCATCTTCTTCATTTGTTTCTTCTTGCCCTAATGTGTCATCTATTAATGTATTATGCTCATTGGTATCTTCAATAGATGAAAGTAGATGCCAATTAGGAAAATTTTCATCTTTGTCATTAGGGGATTCATTTTGTCACTATCTTCATCTTCCTCATCCCAAGTTATGTTTAATGCTTTCTTTCCTTTCTTATCTCCTTTTTCAAATTCTTTAGGGGTGGAGCAATTTTGGGCAATGTGTCCAAACCCCTTGCAATTGTAACATTGCACATCTTTTTTAATAAATGATCCTTTGGGATTTCTTTGGAATCTAGGACTTTTGCTTTCATCAGAATTTCTATTGTTCTTGTTGTTCCTAAATAACCTTTTAAATTTCTTAACAAATAAAGCATTATCCTCATCACTATCAACCTCACTTTCATTTTCTTTAGATTGAGAGGAAAAAGTTATTCCTTTCTTTCTGTCTTGAACTTCAAAGTCTAATTCATATGTAAGGAGATTTCCTCTTAGTTCTTCAATTTTAGTTTTGTCAACATCTTTGCTTTCCGTTATGGCTACAGTCTTAGGCTTGAATCTTTTTGGGAGAGATCTTAAAAATTTTCTAACAGCTTTAGATTCATCCATCTTTTCTCCTAGACCTATAAAAGAGTTGACAATTTCCATGAATTTTGAGTAGAACTCGTCAAATGTTTCTTCTTCAAGCATTTTAATATCTTCTAATTTAGAGGTCAACATTTGAATTTTGGCTATCTTAACCTGATCTGTGCCTTCATGGGTGGTCTCTAGGGTATCCCAGACTTCCTTAGCAGAGTTGCAATTAACTACTCTATCAAATTATTCTTGAGATAAAGCACAATATAGGGAGTTTTTTGCCTTAGCATTTAAATTTGCTCTATCCTTTTCCCCTTGAGTCTAAGTACTTTTGGGTTTGATTTGTATGGATATGACATTCCCCTTAGAGTCCTTTTCTGTGGTAGTGGGAGGATGATAGCCATCTGTTAGTTTTATGGTCTCAATACCAGTATATGATGGATAAATTGATTAATTTCTTTATTTATCAATATATATTATTGCTTTCCTTTCATGAGATGAATGGTGTTTTATTACTTGTTTGCACATAACTAATACGAATGACATAATGGTTCATGAGATGAACCGGAGTCCACAAGTATACTAGATGTAATACATGTGTGTGGATGAGATCCATATACAAGAGACATTTATTGCAAATCTTTTTGTGAGAACCCGACCCCTAATCTCTTGGTTTAGTGTTGTTTTATTTGTGGATTAGTTTCTTTTAGTGGGATTAGTATTTGTTGGGTTGAGTTTGTGAGCTAGAATGAGTTTTCTTCTAGTTTTGGGCTTTTGAGTGCTTTGGTAGCTTGTGGGGCCCTTTGGGGGTTCCCTTTCGGCTTTGCATTTACTTGTGAGATTTTCCCGATTTGTTTCGTATCGTGTTTTTGGCCCGTTGCATTCATCTTGAGGAATCCTACAACTTTCATGTTGATCCCATATCCATTTGAGAACCCGAAAACCGATTTCTTGGCCTTGAGGGCAAAACAGTCTTTTCACACCAAATCTGTACCCAAAACTCGATATTCTCGAAACCCGTGAAACATACACTTTTTGGAAACTAGATATTTCGACGATCATTTCTTCCTTCTTCGTCGAATCCATCCGAGGTCCCGAATTAGATGATTTCTGCCACCCAAGTCCCTTAAGTTGTGGGACCCAAACCTCACTTGTTTATAAAAGGAGACCCTTCCCCTTCCTCTTCCATTTTTCATTGTTCCAGCACAACCCTTTTGAGTCTAGGGTTTTCTTGTGTTTTCTCTTCTTCTTCATCTCCAAGCCACATCTATATTTCATCAATCAAGCAATGGAGACCACCTTCTTCTTCCTCATCTTACAAGCTTTCCATTGGTACCATTTGTGAAGAGAACCCTCCATCACAAGACTTTCCTTGAGCTTACCTTGTCCATTAGAGGACCTTCCAAGTAAGTGATTCTTCCCATCTCCTAGATTAGTGTTCCTCTAGCTCTTGAGAAGCTCCACCTTGATTATTGAAAGGTTTCATTGTCATTTCATTGTTTAACCCATTTTTGGGTTGTTTTGGGGGTTTTTGTAGAGATTGTGGATCTTGAGCCTAAGAGGTGATTAGGAGCTTGATTTGCTTGATTAGAGTCAAAGGCAAGTGGATGAATGGATTGTTTTGATTATTAACATGTTTTGTAATAAAAATCTTGATTCATTAATGGTTTTGGTGATTTTAATAGTTGTCTTTAATATGATTAATATTGATTTCAAGATGTGCTTATTGATGAGTTATTTCTCCCTTGTTAATCTCTTGGAAATGTATGTATCATATTGTCAAGGTTTCAAATGATTTCACATGAATGAGTTTTCTCCACCTTGTGATTAATTGTGAATGGAAAGAATGGAAAGAATGGAAAGAGAGGAAATTGAAATGAGGAGCTCTTTAGCTCATGATATTGTCTTGGAAACATGTATTTAAACCATCTTGTTTATGGTTCTTTGTGATTGATTATATGTTGGAAGGAAAGGAAACAAAAAGGAAAAAAATCAAGTTCCCGGACCTGCACTGCGCCCAGGTCCGATCGATCGGACCTACAGGCCGATCGATCGGCCTGACTTTTAATAGTAAGGCTTTTTGGGCCGATCGATCGGACCCTGTACATTTCTGGTACAGAAATTTCGACCGATCGATCGGCCCTTCGGACCGATCGATCGGAGGACTCAGTTTGAGTCCAGTGAAATTTGATATTGGGTTTTTTTGGAAACCTTTGGGCTTTCTATGAGTCCTAGAGGTATATACCTTAGTGTTAAGACCAATTGTACCCTAATCTAAGGTCTCTAAGACTACGGAACTAAAAGAAAAGAATGGTGTTGATTTAGACACTAATTCTTGGTTCTAGGTGGGACCCTGGCTATCCTTTTTGGACTGTTTGGACCAAGTGTGAGAATGTCTTGAGCCGACACGCCTCACGGTTGGTTCGGTGGCATCGAAGTTCAATCCATTTCAATCTTGAACGGGATGGAACGACGCGATATCTTCTTTATATCTAAACACGAGCCTTTCCTTGGTTATCGCGAATTCTATTCCTTTCGGTGACTGAATAGGTTGCTCGATGTTCCGGATTAATGTCATGCCTAGGATGGACCGTGTATAATCTTGATTCTTGCTATTGTAACATCTAGTACTACCCATAAGCTCATGTTAAGATTTTGAAAGTAGTAAAAGTGCATAAGGAGCCCGGAATGTCTTCAAACTCAAGGAGTACCAAGTAATTGTTATAATCGACATACGGGACCCCTATTCACTTAAATAGATCTTGAAACCGATATTTTTACCCGAAATTGTTATAGTTCATTGTTTCACCTCTTTTCCCGAGATTGCATTACATGACTTGTTTTCCCGAAAGCATCGGAGTTACTCTAGTAACAGTCATTTGTCCCGAAGTGCATTGCATCACATAATATGACAGTGTGCCCTTGAGCACCCCCATTTTACCCGTTTATTTATTGTACTTGATTTACTTGTTTCCCCGAAAGCATTGAAGTTACACTAGTAACAGTTATTTGTCCCGAAATGTATTGCCCGATATGAAGTGACAGTGTGCCCTTGAGCACCCCCGTTTTACCCGTTTATTTACTGTACTTGATTTACTTGCATATGTCTCGATTGGTTTTGACCTATGAGTCGGCATCACTAAGCTTGGATACCTTGTCGGTTTGATCCACCGACTTGGAAATCCCTCTCCCGTCCCGCCAGCTGCAGTTTGGATCCCGATACCCGGTTATTACCGTGGTCCCGTCCCGATACCCGGTTCGCTACCGTGGTCCCGTTCCCGTTCCCGTATATTTATTATTGTATATATGATTTACGTTGAGTCTCCTCACCTTGTGTGACTGAGACCAACGTCCCGCTCTTGTCACTTCGGTGATAGAGGACTTAGCTTCTTGTGATTGCCATCTTGCCAGTTCCCGATTCCTTGGACACCCGACATGGTTTATATTGCTTACTTGTTTTCAGATAAATGATTCATTGCTTTTATGAAAGTTGTTATTTAGATAAGTGTTAATGCTCTCTATTGTAAATTCAGTCACTATTATATTGTTTTATGTCCTTTGCACACGTACATGTTTTACATGAATGCCGGTTGGGTGAATACCCGTGCTTTTACATATGGTTCTAACGATAGATGGTTTTGCTAGAGTTATAGGATTACACATGTTTTAAAATGAATACCCGAGTTATTAAATGTCCATGCTTTGGAATGCGTTTTAAATGACACTCGTTTTGTTAGATCCCGATGTTTATACATGTTTTAAGTGAATACCCGAATTGCTAAACATTCGTGCTTTGTTTTAAATGACCCTTGTTCTGCCAGATCACTATGTTTATACCGGTTTCAAATGAATACCCGATTTGTTAAATATCCCTGTTTTGAAATATGTTTTAAATGACACGTGTTTTGTCAGGTTTCTATGTTTATACCTTTTTCAAATGATTACCCGAGCTATTTAACATCCATGCTTAAGAATATGTTTTAAATGACACGCGTTTTGCCAGATCCCTATGTTATACCTGTTTTAAAGGAATACCCGATCTGTTGAAGATCCATGCTTTGAAATATGTTTAAATGAACGTGGTTTTGCCAAACTTCCACATTCATACATGTTTTCCACGAACACCCGATTGTCAAATATCTATGCTTTTATAGATGATGTAAATGAACATATGCTTTATTAGATCTTCCTGTTTTAACCATGTTTGAAAAGAATACATGTTTTGTCCGAGATTCCTGAGTTTTCACCCGTTTAATTATATGCAGCATTTTGAGCAAATAGCATGATTTATCATTTGTATTATTATTCGCTATATTGTGTTCTTTTCATCCACCTGCCAGACCGTCGTGTCTGACCCACTACTTTTGGTACTCAGGTTCAGATTTCTTCACCCCGAGTTGAGTGTTTTTGGTTGGCTGTGGAGCCATGCCTTGCAGGTTGTTTTGTCGGCTATGTCATGCAGACATTGAGCTTGACATCGGAGCTACGTCACATTTGGGTAGTAGTTTATAGCCTATTTTTGTATGGCTTTTGTTAGCCTTTTCCTTGGGATTCTTAATTAATGTACATTGATAATTATAACTTGAACATATTTGGGAATGTAATATCATGTTACTGTCAGCTCTGTAATTTATTGTGATGGTTTACTCCAGTCTGATATGATTATTGATATGATAGCTATATGCTAAAGGTTGAGTGCGATACGGAATCCGATGGCCACGGACTCCGGGTCGCAACGCCACAAATGCTTCCGCAAAATATTCAGAATGTGTTGTCTTCACACACGTGGATCTTGGGAGAAGTAAAATATATTTATGCTTAATCCCATCTCCCGCCCCCGAGGTCCTGGTTCGGGGGCGTCACACTTTTACTTAAATATCTTCACAACCAGTGATGAGAATGGGCATCTCATCTGACAAGGTTGCAGCACTTTGATCACTATGAGATGTGTGATTTGTCTCGATCATCGGAATGTAAGATTCTGGATCATGGTGCAGGTACATTGGATGTATTGAAGGACCATGAGATGCACCTTATATACACTGTCTTTACTTTAAGGTCTGCTCTCATAATTCCCTAGCAATACGCTCATAATCCTGAGACATTAATGAACTCAAGTTTCTATCTATTCACTTGCTTTGAATCACAAATGAGTGAGGCCAATTGTAGGTCAACACCTCGGTGATTTGAGTACGTGGTAGTAGAGTTGTGGGAACATTCAATGGTCAAGATGGAATCTATCTTTAATATCCCCTTGTGCCAATTAATGGATTTATCATTGGTAAGTGCACACCCATTCCAAATGGATCGGTACCAAATGATCACTATAATTAATTGGGGCTCAAGGATAATAAGATATGGATCTATTTTGGTGGACAGGCCCAATTGATCCATGGATATAGATGGAGGGGCCTACTTGTGCTTATTGGGAAGTTTAGAGTCTTCAATGTAATATATTCCTAAGACTAGAGTGCAATTGCATTTATATAGTGGAGTTATTTGCAGTTAACTGTGGGCCCGGATTGTACATGAGATGTGGGGTCACGTGTCCCAGTTGGAGCCAGCTTTCTAACGAATCCCTAGTGGTCCCCACGCTAGCCCAAGATATTAGAAAGATACTAATTATAGTAGAACTCTAAAAGGAAATAGAAAGTTACTATTTCTATTTGAAGTAAGATTTCTAATAGTGGTAATAGTAAGTTACTAATTATTAATGGAAGTGAGACTTCTATTTTAATTAGAAAAGCAGAAAGTCACTAATTATATTTGAAGTGAGACTTCTAATTGTGATTTAGTAAGCAACTAATTATTATGGATGTAAGACTTCTATTTCAATAAGTAAGAGGAGGTTGCTTAAGATATATAAAAGGAGAAAGAGAGGAGGTTTGGACGTCCAATGCAATAATCCCACCTAGGGATTCACGCCCATCCTCTTTCTTCCTCTCTTGTGCAAGTTGTTGCACATCTCTTCCCTCTTCTACTTCTCTTCTAGTTTCCTTTATGGTTTTCTAATGGAGATTCCACCATCTTCTTGAGAAAAGAGAATCTGATACGGGTCATAGCGTGGAAGATCAAAAGGTGTTGGTGTTTATGATTTGTTCAGTGAAAGTGTTCATCATCAAAGAAAGAGATCAACTTCTCCATTAGAGCACTACCAAGCTCCAAAGGTATAATCTACATCCTTGTATATTGTAGATTTCGTGGTTGCATGTTTCGGTGTTGTTTTTCTATCTTCTAGATAGGATATATTGTTGTACATGATTTATGAGTTTGAGGGATTGCATCCTGAATTGGGTTTTTGTTGCCTTTTAGATAGTTGATCCCTGCATCAAGTGGGTCAAAAGTTTTTGAACCCTATCTGAATGGCCCACTTATTTTCCAACAATTGGTATCAGAGCCATACCTCATCTCTAATCATTTTAGATCAGCGATCTAGATCTAATCTTTGCATGAGATGCGAAGAGGATAGACCTAGGGCTATGTAAGGATCTGTTATGATTGGGTTTCTTTAATTTATGTAGTAAATCCATGTTTGGATAGTCACAAAAGGGTTTAATTATGATGGAAGGATGGTAGGATGCCATTGAGAGCCTTCAAAAGTGTTTTGGAAGTGTTTGGACTCGAATTGAAAAAACCCAATTTTCTGCCTTCGTCAAGCGGGTCGACCTGGCCTCGTGCTCGGTCGACCGGGTGCCTGTAGGGTCGGTCGACCGAGCCCTCTGGGCGGTCGACCGAGAACACAGGATCACTTTATTATTTGATTCGGTTTTTTGGTCCTGGGGACCAGCCCCCGAACCCCCGCCGGGGGCGCTGCCCCCTGGGCCCCTCGAGCTGACCGGTCAGCTCATCCCCGCCGGGGGACACCCCCGGACCCCCTCTGCGAAGTGCATATATTAAAAGGGCGGCTACCTTTAGCAACTTGTTTTTCCATTGTGGTTTGGTAACCTGGTTTATGAGATGCTTTGTTGTATGAGATACTAGCTTGCAGGTGATAATGTCCTCTCCATATGGCCCACAAGTCTTTTACTTTCTTTTTATGGTTATTGGTTTATTTGAGGCTAAGTGTAAAGGGCATCATGGTTTCCTTGGTTTCCCGTGAAAGGGCAAGGCATGGTGAATTTCCCTATAGCCCTTTTATTCCCATGTTTAGATTACCATGTAAGTCTCATAATTGAGGCATAGGAATTTATGTAATTTTTCTAAATTTGTAAATTCTAGCGATGTCCGAGACGGGGAAGGAAAGTAAAGTTGGACTCCTAATCAAAGAGTTTGAAGATTACTAGAAGCCTTTTGGTGATGCCCAAAGAGTTTGAGGAATCCCAAAGTTTTGGAAAGTCTAGAAGTCCAAGAAGTCTATTCCGCTTGGGCCATGTGGAGGAGAGGACTCGTTTCTAATTTTAGCATTTTCTATTTATGAATGTCTGCTTAATTTAGAATGTTTCCAAATTTGATGCAAACATAGCAAGTTACTAAAATTGGTCAAATCAAATTAATTTTTGGAAAGAGTTCTAATTAGTGTTGATGACCCATGAGATGGACACATTGGTAACACTAATTTAAGAAACTGGACTTTCCTAAAAATAACTTGACTTGGAACCAATCTTTGATCATATCATGAGATGATTTGATGTTCATATATATATATATATATGTGGGCCCTAATACCTTACATGGAAATCCTGAATTCTAAAATATTAAGTGGGAGCGGGGCATTTAAATTTAGAAATCCCCATGGTTTTCCACATAGGTCCATTGTAAGGAAAGTATTAGCCTCGCGCCATCTTGAGAATGGTCGTTCCCCATGGAGGGCTTTTACTTGTCTGGTTACTAGATATGGATCTCCTATGGATAGTGTTGGTGAGACGGGGCAGGGGCCCACTCCCCAAGGAGGAGCTCCTCTCAACGGTTATCATACAATGCTAGTTGGTGGGTCACACTTAACTAAAACAGTGATGTAGTATCCCCAAGGATTTGCCTCATTTATTTTAGAAACCGAAGCTAATCGGGAGTCATTCATTATTTGGTATGAGATACCTAGATAATAATGAATGAAGGGGATCACGGAAAGATAGTCTTAATCCTAATTTTGACCAACTTTGATCCGCACCAATCTAGGTGGTATTCGCACTCCCCAAGGAGGCATACCCCGGGAATTGGGATTCCGATGTATTCTGAATTTAGTAGAATACACCTGAATTCTGATGTATTCTGGTTATGAGGATTCAATATAAATTTGGTAGAATACTAAACCCTAATGTCATTTAAATAAATTAATAGAATGTATGGTTATGTGCTACAGTATTTTAAGCATGAATATGAATACTTTCAATCCACTTGCGATCATCCTCAACCAGAATAAGTTGATGGAATCCAACTTTATAGAATGGAAAAGGACCCTGGATATTATCCTGACAGCTTCAGGATGCAAATATGTCCTTACCATACCCTCCCTTACTGAGCCTGGGCTTCATGCACCCCAGTATGAAAAGGACCTTTACACCAAATGGACAAAAGACAATGAGGTAGCCAGATGTTTTATACAGGCATCCATGTCTAGTGTTTTACAACACCAACATCAATCCTATAAGTCAGCATACGATATTATATCGAACTTGTTAGGGATTTTGTATTTGCAATTTGATGGATGCATTAACATTTGAGCATCATTTGATTCACACACTTGCATTGTTTTAGAAAATCTTGAAATCTTGATTTTCACATGCATTGATTTATAGACTTGTAGAAGTATTGATTTATGCATGTTTTGTTTTTAATCTTGGATGCAATTGTATTTGAAAAGAGTTTTATCAAATCAAGCAAGCCATTGGTTTTAAAGTTTCGAATCTTTTTGGCTTTTTATGTTTCATGTTTTAAAACCCTTAGAATGATTTAAAACATGTTTTTCAAGCTTGATTTAATATAGCCCAAAAAGTTCCCCCAAGAAAAACCTTCAAATATGCTCTTTTGGGGAATTTTTGGTACCAAGGGGGGCCGGTCGACCGGCCACACAGCAGGTCGACCGTGGTAAAGTGCCGTTGGCTCTTCCAACGGTCATTTTTCTGACCGTTTGAAGGCCAGGTCGACCATGCACTCGCAGAAACCCACTTTTTGGGTATAAATACAAGTTCATTCCTTTTCAAAAGTTGGAGCTTTTGAAGACTCTTTTGAGGTGCTTTGAGACAAAGAAAAGGGGAGGAACTAAGAGAGACCAAAGAATCATTTGGAGAGCTAAAGCTTGGATTAATGAAGTTAAATCTCTAAGTAAGCTCTACCTCTTTTAATCATAGTTTATATGCTTTGTTTAAGTTATTGGTAAATGATTTTGAGCATGATAACTATGAAGTGTTGAATCCATTCTTCTCTTAATCTTTGATCTAATTAAGATTGGATTCTTCACTTTGTTTTCAATCCAAGTTGTTTTTAATTCTTCCTTAATCATGCTTCGCCTAAATCTATGATTTCTTTTATATAGCATGATTCATTTTCTTGGTTGAAACATTACTTGTTGTTTTCATTCATTTAAACCTTAGTCAAATTTATTTGTTTTTGAAAACAACATTGTACATGCATCACATGTTCTAAGTTAGTCATTTTCATACAACTTGTGAAGCTCTTGATTTTCATGTCATTAACAAGTTGATTTTCATACATGTGATTTGCATTAGACTTCAATCAAATCTTTTATGAGCTTTAAACTTTGAATTGCTTTAAGCAATATATTAATTGAGCCTTTTTTTTTAACTTGATTGAAGTTATCACACACACATCAAGAGCATACACATTTACATTCATTTAGTGTTTGTGTGAGTTTGTTATTCACTTTCATATCCGCCTATTTTAGAGGCAATTCATTTGTGCTTTAATTGTATCTCTTAGAGTGTTCTTTTGTGAAGACACCTTCTTAGAGAAATCTTCATTTGTAAAGGTTATTGCTTAGCCTAAGAAAAGCATTGTGTAAAGGTTATTGCTTAGCCTAAGAAAAGCATCTTGTAAAGGTTATTGCTTAGCCTAGAAAAACACATTGTAAAGGTTGTTGTTTAGCCTAGAAAAACAACTTTGTAAGGGCTATTGCTTAGCCTATTGAAAAGCATAAATAGTGGAAATCTGGTGGGATGATTAGATCACAAGCCGGTAGTGGATGTAGGCATTGAGGCCGAACCACTATAAATCATTGTGTGGTGGTGAATGTGTTGTGGTGATTGTTTTAGCTTCCGCATATTGTTTATTTTTCACCATTTGTGACTAGTTTAATTTAAAGAAGTTAAAATTTGTCTAAATTGGTCACTTATTGTAGCTCACCCTATTCACCCCCCCCCCTCTAGGGTTAGATCCCAGGACTTTCAATTGGTATCAGAGCCTCGTGCTCTATCTTGTAGGATCAAGTGTTTGGAACTCTTGATTAGGTGTAAAAACCTAGAGTCAAAACCCTAGAGTTGTGCTTACACGAAAATCATTAGGATGGATTCCACTATGATAGATAGTTTAGATTCTTGTGTCGATTCTTCTAGACCCCTCCTTCTTCCTTCTATTAGAGATTCAAACTCTCAAACTAATGAATCTCAATGTTGTGACGCCCCGGAGTCCCACATCGACTATAGAGAGGAAAGTGAATGGGGTTATATGTAAAGTTTACACCCTTACCTTGCATGAGGCCTTTTAAAACCGTGTGGCCCCTGAAAACGTAAGAACTCCGAAGTTAAGCGTGCTCTGGCGGGAGCAGTACTAGGATGGGTGACCTCCTGGGAAGTCCTCGCTCGTGTACGCGGGCCAAAGCGGACAATATCATGCATGCGTGAAGGGTGGGGCGTTACAAATGGTATCAGAGCCGACTCTCGACTAGTTCGAGTGTGGGTCCCCTGCCGTGGTCTGGTGCAAGTGGGCGGGTCTCCATGTGGGTGGGCCAAGAGGGCTAGCAGGCTACAGGGACTGGCAGGCTACTGCACGGGGACGTGCAACCCTAAGGGGGGTGGAATGTGATGCCCTAGAGTCCCACATCGACTATAGAGAGGAAAGTGAATGAGGTTATATGTAAAGTTTACACCCTTACCTTGCATGAGGCCTTTTAAAACCGTGCGGCCCCGGAAAACGTAAGAACTCTGAAGTTAAGCATGCTTGGACGGGAGCAGTACTAAGATGGGTGACCTCCTGGGAAGTCCTCGCTCGTGCACGTGGGCCAAAGCGGACAATATCATGCATTCGTGAAGGGTGAGGCGTTACAAATGTGACATAAAAGAAGAAGATTATAATGAAAATGAAGAAGATCTTCAACAAGCCTTTGAGGAATTATATGAATTATCCTTAAAGCTTGAAAAGAATAACAAAAAGTTAAGAGAAGAATCTAAAAGACTAAACAAAGAACTAGTCTCTTCAAAAGATGAACTTAGAGAGAAAGAAGAAGTAATACAATGTCTAGACTCTAAGTTCATGATCTCTTTAAATAACTTATCTAATATCAAAGATGAACTAAATGAATTAAAGATAGGAAATGATGATCTTAAAAGGAAAATTTAAATCTAAGAGATCTATTAAAAAGGCAAGAGAAAGACTTTATCAATTTAGAATCCAAGTTGACAATTTCCATGGAAAACATGTCAAATGTTCAAAGTAAGTTAAAAACCTTAGAACTTGGATCTAATGTTGTTAATGAACTTAATTTCTAATTAAAACTTGTCAATGAAGAGCTAATCAAATATAAGGAAATTGAAAATGATCTTTTAAAAGTCAAAAATGAAAATTCAGTCCTTATAACCAAAGTCACTCAACTTGAAGGATATAAACAAAAGTATGAGTGCAAGTTTACCCAAAGTGAAGAGAGACTTGAAAAGTTATTTAAATTGGGTAAACCTCATGGAGATAGGACGGGTCTTGGTTTTAATAAGTATACTTCACATGACCCTAAATTCACCAACACTTTTGTGAAAGGTGAGTCCTTTTTCTCTAGCACTCTTTCTCCTTTGCCCAAAACTAAATGTATTTATTGTGGCATTGAAGGGCATTTTAGGTTTGAGTGCAAATTAAGAAGAAGCCATGTGTCTAAACCCATCTTTGAACCCAAAAAGGTAGAATCTAAATCTATGAAGGGTAAGACACTAAAAATCAAAGAAGACTCCAAAAAGATTAAACAAGTTAAATCAATTAAAATGGAGTCTCCTAAAATAGATTCTAAAAAGTTTAAACAAGTTAAACCAAGTTTAAAAGAATCTATAAACAAAAAGCTTCTCAATCTATCTCCCTTATATCAACCCATGAAAGAACTTTTGAATAAAGTAACAAAGTTAAATTTAAAATTCGAAAGTCAAATAAAGGGAGAATATAAAAAGAAAAGAAAAATGAACAAATCCCCAAAGAAACAAACTCACCAACATCAAAAGACTAATCACCAATCTAAGCTAAATTTAGTAAAATCTAAATATCATGGTGATAAGTTCAAATTGAAAATTTATCAAGTCAAATCTCCTATAGTTGGTGGGACTTCCAAACTAGACCTCAAAGTTCAACCCTCTCAAGACCTTAGGTGGATTCCTAAAGTTAGACACTTAGACAAGCCTTAAGGCCTTGAACCTCATTGACCAACCTATCCTTTTTAGTTAAATCTTTTTGTTGGTCATGTTGCATTTGCATTTTGTTTCTATATAGTTACATTTATTAAAATGCATTGTTTCTTTATAATCAATTGATTTTGTTTTCATGCACCATTCTAAGTTACATTTCATGGTTTTCAAAATCTTTTGATTACAATTTCATCATGTTAGATTTGCTTTTTGCACTCATTGAGTTACATGACTTGCATTGCATTTCTTTACATGATCAATTGATTGCGATTTCAAAAGCTTTCATAGCTAGATTATTCATGATCAATTGTTGTTGCAAAATCATTTGTGTAGATGTCATAGTAAGATTATTTGAACAAATGATTTGAATCAATTTAAGTTTTCCATGGATTTCTAAGTTATTCTTTAATATGGAAAATTATGGTTTTGAAAAAATCAACTTGTATGTGTTTCAAATAAGTTATAACTTTTAAAATACAATGTTGAAAATTGATCTTCAAAATCATTCTTTTTATGCTCATTGTTGGATTTTGTTTATCAAAATGATTTGAAGATTGTATGATTGGAAATGCTCTAAAACATCATTAGTTATAATCATCAAAGCATGTTCCATGATTCTCATTTCCTTTTTCTTTTGGTTACATCATCTTAGAAATGGAAATGAATGTTGTTTGCATCTTTGCTTATTTGTTTACATTCTTTTTATATGCAAATGTCTTTTGGTTCCATGTATGGTTGTGATCTTAATTACATGTGTAGAAACCATACTAGAACTCTCAAATCCATCCTCTATGCCTTATAGTAATTTCTTTTTGGATGGTTATGATGTTGATTCATGTATATTCTCTAAGTGATGTCATCCTTATACATGTTTCAACTTCATAGTAGTGATCTTGATCATATGAAACTCTTTGAAATCCATTCCTCGTATTTCTATCTGTTTGATGGATATCTTAGATGTTGAATTCATATGATTTTGACACTTTGAAAATTGCATGCATTTCCAAGTTATATCCTTTTGCATTGCAATTTACCTTGTTCATCACGATGCTCATTAGTTATATCTTTAAAAGTGATGAATATCCATTTATGTTGCTTGATGGAATTTTGTGTTTGTCACATCCTTGCTATTAATCATGTTGTCATATTCAATTGGTTTCATTTGGTATAATTTTCCATTTAGTTCATATCCAATTGATGTCTTATCTTGTGTATGTGATAGACCTTGTGTACATTGGATTGATCTTGATAATTATATGTTTTCATTCCATGTCACATTCCATTAGCATCATAAATTTCATGTTTGCCACCTCTCTTGCTCTTATTGGTATATCTCATGACCACCATGTTTATGTGTTCATAATATTGGTTGGTTATTAGTTGAGGTTGGCTTCATGTTTGAATTTCATTTCACTCATCTTGCACATTAATAGTCATATTTATTGATTGAATGAAATGATTTCAAAGCTTACATAGCATATGATTTTCATAGTTAAATTGATTGATGCTATGTTTAGTAAACCCCATATATCATGGATAGCTCTAATTTGGATTTATCTTAATAGTTATAATCTTTATAACTCCATTTTAGAGTGATTGTTTTAATAGTCCTATCCTTGAATCTCAATTGGTATTCTTTGTTTTTCCAAATGATATCCATGATCGATTTTCCCATTGACCTTGCTCTCTTTTGGTAATTTGATCATATTGTGCTTTCTAGTTAAACGAATTTAATCCTTTCCTTGAAGTTGACCCTCAATTGGTAAAACCATCTTCTTCTTGAACCTAAATAGTTATATCTGAAAGTCCGCTATGGATCCTAACCCTAGAGGGGGGGTGAATAGGGTGAGCTACAAGTATGACCAATTTCGAGCAATTTTAATTTCTAAAACTAAACTAGTCACATGTGATGATTAAACAAACAAGATGCGGAAGCTAATACAAAATCAATCACCACATAGCATGCACCACAACACCAATATTTATAGTGGTTCGGCCAACGTGCCTACATCCACTACCGGCTTGTGTCTCCAACACCCCACCGGATTCCACTAATTATGCTTTTTACTAGGCTAAGCAATAACCCTTACAAAGTTGTTTTTCTAAGGCTCAACAACAACCTTTACAAGATGCTTTTCAAGGTTAAGCAATAACCTATCAAGATGCTTTTCTTAGGCTAAGCAATAACCCTACAATATGCTTTTATTAGGCTAAGCAATAACCTTACAAGTTGCTTTTCTTAGGCTTAGCAATAACCTTTACAAATATAGATTTCTCAAAGAAAGTGTCTTCACAAAAGATCACTCTAAGAGATACAATTTTAGCTCAATGTAATTGCCTCTTAAAAATAGGCGGATTTGAAAGTTTAATACAAACTCACACAAACACTCTATGTATGCAAAAGATGTATGCTAATGAGGTGTGTGTGTGATGACTTCAATCAAGATTAAAAAGAAAGCTCAATCAATTTATGCTTAATGCAATTTGAAAGTTTAAGGCACAAAAAGATATGATTGAAGTTCTATGCAAATCACATGAATAATAAACAACTTGTTAATGACATGAAATTCAAAGAATCACAAGTTGTATGAAAAATAAAGTTTAAGAAAGCATGTGATTTGATAAGAGTGATTGCAAACTAATCTAATTTACCAAGAAAGATATTGAGCTTGCAAAACAACTCTTTAAGGACTTGAAATCATGCATAAATGAAAATACAAAGGATTTGAACATGCATGAATTTCATTTGTATGGAAATCAAAATAACTTAGAAGATGTACCTTTTAAAAACTCATGTATTTGATTTCCAAATTGCCCTCTAGCCTTTCCAACTTCTTCCCCTTTCTTTGGCTCCAAAATGCTCTCAAAAGTTCATGTGTCAAGCCTCGAAAAAGGTTGGAAATGAATGGACTTTATAGCCAAAAAGTGCCCAACGGCTAGTCCTCGGTCGACCTAGACACAGGTCTTGGTCGACCGAGAAAGCACAACGGTCATATTTCTGACCGTTGGCCTGAAACAGTTCAAAAACTGTCCAGGGGCCCTGCAGTGTCCTCGGTCGACCGAGACACAGGGCTCGGTCGACCGACGACACTGTCGGGCGAGTCCCTGGGCCAAAATTCCAACTTTTTCCATTTTCAAAGTTTTTCTTTGGTGGATCTTTTGGCCACTAAATCAAGCTTAAATAACATGTTTTAAGGTATTCTAAGATGTTTAAAAACATGAGAAACACAAAGCCTAAAGAGATTCACAAGATTAAAACCAAAGGCTAGCTTGATTTGAATACAACTCTTTTCAAATGAAATTGCATACAAAATGATTCTTTTTGTGAAGAATGTATGCAAGACTCAAACCTAAATACACAAGATGATTTTCCAAATGTAGTGCACAAGGAAATAGGTTTTCAAAAGAGTTTTGGGTTCTAAAACCAATGCATCCAAGTTTAAAACCAAAACATGCATAAAACAAAAGCTTTTCCAAATCTTAAAAGCTATGCATGGGTAAAACTAGATTTCAAGATATTTTAAATCAATGCATGTGTGTGAATTCAAATGATGCCAATATGCAAATGCATCCATCAAATTGCAAATACAAAAGACCTAACAATATCTTTGTCATAAGTTTGACAAAAGGAGAGAATGGATTGAGGGGGAGTGTAAATCTTCATAGGAAGTATTAGTTTTGATCAAATTGACAATTGGATTGACTTTGAACCCTTAGAGACTTCTTCCATACATGATAACCTGTTATGAATTTCATTTTCGATTTCTTTTGTTAACAGGTGCTTCTAAAGGTATTTTCCTTGTTTCATGTGTGTAGGTACCTTTGCAATTTAATGTCAAAGGGGGAGAGAGCATTCATGTTCTCTAAAGGGGAAGAGAATGTCCAAGCTTCCTAAGGGGAGATATTGTATGATCTTCTGCAGGGGGAGAGAATGCATATCTTGCCAAAGGGAGAGAGTGGCATGGTCAAAGGGGGAAAGCTATTAGAAGAAAGAAAGCTTGGAGCTAAAGAAGATGCTTGGCCATAGAGAGGAAGATGAAGAGAAAGCTTGAAGATTGATCAAGCACCAAGCATCAAGAAGATTGAAGAAAAAGCCCAAGAGCCCAAGCTAAGAGAAGAAGCATCCAAGAAGATTTCAAGTCTTGTCCAGCTTAGGGGAAGCTGAAGACTTGGTGTGTAATTTCAGTGATGAGTAAGTTGCCATCAAATTGCAAAGGGGGAGATTGTTAGGGATTTTGTATTTGCAATTTGATGGATGCATTAACATTTGATCATCATTTGATTCACACACTTGCATTGTTTTAGAAAATCTTGAAATCTTGATTTTCACATGCATTGGTTCCTAGACTTGTAGAAGTATTGATTTATGCATGTTTTGTTTTTAATCTTGGATGCAATTGTATTTGAAAAGAGTTTTATCAAATCAAGCAAGCCATTGGTTTTAAAGTTTCGAATCTTTTTGGCTTTTTATGTTTCATGTTTTAAAACCCTTAGAATGATTTAAAACATGTTTTTCAAGCTTGATTTAATATAGCCCAAAAAGTTCCCCCAAGAAAAACCTTCAAATATGCTCTTTTGGGGAATTTTTGGTCCCAAGGGGTCGACCTGCTGTGTGGGCCGGTCGACCGGCCACACAGCAGGTCGACCGGGGCAAAGTGCCGTTGGCTCTTCCAACAGTCATTTTTCTGACCGTTTGAAGGCCAGGTCGACTGAGCACTCGTAGAAACCCACTTTTTGGGTATAAATACAAGTTCATTCCTTTTCAAAAGTTGGAGATTTTGAAGACTCTTTTGAGGAGCTTTGAGACAAAGAAAAGGGGATGAACTAAGAGAGACCAAAGAATCATTTGGAGAGCTAAAGCTTGGATTAATGAAGTTAAATCTCTAAGTAAGCTCTACCTCTTTTAATCATAGTTTATATGCTTTGTTTAAGTTATTGGTAAATGATTTTGAGCATGATAACTATGAAGTGTTGAATCCATTCTTCTCTTAATCTTTGATCTAATTAAGATTGGATTCTTCACTTTGTTTTCAATCCAAGTTGTTTTTAAATCTTCCTTAATCATGCTTCGCCTAAATCTATGATTTCTTTTATATAGCATGATTCATTTTCTTGGTTGAAACATTACTTGTTGTTTTCATTCATTTAAACCTTAGTCAAATTTATTTGTTTTTGAAAACAACATTGTACATGCATCACATGTTCTAAGTTAGTCATTTTCATACAACTTGTGAAGCTCTTGATTTTCATGTCATTAACAAGTTGATTTTCATACATGTGATTTGCATTAGACTTCAATCAAATCTTTTATGAGCTTTAAACTTTGAATTGCTTTAAGCAATATATTAATTGAGCCTTTTTTTTTAACTTGATTGAAGTTATCACACACACATCAAGAGCATACACATTTACATTCATTTAGTGTTTGTGTGAGTTTGTTATTCACTTTCATATCCGCCTATTTTAGAGGCAATTCATTTGTGCTTTAATTGTATCTCTTAGAGTGTTCTTTTGTGAAGACACCTTCTTAGAGAAATCTTCATTTGTAAAGGTTATTGCTTAGCCTAAGAAAAGCATTGTGTAAAGGTTATTGCTTAGCCTAAGAAAAGCATCTTGTAAAGGTTATTGCTTAGCCTAGAAAAACACATTGTAAAGGTTGTTGTTTAGCCTAGAAAAACAACTTTGTAAGGGCTATTGCTTAGCCTATTGAAAAGCATAAATAGTGGAAATCCAGTGGGGTGATTAGATCACAAGCCGGTAGTGGATGTAGGCATTGAGGCCGAACCACTATAAATCATTGTGTGGTGGCGAATGTGTTGTGGTGATTGTTTTAGCTTCCGCATAATGTTTGTTTTTCACCATTTGTGACTAGTTTAAGTTAAAGATGTTAAAATTTGTCTAAATTGGTCACTTATTGTAGCTCACCCTATTCACCCCCCCCCCCCCTCTAGGGTTAGATCCTAGGACTTTCAGAACTTAAAGGAGATGTTTACGGACCAGGTTAGACCTGCCAGGCAAGCTGCTATGAAGGTGTTGATAAACACTAAGATGGCTGAGGGAACGCCAGTACAAAAACATTTGTTGAAAATGAGTCTCGTAGTAAATGAGTTAGATGTACTGGGTGTTACAATTGATAAAGAATCGCAGATTGACATGATCTTTCAACCACTACCGGATTCTTTGAATCATTTCGAGATCAATTATAATAAATTGGAAATGACCATAGTTGAGTTGTCTCGCCAGCTGGTAGTGACTGAGGAAATCATGAAGAAAGAGTAAAATTCCCTCATGACAGAAAAGTCATTTGCTAGGACCAAGCCGAAAGGTAAAGACCGAGATAGCAAGAAGAAATCAGTCATCAAGGGTCTTAAGGTGGAGAATGGTTCTACTAGTAGTATGGCCAAGGCTAAGGGTACAAGAGTAAAAGGAAAGTGTTTCCATTGTGGTAAGACAGGACATTGGAAAAGAAATATTCCAGAATATCTGTCTAAGAAGAAGACCTCAGGTATGATTGAGTCACTTATTTCTGAAGTTAGTTTTGCAATTGGTACTTCAAAATCCTGGTGTATGGACTCCGGGGCAACTTATCACATATGTAATTCGTTACAGGGGTTCAAGGAAACCAGGAGGTTCAGTGATGGAGAAATCATTGTCAACCTAGGATCTGATGCTAAAGCAGAGGCTGTTTCAGTGAGAGTTATTACATTATGTTTTTCAAATGATAAATTGGTTTTGTCAGACACGTTATATGTACCGTCTTTACGGAGGAATTCAATTTCAGTTTCTAGTATGGTGAATAAGAGTTATTTTATTACTCTTGGTACTGAAATTGTCATAAAGAGATACGGTACTTTTATGTATTCTGACAAGGTAATCGATGAAATTTATTTGTTAATCCCACAATGTATGAGATACATGATACTGAAACAATTAATAGACCATCATTAAAGAGGAAATCACCTTCATCTAATCCAACAAAACTTTGGCACTTGAGGCTAGGTCATATAAACCTAAATAGGATTGACAGGCTAGTGAAATATGGCATCTTGCCTTCATTGGTGGTAGAACCAATGCCTGTCTGCGAGTCCTGTCTGGAAGGTAAAATGACCAAAAGGCCCTTTGTCATCAAAGGGCAATAGGGCCAAAGATTTGTTGGAATTAGTGTATACTGATGTGTGTGGACCCATTAAGGGCCAGAGGAGGATATCTCTCCGATGATTTTATGGGATACTTATCAGAAAATGGGATTTTATCCCAGTTGTCTGCTCCTGGTATGCCTCAACAGAACGGAGTAGCAGAAATAAGGAATCAGACTCTTTTAGATATGATTAGGTCTATGCTGAGTTTTTCAGGATTACCTATATCCTTTTGGGGAAACGCCTTGGATACTGCGATGTACATACTAAACCTCGTACCATCTAAGTCTATACCTAAGACTCCCCGATAGTTGTGGTCCGGGCGAAAGCCTAGTCTACAACATTTGCACATTTGAGGTTGTCCGGCACATGTGCTAAAGGTTAAGACGGATCAGTTGGAAGCGAAGTTGGAAGTATGCACGTTTGTAGGATATCCTAAATGAACTAAAGGTTGGTTATTCTATAATCCCAGAGAGCAGAAAGTGATGGTGAGCACTAATGCGGTTTTTCTGGAGGAAGATTATATGATAGACCGGAAATCTTTAGAAAAGGTGATCTTGGAAGAAATTCAAGAGCAAACAATTCCAAATCCTAGTATGACCGAACCTGAGGAAGAAGCGCCCTTACCGGACCCAGTAGTTACACCAGTGCCTCGTCATAGTGGGAGGATTGTCAGACCCCCTGATAGGTTCTCGTTCTTGGGAGAGTCTTATGAGGCAATCCCGGAAGAACTGGAATATGATCCCTGTAACTATGATGAAGCAATTAATGACATAGATTCGGGACGTTGGCAAGATGCTATGAAAGCTGAGATGGAGTCTATGTACTTTAATCAGGTCTGGACACTTGTGGACTTGCCTGCCAATATCAAACCTATTGGGTGTAAGTGGGTCTACAAGAGAAAGAGAGGATTAGATGGAAGAGTTGAGACCTTTAAGGTCAAGCTTGTTGTGAAAGGATATACTCAGAAAGAAGATATCGATTATGAGGAAACCTTCTTGGCAGTAGCCATGCTCAAGTCCATCCGGATACTCTTAACCATTGCGGCTCATCTTGATTACGAGATTAGGCAAATGGATGTCAAGACGGCATTTCTCAACGGTCATCTTGAGGAAGACATCTTTATGATGCAGCCAGACGGTTTTATAGCTAAACAACCAAAAGTAAAGAGTTTGCAACATGTAGATGTCCATTTATGGACTGAAGCAAGCATCTCGAACCTAGAACATTCGTTTTGACTAAGCAATCAAGTCAGTTGATTTTTGTCAAAATCCGGATGAGTCATGAGTGTACATGAAAAGTGAAGGAGGCAGGGTAATTTTTCTAGTCGACGACATCCTTCTCCTAGAGAGTGGTATATGGATGTTGTCAATAGTAAAAGGTTTAGTTGGCTAAGACTTTTGATATGAAGGACTTGGGAGAAGCCAGCCACATCCTAGGGATCAAACTCCATTGAGACCGGATAAATAGGATGATAGGCTTATCCCAATATGCGTACATAGATAAGGTGCTGATACGGTTTGCTATGCAAGACTCCAAGAAAGGTATTACACCTTTTAGGCATGGAGTGCACCTTTCCAATGGATCAGTGTCCCAAGACACCTGAGGAAAAGAAGCAGATGAGGTCGATACCATACGATTCGGGTGTTGGTAGCCTCATGTATGCTATGCTATATACTATACCAGATATCTGTCATGCATTGGGCTTAGTCAGTAGATATCAATCTAACCCAGGTCCTAACCATTGGACTGTTGTAAGATGTGTTCTCAAATCCTTGAGAATGACTAAATATTACATGTTGATTTACGGCAGTAATGAGTAGGTTATATAGATACTGACTTCCAGTCGGATAAGGACTCCAAGAAATCAACTTCTGGGTATGTATTTATGTTGTAGCTGCTTGAGAAGCAGCCAAAGAAGTAGATTGGCTCAATAGATTCCTTATGGAACTTGGAGTGGTGCTTTTGGCAGGACAGCCGCTCACAGTTTACTATGACAACGGCAGGGCAGTCGATAAGTCCAAGGAACCCAAGAGCCAAAAGCATGTACAGAGGTTATAACAAATGGTAAGAGAGATTGGGCAAAGAAGTGATACTGCTATCACCTAGATAGACTCTGCAGACAATCTAGGAGATCCCTTTACTAAGCCTTTGAGTACCAAAGTCTTTGGGCAGTAGGTAGATGGGATCTGCATGAGATGCAACCCTGACTAGCAATGAGCCCAAGTGGGAGATTGTTAGTTTTATGGTCTCAATACCAGTAAATGATGGATAAATTGATTAATTTCTTTCTTTATCAATATATATTATTGCTTTCCTTTCATGAGATGAATGGTGTTTTATTACTTGTTTGCCCATAACTAATACGAATGACATAATGGTTCATGAGATGAACCGGAGTCCACAAGTATACTAGATGTAATACATGTGTGTGGATGAGATCCATATACAGGAGACATGTATTGCAAATCTTATACTTAAATATCTTCACAACCAGTGATGAGATTGGGCATCTCATCTGACAAGATTACAACACTTTGATCACTATGAGATAGTGTGATTTGTCTCGATCATCAGAATGGAAGATTCTGGACCATGGTGCTAGTACATTGGATGTATTGAAGGACCATGAGATGCACCTTATATACACTGTCTTTACTTTAAGGCATGCTCTCATAACTCCCTAGCAATAGGCTCATAATCTTGAGACATTAATGAACTCAAGTTTCTATCTATTCATTTGCTTTGAGTCACCAATGAGTGAGGCCAATTGTAGGTCAACACCTCGGTGATTTGAGTACGTGGTAGTAGAGCTGTGGGAACATTCAATGGTCAAAATGGAATCTATCTTTAATATCCCCTTGTGCCAATTAATGGATTTATCATTGTTAAGTGCGCACCCATTCCAATTAAGAGTTAATTGGATCGGTACCAAATGATCACTACAATTAATTGGGGCTCAAGGATAATAAGATATGGATCTATTTTGGTGGACAGGTCCAATTGATCCATGTATATAGATGGAGGGGCCTACTTGAGGTTATTGGGAAGTTTAGGGTCTTCATTGTAATCTATTCCTAAGACTGGAGTGCAATTGCATTTATATAGTGGAGTTATTTGCAATTAACTGTGGGCCCGGATTGCACATGAGATGTGGGGTCGCGTGTCCCAATTGGAGCCAGCTTTCTAAGGAATCCCTAGTGGTCCCCATGCTAGCCCAAGATATTAGAAAGATACTAATTATAGTAGAACTCTAAAAGGAAATAGAAAGTTACTATTTCTATTTGAAGTAAGACATCTAATAGTGGTAATAGTTGTTGGTATATGTTTGCCTTCCAGACAGGTTTCAAAACTTTTGACCCACTTAATGCAGGGATCAATTGTCTAGAATGCAACAAACCCAATCCAGGATGCAATTCCCTCAATCTCATAGCCATGTACAACAACAAACACTATCTAGAAGATAGAAATAAGCACATAAACATGCAATCACGAAATCCACAACATACAAGGATGTAGATATACCTTTGGAGCTTTGTTGTGCTCTAATGGAGGATTTGATTTCTTTACTTTGCACAACACCAAAAACAGGAAATTGGAACGGAAAAGCGTTCCTAATCCTTCCGTTCCTAATCAGTTAAAGTGTTCCAATTTCCTGTTTTTGGAACGGATTAATGGATTAGGAACGGTTGGTACCAAATTGGAACGCTTTTGGAACGGAAAAGCGTTCCTAATCCTTCCGTTCCTAATCCGTTAAACCGTTCCTAAAGCGTTCCAATTTCCTATTTTTGGTGTAGTGGTGGTGATGAACAACTTCACAATCCAAATCAGAATCTTCAACTCCTTTTGATCTTCCAACGCTATATCCCGTATTAGATCTCTTTTCTCAAGAAGATGGTGGAATCCTCAAGAGAAAACCCTACTAGTAACTCTAAGGAACCAAAGGTGAAAGAGAGAGGAACTTTGAGAGGAAGATGACTTGTACAACTCTTGCACAAGGGGGCTGAAAGTGCTCCTATTATTATTCACGAATTTGAGAGGAGTATTCCTCTATTTATAGCCTTCCGCAACTCCTCTTTTCCTATTTGAAATAGAAGTTTAACTCTCATTCCAAATTAGTAAACATCTCCCTTACTAATTAAAATAGAAGTCCTACTTCCATTATTAATTAGTAGCTTACCATTACCACTATTAGAAGTCTCACTTCTAATAGAAATAGTAACCTTCCTTTTAGAGTTCAAGTAGAATTAGTATCTTTCTAATAAATTGGGCTAGCGTGGGGACCACTAGGGATTCCTTAGAAAGCTGGCTCCAACTGGGACACGCAACCCCACATCTCATGTGCAATCCGGGCCCAGTGTTAATTGCAAATAACTCCACTATATAAATGCAATTGCACTCCAGTCTTAGGAATAAATTACAATGAAGACCCTAAACTTCCTCAGTACACAAGTAGGCCCCTCCATCTATATCCATGGATCAAATGGACCTGTCCACCAAATTAGATCCATATCTTATTATCCTTGAGCCCCAATTAATTATAATGATCATATGGTACTGATCCAATTAACTCTTAATCGGAATGGGTGCGCACTTACCAATGATAAATCCATTAATTGGCACAAGGGGATATTAAAGATAGATTCCATCTTGACTATTGAATGTTCCCACAGCTCTTCTATCAAGTACCCAAATCACCGAGGTGTTGACCTACAATTGGCCTCACTCATTGGTGACTCAAAGCAAATGAATAGATAGAAACTTGAGTTCATTAATGTCTCAGGATTATGAGCCTATTGCTAGGGAATTATGAGAGCAGACCTTAAAATAAAGACAGTGTATATAAGGCGCTTCTCATGGTTCTTCAATACATCCAATGTACCAGCATCATGATCCAGAATCTTCCATTCTGATGATCGAGATAAAACACACTATCTCATAGTGATCAAAATGCTGCAACCTTGTCAGATGAGATGTCCAATCTCATCACTGGTTGTGAAGATATTTAAGTATAAGATTTGTAATACATATCTCCTGTATGTGGATCTCATCCATGCACATGTATTACATCTAGTATACATATGGACTCCGATTCATCTCATGAACCATTATGTCATTTGTATTAGTTATGTGCAAGTATATAAAACACCATTCATCTCATGAAAGGAAAAGCATGAATTGTATTGATGAATAAAGAAATTAATCTATTTATTACATCATATACCCTTGGTATTGAGACCATAAACTAACAATAGTAAGTTACTAATTATTAATGGAAGTGAGACTTCTATTTTAATTAGAAAAATAGAAAGTTACTAATCATATTTGAAGTGAGACTTCTAATTGTGATTTAGTAAGCAACTAATTACTATGGATGTAAGACTTCTATTTCAATAAGTAAGAGGAGGTTGCTTAAGATATATAAAAGGAGAAAGAGAGGAGGCTTGGACGTCCAATGCAATAATCCCACCTAGGGATTCACGCCCATCCTCTTTCTTCCTCTCTTGTGCAAGTTATTGCACATCTCTTCCCTCTTCTACTTCTCTTCTAGTTTCCTTAATGGTTTTCTCATGGAGATTCCACCATCTTCTTGAGAAAAGAGAATCTGATACGGGTCATAGCATGGAAGATCAAAAGGTGTTGGAGATTCTGATTTGATCAGTGAAAGCGTTCATCATCAAAGACAAAGATCAACTTCTCCATTAGAGCACTACCAAGCTCCAAAGGTATAATCTACATCCTTGTATGTTGTAGATTTCGTGGTTGCATGTTTAGGTGCTATTTTTCTATCTTTTAGATAGGATATATTGCTGTACATGATTTATGAGTTTGAGGGATTGCATCCTAGATTGGGCTTTTGTTGCCTTTTTGATAGTTGATCGCTGCATCAAATGGGTCAAAAGTTTTGGAAACCTATCTGAATGGCCCACCTATTTTCCAACACCATCTTCTATGATGTTCCACACATCTAATCTTTGGGATTCTAAGAACACTTGCATTCTAATTTTCCAATAACGATAGTGTGTTCCATTAAACAAAGGAGGTCTATTGGTGGCATTGCCTTCACCCAAATGAGTTTGCATGGTGGCAACAAAAGAAAAACATTCACTAGGATTCTAACTCTAGGTGGTTAAACCTAAACAAGAGCAACCTCGCTCGGATACCAATTGAAAGTCCAAGAATGAATCCTAGAGGGGGGGGGGGGGGTGAATAGGGTGAGCTCTAAGAGCCTAGACCTATTTTAATTCTTTTAGCTTTTAAGTCAATTAAGCTTTGATGAAGATTAATTATCTTGTGATAGAGAGGAGTCTCTAAGGTAAGCATACACAAGGAATAATCAACTACAATCTTCATTCAAACATAAGGACATCATTCATATAAAGAAGGTAAAAGATCAATCACCATAACACACATATTTATAGTGGTTCGGCCAAATTGCCTACATCCACTCCCAGTAAACCTACCGGATTTCACTAACTAAAATTAAGGTTTAGGGTCACCTCAAACCTTACAAATTCATCACTATGCTTTTCAAGGCTAAGCATAAACCTTTACAACATTAACTATGCTTTTTAAGGCTAAGCACCAACCTTAACGACAAGAGGTTTTCTCTTAAGAAAAATGCCTATGAATGCATGGATTAAGAGAACAATGCAAGTGCAATTGAGTGCCTCTAAATAGGCTGAATAGAAAATGAAAACTTAACTTCTAGAAGCATGCATACGAATGACAAAGTCTAAGAATAATGCATATACTAGAAATCACTCTATCTCTTTTTAAAATAATGTGACTTTACATGATGCAAAGATGATAATCATATGTATGCGAAAGAGTTGTTTGACAAACACATGGTTTTCAAGAGGATCAAACTTGACTAGAAAAAGTACAATCTTAAGACTAACAAGTTAGATTTGAAAACAAAGATTCATAACACATGTGAATGATAAATCATATGTTGATTTCATAAGGCTAAGATATTTCAAAGTTCAAAGCATGTTATGAAACACAACATCTCAAGAAGAAAGCCAACTATTTGATCATGCTTACAAGAAAACAAAGCTTTAGAAACTAAGCATGAAATAAAACTTGAGATTTAGAAAGCACACCCATTTGTAGATCAAAGGTTTAATAAATGGAATGGATTCATAATCCCTTCACAAATGCTCTTGAAAAGTTGCTCTTCCTTGGCCTCAAAAGTTCCCCAAATTTCAGTCACTTTCTCCGAACAAAAAGCCACTTTTTATAAAGAAAAATTTCCCAATGGCTAATGCCTAGTCGACTTGGTACAGGGTCGGGTCGACCGGGTACACACAACGGCTATAAAAATGCCCGTTGGAGAAGCTAACAGCTCAAAATCCCTGTCGACCCGCAGTGTGGCCGGTCGACCGGGCCAAGGGCAGGTCGACCTGAAGACTGCCCAAAAATTTTTATTTTTTAGAAACTTGCAACTAAGAGGACATCTTACCAGGGGACTTTGAGGCACAATTCTCAAGCATGGATTCATGACTGAAAAAGGATGAAAACTGATTTTCTAAAGACATGAAACTCCAAATCAAAATATGGATTTAAAGAAGAAAACTTTGGAAAGCTTGAATGATTTTTGAACTTAAGGATTAAACACTTAGAGGCTTCAAAATCTGAACTCAAAACTTCATGAACTTAAGATACATAATGAATTTGAAGACCATGCATAACATATGATAAAAACAAAGATTATGAATGAGAAATATGCATGAGGATTCTAATATTAAGAACATGAAGGAATGAGAAGTCAAGCTATGAAAATGAATGCATCCTATCAAATTTCAACAAAATAAAAACTTTAACACTTTCAAGCTTCCTTTTGATACCATTTGTAGAGAAATCCACCAACCTTGAGATTCCCTTTCAGCTAACTCTTCCCATTTGATGGTCATCCAAGTAAGCAATCTTCTTCATCTTTTAAATTTGTATTCTTCTAGTCGTTGAGAAGCTCCATTTTCATTATTATGAGTTCCATCTTCTCCATTCATGGTTTGACCCATTTTAGGGTTTGTTTTGGGGGTTTTTGCTTGTAGCTTGGATTTTGAGCTTGAGAGGTGATTAGAGACTTGGATTTGCTTGATTAGAGACCAAAGGCAAGTGGATGAAATGATAGTTTGAACATTTAATGGTTTTATAAAGAATGTGGTTGGTTTTCCTATTCATATCCATATTTATTAGCTTGCATTCATTGTGAAATAAATGCTCATTAAAGGCTTTTGTTAGCTCATTTATTGTCATGGAAATGTGGTCTATTGCCCTTTATTTTATCTCTTGATTATGGCTGAAATGAACCTTGGTGAATGTTGGGGATTCTTCTCTTTCTTTAGTGTTGAATGTGAAGAAGGCGGTGAAGAATAAGGTGTTTAGATTTAATGTTTATTGGAGTTTTTTATGAAGGTCTTTAAGTGTTGTTGAAGATATTTAATGGTTGTTATTGGGAGGCAAGGAGGCCTTTTGTTGGAAGAAAAATGTTTTGGAGATGGAGGAGAAAATGGCCAAAATGGCCATTCCCGGGTAGCAGAAATGACTGCCCGCTTGAGCGCGCAATCATTCTGACTGCAGCTCGAGCAGCAGATTGGCTGCCCGCTCGAGCGGACGGTTCGCCGCTCGAGAGCGCAGACGTTCTGTCTGACCGTTTTTCTGTGCAGTCCAGGTCCGCTCGAGCGCACCCCCCTCTCGTGTATTGACCACTTTTGGAGCTCGGGAAACGTTTTTAAGGGAACCCCTTGAAATCGGGGAGAATTATTAGGCAATGTCTGAAGCCTATTTGAGAAGAAACCACATCACAAAGATTCATCGACGTCTTAATAATCACCAAGCTGTGTAAGGAGCTCGGAATGTCCCCAAACTCAAAGAGTACCAAGTTTATATCGAAATCGGCATACGAGACCCCTATTCACCTTGGTCTAGTTTTGAATCCCGACATTTGTCCCAAAATTTCAAAGGATCAACTGTGTTTCGGTTACTCTGAATTGCCACATGTATTCCCGAAAATTCATGAATTATGATTTATCGTTCCCGAAAGCATTGAAGTTGTAATTTAGCATTTTGCTAGCCCGTTTATACATTGCCCGAAATTAAAGGAAATTTGTGCCTTGAGCACGCCCGTCCCACTCGTTTATATACTTGCACATGATGTGTTTTATACATGTTTGATTTTATTATTTGACCTATGAGTCGGCACCACTAAGCTTGGATTACCTTGCTAGTTTTATCCACCAACTTGGAGATCCCCCTCCCGTCCCGCCAGCTACAGATTGGATCCTGATACCCCGTTTATTACCGTGGTCCCGTCCCGTATAATTATATTGTATATGTATGTTTCGTTGAATCTCCACACCTCGTGTGACTAAGACCAACGCCCGATATGCTCTCGTCACTTCGGTGATAGAGGACTTAGCTTCGTGTGGTTGCCATCTTGCTTGTTTCCCGATTTCCTTGGATACCCATACATGTTTTACATTGTACTTATGTTTTCATTAAATGATTTGATTCTTTTACGAAGTTATTGATCAAATAGGTTTAAATGCTTTCAAAGGTTAATGTATTTAGTATTGAATTGTTATGTCTTTTCACCTATTTACCAAACCGTCATTTTTGACCCACTGTTTGGTACTCAGGTCCCATTGCCGGCTACCTTTAGGAGGAGCCAGAGGAGGCGGTCGATGAACCGCAACGCTTAGTTGAGGGGAGTGCTGATGATGTCGTATAGACATTCGATTGCCATGAGAGACATAATATTTTGGGGAAACTGTTTAACCATTCTTTGGGAATTGGTATTTTGTTTCTATTGACCTTTGTTGGCCTCCATTTTTGGGATGTAATTAAATGACTGTTGTATAAACTTTAACTTACTTTTGGAAAACATGCTAATGATCATTGCTCATTCTGATACAGTATTTATACTTGTGTATTGTCTTTATGACTAGAGATGGTTTGAATATTTGATTTGTTACCCGCTTCCGGACGTAAAAGAAATGTTCATGTATGGTTCGTATATCCTCACCGCGGACACCTGTGGGAAATTAAATAAATGTGTACACTCTTCACATTGGTCCCGATCCCGGATCAGCCCCGTGGGCCGGTCCGGGGTCGCGACAGATTGGTATCAGAGCGAGAAGTGCTTCAAGCAATTAAAAGAAACTAGAAATCCTAAGGACGTGGCGAGGATTCGTTAGATCTTCATTAGCTAGTATCGTGTGAGTAGTGTGTGACCCATTTACTTGATTATTATGTGTTAATAACTTGTTTTGCAACATCATGCCACCTCGTAAGAGGCCGATAAACGACAATCCCTCTGCAAGTAACAGTGATCATACAGGGTCACTTGAGGAAGATCTGGTTGATAACGTCATGCCAAATCAGTTCCAACAAATGATGAAAGCAATGCTTGACCAACAGCGTCAGGCTAATGAGAATCATGCTAGACTGCAAGAACAATTGCTCAAGAGAGAAAAAGATCATGCTAGGGAATTGGCAGAGATGCAGAGGCAATTGCTAGAGGTGTTACAGAGAATACCAGAACCGGTTCAACCCCAACCTGCTATTGTCATCAATCAAAGGCAACATGACCCAAACGCTTTGTTTGAGCGGTTTCGGAAGAGATCTCCAAAGGATTTCCTAGGCACAGAGGATCCATTAGTGGCAGATGATTGGTTGGACCATACGGAGAACATCTTCAAGATTTTTCAATGCACCGGAGGAGAAAGAGTGAAACTAGCATCATCCCTCTTTAACGGTACAGCAGACAGATGGTGGAAGATGGTTAGGGAGGAATACAGGACTATGGCTGATGCAGAGGTTTGGGCAAATTTCAAAAGGCAATTTTATGATAAATATGTACCCACTTACATTAAGAGACAGAAGGCAATAGAATTCCAGCAGCTTGTACAAGGGAGCATGACAGTCCTCGAATACTTCACTAAGTTCGAGAGATTGTCTAGATATGCTCCGGAATTAATGGGTACAATGGAGAAGAAGATTGCTAAGTTCCTAGAGGGACTTAACCCTTTCATTGAGAGAGATGCTACCGGAGTTGTACCACCTGTAACTTTCGATGAAGCTGTCAAGAGGGCCTATAAGTTTGAGAACTTTCACAACAAGATTCTCAGAGTTCAGGGAAAGGGTCCGACTAACCAACAAAACCACTAGCACCAGAGAAATCAGCAGAACAAGAGGCAGAGGCCAGAGCAGAATGTCCAGAACCTAGTGGTTTGCATCCACTGTGGGAAAAATCATATTAGTGCTAAATGTCGTACCATTACAGGAGCATGCTTCAAGTGTGGTTTCATGAGCCACCAAATAAGGGACTGTCTAAAACCGAATGGGCAGAATCAACAACAGCAGGCAGCACAACGTCCAGCACCACCACAAAATGCAATGGTTGTCCAGAACCAAGCAAGGCCACTTCAGCAACAAGCACCACGGCATCAGCAACATAGACCACAACAACAACCGCAACAGACCCGTTATCAATAAGGACAGAATCAGAATCAGCGTCCCCCGCAACAGAATAGGAATGCACAACAAGGCAGGCCATAGCAAGCTCAGAATAGGCTGATGCAGAAGGAGCAGGCAATGTAGTAGAAGGTACACTTCTTGTTTGTGGGATGAAAGCTAGGATTTTATTTGACCTTGACTCTACAGATTCATTCTTATCCCATGAATTTTCAAAGTTGATTGATATGCATGCGAGAGAACTTGAGTTCATTTTGACTGTGGCAACTCCAGTAGGTAAACAAGTTATTTGTAGAACCTTTTATCCTAGTTGCACAGTCCAGATAGGAGAAGTGGTTTTAACCGCAGATCTCATTTTATTGGAGATGCATGATTATGATGTCATCCTAGGGATGGATTAGTTGGCTGGGTACCATGCCACAATGGATTGTTTCCATAAGACCCTTACTTTCAAGTTAGATGAGACACCATCAGGGGTGTTGTTTCAGGGAGAGAGGAGAAATCCTCGTGCTGCGTTTGTCTCAGCATTGAAGGCTGATAGACTTTTGAAAAGTGGATGTAAAGCCTATTTAGCGTTTATCACGGAGGATAAATGGTCCCAAGGGGTGGAGGAGATCCCAATTGTTTTGGAACTCCCGGATGTTTTTCCGGAGGAGATTCCAGGTTTACCACACATCAGAGAGATCGATTTCACTATCGAGTTGTTACCAGGGACCGCTCCGATATCTATTACACCATATAGAATGGCTCCGGCAGAGTTGGGAGAATTGAAGACTCAGTTGCAAGAATTGTTAGACAAAGGTTTTGTGAGACCGAGTATTTCACCATGGGGAGCTCCAGTCTTGTTTGTCAAGAAGAAGGATGGTTCGATGAGGATGTGTATAGATTACAGGAGATTGAATCAAGTGACCATTGAGAACAAATACCCATTGCCAAGGATAGATGAATTGTTTGATCAATTGCAAGGTGCTTCATACTTTTCGAAGATTGACTTGAGATCCGGTTACCATCAGTTGAGAGTCAGAGAATCAGAAGTGTTGTAAACAACTTTCTGGACAAGATATGGCCGCTATGAGTTCCTAGTGATGCCATTTGGGTTGACTAATGCACCAGTAGTATTCATGGCGTTGATGAACAAGATATTTGCAGAGTATCTAGATCGGTTTGTGGTAGTATTCATTGATGATATTTTGGTGTACTCCAAGACCAGAGAAGAGCATGAAGAACACTTGAGGATAACACTTCAACTTTTGAGAGAGAACCAACTGTATGCGAAGCTCAATAAGTGTGAATTGTGGTTGGAACAAGTAGCATTTTTGGGGCACATTATCTCCAAAGAAGGATTGGATTGTCAGTGGATCCGTCCAAGATTGAAGCAGTTATGAGTTGGGAAAGACCGAAGAATGCATCAGAAATCAGAAGTTTTCTAGGATTGGCAGGCTATTATTGGAGGTTTGTATAAGGATTTTCATCGATTGCGTCACCATTGATGAAGTTGACAAGGAAGAATGTACCATACGTGTGGACAGACCAGTGTGAAGTAAGTTTCCAAGAGCTGAATAAGAGATTGACTATAGCACTAGTCCTTACTTTGCCATCCGGAAGTGGCGATTTTACCATTTTTACCGATGCTTCGAATGTTGGACTCGGTTGCGTGTTGATGCAAGACGGGAAAGTGATTGCATATTGATCCCGACAATTGAAAGATCACGAGAAGAATTATGCCACCCATGATCTTGAGCTTGCAGCGGTTGTTTTCGCGTTGAAAATGTGGAGACATTACCTCTATGGAGAGCAATTCGAAGTCCACTCCGACCACCGCAGCTTATAGTACTTGTTTTCTCAGAAGGAATTGAACATGAAGTAGAGAAGATGGATGGAATACATCAAGGATTATGATTTTCCAATCAAGTACCACCCGGGGAAAGCTAATGTAGTTGCCGATGCCTTGAGCAGAAAATTAGTAGGCTTGGCAAATCTAAGTGGCACTTGTATTTTCGAACAATTTGAGGAGTTGAGCATAGATCTACATCCACTAAGGAAAGGTGTTTTATTAGCTAACATGTCAGTTTTAGAGCCTTCTTTCATTCAGAAGATCAAGGATAGTTAGTTGCAAGATCCAGAGTTGGTTAAGATTTCAGAGCATATAGCAGACCGTCCTGATTTCCGTATTGTTGATGGAGTTTTGTACTACCGTGACCGTCTATGTGTACCAAATATTGAAGATTTGAGGAATGACAACATGACCGAGGCTCACAGTACGAAGTACTCTATGCATCCAGGCAGCACGAAGATGTATCAGAATTTGAAGGGCAGATTTTGGTGGAATAACATGAAGAGAGAAATTGCAGCGTTTGTCTCCTGTTGTATGACTTGTCAGTTAATCAAGGCAGAGCATCAGAGGCCTCCAGGATTGTTACAGTCGTTAGAGATCCCGGAATGGAAATGAGAGCATATTACCATGGATTTTATTTCGGGACTACCGAGGACCAGCTGAGGCAACGATGCGATATGGGTCATTGTAGACCGACTCAGCAGATCGGCTCATTTCATTCCTATGAGGATAGGGAAGAAGATGCACATGCTACCTTTGGCAGAGTTGTTTGTTAACAAGATTGCCAGTCGACATGGACAACCAGTTTCTATCACATCTGACAGAGACAGCAGATTCGCTCAAGATTTTGGAAGACATTGCATGAGTCTATGGGCACGTGATTACAGTTCAGCACGACTTATCACCCTCAGACAGACGGTCAATCAGAGAGAACAATTCAGACCCTTAAAGATATGCTCTGTGCTTGTCTTTTAGATTTCAAGACTCCATGGGTTGAGACTCTACTGTTGTGCGAGTTTGATTATAACAATAGTCACCACTCGAGCATTGGGATAGCACCTTTCGAGGCATTGTATCGAAGGAGGTGTAGGACACCTGTATGTTGGGAAGAGGTCGGAATTCGCAGTTTCCATGGACCAACTGTCAGACCCCGACCCGAGAGAACTCGATTAGTACTAATTAAGCCGTGTGTTAGTTCTAAGCTTGATTAGTAATTTTGGCTAAGTTGGGTTTGGAATAGCTTTTGAAATAGTTTTTGGGGAATTTTGATTGTCTTGTGTTAGTGGGACCCTTTGGGGGTTCCTTTTTATGACCATGCATGCGCTTGAGGATTTATCGGAGATTTTGCATTCATTGTTTTAATCTCATATTATTGATATTGTTAATCCCTACAACTTTTATGTTGATCCCGTCCCCGTTCGATATCCCGAAACCCGATTTCATAGCCTTGAGGGCAAAACAATCATTGTGCACAAAATCTGTACCCAAAACTTGATATTCCCGAAACCCGCGAAACATATACTTTCTGAAAACTAGATATTTCGACGATCGCTTTTCTCTTCTTCGTCGAATTCATTAGAAGCCCCAAAAGCCATGAATCCAGCCCAATTAGATTTCTAGTGGTGGAGCCCACTCCCCATTTGTGAATAAGGAAACCCTTTCCCCTTCCATTTCCTTTTTCCAGCACAAGAGAGTGAATCTAGGGTTTTCCATTGCCTTCTACTTGCTCTTGCTTTCCATCACCAAACTCAACACCAACCTTGCACAAATTGAGAGGAGGAGATCATCACCTTCTTCCTCATCACCATAGCTCTCTAATGGTACCATTGCTAGAGAAAACCCTCCATTACAAGACTTCCTTTGAGCTCACCTTGTCCATTAGAGGACCTTACAAGTAAGTAACCCTTCTCTTCTTCTAGAATTGTGTTCTCCTAGCTTAAGGGAATCTCCATCTTTGTTATTGAAACTTCTTTCTTCCTATTCTAAGTTTTGACTCTTTAGGGTTTTATTTTGGGATTTTCCTTGTAGCTTGGACCTTTGATTTAAAGGACTTGTTAGAGCTTGATTTGCTTACTAGAGACCAAGGCAAGTGGATGCATGATTTTTCCTATGCTTTCATTGACTTTGGATATTTTCCATTAATGCATATTTATTGCCTTGTTTTGAAATGAATGCTCATGGTAGAGTATTAATGGTACATTTATGGTCCAAGAGATGTGTTGGTTTATACCATTTAATTCCTCTTGTTTTGTCTCATATATATATATATTATGTGAAATGGTTTCCTTCTTTCTTTAATTGTATTGAATGTGATATGGATGGAGGAGAATGGGATGGATGTGGTGAAGGATTTGATGATATTTGAATGGAGTTTTAGACTCCTCATCTGATGTATAAAAGTGACTAAAAAGGAGTTGTAGAAGGAAGAGATAGAGAGGAGCTGAACTGGTCCGGAATCAGTTTCTGGACAGTTCGCTCGAGCGAACATGACACTTCGCTCGAGCGACCTATCCAGAGAAGGGTTCGGAGCATTCCAGTAGCTTGGTAGCTCGAGCGTACCCTTGGTCGCTCGAGCGGACATCCTAGAATCTATTTCAGAGAGTTGTTCGTTCGAACGCACTATAAACTTCGTTCGACCCAATGAGTTCGTTCGAGCGACCTCAACTTCACTTGAGCGAACCCACCCAGACAACCATTCCAGAGAGCTCCTCGCTCGAGCGAACTCTCCGGTTCGCTCTGAAAGTCCACGAGGATCCTAACCCTAGAGGGGGGGGGGTGAATAGGGTGTGCTACAATTGTGACCAATTTAAACCAATTTTAATTCTTAAACTAAACTAGTCACATGTGATGATAAATCAATCAATATGCGGAAGCTAAAACAAAAACAATCACCACAAAGCAATCACCACAACACAATATTTATAGTGGTTCGGCCAACGTGCCTACATCCACTACCGGCTTGTGCATCCAACACCCCACCGGATTTCCACTATTTATGCTTTTTACTAGGCTAAGCAATAACCCTTACAATGTTGCTTTTCAAGGCTAAACAACAACCTCTCAATGTGCTTTTATAGGCTAAGCAATAACCTTTACAAAATGCTTTTCAAAGGCTAAGCAATAACCTTACAAGATGCTTTTCAAAGGCTAAGCAATAACCTTTACAAATATAGATTTCTCTAAGCAAGTGTCTTTCCAAAAGATCACTCTAAGAGATTACAATTTAAGCTCAAATAAATTGCCTCTTGAATAGGCTAATATGAAAGTTTAAAACAACTCACACAAACACTCTATGAATGCAAAAGTGTATGCTCATGATGTGTGTGTGTGATGACTTCAATCAAGTTTAAAAAGAAAGCTTAATCAAATATATGCTTAAAGCATTTGAAAGTTTAAGACACACAAAAGTTTTGATTGAAGTTTGATGCAAATCACATGAATAATAAACAACTTGTTAATGACATGAAATTCAAAGAATCACAAGTTGTATGAAAAATAAAGTTTAAGAAAACATGTGATTTGATAAGAGTGATTGCAAACTAATCCAATTTACCAAGAAAGATATTGAGCTTGCAAATCAACTCTTTAAGGACTTGAAATCATGCATAAATGAAAATACAAAGGATTTGAACATGCATGAATTTCAATTGAATGGAAATCAAAATAACTTAGAAGATGTACCTTTTAAAAACTCATGAGTTTGATTTCCAAATAGCCCTCTAGCCTTTCCAACTTCTTCCCCTTTCTTTGGCTCCAAAATGCTCTCAAAAGTTCATGTATCAAGCCTTGAAAAAGGTTGGAAGTGAATGGACTTTATAGCCAAAAAGTTGCCAACGGCTAGTTCTCGGTCGACCGGCAAAGAGGTCTCGGTCGACCGAGAAAGCACAACGGATAGATTTCTGACCGTTGGGGCTACAGAACAGGATTCTGCAGAAATGACCTGCAGTTGTCTCGGTCGACCGAAACCTGTGTCTCGGTCGACCGGAGACACTGCCGGGACACCCCCTTTTTGCAAAAAATGCAACTTTTGCCATTTCAAAGGTATTTCTTTGGGGGACCTTTTGGCCACTAAATCAAGCTTAAATAACAAGTTTTAGAGATTCTAAAGGTTATTAAAACATGATTATAAGAAGCCTAAACAAATTTGAAAACTTTTAAAACCATAGGCTAGCTTGATTTGAGAAAAACTCTTTTCAAATGAAATTGCATACAAAACTGATTCTAAAGGTGCTGAAAGTATGCAAACCTCAAACCTAAATACCTAACATGATTTTCCAAATGAAGTGCACAAGGAAATAGGTTTTCAAAAAGAGTTTGGGTTTCAAAACCAATGCATCCAACTTTAAAACCAAAACAAGCATAAAGCAAAAACTTTTCCAAATCTTAAAAGCTATGCATGTATAGAACTAGATTTCAAGGTTTTCTAAAACAATGCTAGTGTGTGAATCCAAATGATGCTAAAGTACAAATGCATCCATCAAATTGCAAAAACAAAAGACCTAACAATCTCCCCCTTTGCAATTTGATGGCAACTTGCTCATCATAGAAATTACACACTAAGTCTTCAGCTCCCCCTAAGCTGGACAAGTCTTGAAATCTTCTTGGATGCTCCTTCTCTTAACTTGGGCTCTTTTCTTCAATCTTCTTGATGCTTGGAGCTTGATCATTCTTCAAGCTTTCTCTTCTCACCTTCCTCTCTTTAGCCAAGCATCTTCTATAGCTCCAAGCTTTCTTTCTTCTATTTGCTCTCCCCCTTTGACCATGCCTCTTTCTTCCTTTGGCAAGGTATGTATTCTCTCCCCTTGTAGAAGATCATACACAACTCTCTCCTTTGGAAGCTTGGACTTTCTTTTCACCCTTTTGAGAACATGCATAATTTCTCCCCCTTTGCCATTAAATTGCAAAGGTACCTACACACATGAAACAAGGAAAATACCTTTAGAAGCACCTGTTAACAAATGAAATCGAAAATGAAATACATAACAGGCTATCATGTGAGGTAGTAGTCTCTAAGGGCTCAAAGGCATTCCAATGGTCAATTTGATCACAACTAATACTTCCTATGAAGGTTTACACTCCCCCTCAATCCATTCTCTTCTTTTGTCAAACTTTTGACAAAGATTTAACTATTAAGTGCAAGAAGAAGATGGTTTAACCAAGTGAGGGTTAACTTCAAGGAAAGGATTAGATTCATTTAACTATTGAGCACAATATGATCAATTTACCAAAAGAGAGCTAGGACAAATTAGAGAAGCAATCATGGATATCAATTGAAACAAACATATCAATTGAGATTAAAGGATATGACTATTAACATAATCACTCTAAAATGGATTCAAGAATGTTACTTATTAGGAAAAATCCAAATTAGAGCTATCCATGATATGGGGTTTACTCAAACATAGCATCAATCAATATTACTTATGAAAATCATATGCTATGTAAGTTTTGAACTCATTTCATTCAATCAATAAATATGACTATTAAAGTGCATGAAAGAGTGAAATGAAATTCAATCATGAAGCCAACCTCAAATAATAACCAACCAATATTATTAACACATAAACATGGTGGTCATGAGATTTACCTATGAGAGCAAAAAGAGGTGGCAATCATGAGCATTATGATGCTAATGGTGTGTGACGTGGAACAATTATATAACTATGAAGATTAGTCCAAAGCACACAAGGTCTATCACATACACAAGATAAGATATCAATTGGATATGAAATCAATGGAACATTATACCAAATGAAACCAATTGAATATGATAACATGAGTAAAAGCAAGGATGTGATACACTACCATCAAGCATCATAAATGCATATTCATCACTTTTAATGATATTCCTAAAGAGCATAGTGATGAACAAGGCAAATTTCAATGCAAAAGGATAAAGCTTTGAGATGCATGCAATTTCCAAAGTGTCTAGATCATATGAATTCAACACTAAGAAATCCATCAAACAAGAGATATAACTATGAAATACAAGTAATGGATTTCAAAAAGGTTCATATGATCAAGAACACTAATATGAGGTTGAAACATGTATAAGGATGATATCAAGAGAATACACATGAATCAACATCATAACCATCCACAAAGAAATGACTATTAGGCATAGAGGATGCATTTGGGTTCTAGTAAGGTTTTTACAAATACTACCAATATCACAACCATACATGGAACCAAAAGTCATTTGCATATAGAAAGAATGTAAATAAACAAGCAAGGATGCAAACAACATACATTTCCATTTCTAAGATAATGAAACCAAAAGAAAAGGAAATGAAAACATGGAATATGCTTAGAAGATTATAACTATTGATGTTAAAGAGCATTTCCATTCATACAATCTTCAAATCATTTTAATACACAAAATCCAACAATGAGCATAAAAAGAATGATTTTGAAGATCAATTATCAACAATGTATTTTAAAAGATATAACTTAATTGAAACACATACAAGTTGATTTTTCAAAACAATGTTCTCCATATAAAAGTATAACTTAGGAATCCATGGAAAAACTTGAATTGATTCAAATCATTTGTTCAAAAAATATTACTATCATATCTACACAAATGATTCAACAACAATTGATCATGAAAAGTCTAGCTATAAAAGCTTTTGAAATCACAATCAATTAATCATGTAGAAATGCAATGCAAAACAAAAATGCAAAAAAAAAAAAAAAAAAAAAGCAAATCAAACATGATGAGATTATAATCAAATGATTTTGAAAACCATGATATGTAACTTAGAATGGTGCATGAAGACAAAATCAAAAGATCATAAAGAAACATTGCATTTTAATAGATGTAACTAAAAAGAAACAAAATGCAAATGCAACATGACCAACAAAGTGATTTAACTATTAAAGAATAGGTTGGTCAAGTAGGTTCAAGGCCCTAAGGTTTGTCTAGGTAAATAACTTTAGGAATCCACCTAAGGTCTTGAGAGGGTTGAACTTTGAGGTCTATTTTGGACTTCTCACCAACTATAGGAGATTTAACTTGATAAATTTTCAATTTGAACTTATCACCATGATATTTAGATTTTACTAAATTTGGCTTAGAATGGTGATTAGTCTTTTGATGTTGGTGAGTTTGTTTCTTTGGGGATTGTTTCACTTTTCTTTTCTTCTTACTTTCTCCCTTTAGCCAAGCATCTTCTATAGCTCCAAGCTTTCTTTCTTCTATTTGCTCTCCCCCTTTGACCATGCCTCTTTCTTCCTTTGGCAAGGTATGTATTCTCTCCCCTTGTAGAAGATCATACACAACTCTCCCTGGTATCATACACAATTTTCATTTTTAAGCTCATTACAATTTATCTTAATCTCATTTAATTCATCTTGAGCATTAGATAAATTTTCTTTAGAGATAGTCAATTTAGATTCAAGATTGTTAAAGTCTTTATCTTGCCTTTTTATTTGATCTCTTAGAATTGAATTTTCCTTATTGACATTGTCATAATCCATCTTTAATTCTTTTAGTTCATCTTGAATGTTAGATAGATTATTTAAAGAGATCATGGACTTAGACTCTACACAATTTATTACTTCTTCTTTCTCTCTAAGTTCATCTTTTGAAGAAGCTAATTCTTTGCTTAGATTTTTAGATTCTTCTCTTAAACTTTTGTTTTTCTTCTCAAGCTTTAAGGATAATTCATATAATTCTTCAAAGGCTTGTTGAAGATTTTCTTCATTATATTCTTCTTCTTCATTTAATTCACATTGAGATTCTTTTAATTGAATGTTTGAATCTCCAATAGATGGAAGAATGAGAGGTCTAGGAGAATCAACAAAATCTAGCATAGTGGAGTCCATTCTAATGATTTTCAATATAAGGACAACTCTAGGGTTTAAACTCTAGGTTTTTACACCTAATCAAGAGTTCCAAACACTTGATCCTAAGGGATAGAGCACTTGGCTCTGATACCAATTGAAAGTCCACGAGGATCCTAACCCTAGAGGGGGGGGGGGGGTGAATAGGGTGTGCTACAATTGTGACCAATTTAAACCAATTTTAATTCTTAAACTAAACTAGTCACATGTGATGATAAATCAATCAATATGCGGAAGCTAAAACAAAAACAATCACCACAAAGCAATCACCACAACACAATATTTATAGTGGTTCGGCCAACGTGCCTACATCCACTACCGGCTTGTGCATCCAACATCCCACCGGATTTCCACTATTTATGCTTTTTACTAGGCTAAGCAATAACCCTTACAATGTTGCTTTTCAAGGCTAAACAACAACCTCTCAATGTGCTTTTATAGGCTAAGCAATAACCTTTACAAAATGCTTTTCAAAGGCTAAGCAATAACCTTACAAGATGCTTTTCAAAGGCTAAGCAATAACCTTACAAGATGCTTTTCAAAGGCTAAGCAATAACCTTTACAAATATAGATTTCTCTAAGCAAGTGTCTTTCCAAAAGATCACTCTAAGAGATTACAATTTAAGCTCAAATAAATTGCCTCTTGAATAGGCTAATATGAAAGTTTAAAACAACTCACACAAACACTCTATGAATGCAAAAGTGTATGCTCATGATGTGTGTGTGTGATGACTTCAATCAAGTTTAAAAAGAAAGCTTAATCAAATATATGCTTAAAGCATTTGAAAGTTTAAGACACACAAAAGTTTTGATTGAAGTTTGATGCAAATCACATGAATAATAAACAACTTGTTAATGACATGAAATTCAAAGAATCACAAGTTGTATGAAAAATAAAGTTTAAGAAAACATGTGATTTGATAAGAGTGATTGCAAACTAATCTAATTTACCAAGAAAGATATTGAGCTTGCAAATCAACTCTTTAAGGACTTGAAATCATGCATAAATGAAAATACAAAGGATTTGAACATGCATGAATTTCAATTGAATGGAAATCAAAATAACTTAGAAGATGTACCTTTTAAAAACTCATGAGTTTGATTTCCAAATAGCCCTCTAGCCTTTCCAACTTCTTCCCCTTTCTTTGGCTCCAAAATGCTCTCAAAAGTTCATGTATCAAGCCTTGAAAAAGGTTGGAAGTGAATGGACTTTATAGCCAAAAAGTTGCCAACGGCTAGTTCTCGGTCGACCGGCAAAGAGGTCTCGGTCGACCGAGAAAGCACAACGGATAGATTTCTGACCGTTGGGGCTACAGAGCAGGATTCTGCAGAAATGACCTGCAGTTGTCTCGGTCGACCGAGACCTGTGTCTCGGTCGACCGGCGACACTGCCGGGACACCCCCTTTTTGCAAAAAATGCAACTTTTGCCATTTCAAAGGTATTTCTTTGGGGGACCTTTTGGCCACTAAATCAAGCTTAAATAACAAGTTTTAGAGATTCTAAAGGTTATTAAAACATGATTATAAGAAGCCTAAACAAATTTGAAAACTTTTAAAACCATAGGCTAGCTTGATTTGAGAAAAACTCTTTTCAAATGAAATTGCATACAAAACTGATTCTAAAGGTGCTGAAAGTATGCAAACCTCAAACCTAAATACCTAACATGATTTTCCAAATGAAGTGCACAAGGAAATAGGTTTTCAAAAAGAGTTTGGGTTTCAAAACCAATGCATCCAACTTTAAAACCAAAACAAGCATAAAGCAAAGACTTTTCCAAATCTTAAAAGCTATGCATGTATAGAACTAGATTTCAAGGTTTTCTAAAACAATGCTAGTGTGTGAATCCAAATGATGCTAAAGTACAAATGCATCCATCAAATTGCAAAAACAAAAGACCTAACACGCTCGAGCGATGAGGTTTGTCCGTCATAGGCTATGTTTGGGATAAAGATGAGTTGTTTAAATAGTTTGGGACTACCAATTGAGAACCGCTCTATGTCAAGAGGATTTGTTAAGCATCGTATGAGGCCATTTGAGGAAGAAACCATATCACAAAGATTTCAATTGAAGTTTTGAAAATTCAAAGTGTATAAGGAGCCCGGAATGTCCCCAAACTCAAAGAGTACCAAATTGTCATTAGATTGGCATACGGGGTCCCTATCCACTTTAAACAAATTTTGAACCCGGTACTTTACCCAAAATTCCAATTGTTTATTGTACCTTATTGATCCCGAGATTTATACTACATGTCTTGTTTTCCCGAAAGCATTGAATCACACTTGATATAGCTACTTGTCTTGAAGTGCATTGCACCACATGAAATGATAATGTGCCCTTGAGCACCCCCGTCTTGCCCATTTATTTATTGTACTTGATTTAATTGCATATATCTCGATTGTATTTGACCTATGAGTCGGCACCACTAAACTTGGATAACCATGTTGGTCTGATCCACCGACTTGGAGATCCCCCTCTTGTCCCGCCAACTGTAGTTTGGATCCCGCTACCCGGTTATTACCGTGGTCTTGTCCCGATGCCGCAGATTGCTACTGTGGTCCCCGATGCCCGGCTCGCTACCGTGGTCATGTATAGTATATGTATATGTATTTATAAGATCCACTGTTTCTCCTCACCTCGAGTAACTGAGATCAGTGCCTAGTTATTGCTCTATCACTTTAGTGATAGAGGACTTAGCTTCGTGTGGTTGCCATCTTGATTGTTTCCCGTTCCCTTAGATACCTTTCCATGTTTTATGATGCATACTCGTATTTGAATAAATGTTTTATCTTGTTTAGAGAAATTGTTATTTAAACAGGTTCAAATGTTTTTGGAGGTAAATTCATGTATTTTTCATATTGTCATTGTGTTTTATCCAATTTTCCAAACCGTCGTGTTTGACCTACTCTTTGGTACTCAGATCCCGTTGTTGGCTATCCCGAGCAGGAGCACGAGGAGGCGGTCGTAGAACCGCAACAATTAGTTGAGTGGCGTGCTGATGACGTCATGTAGACGTTTGGTTGCTATAAAAGACTTTATATTTTGGGAAACTATTTAACCATTCTTTGGATTCGTATTTTTCGTTATATTGGCCTGGTGGGCCTCTATTTTTGGGAAATGTAATTAAATGATATTTGTATAAACTTTAACTTACTTTGGGTAACATGCTAATGATCATTGCTCATTCTGATACAGTATTTTATACTTGTGATATTGTCTTTATGACTAAGGATGGTTTGACTATTTGATTTGCTACATGCTTCTGCACTTAAAACCAACCATAGTGAGGGAAACCAGCGACAAAGTGAAGTTGATCCAAGAACTTTTGAAAGTTGCCCGGAGTAGATAGAAGAGCTATGTAGACTCCCACCGCAGAGACTTACAGTTCAAAGAAGGAGACAAGGTTTTCTTGAAAGTGGCGCCTATGAGAGGAACTTTGAGATTTGGACAAAAGGGCAAGCTATCACGGAGATACATTGGACCATACGACATTGTTAGTAAGATTGGTGATGTGGCTTTTAGATTAGCCTTACCACCTAAGCTATCTGGCATACACAACGTCTTTCATGTGTCTATGTTGAAGAAGTACATCCCCGACCCGTCACATGTACTCCAACATGAACCATTGGAGATTCGAGAGGGTGCTACCTATGTTGAGAAGCCCGTTCAGATCATTGATACAAAGGAACAAGAGTTGAGGACACAGACTATTCAGTGGGTGAAGGTACCATGGGAGAATCATGGACCGGAAGAGGCCACATGGGAACTACGAGATCATGTGCAGAAGAAGTACCCACATCTACTACCTGAGGTGAGTTTTATATTTCATTTGGAGGACCAAATGCCCTAAGGGGTGGAGGATGTAAGACCTCGACCCGAGTGAACCCGACTACTGGTAATTAAGTCGTGTGCTAATCTTAAGTGCAATTAGTGATTTTGGCTAAGTTGAGTTTGGAATAGCTTTTGAATTAGTTTTGGGGAGGTTTGATTGCTTTGCTATTAGTGGGGCCCTTTGGGGGTTCCTTTTTTTTGTATGACTTTGCATGTGCTTGGGGATTTATCGGAGCCTCTTGCATTCATTGTTTTAATCCCGTTTTATTTGTATTGTTAATCCCAACAACTTTCATGTTGATCCCATTTCAATTCGAGACCCCGAAACTCGATTTCCTAGCCATGAGGGCAAAACAGTCTTTTTACACCAAATCTGTACCCAAAACTTGATAACCCCGAAACCCGCGAAACATACACTTTTTGGAAACTAGATATTTTGGTAATCATTTCTTCCTTCTTCGTCGAATTCATCTGAGATCCCGAAAGACATGATTTCAGCCCAATAAGCTCCTTAAGTAATGGGACCTAACCCCATTTGTTATCAAAAGGGAAACCCATTCTCCCCTTCGTCTCATTCTCCATTTTCCAGCACAACACTTCAACCTAGGGTTTCTTGCAACTTTCTCTTCTCCTTCTTGCTCTCTCCATCTCCAATCCCCACCAAACTTGCATCAATCAAGAAATGGAGGTTATCATTCTCTTCCTCACCTTGCAAGCTTCCTTTTCATACCATTTGTAAGGAAATCCACGAACCTTGAGATTCCCTTTGAGCTAACTCTTCCCATTTGAAGGTCATCCAAGTAAGCAATCTTCTCCATCTTCTAAATTTGTATTCTTCTAGTCCTTGAGAAGCTCCATTTTCATTACTGTGAGTTCCATCTTCTTCATTCATGGTTTGACCCCTTTTAGGTTTTGTTTTGGGGGTTTTTGCTTGTAGCTTGGATTTTGAGCTTGAGAGATGATTAGAGACTTGCATTTGCTTGATTAGAGACCAAAGGCAAGTGGATGAAATGATAGTTTGAACATTTAATGGTTTTATGAAGAATGTGGTTGGTTTTCCTATTCATATCCATATTTATTAGCTTGCATTCATTGTGAAATAAATACTCATTAAAGGCTTTTGTTAGCTCATTTATTGTCATGGAAATGTGGTCTATTACCCTTTATTTTATCTCTTGATTATGGCTGAAATGAACCTTGGTGAATGTTGGGGATTCTTCTCTTTCTTTAGTGCTGAATGTGAAGAAGAAAGTGAAGAAGCAGGTGTTTAGATTTAATGTTTATTGGAGTTTTTTATGAAGGTCTTTAAGTGTTGTTGAAGAGATTTAATGGTTGTTATTGGGAGGCAAGGAGGCCTTTTTGTTGCAAGAAAAATGTTTTGGAGATGGAGGAGAAAATAGCCAAAATGGCCATTCTTGGGTACCAGAAATGACTGCCCGCTCGAGCGCGTATCAGGCCGTTCGAGCGCGCAGTCATTCGACTGCAGCTCGGGCAGCAGATTGACTGCCCGCTCGAGCGGACGGTTGGCCGCTCGAGCGCGCAGACGTTCTGTCAGCCCGTTCTTTTGCGCATTCCAGGTCCGCTCGAGCGTACCCCCCTCTCGTGTATTGACCACTTTTGGAGCTCGGGAAACCTTTTTAAGGGAACCCCTTGACATCAGGGAGAATTATTAGGCAATGTCTGAAGCCTATTTGAGAAGAAACCACATCACAAAGATTCATCGAAGTCTTAATAATCACCAAGCTGTGTAAGGAGCTCGGAATGTCCCCAAACTCAAAGAGTACCAATTTTGTATCGAAATCGACATACGGGACCCCTATTCACCTTCGTCTAGTTTTGAATCCTGACATTTGTCCCAAAATTTCAAAGGATCAACTGTGTTTCGGTTACTCCGAATTGCCACATGTATTCCCGAAAATTCATGAATTATGATTTATCATTCCCGAAAGCAATGAAATTGTAATTTAGCATTTTGCTAGCCCGTTTATACATTGCCCGAATTGAAAGGAAATTTGTGCCTTGAGCACGCCCGTCCCACTCGTTTATATAATTGCACATGATGTGTTTTATACATGTTTGATTTTATTATTTGACCTATGAGTCGGCACCACTAAGCATGGATTACCTTGCCGGTTTTATCCACCTACTTGGAGATCCCCTCCCATCCCGCCAGCGGCAGATTGGATCTCGATACCCGGTTTATTACCGTGGTCCTGTCCTGTTACCCGGTTCGCTACCGTGATCCCGTCCCGTATAATTATATCGTATATGTATGTTTCGTTGAATCTCCACACCTGGTGTGACTGAGACCAATGCCCGATATGCTCTCGTCACTTCGGTGATAGAGGACTTAGCTTCGTGTGATTGCCATCTTGCTTGTTTCCCGATTTCCTTGGATACCCATACATGTTTTACATTGTACTTATGTTTTCATTAAATGATTTGATTCTTTTACGAAGTTATTGATCGAACAGGTTTAAATGCTTTCAAAGGTAAATGTATTTAGTATTGAATTGTTATGTCTTTTCACCTATTTGCCAAACCGTCGTGTTTGACCCACTTTTTGGTACTCAGGTCCCATTGCTGGCTACCTTGAGGAGGAGCCAGAGGAGGCGGTCGATGAACCGCAGCGCTTAGTTTAGGGGCGTGCTGATGATGTCGTATAGACATTCGATTGCCATGAGAGACATAATATTTTGGGGAAACTGTTTAACCATTCTTTAGGAATTGGTATTTTGTTTATATTGGCCTTTGTTGGCCTCTATTTTTGGGAATGTAATTAAATGACTGTTGTATAAACTTTAACTTACTTTTGGAAAACATGCTAATGATCATTGCTCATTCTGATACAGTATTTATACTTATGTATTGTCTTTATGACTAGAGATGGTTTGAATATTTGATTTGTTACCCGCTTCCGCACGTAAAAGAAATGTTCATGTATGGTTCGTATATCCTCACCGCGGACACCTGTGGGAAATTAAATAAATGTGTACACTCTTCACATTGGTCCCGATCCCGGATTAGCCCCGTGGGCCCGGTCCGGGGTCACGACAGTAAGGCTAATCGATAAGTCAGTTCACCAATCTTGCTTACGATGTCATATGGCCCAATGTATCTCCTTGATAACTTGTCTTTCTGCCCAAATCTCAATGTTCCCCTTGTAGGTGACACTTTCAAGAAAACCTTATCTCCTTCTTTGAACTGTAAGTCCTTTCTGTGAGGGTCTGCATAGCTTTTCTGTCTACTCTGGGCTACTTTCAAACGTTCTTGGATCAACTTGACTTTGTCGCTGGTTTCACTCACTACGGCTGGTCCATGGAAACTATGAATGCCTACTTCTTCCCAACAAACATGTGTCATACACCTTCTGCCATACAAAGCTTCGAAATGCGCCATTCCAATTCTCGAATGGTAACTGTTGCTATAAGCAAACTCGCACAATGGTAAAGCTTCATCCCATTGAGTCTTGGAATCTAATACACAAGCACTGAGCATATCCTCATGGGTCTGAATTGTTCTCTCTTACTAGCCATCTGTTTGAGGGTGATAAGCAGTGTTGAACTGTAGCTTCGTACCCATAGACTCGTGCAATGTCTTCCAAAACCTCGAAACAAATCTGTTGTCTCTGTCAGATGTGATAGAAACTGGTTGTCCGTGTCTACTGACAATCTCATTGACAAACAACTTTGCCAAAGGTAACATGTGTATCTTCTTCCCTGTCCTCATAGGAATGAAATAAGCTGATTTGGTGAGTCTGTCTACAATGACCCATATCGCATTGTTGCCTCTGTTGGTCCTCGGTAATCCCAAAATAAAATCCATGGTAATGTGCTCCTATTTCCATTCCAGGATCTCTAGTGGCTGTAACAATCCTGGAGGCTTTTGATGCTCTGCCTTAATCAACTAGCAAGTCATACAACGGGAGACAGATGCTGCAATCTCTCTCTTTATGTTGTTCCACCAAAATCTTCTCTTCAAGTTCTGATACATCTTGGTGTTGCCCGGTGTAGACACCTCATTTGTGTTAGAATGTATGGACTCAATCCATCAGTTGATGTAATAAATTGATTAATTTCTTTATTTATCAATAAAATCATGCTTTCCTTTCATGAGATGAATGGTATTTTATTACTTAATGCACATAACCAATACATATGACATGATGGTTCATGAGATGAATCGGGTCCCATTAGTATATTAGATGTGATATATGTATATGGATGAGATCCACATACAGGAGACATGTGCCACAAATCTTATACTTAAAAATATCTTCACAATCAGTGATGAGACTGGGAATCTCATCTGATAAGGTTGCAGCACTTTGATCACTATGAGATAGTGTGGTCTGTCTCGATCATCAGAATGTAAGATTCTGGGTCATAGTACTGGTACATTGGATGTATTGAAGGACCATGAGAAGCACCTTATGAATACTGTCTCGATTTAAGGACTGCTCCCATAATTCTCTAGCAATAGGCTCTCAATCATGAGATATTGATGAACTCAATTTTCTATCTATTCATTTGCTTTGAGTCACCAATGAGTGAGGCCAACTGTAGGTCAACACCTTGGTGTCTTGGGTACGTGGTAGTAGGACTGTGGGAATATACAATAATCAAGATGGAATCTATCTATATTATCCCCTTGTGCCAATTAATGGATTTATCATTAGTAAGTGCGCACCCATCTTGATTAAGAGTTAATTGAATGGTACTGATGATCACTGTGATTAATTGGGGCTCAAGGATAATAAGATGTGGGTCCACGATTAGATGGGACAGATTTATTCCAATTGATTCATGGATATTGATAGAGGGGCCTACTTGTGGTAATTTGGAAGTTTAGGGTCTTCATTGTAATTTATTCCTAACACTGGAGTGCAATTGCATTTATATAGTGGTATTATTTGCAATTAACTGTGGCCCCGGGTTGCACATGAGATGTGGGGTCGCGAGTCCCAGTTAGAGCCAGCTTTTTAAGGAATCCCTAGTGGTCCCTACGCTAGCCCAAGTTATTAAAAAGATTATATTCTTACTTGAACTATAATAGGAAGGAATTAGAAACTTACTATTTCTATTTGAAGTGAGACTTTTAATAGTGGTAATAGTAGCATGAGAAGTTACTAATTTGTTTGGAAGTGAGACTTTTTATGCAATTAGTAAGAGAATGATGGACCCAATTTTTTTTCTCTTTCCTCTCCTCTCCCATCCGCCCCTGGGGTCGCCGAGAGGATCCAAATGGAGGGAAGAGAGGGGGAGAAAAAAAGGGCATCTGTATTTTTTGTACGGGTATGCCAGATTTTCTATTCTACTTGGAATTTAGAAGTGGTGATCCGGAGATCCACCTTCGCAAGTAGAAAGGAAATCAACCATTTTCTAATTTCCCATTGCACATGTATTAAAGAAAAGAGACAATTTTTTTTAATGCCGTTGGAGGCGATTTTATGCCGTAAAAGGCGATTTTGTCGTGAAAGGCGATTTTTTTGCCGTTGGAGGCGATTTTGTGCCGTGAAAGGCGATTTACAAATCTCATCAATAAAGAAAGACAAGAAATGTGATTTTTTTTCTCTTAAAGAAAATACAAAGTACAATAGAAAAGTAAGAAAGAGAATCTGACTTCTCAGGAGATTGTGGGGACTAGTTAAGATCGACGGTTGCAAGTCATGCTTGATGGTTTGATTCTTTGGCTTGGCTTGGACTTCAGTCTTTTAGAGGATAAGGACCAAGGGAAGGTCCTATATCCAATGAAAAACGAAGAGACGGGCTGAAGAGCAGCGTCTTGGCCATGTTGAGTAGGAGAAGAGGAGGCTTTTTCTTAGAACACACCCCCCAAGGGACTTTGATCGCCTTTGGGTGTTTGTTGCAGCAGAGTTTCTTCAGAGTAGCGGGGCTTCTGGATTTTGAGGTCGAGATTCCAGGATTCTCTGTGTGTGTCCTTTGGCTTCTTGGAGTCACCTCTTTTTATAGGCATTTGGTAGCCTTTAGGTGGCTTTATGGGCTTTAATGCATTAAAACCACATAATGGGAGGAGTTACAGGTTTTAATTCCTTTATTTTGTAACTCCTTTTTCTTGGCTTCTGATTGGCTGGTGGAGATAATGGGCATTTAATCGCCTTTAATCTCCGTGATGAGAGGAGTTTCATAACTTTAATGTCATGATGACTTGGACTTGTAACTCCCATTTCCTTGTTTCTGATTGGGCCATCCAAAATAATGAGTTAATGACCGTATTTAGTTGGGTCAATTAACATCATTAAGTGGTCACCGAGGAGCTGAAGAGTTGCGGGCCGTGCCACGTCTTTTGGAATTCTTCTCGTGATGATAGACGATGGATCTTCATGTCGATCGATGTCGGATGATCACGCAACTTCAGACATTAGTTGATATCAGCGGGCCGGTGACATCTGTCTTGTCGATTTCTCAATTGGTCGGACAGAAAGTGCACTATCTTGGTCAGCCGGATGGCGATCTTGGAGCGATCGATGATGATTTCATGCACTTGATGGTGGATCCGAGATGTCGACGAAGATCAGTCGTTTTTTAGTGTCAAAAATCAGATTTTCAGGAAATCACAGGGGTTGGAACTCCCGAAATACGAACAGGATCGGAAAAAGGGCATCGCAGGGGAAATCCGGAGAACCGGATCTCCAGGGTCCCCGGCGACCATGCACCCATGGTCACCGACGACCATGGGCCATGTCATGGGGAGATTTCTCCCTTTGGTCGCCATTTTGTCGGCCGTTTTTCAAGCTTTTTCGCTTCTTTTTTTTCTCCAGTATTTTTCTTGACATTTTTCCTCATTTTTTGGCTTGGTTCCCCTGGAGAGAACCCAATGAGAAATTGTGCAAAAACCGGGCACAAAGTTTCCTATTTTTTTAGAAAAGTCGAAGACTTTGCCGCGCAGAGTTGCCGTTTTCTGTCAAGAGTCGAAACTAGGTCAAACGATGTCAGAATGACCTAAAATTTGACGTGAAGCCTCCTGAGCAGTAGATAGGACCAACCATGGGCTTTTGCTTGATTTTTGAAGCCGTTTAGGGTCCCGTTACTGCTAGGCTTGATTTTGCCGCGAGGAAGATGTCACGCTTTGATGTGCGGTCAACCGATGTCCGATTGACCTGAAATTTGATAGGGAGCCTATTGGAGTCATTTTGAGATGATCCATTAGCTCTGATTTGGATGTCATGGTCCCGAGGTGCTCCGCCGCCAGTACCCTTGATTTTCTTTCGGAGCGTCAAAGTCGGGTCAAACGTTGTCGGAATGACCTAAAATTTGATGTGGAGCCTTTTGGAGGTATTTTGAGACCACCTGTAGGCTCTGATCGAAGTTTTGATGTCTTCGACGCCGTCACCGCTAGGAGCGCCTGTTTGACTGCCAAAGGAGTGAATTTGGGCCAAATGTGAAAGTCCAGGGATCCGAACCCTAGAGGGGGGGGGGGGGTGAATAGGGTGAGCTTCAATTATGACCAATTTTAGCCAATTTTAACTTCTTTAAATCCAACTAGTCACAAGTGATGATTTATCAAACAAGATGCGGAAGCTAATAAAACAATCACCACAAGCAAACACCACCACACAAGGATTTATAGTGGTTCGGCCTTAATACCTACATCCACTACCGGCTTGTGATCCAACACCCCACCGGATTTCCACTATTTATGCTTTTAAATAGTCTAAGCAATAACCTTTACAATGACGTTTTTCAAGGCTAAACATCAACCTATACATTATGCTTTTCTTAGGCTAAGCAATAACCTCTTCAACCAAAGGTTGGTTATCTCTCTAATTAGTGTCTATAATACACTTGATGGAGATACAATTTATAGCTCATTACAATGCCTCTTAATTAGGCGGATATGGAAGTGAAAAACTAATTCATACGCACACACACTATGAATGCAAAGATGAAAGCTCAATGTGTATCTATGATGTCCTAAATCATTTTTAAAATGAAAGCTCATAAATGTATGCCTAAGGCTTTTGAAAGTTTTAGCTCATAAAAACATTTATGATTGAGGAAAGAATGTTAATCACATGTTAAAAATAACTTGTAAAAGATATACATATGTATTCTAAACAAGTTGTGAAATTCAAAGAACAAAACATGTGATGCATAGGGATGTCAATCAAATCAACAATGTAGCTCAAAACATAAAAATAGATTTGATTGAAATTAGGGGAAAAATCATATGTATTTATAAAATCAACTTGAAAATGATATTCCTATCAATGCAAAGCAAGTTGTGAAACTTTAAAACAAAAGTACATATGATTTGTTAAGATGTTGAATCCAAAACATAAGATATATTTGAAAGTGATTTTCTTATGATGGAAAAGAAAGATTCAACCAAGTATCGGAATCATGTTACATTTAAGTTCAAAGATTCTTTCATTAACATGATTTACTTAGATTTACCAATTAAAGTACTACTTAGATTGAATCAATGGTGATGCATCCAAAACAATAAATCAATTCAAAACATAAACATGTTAAGGACACAACAAATCATAGTTTATCATGCTAGAAAAGATTTACCAATAATTAAAGCAAAGCATGAAAACATATGATTAAGAAAAGCAAAGCTTACTTAGAGATTTAACTTCATTAATCCAACCTTTAGCTTTCCTAATGACCCCTTTCATCCCTTAGCTCATTCCCCTTTGATTTGCCTCAAAACCTCTCAAGGAAGGCCTTAAAATCCTTAACTTTTGGCAAATGAATGAACTAGTATTTATAGCCAAAAAGTGCCTAACGGCTCTTCCCCGGTCGACCTGGCCTTCAACGGTCATAAAACTGACCATTTGAAAAGGCACAATGGCTCTTTCCCGATCGACCCGCAGTGGGCTCGACTGGGTCCCCTGTTGGGCTGGTCGACCGGGCCTGGGACCAAAATCCCTAAGTTAGCATATTTCAAAGTATTTCTTTGTCGGGATTTTTGGGTCATTAAATCAAGCTTGGAAACATGTTTTAAATCAAACTAAGTGGTTTAAAAACATGAAACACAGAAGGCCTAAAATGATTTGAAAGATTTAAAACTCATAGGCTTGCTTGATTTCTAAAACTTCTTTTCTAAAACAAATGCATCCAAGTTTAAAAACAAAACATGCATAAATCAATACTTTTACAAATCTTGAAAACCAATGCATGGATAAATCAAGATTTCAAGATTTTCTAAATCAATGCATGTGTGAAAATTCAAATGGTGCTAGAATGATAATGCATCCATCAAATTGCAATACACAAAATTCCTAGTAATCTCCCCCTTTACAATTTGATGGCAACTTACACAGCACCAAATAAACACACCAAGTCTTCAGCTCCCCCTAAGCTGGACAAGTCTTGAAATCTCTTGGATGCTCCTTCTCTTAGCCTGGGCTCTTGGTCCTTTTCTTCATTCTTCTTGATGCTTGGAGCTTGATCATTCTTCAAGCTTTCTTTTCATCTTTCTCTCTATTGCCAAGCATCTTCTTTAGCTCCCAAGCTTTCTTCTTTCACCTCTCCCCCTTTGACCATGCCTCTCTCTCCCTTTGGCAAGATATGCATTCTCTCCCCCTGTAGAAGATCATACAATATCTCCCCTTAGGAGGCTTGGACATTCTCTTCCCCTTTAGAGAACTTGAATGCTCTCTCCCCCTTTGACATTAAATTGCAAAGGTACCTACACACATGAAACAAGGAAAATACCTTTTAAAAGCACCTGTTAACAAAAGAAATTGAAAATGAAATACATAACAGATTATCATGTATGGAAGTAGTCTCTAAGGGTTCAAAGTCAATCCAAGGGTCAATTTGATCAAAACTAATACTTCCTATGAAGGTTTACACTCCCCCTCAATCCATTCTCTCCTTTTGTCAAACATTTGACAAAGATTTAACTATTTGGTGCAAGAAGAAGATGGTTTTACCAATTGAGGGTCAACTTCAAGAGAAGGATTATATTCGTTTAACTATACAGCACAATATGATCAAATTACCAAAAGAGAGCAACGTCAAGGAGAAAAGCGATCATGGATACCAATTGGAAAAACAAAGAATACCAATTGAGATTCAAGGATAAGTCTATTAAAACAATCACTCTAAAATGGAGTTATAAAGAATATAACTATTAAGATAAATCCAAAATAGAGCTATCCATGAAGAAATGGGGTTTACTAAACATAGCATCAAATAATTTAACTATGAAAATCATATGCTATGAAAGTTTTGAAAATCATTTCATTCAATCATTAAATATGACTATCATGTGCAAGATGAGTGAAATGAAATTCAAACATGAAGCCTACCTCAACAATTAACCAACCAATATTATGAACACATAAACACGTTGGTCATGAGATTTACCTATATGAGCAAGGGAGGAGGCAATCATGAAAATTATGATGCTAATGGTGTGTGACATGGAACAAATATATTACTATCAAGTTCAATCCAATGTACACAAGGTCTATCACATACACAAGATAAGACATCAATTGGATATGAAATCAATGGAAAATTATACCAAATGAAACCAATTGAATATGACAACATGATTAATAGCAAGGATGTGACAAACACAAAATTCCATCAAGCATCATAAATGGTTATTAATCACTTTTAATGATATAACTAATGAGCATAGTGATGAACAAGGTAAATTGCAATGCAAAAAGATATTACTTGGTAATGCATGCAATTTTCAAAGTGTCAAAATCATATGAATTCAACTACTAAGATATCCATCAAACATAGATATACGAGGAATGGATTTCAAAGAGTTTCATATGATCAAGACCACTACTATGATGTTGAAACATGTACAAGGATGACATCACTAAGAGAATATACATGAATCAACATCATAACCATCCAAAAAGAAATAACTAGAAGGCATAGAGGACGGATTTGAGTTCTAGTATGGTTTCTATAAATATAACTAAGATCACAACCATACATAGAATGATTTGACATTTGCATAGAGAGGATCAATCAACAATCAAGATCTAACTCATACCATATCATAAAAAAAGAATATAACTAAGCAAGCACAAGAAGGTATGGAGTTAGAGGGACATCATGGATCGCATAAAGATGAAGATGGATCTCATATATGGATATACCTATTAAAAAAAATGGTTTAATTCCAATTCATCTAAAATGATCCATTAATCTATCATGCAACATCTCCACTCTTAGCAAATGTACTAAGCTTACAATGCAATGGAAAATGGATATGATGATTATACTAAATGAGCTTAGCACATTAAATCACATATGTACTTATTAGGCTCAAATGATAATGAAACAAAAGATTTTACTATAAAGCACATACACAATCATCAATTTGCATTAATGAAAATATATACCAAGTTAGGCACAAACATGCAAATCAATGAAACCATATCCAACCAAGCAATGTAAGACATCAAAATCAATTTGTATAAAAAGAATGTAACTAAATGAGCAAAGATGCAAATTGTTTGTAAAAATTATTTCCTTCCAAATGATATAATCATAATTAAGCACAAGGAAATAAATTCAAGGAAAATGCTTCTATAAATACAACCAATAAAGCATAAAATATTTTCCAAAGTTTTTCAAATCACTTCAAAATTTACAATTCCAACAATGAATCATTTATAGAATTATGAGCAAGCGATTTTGAAAAACAAGAAGTGTACTACTATAAATTTTCAATTTGTATTCTAAATATGACAATAGACACTCATACAAATTGAACACATATTTTCCATACCAAGAGATATAACTTTGAAAACTCAATGGAAAACTTAACTTGCTTCAAATCATTTGATTTAAAAAACATATCTAACTATGACATTCATCAAATGATTTTCCAACATCAATTGATCATGAAAAATCTAGCTAAGAAAGCTTTTGTAATCACAATCAATTGATCATGAATAGATATGCACTACAAGAGATATAACTATATGAACAAAATGCAAATCCATCATGAGAATATTGCAATCAAAGGATTTTGAAAACCATGAGATATAACTTAAAGGTTCATGAAGACAAAATCAAATGATCACAAAGAAACATTGCATTTTAAAAGATGTGACTATAAAGAAACAAAATGCAAATGTAACATGACCAACAAATAGATATAACTAAAAAGAATAGGTTGGTCTAGAGAGGATCAAGGCCTTAAGGTTAGTCTAAATGTGTACCAATGAAGATTCACCTAAGGTCTTGATAAGGATGTCCTTGAGAGATCACTTTGAGGACTCACCAACTCTTGAAGATAGAACTTGAAAAAGTCTTAGAGTGGTGCAATGAAACTAGGGGAAAATTCATTTTCAATCATAGTGGAAATCATTACAAAGATATGCAATAAAACACAACACTAGGGTTCTAATCTAGGTTAAAGCGAAAAAGGATCAACTCCGGATTGTTAAGCCCTAAAATAGAGTAACATAGCTCTAATACCAATTGAAAGTCCGGGGATCCGAACCCTAGAGGGGGGGGGGGGTGAATAGGGTGAGCTTCAATTATGACCAATTTTAGCCAATTTTAACTTCTTTAAATCCAACTAGTCACAAGTGATGATTTATCAAACAAGATGCGGAAGCTAATAAAACAATCACCACAAGCAAACACCACCACACAAGGATTTATAGTGGTTCGGCCCAATGTCTACATCCACTACCGGCTTGTGATCCAACACCCCACCGGATTTCCACTATTTATGCTTTTCAATAACCTTTACAATGATGTTTTTCAAGGCTTAACATCAACCTATACATTATGCTTTTCTTAGGCTAAGTAATAACCTCTTCAACCAAAGGTTGGTTATCTCTCTAATTAGTGTCTATAATACACTTGATGGAGATACAATTTATAGCTCATTACAATGCCTCTTAATTAGGCGGATATGGAAGTGAAAAACTAATTCATACGCACACACACTATGAATGCAAAGATGAAAGCTCAATGTGTATCTATGATGTCCTAAATCATTTTTAAAATGAAAGCTCATAAATGTATGCCTAAGGCTTTTGAAAGTTTTAGCTCATAAAAACATTTATGATTGAGGAAAGAATGTTAATCACGTGTTAAAAATAACTTGTAAAAGATATACATATGTATTCTAAACAAGTTGTGAAATTCAAAGAACAAAACATGTGATGCATAGGGATGTCAATCAAATCAACAATGTAGCTCAAAACATAAAATAGATTTGATTGAAATTAGGGGACAAATCATATGTATTTATAAAATCAACTTGAAAATGATATTCCTATCAATGCAAAGCAAGTTGTGAAACTTTAAAACAAAAGTACATATGATTTGTAAAGATGTTGAATCCAAAACATAAGATATATTTGAAAGTGATTTTCTTATGATGGAAAAGAAAGATTCAACCAAGTATAGGAATCATGTTACATATAAGTTCAAAGATTCTTTCATTAACATGATTTACTTAGATTTACCAATTAAAGTACTACTTAGATTGAATCAATGGTGATGCATCCAAAACAATAAATCAATTCAAAACATAAACATGTTAAGGACACAACAAATCATAGTTTATCATGCTAGAAAAGATTTACCAATAATTAAAGCAAAGCATGAAAACATATGATTAAGAAAAGTAAAGCTTACTTAGAGATTTAACTTCATTAATCCAAGCTTTAGCTTTCCTAATGACCCCTTTCATCCCTTAGCTCATTCCCCTTTGATTTGCCTCAAAACCTCTCAAGGAAGGCCTTAAAATCCTTAACTTTTGGCAAAGGAATGAACTAGTATTTATAGCCAAAAAGTGCCCAACGGCTCTTCCTCGGTCGACTTGGCCTTCAACGGTCATAAAACTGACCGTTTGAAAGGGTACAACGGTGGGTCGACCGGGCCTGGGACCAAAATCCCTAAATTAGCATATTTCAAAGTATTTCTTTGTGGGGATTTTTGGGCCATTAAATCAAGCTTGGAAACATGTTTTAAATCAAACTAAGTGGTTTAAAAACATGAAACACAAAAAGCCTAAAATGATTTGAAAGATTTAAAACTCATAGGCTTGCTTGATTTCTAAAACTTCTTTTCTAAAACAAATGCATCCAAGTTTAAAAACAAAACATGCATAAATCAATACTTTTACAAATCTTAAAAACCAATGTATGTATAAATCAAGATTTTAAGATTTTCTAAATCAATGCATGTGTGAAAATTCAAATGGTGCTAGAATGATAATGCATCCATCAAATTGCAATACACAAAATTCCTAACAAAATGATGTCAGAATGGCCCAAAACTTCATGTGAATCCTCTTTTGGCTGTCTTGAAGGATCTTACAATTTTTGTTTGATTCTGACAAGATCTGATGCTTGAAGTAGCATTGCCCGTTGGCAGTAGGATGCGGCTTGATGTGGCTTCTTGATGTTGAAGAGGCAAAGTGACATTTTTTCGGTGTCAAGAAATGCCCCCTCGAGGTACAACGACGAGTAGCTTTTGAAGTCGATGTGCCTTGAAAAGAATCTTGAAGGAGAGCTTTTTGATTTGACCAAGAGTCTTTGAGCATTTTTTTTAATAGCCTTTTGAGTCTCCAAGGGGATTTTATGGTAGTGAGAAGGATCACGTACCATCTCAAGGAAAAGTTTTGAAAATGACATGAGGGAGTGGGATTTGGGTTTTGGATTTTGGGTTTTCCTTTTGATCTTGTGAACCTAAGGGCTTTATGTGGAGCATCAGGCGATCAAGACGGATTTTCGGTTTTTGACCTTATGACCTAACAAGCTGTATGTGGCAGGTTGGGGGGCTTGGGTTTCATTTTTGGAGTTTGGCCTTATGACCCAACAAGCTGTATGTGGCAAGTTGTGGGGTCGGGATTTTTTGGTTTTGGCCTTGTGACCAAACAAGCTTTATGTGGCAAGTTAGGGGACCAGGATGTGGTTTTTCTGGGTTGTCGATTTCAAGATTTTGGCTTAATTTGGTTCGTGAGGTTGGATGGTTTGGTTTTTTGGGAACTCATGAGACTTTCTCTCTCTCTCTATGTTTTTTTTTGGGATGGTTCAATCGACTCAAAATAAGCATGGAACCATTTTGTATGCTCTTGGTAAGAAGAATTTTTTGAAATGAAGCCCCTTTTAGTGCCTAGGTGGTCAAACCTGACTCATGTGGGCTAGCCCATGGGACCTTAAGCTTTTAAAGATGGCTTAGATCTCACATGGTGTCATTTTGTAAAGAATATCTAAAAATATCTCTTTTGGATAGAGAATATCTAAAAATATTCTTACTTTGAGAGAATCTCTCAAGTTTCCTATCTTTTGGGAGAGATTTTCTCAAAGTATCTTTCTTTGAGAGAGAATATTTCTCATTCCCTTTCTTTTTGGAGGACAAATCTACGCGGTCAATAGAACGGGAAATGTAGTGGAAGGTACACTTCTTGTTTGTGGGATAAAAGCTAGGATTTTATTTGACCTTGGCTCTACACATTCATTCTTATCCCATGAATTTTCTAAGTTGATTAATATGCATGCTAGAGAACTTTAGTTCATTTTGACTGTGCCAACCCCAGTAGGTAAACAAGTTATTTGTAGAACATTTTACCCTAGTTGCACAGTTTAGATAGGAGAAGTGGTTTTAACCGCAGATCTCATTTTTTTTGGAGATGTACGATTATGATGTCATCCTAGGGATGGATTGGCTGGCAGGATACCATGCCACAATGGATTGTTTCCATAAGACCCTGACTTTCAAGTTAGATGAGACACCAGCAGGGGTGTTGTTTCAGGGAGAGAGGAGGAGTCCTCGTACGGGGTTGGTCTCAGCATTGAAGGCTGATAGACTATTGGGAAGTGGTTGTGAAACATATTTGGCGTTTATCACGAAGGATAAACGGTCCGAAGGGGTGGAGGAGATCCCAATTGTTTGGGAATTCCCGGATGTTTTTCCGGAGGAGATTCTAGGTTTACCACCCATCAGAGAGATTGATTTCACTATTGAGTTGTTACCAGGGCTGCTCCGATATCTATTGCACCTTATAGAATGGCTCCAGCGGAATTGGGATAATTGAAGACTCAGTTGCAAGAATTGTTAGACAAAGGTTTTGTGAGACCGAGTATTTCACCTTGGGGAGCTCCAGTCTTGTTTGTCAAGAAGAATGATGGTTCGATGAGAATGTGTATAGATTACCGAAGATTGAATCAAGTGACCATCAAGAACAAGTACCCATTGCCAAGGATAGATGAATTGTTTGATCAATTACAAGGTGTTTCTCATTTTTTGAAGATTGATTTGAGATCCGGTTACCATCAGTTGAGAGTCAGAGAATCAGATGTGTTGAAAACAACTTTCCGGACAAGATATGGCCACTATGAGTTCCTAGTGATGCCATTTGGGTTGACTAATGCACCGGCAGTGTTCATGGCGTTGATGAACAAGATATTTGCTCAGTATCTGGATCAGTTATTTGTAGTATTCATAGATGACATTTTGGTGTACTCCAAGACCATAGAAGAGAGTGAAGAGCATTTGGGGATAGCACTGCAACTCTTGAAGAGAGAATCGGCTGTATGAGAAGCTCAACAAGTGTGAATTTTGGTTGGAGCAAGTAGCATTTTTGGGGCACATCATCTCCAGAGAAGGATTATCAGTGGATCCGTCCAAGATTGAAGCAGTTATGATTTGGGAAAGACCGAAGAATACATTAGAAATCAGAAGTTTTCTGGGTTTAGCAGGTTATTACAGGAGGTTTGTGCAGGGATTCTCGTCGATTGCGTCACCTTTGACGAAGTTGACAAGGAAGAATGTGCCATATGTGTGGACAGATTAGTGTGAAGATAGTTTTCAAGAGCTAAAGAAGAGATTGACTACAACACCAGTCCTTACTTTACCATCCGGAAGCGGCGATTTTACCATTTTTACCGATGCTTCGAATGTTGGACTTGGTTGTGCGTTGATGCAAGAAGGTAAAGTGATTGCATATGGATCTCGACAGTTGGAAGATCACGAAAAGAACTATGCGATCCATGATCTTGAGTTAGCAGCGGTTGTTTTCGCGTTAAAAGTGTGGAGACATTACCTCTATGGAGAGAAGTTCGAAGTCCACTCCGACCACCGCAGCTTACAATATTTATTTTCTCAGAAGAAATTGAACATGAGGCAGAGGAGATGGATGGAATATATCAAGGACTATCATTTTCCAATCAAGTATCACCCGGGAAAGCAAATGTAGTTGCGGTGCCTTGAGCAGAAAATCAGTAGGCTTGACAAACCTAAGTGGCACTTGTATCTTTGAGCAATTTAAAGAATTGAGTATAGACCTGCAGCCACTAAGGAAGGGTGTTTGTTAGCTAATATGACAGTGTTAGAGCCTTCTTTTATTCAGAAGATCAAGGATAGTCAGTTGCAAGATCCAGAGTTGGCCAAGATTTCAGAGCACATAGCAGAACGTCCTGGCTTCCGTATTGTTGATGGAGTTTTGTACTACCATGACCTTCTACGTGTGCCTAACATTGAAGATTTGAGGAATGATATCATGATCGAAGCTCACAGTACGAAGTACTCTATGCATCCAGGCAGCACGAAGATGTATCATAATTTGAAGGGCAGATTTTGGTGGAATAACATGAAGAGAGAGATTGCAGTGTTTGTCTCCCGTCGTATGACTTGTCAGTTGATAAAGGCAGAACATCAGAGGCCTCCAGGATTATTACAACCGTTAGAGATCCCGGAATGGAAGTGGGAGCACATTACCATGGACTTTATTTCTAGACTACTGAGGACTAGCAGAGGCAACGATGCGATATGTGTCATTGTGGACCGTCTCACCAAGTAAGCTCATTTCATTCCTATGAGGACAGGGAAGAAGATGCACATGCTACCTTTAGCAGAGTTATTTGTCAACGAGATTGTCAGTCGACATGGACAGTCAGTTTCTATCACATCTGACAGAGACAGCAGATTCGTCTCGAGGTTCTAGAAGACGTTACATGAGTCTATGGGTACGAAACTACAGTTTAGCACGGCTTATCACCCACAGACAGACTGCCAATCAGAGAGGACTATTCAAACTCTTGAGGATATGCTCCGTGCTTGTGTGTTAGACTTTAAGACTCAATGGGATGAGATTCTACCGTTGTGTGAGTTTGACTACAACAATAGTTACCACTCGAGCAATGGGATGACGCCTTTTGAGGCTTTGTATGGCAGAAGGTGTAGGACACCTATTTATTGGGAAGAGGTTGGAATTCGCAGTTTCCATGGACCAACTATAGTAAGTGAAACCAGCGACAAAGTGAAGTTGATCCAAAAATGCCTGAAAGTGTCTCGGAGTAGATAGAAGAACTATGCAGACTCCCACCGCAGAGACTTACAATTCAAAGAAGGAGATAAAGGTTTCTTAAAAGTGTCACCTACGAGAGGAACATTGAGATTTGGATAGAAGGGCAAGTTATCACGGAGGTACATTGGACCATACAACATTGTGAGCAAGATCGGTGATGTGGCTTATAGATTAGCCTTACCACTTGAGCTATCCGGTGTACATGATGTCTTTCATGTGTCTATGTTAAAGAAGTACGTTCCTGACCCCTTACATGTACTCCAGCATGAGCCATTGGAGATCAGAGAAGATGCCACCTATGTTGAGAACCCGGTAAGATCATTGATACGAAGGAACAAGAGTTGAGGACTCGAACTATTCAGTGGGTGAAAGTACTTTGGGAGAATTATGGATCGGAAGAGGCAACGTGGGAATTACGAGACCAAGTGCAGAAGAAGTACCCACATCTACTTCCTGAGGTGAGTTTTATATTTCATTTAGAGGACCAAATGTCCTAAGTGGTGGAGGATGTAAGACCCCGTCCCGAGTGACCTCGATTAGCATTAATTAAGTTGTGTTTTAGTTTTAAGCATGTTTAGTGGATTTTGATTAAGTTGGGAATATAATAGATTTTGATATAGCTTTGGGAATTTTGATTTGCATTGTGATTAGTGGCCTTTGGGGGTTCCTTTTTTATGACCTTGCATGCGCTTGAGGACTTATCAGAGATTCTTGCATTCATTGTTTTAATCTTGTTTTATTTGTATTGTTAACCCCTACAACTTTCATGTTGATCCCGTACCCGTTCGAGATCCCGAAACCCAATTCCCTAGCATTGAGGGCAAAACAGTCATTGTACACTAAATCTGTACCCAAAACTTGATATCCCCGAAACTCGCGAAACATATACTTTTTGGAAACTAGATATTTCGAAGATCATTTCTTTCTTCTTCGTCGAACTCATCCGAGATCCCAAAGACATGATCTCAGCCCAAAGAGTGTCTTAAGTAGTGGGACCCATTCCCATTTGTTTATATAAGGAGAACCCATCTTCCTCATTTCCCTTTTTTCCAGCACAAGCTTTAACCTAGGCTTTCTTGTAACTTTTTCCTTCTTCTTCTTGCTCTCTCCATCTCAATCTCCCACCAAACTTGCACCAACATCAAAATGGACTTCACCATTCTCTTCCTCATCTTAAAGGCTACCTTTTGATACCATTTGTGAAGAAAACCTCCCATTCCAAGATCTTCTTTGAGCTAGCTCTTGCCATTTAAAGGTCACCCAAGTAAGCAATCTTCTCCATCTTCTAGATTTGTATTCTTCTTGTCCTAGAGAAGCTTCATCCCCATTATTGTGAGTTCTATCTTCTTCATTCATTGTTTGACCCATTTTAGGGTTTATTTTGGGGGTTTTGTTTGTGCTTGTAGGATTCTTGAGAGAGCTTTGTTTAAAAGCTTGATTTCCTTGATTAGAAGACCCAAGGCAAGTGGATGAGTTAATATTATGAGCTTTCAATGGTTTTCATAAGGAATGTGGTCGATTTGTCATTTCCATTCATATTTATTGGCTTCCATTGATTTTTGAAATAAATGCTTTGAATGAACCTTGCTAAATCATTTAATGTTTTGGAAACATGTTGGTTATGGTACTTGTTGTCTTTTGGATATATCTTAAATGAATGTTTGTGATTTGGTTTCTCTTTCCTCTTGTGGTTATTGTGGTTAAGAAGGAGGTGATGGAATGAACACATACTGGAGTTTTGGAAAAGTATAGATAGATGTATTGGAGGAGCTCTTAGCTCAGTTTTATTGTAGGGATTAAATGGAAGTGAGGAGAATGGTTTTGAGGAGGAAAAATGGCTCAAATCTGAACACAGTGGGTGTTTCCCGTACCTGGCGGTCAGCCAGTGGTCACCTGTCGGCTAGCCGTCTGGTGACTGGCGGCTAACCGCCAGCAAACCGAACAGTCGCGGTTACTTTTCCAGAGAGCAACATTTTCCACCTGAAGGCACGGTTAGCCTCACGGTTAGCAAGTGGCTAACCGCCTAACCCATCGGCGGATAACCGCTAGACAACCGAACCATTTCGGTTACATTTCTAGTAACCTGTTTTTCTGTTAGGCCAATCGCGGCCAGCCGCACAGTCAGCCAGCGGCTAACCGCCTAACCCAATGGCGGCTAACAGCCATCTGACCACTAGGTAACCGAAATCACCCAGACAGCCATTCCAGAGAGCTCCACGCTCGAGCGAACTCTCCGGTTCGCTCGAGCGATGAGCTTTATCGGTCGAAGGCTATGTTTAGGACAATGCCGAATTGTTTAAACGTTTTGGACTTACTCATTGAAAACCCCATTATATCAGGGGGATTTACTAGGCAACGTATGAGGCCATTCGAGAAAGAAACCACATCACGAAGATTTCTTTTGAAGTTTTGAAAATTCAAAGTGTATAAGGAGCCTGGAATGTCCCCAAACTCAAAGAGTAACAAGTTGTTATTAGATCGACATACGGGATCCCTATTCACTTTAAACAGATCTTGAACCCCGGTACTTGTGTTGAGATTTTGAAAGATTCATTTGTATTTTGTCTATTTCTCGAACTTCCCATGTATTCTCGAAAATGTTGAAATTGCAATTGTAGCATCTTGCTAGCCCGATAAGCATGCCCAAATTGATATGACAGTTGTGCCTTTGAGCACCCCATCTTGTTTATTAGTGTACTTGCACTTGATGTATTTCATACATGTTTTAATCTTGTCATTTGACCTATGAGTCGGCACCACTAAGCTTGGATAACCATGTCAGTCTGCTCCACTGACTTGGAGATCCCCCTCTTGTCCCGCCAGCTGCAGTTTGGATCCCGCTACCCGGTTATTACCGTGGCCTTGTCCCGATGCCGCAGATTGCTACTGTGGTTCCCGATACCCGGCTCGCTACCGTGGTCTTGTATAGTATATGTTTATGTATTTATAAGATCCACTGTTTCTCCTCACCTCGAGTGACTGAGATCAGTGCCTAGTTATTGCTCTGTCACTTTAGTGATAGAGGACTTAGCTTCGTGTGGTTGCCATCTTGCTTGTTTCCCCGTTTCCTTGGTTACCTTTACATGTTTTATAATGCATACTTGAATTTGAAAGAAAGTTTTATCTCGTTCATAGAAATTATTATTTAAATAGGTTTAAACATTTTTGAAGGTAAATTCATTTATTATCATATTGTCATTGTATTTTACCCACCTGCCAAACCATCGTGTTTGACCCACTCTTTGGTACTCAGGTCCAGACGTCGTGTTTCATAAGGCGGAGCCTGAGGAGGCAGTCGGAGAACCGCATCACTTAGTTGAGTGGCACGCCGATGATGTCATTTAGACCTTCGTCTCGAGATGCTATTCATTTTGGGAGTTTGTGGATAACTCATTCTTTTGGGATTATACTTTGAGATGTATTGGCCTTTGTTGGCCTCTATTTTTGGGGAATGTAATTAAATGATCTTTTGTTTAAACTCTAACCTTACTTTTGGGAAACGCTAATGATCATTGCTCATTCTGATACTTGGTTATACATGCATTATTATCTTTTGGCATGACTTGAATTATCAATTTGTTTTGCTACACGCTTGCACACTTAATAGAAATGTTCTTATATGGTTGTGATATCCTCACCGCGGACACCTGTGGGAAATTAAATAAATGTATGACATTAAACCGATGTGGCACATCATTAGTCCCGATCCCAGATTTGTCCTTCAAGCCCGGTCTGATGTCGTGACATTTCCCTTTTCTTCGCAATTGTCTCGGAATTATGCCAAAATTTCGCTAGAATTTTTTTAGCAAAATTTTGTCATTTTTGAAGATTGAGTTTTTCTTCTTTCATCCTTTGCAGGTAGTTCCTCCTGAATGAACAAGGGCAAAGAGCCTACTTCCGATGCACCTCGTCGGTCTACCAGGTCTCCTAATGTAGCCGTTCAACAGGCCTGGGAGAAGGTCCAGTTTGTGGAGAGAAACTTGGAAGAGTGGGACTCCCTTAACCATGATGAGATGAGATAGCGATTGATCGCTCTCAAGGATGAGGACTTTTACAGAATTTTGGTAAGCAACCGTCCTTGGGTCATGGACGATCAAAGCGTTGTACCCAAGCCTACCTTCTTCTTTGGCGATGCAGTCCCTGACGACTTGACGTACCAAAGAAGATGTTTTCAATTCTCTTACACAGCTGATGGTGAGGAGAGAACTATTTCTACCCAGTTGACCTTTGATCGGACTGTATCGATCATGAGTCTTTCTCCCACGTGCCCTAAGAGGGAGGATCCTCCAAGCTGGGTGAAGAGGACCAATGTGATAAAGATCGGGGTTTTTGTTGGCGGGCCTTCCGGATATGCGGAGAAGTCGTCTGTCCGTATGGACATGTTGATGCCTTCCAGTGGCTACCAAGGTTCTGACCATCTGGCGGTCAATTTGAGACCGGTTGGCCTTGGCATTTTTCTGTGTGACGGCAACAGTTGGGTGAAGCCTTTTCGACTTCGTGGCCGTTTCAGTGTTGATTTTCGAGCTGGGAATCATGGACTGATCACACCCTGCAGGCTGGTGGAGCCATTTTGAAGGAGGTCAGGATCTTTGACGCAGTTCGCGCTTTTCGGAAGACCGTGGTTTTCTCCAATGAGGCCTTTATGGCCATGCTAGAGTCATTCCTCCCGCAAACCAACACCTTCATTGTGACGAACGGTGAGATTGGTTTTACTCTGAAGGAATTAAGCGTCATCACCGGGCTACCTATCCTTGGCAAACTCTATGAGGAGTTTATGCCTATCGACATCGTCCTTGAGGAGCAATGTGAGGAGTTCAGGCTCCTGTACTTTCAGCTTGTCACCTTCTAAGATTTTTTGAAGGAGAAGGAGGGCTCAAAAGTCCGGTGCAGTAGTAGGAAGAATTGTAGCTCGAACTTTTTTGACGGCGGAGAGTCTTCTGATGGTATGGCCCAAGATGCTAGGGCCAAGAACCCAGGTTCGAAGAAGATCTCCGTTATGAGAGATGACTTGAAGAAGTTCTTCGGGAGTACAGACGCCATTTATTCTGACATTGCACTGCGAAGAGATCTCGCTGTTTACCTCACTTATTGGTTGGGTGAGGCTATTTTCGCTGGAGGAGATGGAACACACATCAGGCCGCATTGTATTTTTTCAGCTTGTCAGATGGCGTTCAGAGAGTGGTTGGCTTTGGTGCTAGCTCTTTATTCCTACTTGTGTACTGAACTTGTAAGACCCCGACTCGAGTGAACTCGATTAGTACAAACTAAGTCGTGTGTTAGTTCTAAGTTGATTAGTGATTTTGGCTAAGTTGGGTTTGGAATAGCTTTTGAAATAGTTTTGGGGAATTTTGATTGCTTTGTGATAGTGGGGCCCTTTGGGGGTCCCTTTTTGTGACCTTGCATGCACTTGAGGATTTATTGGAGATTTTTGCATTCATTGTTTTAATCTCGTTTTATTGGTACTATTAATCCCTACAACTTTTACGTTGATCCCGTCCCTGTTCGAGATCCCGAAACCAGATTTCATAGCCTTGAGGTCAAACCAGTCATTGTGCACTAAATCTGTACCCAAAAACTTGATATTCCCGAAACCCGCGAAACTTATACTTTTTGGAAACTAGATATTTCGACGATCACTTTTCTCTTCTTCGTCGAATTCATTAGAAGCCCCGAAAGCCATGAATTCAGCCAAATTAGATTTCTAGCGGTGGAGCCCACTCCCCACTTGCTTTATAAGGAGATCATCTTCCTCATTCCACTCTTTTAGCAAACTACAACTTCTCAAAGCTAGGGTTTCCCTTCCTTCTTGCTTCTCCATCTTCAAACCACTCCCAAACTTGCACCAATAGGAGATTTGAGGCCATCATCTTCTTCACCTCCTTTAGAGCTTTCTCTTAATAGCTTTTGTGGAGAAAACCCTCCATTACAAGACTTCCTTTGAGCTTACTCTTGCCATTAGAGGACCTTACAAGTAAGTAATCCTTCCCTTCTTCTAGATTTGTGTTCCTCTAGCCCTAGAGAAGCTTCACCTTCATTATTGTAAGGTTTCCTTTTCTATTTCATTGTTTGACCATTTTAGGGTTTATTTGTTTTGGGGATTTTGTTCATAGCTTGGATTATTTGCTTGGGAGAGTATTAGAGCTTGATTTCATTGACTAGAAGACCAAGGCAAGTGGATGATTGATTTTTCTATAAGTTTTCAATGATTGTAGTATTTTCCACTCTTGCCTACTTATTGCTTTGTTTTGAAATAAATGTTCATGATGGAGTATTAATGATGCATTTATATCTTAGAGATGTGTTGGTTCATATCATTTAATTCCTCTTGTTTTGTCCCAAATATATCTTATGTGGAATGGTTTCCTTCTTTCTTTCCTTATATTGAATGTGATAGTGATGGAGGAGAATGGGATGGACGTTGTGAAAGATTTGATGTTAATTGAATGAAGTTTTAGACTCCTCATTTGATTTACAAAAGTGGCTAAAAAGAGGTTGTAGAAGGAAGAGATAGAGAGGAGCTGAACTGGTCCGGAATCAGTTTCTGGACAGGTCGCTCGAGCGAACATGACACTTCGCTCGAGCAAAGTGTCCAGAAAAGGGTTCGGAGCTTTCTAGTAGCTTGGTCGCTCGAGCGGACATCCCAGAATTCGTTCCAGAGAGTTATTCGTTCGAATGCACTAAAAATTTCGCTCGACCCAATGAGTTCGTTCGAGCGAACCCACCCAGACAGCCATTCCAGAGAGCTACTCGCTCGAGCGAACTCTCCGGTTCGCTCGAGCGATGAGCTTTGTTGGTCAAGGGCTATGTTGGGACAAAGATGAACTATTTTAACGGTTTGGGACTATTCGTTGGGAACCCCTCTATGTCAAGGAGATTTACTAAGCAATGTATGAGGCCATTTGAGAAAGAAACCATATCACGAAGATGTCAATTGAAGTTTTGAAAAATTCGGAGTGTATAGGGAGTCCGGAATGTCCCCAAACTCAAGGAGTACCAGATTGTTATTAGATTGACATACGGAGCCCCTATTCACTTCAAATAGATCTTCAACCTGAAATTCCAATTGTTTATTGTACTTTATCGATCCCGAGATTTATACTACGTGCCTTGTTTTCTCGAAAGTATTGAATTACACTTGATATAGCTACTTGTCTTGAAGTGCATTGCACCACATGAAATGACAGTGTGCCCTTGAGCACCCCCGTCCTGCTCGGTTATTTATTTGTACTTGATTTACTTGCATATGTCTCGATTGTGATTTGACCTATGAGTCGGCACCACTAAGCTTGGATAACCTTGTTGGTCTGATCCACTGACCTGGAGATCCCCCTCTTGTCCCACCAGCTGCAGTTTGGATCCCGCTACCCGGTTATTACCGTGGTCTTGTCCCGATGCCGCAGATTGCTACTGTGGTCCCCGATGCCTGGTTCGCTACCGTGGTCATGTATAGTAAATATATATGTATATGTATTTATAAGATCCATTGTTTCTCCTCACCTCGAGTGACTGAGACCAGTGCCTAGTTATTGCTATATCACTTTAGTGATAGAGGACTTAGCTTCGTGTGGTTTCCATCTTGATTGTTTCCCCGTTTCCTTGGTTACCTTAAATGTTTTATAATGTATACTTGCATTTGAATAAATGTTTTATCTCATTCATAGAAGTTGTTATTTAAACAGGTTTGCATGCTTTTGAAGGTAAATTCATTTATTATCATATTGTCATTGTATTTTTATCCATTTGTCAAACCGTCGTGTTTGACCCACTTTTGGTACTCAGGTCCTGTTGTTGGTTATCCCGAGGAGGAGCACGAGGAGGCGGTCGGAGAACCGCAGCAGTTAGTTGAGTGGCGTGCTGATGACGTCATTTAGACGTTTGGTTGCTATGAGGGACTTTATATTTTTGGAAACTATTTAACCATTCTTTGGATTGGTATTTTGTTTATATTGGCCTTTGTTGGCCTCTATTTTTGGGAATGTAATTAAATGATCTTTTGTATAAACTTTAACTTACTTTTGGGTAACATGCTAATGATCATTGCTCATTCTGATACTTGTTTATACATGCGACTTATCTTGTGATTAGAAGTGAATTATCATTTGATTTGCTACACGCTTCCGCACTTAATAGAAATGATCATTTATGGTTGTGATATCCTCACCGTGGACACCTATGGGAAATTAAATAAATGTATGGAATCATTAACCTGATGTGGCATTATCTTTATCATCATCATCAATCTCATTAATAGTTCCGATCCCGGATCAGTCCCGTGGGCCCGGTCCGGGGTCGCGACAGACTGGTATCAGAGCGAGACGTGTTTCAAGCAATTAAAAGAAACTAGAAATCCTAAGGACGTGGCGAGGATTCGTTAGATTCTTCATTAGCTAGTATCGTGTGAGCAATGTGTTACCCTTTATTTGATTATTATGTGCTAACAATTTTTTTTGCAGCATCATGCCACCTCGTAAGAGACCAATAAATGGCGACCCTTCTGCAAGCAATAGTGAGCACGCAGGGCCACTTGAAGAGGATAGGGTTGATAACAACCCACCGAATCAATTCCAGCAAATGATGTAGGCAATGCTTGACCAGCAGCGTCAGGCTAATGAGAACCAGGCTAGGCTGCAAGAACAAATGCTCAAAAGAAAGGAAGATCATGCTAGAGAATTGGCAGATATGTAGAGGCAATTGTTGGAAGTACTACAGAGGAGACCTAAGTCGGTTCCACCTCAACCCGCAATCGTTATCAATCAGAGGCAACATGACCCGAACGCTTTGTTTGAGCGGTTTCGGAAGAGGGCTCCGAAGGAGTTCCTTGGAATAGAAGACCCATTAGCTGCAGATGACTGGCTAGAACATACATAGAACATCTTTGAGATCTTCCAATGCACCAGAGGAGAAAGAGTGAAGCTAGCATCATCTCTATTTAGCGGCACAGCGGACAGGTGGTGGAAGACGGTTAGAGAGGAATACAAGACCATGGATGATGCAGAGGTTTGGACAAACTTCAAGAGGCAATTCCATGATAAATACGTACCCGCTCACATCAAGAAACAAAAGGCCATAGAATTTCAGCAGCTTGTACAAGGAAGTATGACAGTCCTCGAATACCTCACTAAGTTCGAGAGATTGTCCAGATATGCTCCGGAGTTGGTGGATACGATGGAGAAAAAAATTGCCAAGTTCTTTGAAGGACTTAACCCTTTTATTGAGAAAGATGCCACCGGAGTAGTACCACCTGCAACTTTTGATGAAACGGTCAAGAGGGCCTATAAGTTTGAGAACTTTCACAACAAGATCCTTGGAGTTCAAGGCAAGGGACAACCTCATCAGCAGAACTACCAGCAGAAGAATCATCAGAACAAGAGACAGAGGACAGAACAGAATGCTCAGGGTCCCTTGGTTTGTAACCACTATGGGAAGAACCATGAGAGTGCATAGTGTCGTACACTCACAGAAGCATGTTTCAGATGTGGTTCCATGACCCATCAGATGAGAGACTGTCCAAGGCAGAACAGACAGAATCAGCAGCAGCAGCAAGGGGCACAGCGTCCAGCACCACCAAGAATGCAATCATTGTCCAGAATCAGGCAAGGCCATTACAGCAACAAGCACCACAACATCAACAGCAAGAACATGCTCGTTAGCAGGGACAAACCAAAATCAGCGTGCACCGCAGCAGCATAGGATGCACCACAAGGCAGGCCACAACAGGCACAGAATAGGCCCCAACATCGAGGGCAAATCTACGGGCTCAATAGTGTAAGTCCATGGGGATCCGAACCCTAGAGGGGGGGTGAATAGGGTGAGCTTCTTTTATGACCAATTTTAACAATTTTAACTTCTTTAAAAACAAACTAGTCACAAGTGATGATTATCAAACAAAATGCGGAAGCTTAAAGAAAACAATCACCACAAAGCAAGCACCATCACACAAGGATTTATAGTGGTTCGGCCTCAATGCCTACATCCACTACCGGCTTGTGACTCAACACCCCCACCGGATTTCCACTATTTATGCTTTTCAATTGGCTAAGCAATAACCTTTACAATATGCTTTCCAAGGCTAAGCAATAACCTTTACAATGATGTTTTTCAAGGCTTAACATCAACCTATACACTATGCTTTTATAGGCTAAGCAATAACCTCTTCAACCACAAGGTTGGTTATCTCTCTAAATTAGTGTCTATCATACACTTGATGGAGATTCTATTTAGCTCATTACAATGCCTCTTAATTAGGCGGATATGGAAGTGAAATTCTAATACACACTCACACTATGAATGCAAAGATGAAAACATATGAAGTGTGTGTGTGTGGTCCTCAATCATTTTGAAAATGAAAGTACATAAATGTATGCCTAAGGCTTTTGAAAGTTTTAGCTCATAAAACATTTATGATTGAGGATGTAATGCAATCACATGTTAAAAGTAACAACTTGTTAATGATATCAAAGTTACACAAGTTGTATGAAATGGATTAGCTCTAAACATGTGATGCATAGGGATGTCAATCAAATCATCAATGAAGCTCAAAACATAAAAATAGATTTGATTGAAATTAGGGGACAAATCATATGTAATTATAAAGACAACTTGAAAATGATTTACCAATCAAAGTAAGGCAAGTTGTGAAACATTAAAACAATAATACACATATGATTTGTAATGATGTTGAATCCAAAACATAAGATACATTTGAAAGAGATTTTCTTATGATGGAAAACAACAACCAAAGATTCAACAAAGTATATGAATCATGTTACATATTTCATTAACATGATCTACTTAGATTTACCAAAGATAAAGTACTACTTTGATGAATCAATGGTGATGTATCCAAAACAATAGATCTATTCAAAATATAGAACATGCTAAGGATACAACAAATCATAGATTAACATGTTACTAAGATTTACCAATGATAAAGCAAAACATGAAAACATATGATTTGTAAAGAAGTTGAATCCAAAACATAAGTTAGTTTTGAAAGAGATGTTCTTATGATGGAAAACAACAACCAAAGATTCAACCAAGTATATGGATCATGTTACATATAATTTCAAAGGTTCTTTCATTAACATGATCTACTTAGATTTACCAAAGTTAAGTACTACTTGGATTGAATCATATGGTGTTGTATCCAAAACAATAAATCAACTCAAAACATAACACATGTTAAGGACACAACACAAACATAGTTTAACATGCTAGAAATGATTTACCAAAAATAAAACAAACGCATGAAAACATATGATTAAGAAAGGAAGAGCCTACTTGGTGGTTTAACTTCATTAATCCAAGCTTTAGCTTTCCTAATCTTCCCCTTCATCCCTTGGTTCTTTTCCCTTTTGATATGCCTCAATACCTCTCAAGGAGGGGCTTAAAAATCCCAACTTTTGGAAAGGGAAAGAACTCATTTTTATAGCCAAAACAGCCCAACGGCTAGTTTACCCGGTTAACCCCATGACAGGCCGGTTAACCGGGTAAGCCAACGGTCAGAAAAAGAGCCGTTGGCTCAGGAGCCCGGTTGACCTGCCCAGTATGGCCGGTTAACCGGGCCTCTTGGCCGGTTGACCGGGCCTGCCCAGAATTCCCCATTTTTTGGGTTTCTTGAAGATTTTCTTTGGGGATCTTTTGGCCACTTAAAATCAAGCATTTTCACATGTTTTAAATCATTCTAAGATGTATAAAAACATGAAACAAAAAGCCTAAAAGGATCCAAAGACTTTTAAAACAAAGGCTTGCTTGATTTCTTGAAAACTCTTTCTTAAAACAAATGCATCCAAGATTAAAACAAAACATGCATAAAACAAAACTTTTACAACTCTTAAAAACCATGCATGTTTAAAACAAGATTTCAAGTTTTCTTTAACTCAATGCAAGTGTGTAAATCAAATGATGCTTGAATGAAGATGCATCCATCAAATTGCAACCTACAAAATTCCTAACAAATAGAGCTGATGCAGAGGCAGCGGGAGATGTAGTGGAAGGTACACTTCTTTTTTGTGGGATAAAAGCTACGATTTTATTTGACCCTGGCTCCACACATTCATTCTTATCCCATGAATTTTCTAAGTTGATTGATATGCATGCTAGAGAACTTGAGTTTATTTTGACTGTGGCAACCCTAATAGGCAAACAAGTTATTTGTAGAACATATTACCCTAGTTGCACAGTTCAGATAGGAGAAGTGGTTTTAACCGCAGATCTCATTCTATTAGAGATGTTTGATTTTGATGTCATCCTAGGGATGGATTGGCTGGCAGGATACCATGCCACAATGGATTGTTTCCATAAGACCTTGACTTTCAAGTTAGATGAGACACCAGCTGGAGTGTTGTTTCAGGGAGAGAGGAGAAATCCTCATACAGGGTTTGTCTCAGCATTGAAGGCTGATAGACTTTTGAGAAGTGGTTGTGAAGCATATTTGGCGTTTATCACGGAGGATAAACGGTCCAAGGGGTGGAGGAGATCCCAATTGTTTCGGAGTTCCCGGATGTTTTTCCGGAGGAGATTCCATGTTTACCACCCATCAGAGAGATTGATTTCACTATTGAGTTGTTACCAGTGACCGCTCTGATATCTATTGCACCATATAGAATGGCTCCAGCAGAGTTGGGAGGGTAGAAGACTTAGTTGCAAGAATTGTTAGATAAAGGTTTTGTGAGACCGAGTATTTCACCATGGGGAGCTCCAGTTTTGTTTGTCATGAAGAAGGATGGTTCGATGAGAATGTGTATAGATTACCGAAGATTGAATCAAGTGACCATCAAGAACAAGTACCCATTGCCAAGAATAGATGAATGATTTGATCAGTTACAAGGTGCATCATACTTTTCGAAGATTGATTTGAGATCCGGTTACCATCAACTGAGAGTCAGAGAATCAGATGTGTTGAAGACAACTTTCCGGACAAGATATGGCCACTATGAGTTCCTAGTGATGCCATTTGGATTGACTAATGCACCGGCAGTGTTCATGGTGTTGATGAACAAGATATTTGCAGAGTATCTGGATCAGTTTGTTGTAGTGTTCATAGATGACATTTTGGTATACTCCAAGACCAGAGAAGAGCATGAAGAGCATTTGAGGATAGCACTACAACTCTTTAGTGAGAATCAGTTGTTTGCGAAGCTCAACAAGTGTGAATTTTGGTTGGAACAAGTAGTATTTTTGGGGCACATCATCTCCAAGGAAGGATTGTCAGTGGATCCATCCAAGATTGAAGCAGTTATGAGTTGGGAAAGACCGAAGAATGCAACCGAAATCAGAAGTTTTATGGGTTTAGCAGGTTATTACAAGAGGTTTGTGCAGGGATTTTCGTCGATTGCGTCACCTTTGACGAAGTTGACAAGGAAGAATGTGTCATATGTGTGGACAGATCAGTGTGAAGATAGTTTCCAAGAGCTGAAGAAGAGATTGACAATAGCACCAGTCCTTACTTTACCATCCGGTAGCGGCGGTTTTACCATTTTTACTGATGCTTCGAATGTGGGACTTGGTTGTGTATTGATGCAAGAAGGAAAAGTGATTGCATATGGATCCAAGCAGCTGAAAGATCACGAGAAGAACTATGCCACCCATGATCTTGAGTTAGCAGCGGTAGTTTTCGCGTTGAAAATGTGGAGACATTACCTCTATGGAGAGAAGTTCGAAGTCTACTCCGATCACCGCAGCTTACAATATTTATTTTCTCAAAAGGAATTGAACATGAGGCAGAGAAGATGGATGGAATATATCAAGGATTACGATTTTACAATCAAGAACGATTGTAAAAATTGATCGGGTAGGGTTTCGAGGAGCTTTTGCAAGTTTTGGGATTTGAAGCTCGCAGCAATGTTGAGCTCTTTTCCGATTCTTGCGGAAATTTGAGAAGACTGTCTTGATCTCGCAGCAATGTTTGAGTTCCCGTCTTCTTTGAGAATCCTTCATTGATCATGAGCTCGCAGCGATGTTGAGCTCATCTTTAGGCTTCATTTCTTTTCGGGGTGATTCCCTTTTCTTCGGAATTGCCCCGGAGTCATGTCAAAATTTCGCTAGGATTTTTTTTTTAGCAAAATTCTGTCATTTTGGTGATTGATTTTCTTTCTTTTTTTTTTATTGCAGGTAGTTCCTCCAGAACGAACAAGGGTAAGGAGCCCGTTACCGATGCACCTCGTCGATCTGCCAGATCTTCCAATGCGGCCGTACAGCAGGCCTGGGAGAAGGTCCAGTATGTGGAGAGAAACTTGGAAGAGTGTGACTCGCTCAACTGAGATGAAATGAGACAGCGACTGATCGCTCTCAAGGATGAGGAGTTCTACAAGATTATGGCAAGCAATCGTCCTTGGGTCATGGACGATCAGAGCGTTGTGCCCAAGCCTACCTTTTTCTTTGGTGATGCAGCCCCTGATGACTTGTCATACCAAAGGAGATGCTTTCAGTTCTCTTACACTACTGATGGTGAGGAGAAAACCATTTCTACCCGATCAACTTTTGATCGTACTATTTCGATCATGAGTCTTTCTCCCACATGCTCTAAGAGAGAAGATCCTCCAAGCTGGGTGAAGAGGACCAATGTGGTCAAGACCGGGGTTTTTGTTGGCGGTCCTTCTGGTTATGCAGAGAAGTCGCCTGTCCGTCTGGACATGTTGATGCCGGCCAGCGGCTACCAAGGACCTGATCATCCATCGGTTGATTTGAGACCGGTGGGCCTTGGCATTTTCATGGGCGATGGCAGCAATTGGGTGAAGCCTTTTCGACTTCGTGGCCGTTTCAATGTTGACTCGAGCTGGGAGTCGTGGACTGATCACTTCCTGCAGATTGGTGGTGCCATTCTGAAGGAGGCCGAGATTTTTGATGCGGTTCGCGCTTTTAGGCAAACCGTGATTTTCTCCGATGAGGCTTTTATGGCCATGCTGGAGTCCTTCCTTCCACAAACCAACACCTTCATTGTTACGAATGGTGAGATTGGTTTTTCTTTGAAGGAGCTGAGTGCCATTACTGGGCTGCCCATCCTCGGCAAACTCTACGAGGAATTTATGCCGATCGACAGCGTCCTTGAGGAGCAGTCTGAGGAGTTCAGGCTTTTGTACTTTCAGCTCGTCGCCTTCTACGATTTTTTGAAGGAGAAGGAGGGCCCAAAAGTCCGGTGCAACAGTTGGAAGAATTTTGGCTCTTTATCTCCCAACTTCTTTGGCAGTGGATAATCTTCTGAGAAGAATCTGGCTTCGAAGAAGATCTCCGTTATGCGAGAAAATCTGAAAGAATTCTTCACAAGCACAAACGCCATTTGTTCCGACATCGCGCTGTGAAGAGATCTCGCTATGTACCTCACTTACTGGCTAGGTGAGGCTGTCTTTGCTGGAGGAGATGGGACGCACATCAGGCCGCATTGTATTTTTCCGGCTTGTCAGATGGCGTTTGGAGAGCAGCTAGCTTTGGTGCCGGCTCTTTACTCCTATTTATGTACCGAACTTCAGGCTGCTGCTTTTTTGGTCCGGCTTGGGCTCCCCATGAATAGAGTATTTTGAGCCCATATTTTCTATTCGTGGTATGTGTACCACTGTCTTGGCTTTCACCGTTTAGGCGTTGCACAGGATGATGACCCTTTCATGATTCGGTTGGCTAGGGGAAAAGCCGTTTCCGATTCACTTTTGTCTGCCCGCTTGAGAATCCGACGATTCAGGGATGTCGAGATTGGGCAATCTTCAATGAAGCTTTCTCCGGATTTGCGGAAGAAGGCTTTTGATTTTGGTGTCTCCCGTGATTCCACCAGGGCAGGATCGGGAAGACACTATTCTTTGACCAACGTAGAGAAAAGGTGGCTTTTAAACATACGTGTTGGCACGATGGTGTACCGTAGACATCTTTTTGTTGACATCCAGCCGTATGTCCCTTCGCGTTTTACGTTGCAGTTAGGCTTCTCTCAAGGCGTTGTTGGAGCGCCTTCGAGCATGGTGAAGCGTTTTGGAGGTTTGCAGGACGGGAGAAATGCATGGGCCTTCTATAGTGCAGAAGACACCACTGCTATGATTTCCTATCCTGAGTTGCCCACTTTCCGGACTGCTGGCTTCACGAAGTGGTTCGTGGAGAGCTTTGCTGTGTATCGAGAGCTTTCCAAGAAGGAGCTGAATGTCAAGCAATCTCCTGGGAAGGGTCTTGGTAGATCAGATGGCGTCCGTCGAGAGGAAGTTTTGTTCTTCCTTTCTGGAGAGAAGCATAGGATAGGCTTTCTCGAGGAACAGGATGTCATCAGATCCGGAGCCGCACAAGAGATACCTGCTGAGGTCTTGAGACAGCTCGAGGAGGAGGAACCCGAGATCGACACTTGGATGCAAGCAGAGCGAATGAAGGCTTCCATGGGGTCCACTGGTAGGAGCGGGCCGTCCAATGAGGAGCCAAGTGGAAGTCCTGACTTTGACAGTGAGGCAGGTACTTCAAGTAGACCGGCTCGTAGAAAAAAGAGGAGGAGAGGACAGCGTCGCACTGAGAGACGCCACGAAGACTCTCCTGATCTGGAAGTCCCTCCTACCATTGCTGAGGAGGTATCAGGAGATGCTGATGAGCCTCCAGAGAAGAGGAGTAGTGAAGAAGAGACCGCCGATGTTGGTATGATTCTCCTTCTTTTCTTTTTTCGCTTCTTTCCTTTTATGAGGGATTTTTTTTTGATCTGCTGTTTCCTTTCTTTTGCAGAAGATGGAAACTTGGTGATGCCCGGGGTTCCTGTCGATGAGGCGGTGATGGATCCAGTTGCGGCATCTGAAGAAGAATTGAGGGACTCTGGGGAGGACCCAGAATCTCCACCTGGTATGAGGATGATTTTATTTTATTTTATTTTTTTTTGAATTTGCTGACACATATTTTTTTTTGTTTTCTTGTCAGCGGACTTGCCATTGGGTTCCGACTTCGAGCCATCTATGGATATGGCTTTTGACGATGCCTCAGATGAGCAAATGGAGACAGAAAGTACTCCACCCATCATGGAAGAAGGTATTTCATAGTTATAATCTTGACATTGATTTTTTTTTATTATTATTTTTTTTTGACAAGATCATATTCATACCTTTTCTTGTGTTTTTGCCAGCAGGTTGTGAAGCAACAGGAGAAGTTCCTTCGTCTTCCTCAGGGCCAAAGCAGGAGATGCCAGCAGCCGATCCAGAAGTAGGGGCTTCTTCTACCAGTCCCATCATGGCGGAGGCGGGACTTTGTGGTGATATTGCTTCTTTAGTGGCTCCGATTGGAAAGAGCCTTTTGATTTCTTCTCCACCATGACTTGACATGGGCAGTCAGCCAACAGATCGTGCTGAATCTTCATCTGGGCCATCCCTCCAATATGTAAAGAAGGTGTTGAAGAGTGTATTGAGCTCATGGGTTGAAACTCTCTCTTCTGGCCATTTGGAAGCTGGTTTTGGCATGTCAAGCATGTACAGGACATCCTTGCTGATAGTGCAGAGGTCGGTCGGGACGTTGCAAGTGCCAAGGCCTTTGTTGATGAAGTCCTTACTTTGGGTGACAAATGGACTGAGACCAAGAATTTCCCAAGCGGTGACTTCTTCAATGAGATGTTTTTGCAGCCATCCGGTAAGATCAAATCTGAAATGGATGAGATCTCACGGGCTCGGAAGCAATTCGTTCGGGAGAGGAACGTTACCGAGTTGGCTATCATCGAGCTAACACAGGACCTGCACTGTCTTGATAAGGAGGTCACAGAAGCTAGGCAGCGCCTTGAGCAATTGCAAGAACAAAGTGTTGCCAAATGGACTGCCATTGTAGAAGCCCGTGCTAAAGAGGGAACTCTGATTCGCCAGGTTGAAGAAGCCGGTAGCAGCTTCCAGAGAAAGACTCGGGAGTATGAGCAGTGGCAAATTCTCTGGGAATAGCTTCCTCGTGCCGAAGATGGGTCGCGGCGTTCTACCGCGTTTTATGGCAAGATCTTGAAGAAGTGCGGCCTGGAAGCTTTAGAGGCTAAGGCCAAGAGTCTGCTTAAGGAGCTGGATCTTTGGTTGAAGACCATGCTAGACTGAGCTCTTGATTTATAACAAACTCTTTTCTTCTTTTCTCTCTTCTTCTTTTTTTGGTACCTCTATGTAAAACATTTTTGGTACTCTATGTACCTTTTACTTAAATTCTTTTTGGTGAAAATAAGCAAAGGTTGGGTGAGAATGTTTATTTGAGAATTTTGATCAAAAGGTTCTCATTTTGTGAAAATCTTTTGTCAAAAGGGTTGTTTTGGCATGAAAGCCAGATTTTGCGGCAAAAGCCAGGGTTTTTTTTTGTGTGGTTTGAAAGCCGAATTTCGAGATGGCATGAAAGCCGAAATTTGGGTTTATGGCATGAGAGCCGAAATTTTGGATGGCGTGGAAGCCGAAATTTTGAGGTCGCATGAAAGCCGATTTTGGTGGCGTGAAAGCCAAATTTTGGGATGGCATGAGAGCTAAAAAAATTTTGAGATGGCATAAAAGCCGAATTTTGAGATCGCATGAAAGCCGAAATTTGGGTTTATGGCATGAGAGCCAAAATTTTGGATGGCGTGGAAGCCGAAATTTTGAGGTGGCATGAAAGCCGATTTTGGTGGCGTGAAAGCCAAATTTTGGGATGGCATGAGAGCCAAAAATTTTTGGATGGCATGAAAGCCAAATTTTGAGGTGGCATGAAAGCCGGTTTTTTTGGGGTGGCATGACAGCCGGTTTTCGTGGCGTAAAAGCCGATTTTTTTTTAAAATGGCATGAAAGCCGAGTTTGAGATGGCATGGGAGCCAAAGATTTTTTGTGGCATGAGAGCCAAGATTTGGTTTGTGGCATGAGAGCCGGTTTTGTTTTTGGTGTAAGAACCAGATTTTGTTTTTGGCATGAAAGCCGAAATTTCTTTTTGGCATAGAAGCCAGATTTTTTGTTTTTGGCATGAAAGCCAGATTTTTTTTTTTTGAAAACCGAGTTTTGTTTTGTTGGCATGGAAGCCGAATTTTGATTTTTGGCATGAAAGCCGGATTTTTGATTTTTTGGCGTGAAAGGCGGATTTTTCGCATAGAAGCCGGGTTTTTTGGCGTTAAAGCCAGGTTTTTGGTTTTCAAAAATGCAAGTATCGATGGAATGTCGCCTCCTTGCTCATTCGGTTGCGAGTATCGATGGAATGTCGCCTCCTCGCGGATTTGGGTGCAAGTATCGACTAAGCGTCGCTTCCCTGCTTTTGTCTTCAAAAATTTTGTTTTGTGGGTATCGATGGAATGTCGCTTCCCCATGATTTTTGAAGTTTGAGGTTTTTTCGAACCTTTGTTTTGTTTTTTGTTTGTTTTGAAATTTGGGTTGTGGATATCAACTGGAACGTTGCGTCTCCACAATTTTTTGAAATTTTGGGGTTTTGGAAGTATCGAATGGGGTTCGCATCCTTCCGATTTTGGGTTTTGCAAGTATCGACTGAACGTCGCTTCCCTGCGGTTTTTGAAAAACCATTTTTTTGTTTAAAGACACGAGGGTCGTAAATTTTGACTTAAAACCATTTTGGTGGTAAAAGTCGGGGTGGACTAGGGCTCAAATCCCTAGGTCCTGATTTTGTTTCAAACCATGAATTTTGGGTTCAAGGATCAAAAATTTTGGTCAAGTTTGGGAAGAGACTCCTAAACTTGGATTTTTGGATTTGCTCTTTTTTTTTTTTGAACAATGAAACGATGAAAGAAACATTGTTTTGAGGGTTTTTTTTTTAGAAATTTCAACAAGAGGATGAAAATTCCAAAAGGAGTGGGTTTGACGAGCAGATACCTAGGAATAGGCTTTGGCTGTGCAAGCGTCGCTCTGACCCGATGGAAGAAGCCTTCAAGGGTAATACCGCTTCAAGAACTTTCCGTTGATGGGTAGCATACATCTGTCACCCTCCATGTTTAGAAGAGCGTATGCGCCGTTGGAGAAGACTTTGTCGATGACGAAAGGTCCCTCCCATTTTGGTTCAAATTTGCCTTTGGATTTGTTGGCAAAAACCATTGGTCTTTTTACTGTAAGAACCAAATCTCCCTTTTTGTAGGCGCGTTGCCTGACTTTCTTGTCAAAAGATCCTGCCATGCGTGCTTGGTAGAGTTCAATGCTTTGTAGAGCTTCGAGCCGTCTCTCATCGAGGTTATCCAGCTCTTGGAGTCTCAATTTGACATTACTTTCTTGCGTCATGTCATTTTGTAGAGATACCCTTAAGGAAGGAATTTGAACTTCCAAAGGGACAACAGCTTCGCATCCATAGACCAAGGAGAATGGTGTGCTATGGGTTGGTCCTCGAACGGTGGTTCGATAGGCCCACAAAGCTTCAGGCAGTTTGTCGCTCCAATCTCTTTTGTGAGTAGAGACCATTTTCTTGAGGATTTTACAGAGCGTTTTGTTGAAAGCCTCTGCTAGTCCATTCGCTGCCGGATTGTACGGAGTTGAAGGACAACTTTGGATTTTGTATTTGTCGCAGAACCTGTAGAATCGGTGATCACGGAACTGTGGTCCGTTATCATGGACGAATCTTTTAGGTATGCCGAAGCGACAAATGATGTTGGTGCGCAAGAACTGAAGGACTGATGAGGTCTTCATTTCACTAAGCGCAAATGCTTCTGACCACTTGGAGAAATAATCCGTAGTGGCGAAGATGAAGCGATGACCTTTGCTTGATGGAGGGGAGATAGGACCTATGATGTCCATACCCCAGGCTTCAAAAGTCCCTGAGATTGTTGTAGGATGTAGCCATTCCGGAGGCATGTGGACATAATCTCCATGAACTTGGCATTGTTGGCAGCGCTTAGCAAATTGCATTGCATCAGCCACCATGGTAGGCCAATAATAACCTAACCTTTTTATCTGATCGTAGAGCTTAGGCCCAGCCTAATGGGCTCCACAAAGACCAGCATGTACTTCTTTGAGTGTTTCCTCAGCCTCTTGTTGTGACAAGCAGCATAGAAGTACTCCATTGTAGGATTTCCTATACAGCATTTTTGAAGGAATATCCAAATGAAAGTTCGGGGCTCGTCTTTGGATGCTTACCCGTTCTTTTGGATCTTCAGGTAGGATTCCGAACATTATGTAATCAATGAACGGATCCCTCCAGTCGTCAATCAGAGGTTTAAGGACGGAGATCCGACTTCCAACCACTTGGTGGCATTCAACAACTGCTTGATGTGTGTTGAGAGGAGGGAGAATCCTTTTTTGACACACTGTAACTTGCATGTTTTCCCCTTCTTGGATTGCCATAGACTCAGCAAGTCCAGCCAGGGCATCTGCACGGATGTTTTCACCTCTGAGGATGTGGGTGATGTGACAGATGTCGAACTTTTGTCGAAACGATTGTGCCTTGTTGTAGTAAGGCAACAGATCGGGCTTTCTGACTTCAAATTTCTGATTCATCTGGTTGACGATCAGTTGAGAGTCTCCAAAAGCTTCCAGCGTAGTGATGCCGGATTCAAGGGCGAGCTCCAATCCTACGTTGAGGACTTGGTACTCAGCTGCATTGTTTGAACATGGTTCCAGTAGTGAGAATGCGTGTGGAATCATGTATTTGTCGGGACTAACAAAGAGAATGCCAATTCCCGATATTTGATTTCCCTTTTCATTTGTCCTGGTTGCGCCATCGAAGTACATGTGCCAGGAAGCATTTGATAAGGAAGTCTCCACACTGTAGACCGATTCGTCTGGGAGGTCATCCCTGAGTGGAGAATCTTTAGGCAATGGATGCTCCGCGAGGAAGTCTGCTAGAGCTTGGCCTTTGATTGCTTTTTGTGGCACATACCTAATGTCAAATTGTGACAGGAGGATGGACCATTTTTCCAGTCGGGCATTGAGAGAACCTGTTTTTGTGACACGGACCTTTAGGAGGTTGATCTTCGAAATCAGGTACACTGTGTTGGATAGCAGGTAGTGACGCAGTTTTTGTACGGCGAACATCACTGCCAAGCATTCTTTTTCGACTGGAGAGTAGCGATGCTCTGCACCTACCAACATGCGGCTAAGGTAATATAGAGCAGCTTCTTTTTCCTCATCATTCTTTTGTGCGAGTAGAGCGCCTAAAGAACAGTCAAGGGCTCTTGTGTACAAGAGGAATGGTTTTCCAGTTGTGGGGGCAGCCAACACTGGAGGTTTAGTCAGGTATGACTTGATGTCCTGGAACGCAGCTTCACATTCAGCATCCCAGACAAAATCGACACCTTTCTTCATTAACCGAGAGAATGGACGGCACTTTCCTGATAGGTTGGAGATGAACCGTCGAATGTATGCCAATCTTCCTTGGAGCCCTTTTAATTGTCTTAGGGTTCTTGGAGATGGCATTTCTAGGATAGCCTTGACTTTGGTGGGGTCAAGTTCTATGCCAGCTTTCCGTACTATGAATCCGAGAAACTTACTCGATGAAACACCGAAGAAGCATTTGAGGGGATTCATTCGCAGTTTGTGTTTGCGAAGTCGGAGGAAGACTTCTCGAAGATCTTTGAGATGGTCTTCTTTTCTTTTGCTTTTGACGGCGAGGTCATCGACATAACATTCGACCGTCTTGTGCTGCATATCTTGGAATATCTTCATCATAGCCCTCTGATATGTAGCGCCGGCATTCTTCAGACCGAATGGCATGACAGTGTAGCAATACACGCCAAACGGGGTCCAAAATGCTGTGTGTTTTTCATCTTCAGGATGCATCTTTATCTGATTGTAGCCAGAGAAGCCATCCGTGAATGTCATTCGCTCGAACCCACAGGTGTTGTCGATCGTCACCTCCGGTATAGGGAGCGGGAATTCATCTTTTGGGCATGCATTGTTTAGGTCTTTGTAATCAATGCAGACCCTGATTTGCCCATTTTTCTTTGTCACGGGGACGTTGTTGGCCAACCATTCAGGATGCTGTTCCTCACGGATGAAGCCTACTTTTTGAGTTTTTGAACTTCTTGTTCAATTTTGTCCATCACGTCAGGACGGAACCTTCTTTGGCCTTGTTTGACAGGCTTGATATCTTTTTGAAGATTGAGTTTGTGGACTGCTATTTTGGGGTCTAAGCCAGGCATCTCAGCGTAAAACCATGCAAAACAATCAACGAACTCATGAAGAAACGCGATATACTCGGGTAACTCATCATCCTTTATATTCTTGCTTATGAATACAGGACGTTGGTTATCAGGTGTTCCCAAATCTATCTCTTGAACAGAATCTTCAGTTGGAAGGTTTGAAGGTGGTTCCCCCACAATATTTTCGGAGGCTTCCAGCCCAACAAAGCCTTCTGGAGTTCCAAAGGTATCTACAGACCACGGCTCTGCTTTTGTCCATGGGTCTTCTTGATTGGTACTTTTCTCAAGATTTGCTATGAGATGGTCCCAATCACCTGTTGAAACTAGGTCGAAGTAGGGCGTTTCTTTTGGAGACAGTGGTTCTTCTGGGTCAGAGAACCGTGTGTCTGTATCATCGGACAATTCCTCTTCATCATCAGAGAAATCGTACCAATTGGATGAACTTTCTGGATCCTTGACGGTCAACTCTTCAAAGAGATATCCAGGGAGATCGATGTCTTCATTAATATGAGATGTTGAGGCTTGGTCGGCAAGATGACTTTGCAGCCTTTGTGTCAACTGTCTCAAGGGAGCGTCAGGATCATACCCCAGCCCATGTGAAGACTTTTCTATGTGGCGGTGGGGTTTCCAACCTTCCAGTTGACTTTTGGTCAGGGTTGGTTCCAATGGCGTGACAATACCATGGCCATCTCCCAAACCGATTGGGTTCTGAGCGTCGTAGCCCATTTTCTTCATGATAGCTTGTGCCATTGGACTATACAGGGATAGTTGAGGCATACCTTCATTTTGGAAAGGTTCAAGCGAAGAATTTGATGAAGAAACTCCCGATTTATGGAAGAAGATTGGCTTTTCTTCTGCTGATGTTGCTGGGACAACGAAGGAAGCAGATGCCGGATCTTCTATGTCAACGGTTGTCTCCATCGGAGTGAAAGCGGGCTGAACTTGTTGATCATCAGCTTGGCTTGACGATGTGTCGTCTTCTGGCTCTGAGTCCGAATCCGTGTCTTGCAAGATAGACACGAAGGAGACAACAAACTTGCCCCCATCCTTTTGTTTCGTCTTCTTTGCTTTGGTGGTGATCACCAGAGGCTTTGAAGACTTGAGGGAGACCATGAAGGGAGATTGATTATTCTCTTCGGTTTTGATAGAGGGTTTGTTTTCTTCCGGTGATTGCTGAGGAGCCTTGCCTTTATCTTTCTGGAGATTTTCGGCAAAGGGTGATGTTTCTTCCTCCCTTTCTTCTTTTTCATCTTTGTACATCTGAGCATTTGTGAAATAGACTTCTTTGCCTTTGAAGGGCTTTTTGTCTGCAAACACTCGATGTACCAAGCCGTCATTGCCAACGAACTTGATGCACTGATGTAAAGTCGAAGGGACAACACCATTCTCGTGTTTCTAGGGGCGTCCGAGAAGGATGTTGTAGAATGAAGGGATCTTTATTGCATAGACAGTGACCTCGGAGATAAGATCACCGATTTGCAACTTGAACCTGATTTTGCCGATCGGCCTTTGAGCGCTGCCATCATATCCATAGATGGACACAGACGTGTGGCTCAGCTTGCTAGGCGGAATGCCCAGTTCTTCGAGTGCCGAAGTGGAGATGAGGTTGAGTGCAGAACCTGGATCGATCTGGATTCTGCGTACTGGCACCTCTTTGATGTACCCAGTGAAGTACAGGGGTCGGTTGTGCTTTGTCTCGCCTAGCAGGAGGTCTTCCTTGGTGAAGGCGATGGTTGCACTTGCTGCCTTTTGAACCGAGAGGCATTCGATGCAGGATCCCTCAGTTTTCTTCTTTTCTCCTTTTGAGGGAGTTTTTGATTTTTTGACCCTATAGTCCATTTCAATTTGTAGGACTTGTGGGGCATGTTTGTCGACATCCGCATCCAGCATTTGTAGTTCTGAAATGAGACTATCACGAGTCTGTGGTGACGTTCGTAATAAGTCTAGGATGTGCAGACGTGCAGGTATGTGTTTGAAGTGCTGAATCAAGTCATACTTGAAAGCCTCCTTGGGGCCTGCATTTTCATTATTCTTGCCACTAGGGGCGTTTACAGCTTGTTTTCCCGAAGGATTTACATAAGAAGCAGAAGGTTGGTTGTAGTTTTTGTGGTAATCCCGGCCAGAACGGGTACCTCTACCAACTTCAAGAGCTTCTGGAGAAGGGTCTTTGTTTCGAAGATCACCCTCGAGATCGAGGGGTTGTTCCTTCTCATTTGCTGAAGATGTCTCTGTGTCAGCATTGCCATCTTCAGTAATTGTGTTGCATGGAGCATTTTCCGGGAGCAAGTCCTGAACAACATCCAGCAACTTTCCTTCTTTATCGAATATTTTGTTGGTCCAGACATCACCGATGAGATCGGGCATTTGGGACCAATTGACCGGATTTTCTCTGAAGAAGATTTCACCGGCTGGAATTTCTTCAAGGTGATCAGTCGGAAGAGGTTTGAGTTCCGATGTCACTGTTCCAGGAGACGAAGCCTGAGAAGGTGTGGTTCCGGAGGAATTATCATCCTGAGCTATTTCATTGCAAGTAACTTTGACGGAAGATGCCTCCAAGATGAACTGTTGGGAATCAGATTCGTCTTCAGATGTAAGAGGATCATCGATCCAACAACTTTCTTCGTTTTCCTGGGTTACCGGAGGAGATTCCTGTAGATTTTCAGGAACTTCCGGTCCTGGGTTGTGACGAAGCTGGTTGATGCGACCTTGTTCTTGCTCTATAGCAAGGTGCTGCAAGATCCTTGCGTATTCATCGAGATCAGGCACGGGAGCCAAATCTTCTTCTTCGTCTGCTCCTTGTGGTTCAACATGGCTGGGTTCCACTGGAGTGTTTTCTTGAATAGCCTCTTGGTCTTCATCATCATCAGACCAGGATCGCTGCGGCTGTAACGGGTTATACCAGATTACTGGCATAAGATGAGATTCAGGGATCCATTCCTCGTCGGAGAGATATTCTCCTGTTTCGAGGGATTCCTCCCACTCATCGATGTCGCTAGCGGTGTCACTGGACTCGTATCCATCCATGGGGAATCCGACCACCGAGTTGCAAGAGTATGATGCCCCTTGCATAGTTTCTTCTTTGAGGTGTGGTGGCATGAAATCACCAAGAGTGAATTTTCTTGTCGCCTTTGAAGTCTTAGGAGAGGACTCTTCTGTTGTCCCCAGTGAAGCGGTAGAGGAGGTTTCTTCCTTTTCAGCGACTTCTTGCTTTTACGGAGCTTTCTCCTGCTGTTTGAGTTTGCGGAGTTGTCTCTGAAAGTTCATGCATAACAGATCTGAACTTTGACGTCCATGGCTGGTATGGTTTTTCATGTTTTTAAAACAAAACCAAAACTGATATGGCAGCCATGAAACATGCATAAAAACTCCATGAAATCATGATCAACATGTGTATAATGTAAGGAGATAATAGAGGACTATTACCTTGATGATATGAATGCCTCAAAACTCTGAAAAGAAAGACTTCAAAGGACTGATATCAGCCTGCAACCAGCAATGTATGTTGCAGGAATTTTCTGCAGCAGTTTCTCCTTTGTTTTTCTCTTCTATTCCACAACCTAATCTGATGGCCTTTGATTGTGGGATCAGAATATGGTTTCCTAGATGGGTTTTCTGAACTACTCTTTTGTGGAAAAGAATCCAGGACCTGATCTCCTCTCTCCAAAGAAGAAGAAGGAGGCAGCAAGGGCTGGGCGTGAGTTCCTCTCTACTTGTCTTGGGCAGCCAATGGGGTTTCTTAATGGTTGCACGCCTAGGGTAGAATTCCAGCACTAGTATCATGTGTTGCACGCCCAGGTTAGGGTCTCATATATTTATAAAGATCACATATTCCTTTAAGAGTCCTCTCTCTAATAGGAATGTCAATCCCATAAAATAAGCAACAAGCCACTTAAGTTGTGCAACACTTTCTAATTAAAGATACTAAACTTTAGTAAGCTTTAATCATAGTAATTCTTACCCAAATAGGAGTCCTTCCTTCCAAGTAAAGATACCTTGTTAAACTTGGAAACCTCACTTAAGGTGCTCCCCACATGGCTGGCCCACAAGATTGATAAACACACCATGGCCCACAAGTTAATAATTTAGCTAGAGTTAAATTCATGTATGCCATCAAAAGCCTATTTGAATTTAAACTCAAAATTATTCTTCCACAAAATTAATTCAACCACATATCATTTAATTAAATTAGGAAACCATGCCAATATAGGAAAGTGGCTAGAAGAAGGACCAAAAGACATATTTGCCCTTGGCTCCCAAAATGACCAAAATGTCCATGCTAACCCCATAGCAACATTAAGATCATTTTAACCCTAACTCATTCCACTAGAGAGTTATGGTTGCACTCCAGGGACAAATATTAAATTGCAAATTAAGCTCATCATAAACTGACGATTGTCTTTGACCTACCAAGTACAATGACCACAATGCCCCTCTATGTAACATCCATAATCAAGTAGGTTAACCGATGTACTATCTACCTTATTGATTACATCTCATCCTTAGAACTTCATACCCTTGACTTAATCATCATCCGGATATCATTCTCTTGATCCAGGGAGCGACCCACAAGTTCAATATCCATATGGAACATCCATATACTAAGATCTTAGATTCTGATGATTAATCGGATAATTCTAAGGGGACGATCATTCCATCACACGATGGCATAGATTCCATATTGCATTTGCACATCCCAACTAATCAAGCCCGAGCACCCAAAACACAGAGCTGTTGACCCATGAACATGATCTCACCCATAGTGAATTAAAGCACAAGAACTTGACTTCGTCAGTTCATCCACAAATGCTCAAGATTAAGAGCACTGGTCACTCAGTAGCAAGAGGTGAATTGATCTCTCTCTGTGATAGTACTATTTTAGAGATCACACCTACAAGTGGTCCTGTTCAATGCATGACACATGCACTAATGAGATAAATCCGGAAAAGCCTCCCGTGACTTAGGTAAGTCACCCTGAATACAGGAGAGTATCTCATTATAACTTATACCAAGATGAAGTGCCCAACTCCATCTCTCAGTTATGAACAAGTTTATTGTTTCAAGTGTCCATGATTCAGACCTTACTGTGTGTAGCCACTACACACCCAAGTCATTACTAGAAAACAATGGGCCTTACACAACCATACATATACACAAGTAATAAGAGAAAGATGTCATTCTATTAAATAACCAATAAATATCCAGTAACAGAGATGTGAGTGCAATTAGTGGGCTTTAGGGCATACACTAATCCCAACAGTCTCCTGGCTTGCCTTCGCTGTTGAGCGATTGGCTTTGTTTTGACAACCTCCCAATTTTCATCTTCTAGGATATCGGGGTGTACCCATATGGGCTGTCCGTCTGATGTTGGATATGGAACCAACTCTTGGGACGTTTGGGTCATCTTTATCACCTAGAAGGAAGTAGTGATCTTCTCTTTTGGTGATTTTTGTTTTTGTCCACACGACACCATGTTGACGGAGGCAGACCCATAGTTTTTGTCGAAGGTAATGACTCCGTTTTTCCACATCTCATTTATCTTTTCTCTCACAACAAAGCATTGACTGAGAGGATGCGAGACCATCTGATGGTATGGACAGTACCGAGGATCGTTGGTTTTGCCAACATCTCCTGGTCTTTTGGGGTCAGGCAATGTAAGTTTGCCGTTTGCGAGAAGTGCCCCAAAGATTTCTTCAACATCTTCATCGAACGGGTATTTCTTCTCTACTCGTTCTTTGAAGGCATCAGAGAGTTCAGGCTTTTTACCTGCAGCTTTGTTTTCAGCTTTCTTTGGCTGCTGAGGAGCTGACTTGGTTTGCATATTGAGAACCTCCTTTTTCTTTGATTTTGAGGTTGCAATGGCAGTCGGCTCTTTCTTTGATGATTTTTGACTGTTGAGGTCTTTGATCACTGTTTCAGCTTCCATAGCTGCTTCCAGGAGTTCTCCCAGGTTCTTTGATTTGTTGCCGATGATCATGGAGCGGATTCTTGCTCTCATGTTGTTTCGGCAGATGTCGACTAGTGACGCTTGTGGCAGTACATCGGAGCATTTGTATGCCATTGCCTTCCACTTGTGAATGAAGTCATATGTTGACTCATTCTCTCCCTGTTTTAGGCTGCAGAGTTTAGCCATAGTAACAGGATGATCCTCACCTTTGAAGTGGGTTAGGAAGCGTGTCTCCAGCATGGCCCAATTTTGAATGGAGTCCTCCGGCAGAGTGGAGTACCAATCAAAGGCCGTACCTTTTAGGGTACTTGCAAAGAGGCGGATTTTGAGGGCATCTTGATCCGCAATAGCTCCCGTCAGGATCTTGAACTGGATGACGTGTTGTCTGACTGAACCTTTCCCCGTATATGTTTGGAGAGTAGGTTGCTTGAATTTTGTAGGGAACGGGATCGAGTCCATCCACAAGGGATATGGTGGCTTGATCCCATGCTCCTTTAGTGTATCCTCTTCTTTTGCTTTGGCGAGGATATCGTCAACGTCCTTTTTGGTAAGGGCGCGTGACTCACTGTTTTCCGCATTTTCCTCGTCGCCTTGATGGCTTGGAGGAGCTTCATTGTTTGGCGGACGTTGGATAGTGAGAAGGAGGTTTTCCATTAGGGCCTCTATTCTCTGCTGTCCTTGTTCCAGCTGCTGGATGCGTGCAGCTACGTCATCATGTGGCGGAGGTTGCTCAGCATTTGTGACCAAGATGTTCACTCTTCGAGAGTCGAAAGAGGATACAGTCTTGGTGACTGAGCTGGAGCTCATTCTTTTAGATGAAGAGCTCGAGGAGTGATTACTCCGGTGTCCTTGACTTGAAGGAGCGGGAGAATCTTCTTGATGTCTTCTTGTCCGAGTGACGCTGCGAGTCACCGGTCGTCTGACATGGATTTTAGTTGCTGACTTTTGATGTCTTCTGGTTTTTCCAACCATATGGACAACACAACTTGATTGGGTCTTTCTTTTTCAAACCATTTTTTGGAGACCTGAAGTGCAGAATGCTGGGTTCTTTGCTTCTCTAGTCTCTTTTGTCGATATGCCACGCGGCGGCGCATACGACGAGTAATTTGAGCTTCGGTTAGCTCTGGCTGCGCTCTGGCAATGAAGGACGTAGTCCCTGGTGCGCAGCAGCCGAGCTTGTCTTCTTTGAAGACTGGCAGAGACAGGATCCGGACACGGTCCTTTGCCTGTCGCAGCGAAGCCTTGAATTTGGCGAGTTCGGCCCCTGTTGAGAGGAAGGGTCGACTCGCAGGAGTGCAGGCCTTTGCAGGTTCTTGCGGAGGCCTTACGATGCACGATTTGATTTTGGGCTTGTAGGAGCAAGTCGGCTCGTGCTGAGTTGGTTTTGTTTGGCGGAGGGTAGGTTTCTCCTCTTTCATGTAAGCAAGAGGGTAGAACCGGTTCTCCTTGAGAGGGCCCAGGTATGCTGGCTTTGCAGGTGTTTGTGACCTTGTTTGTTTGGGTGAAGGTCTTGGGGACCAAATCTTTGAGCAGACCTGGTTTCTTGCAGGTTGAGGCTTCGTGATGATCGCCCTTGGTATCACTGTAGGGATACGCTGAGGGGCGGTTCTCTGCTTCTTGGCAGGTGCAGTTTCTTCTGCGGGTAGTGGGAATGGTCCCAATGACCCGAAGACAATGGTTCGGGGAGTAGAGTTTGACCCGGTGTCTTCTGAGTTGCCGAGGGAAATGACGCTTCGGCAGCTGGCAGGCGCTTGTAAGTGCGCTTGGTTTGTTTGTCTTGGAGCATGAGCTGGTACTTGTTCTCATCAAAGGTGATGGTTAATGAAGCTGCCATTGTTAGTTTTTGGAAAACTTCTGAAACAAGACTATATCCATTAGTAATCACAAGAATATGGTGATCATAAATGGAAAATACTACGGTTTCGCCTCTTCAAGTCGCCCGAGGGGACATGGCCCAGCCCAAGCAACATGAGGAAGGCAGAAAAGCCATAGAGGGCACAATTGTTCTAAACGCAGGTAGGGTCAGCTCAGAATGAGCGTCCTAGTGACTGCTAGAAGCAATTGTGAACCTTAATTCAAATTACCGAGAAGCAAAGCTCACTCAAGGTAAAGTGATATAAGGTTGAGATACAAATGTGTCGGTTGCGAATATAGTAGACCCGAAAGGGCGTACTAGCACCGCTAGGCACAAATGTTGTAAATCGCATCCTTGGAAAGGACACGAGATGGGAGTTTTGAAAGGTCAAGATTGGATTCATAGGAGAGAGCAAATGGTATTCCAATCCGAAAATGAGCTCAACATTTCTGCGAGCTCGAAAGTCCGAAAAGGAAGGAACCAGGATTTCTCAAATGTGAATCCAAAAGTGACGGAAGTTTTTTTTTGAAAGTGTCAAGATTGGACTTTATAGAAGAAAGCAAATGGTATTCCAATCCGAAAATGAGTTCAACATTTCTGCGATCTCGAAGTCCGAAAAGGAAGGAACCAGGATTTCTCAAATATGAATCCAAAAATGACAGAAGTTTTTTTTTTTGTTCTTTTTTTTTTTGAAGATTTTTTTTAAGAGTTCACATAGATCTCCAATTCGATCTTATGAAACCTCAGTTGATAGATCAGCCCCCAGGTAAGGGTAGGATTACTTAATGAACCCGTTTGGAGGACCCTTGCCTAGAACAGTCTAGCTGTCTCCACACTCTGGACAAGGCTTTTCTTAGATCCACTTTGGTCAAAGAATGCAATTGGTGCAACCTTAGTGGTTTTTTTTTTTTTGAAAGATTTTTTTTTTATGGATTCATAGAAGAGAGCGAATGGTGTTCCATTCCGAAAATGAGTTCAACATTTCTGCGATCTTGAAGTCCGAAAAGGAAGAAGCCAAAGTTTCTCAACTTAAACCCAAAAGGGAGAAATCTGAATTTTTTTTTAAATCAGATTTTTTTTTGTGGATTCATAGAAGAGAGTGAATGGTGTTCCATTCCGAAAATGAGTTCAACATTTCTGCGATCTCGAAGTCCGAAAAGGAAGAAACCAAAGTTTCTCAACTTAAACCCAAAAGGGAGAAATCTGAAGTTTTTTTTTTAAAATCAGATTTTTTTTTGTGGATTCATAGAAGAGAGCAAATGGTGTTCCATTCCGAAAATGAGTTCAACATTTCTGCGATCTCGAAGTCCGACAAGGAAGAAACCAAAGTTTCTCAACTTAAACCTAAAACGGAGAAATCTGAAGTTTTTTTTTAAATCAGATTTTTTTTTTGTGGATTCATAGAAGAGAGCGAATGGTGTTCCATTCCGAAAATGAGTTCAACATTTCTGCGATCTCGAAGTCCGAAAAGGAAGAAACCAAAGTTTCTCAACTGTGAATCCAAAAGAGGGAAATCTGAAATTTTTATAAATCAGATTTTGTTTCTTTTTGAGAAATTTTTTTTTTGAAACAAGAAAGACTGGAAATAAACTCAAAAGAAGAAATTTCCAAGAATCCCATCTCATGTGTTTTTTTTTAGATGCAAGATCCAACATAGGCCACCAACTAAAAGGAGCCAAAGAATCCAAACATTGTGTTCTCAAATGAACAGGGTCCCACCGGGTGTGCCAACTTGATGGACCGCGCCCCTCCGTTCCTCCTCCGCTGCCATCTGCCCCGGGTCTGTCGGGGTCCGGAAGGAGGGAGAGGGAAGAAAGAAAGGCGGGTATCAACATTTTTGTGGGTATGCCAGATTTTCTTTTCTACTTGGAATTTAGAGTAGTGATCCGGAGATTCACCTTCACAAGTAGAAAGGAAATCAACTTTTTCCTAACTTTCCATTGCACACATATTTTAAAGAAAAGAGACAAGTTTGTTTTGAATGCCGTGAGAGGCGATTTTCTTTGTTTGCCGTGAAAGGCGATTTTGGTGCCGTGAAAGGCGATTTTGCCGTGAAAGGCGGTTTACAAATCTCATCAATAATGAAAAGATAAGAAATGTGAATTTTGTGTCTCTTTAAGAAAAAATACAATACAGTAGAAAAGAAAGAAATGGAATCTAACTTCTCATGCGATTGTGGGGGACCCGTTCAGATCGACAGTCGCGAGTCATGTATGGACTCCGCCATCGTCCTTCAGATGAGAACTTTGATGCTTGATTTCTTGGCTTGGCTCCAACCTCAGATTTTTAGAGGATAAGGACCAAGATAAGGTCCTATATCCGGTAAAAAGCTGAGTAGACGGGCTGAAAAGCCGCATCTAGCCATGTTGGATAGAAGGAGAGGTGGCCTTGGGGGGGGTGGCCCCCCAAGGGGCTTTGATCACCTTGTAGTGTTGGTTACTGCTGAGTTTTCTTGAAGGAGTAGAGTTGTAGAGATTTCTTCGAGGATTTTTGAATGATTTTCTGGCGATTTTTCTCTGGCCCTGTTTCCCTTGGAATGACCCTCCTATTTATAGGCCTTTGGTAGCCATTTAGGAGAGTTTATGAGCATTTATGGTATTAATGCTCATGATGGGAGGAGTTACAAGTTTTTATTTACTTGTTTTGTAACTCCTTTTTCCTTGAATTTGATTGGCCGATGGAGAGTGATGGGCATTTAATCGCCTTTAATCTCCATGATGATGGGAGTTTCATGATTTTAATGTCATGGTTACTTGGACTTGTAACTCCCATTTGCTTGCTTCTGATTGGGCCGTTCAAAATAATGAGTTAATGACCGCACTAACTTGCCATAAACGGGTCATTTAACTTCATTAATTGATTGCTGGGCGCTTGAAGAGTCGCGGGCCATGCCGCATCCTTTGGGATTCTTCTTGCGATGATCACCAATGGACCCACATACCATTTGATGTCGGATGGTGATCCAATTTCAGACATTGGTTGATGTCAGCGGGCCAGCAACATCTGTCCAGTCGATTTCGCGATCGGGCGGGCAGAAAGTGTGCTTTCTTGGTTAGCCGTTTGACGATCTTGAGGCGTCCGATGATGATCTAATGATTCCAGTGATGGATCCGTGATGTTGATGAAGATCGACGGATATCATGCACAAAAAATCAGATTTTGGAAAAATCACAGGGGCCAATCAATTCGAAACGCGAAAAGTACCCGAAAAATGGGGTTTTTGGGCGAGGTCCGGCGGCCCGGACCTCCATGGTCGCCGGCGACCATGGGGTTTGTGCCCCATGGTCGGCCGTCTTCCGGTCGCCTTTTCTTCGCCGTTTTTCGTCCGTTTTCGCTTCTATTTTCTCCTACATTTTTCTTGGAATTTCCTCTCATTTATTGGCTGGATTTCCCTCAAGAAAACCTGACGAGAAGCCGTGCAAATCGGATCGCAAAGTTTCCCATTTTCTGAAAAGCCGAAGACTTTGCTGTGGAGAACTGCCGATTTTTTTGTCAAGCGTCGAAACTAGGTCAAACGATGTCGGAATGACCTGAAATTCGACGTGTAGCTTCTTGAGCAGTAGACGAGACCAACCATAGGCTTTTGTTCAGGTTTTGAAGCCGTTTTGGGTCCCGCAAATGCTTGACTTTGATTTCACTGCGAGGGAAATGTCGAGCTTTGACTTTCGGTCAAACGATGTCCGATTGACCTGAAATTTGATGGGTAGCTTCCTCATCAGTAGATAGGACCAACCATAGGCTTTCGTTTGAGTTTTGAAGCCATTTGGAGTCATGCAAACGCTTGCCTTTATTTCACCGCGAGGGAAATGCCGAGCTTTGACTTCTGGTCAAACGATGTCCGATTGACCTGAAATTCGACGTGTGACTCCCCCATCAGTAGATAAGACCAACCATAGGCTTTCATTTGAGTTTTGAAGCCATTTGGAGTCATGCAAACGCTTGCCTTTATTTCACCGCGAGGGAAATGTCAAGCTTTGACTTTCGGTCAAACGATGTCCGATTGACCTGAAATTTGATGGGGAGCCTACTGGAGTCATTTTGAGATGATCCACAAGCTCCAAATTGGGTGCCATGGTCCCGGGGTGCTCCTCCGCCGGTAGGCTTTGATTTTGTTCCCGAGCATCGAAAGTGGGTCAAACGTTGTCAGAATGACCTGAAATTTGATGCGCAACCCTTTTGAGGTATGCAGAAGCCGCCTATGTGCTCTGTTTGATGAGTGATGACCTCGGTAGTTCTCGCTACCTAAGGGCTTGATTTTCCTGCTCGAGAGTTGATGGAGGGTCAAACGGTGTCGGTTTGACTTGAAACTTGACATGTAGCCTTTAGGCTCTGATCGAAGATTTGGGGTCTTCGACACTGTTGCTGCCGGGAGCCGCTGCTTAGCTGTTGGAGAAGTGAAGTTAGGCCAAATGATGTCGGAATGGCCCGAAACTTCATGTGTACCTCTCTTTTGGTTGTTTTGAATGACCTTGCAGTTTTTGTTTGATTCTGATAAGATCTGATGCTTGAAGTGGCGCCTGCCTATTTTTGGTAGGATGCGGCTCCATGTAGCTTTTGGTATGAAGAGGCAAAGTGACATTTTTGGTGTCAACAGAGGCTAAGGCCAAGAGTCTGCTTCAGGAGTTGAGCCTTTGGTTGAAGACCATGTGAACTCCTGATTCTTGTAACAAACCCCTTTTTTCCTTCTTTTTTTTTGGTACCCGTGTATACACACATATTTTTCTGGTACTCTTTCTTTTGTAGTGCTTGTGAACATTTTTTTTAGCACTTCTTTTTTGTATTACCTCCTTTCACTCGAATTCTTTTTGTGATAAATTCAAGCAATGGGAATGTTTGTTTAGAAATTTGATCAAAAGTTTGTCATTTTGTGAAAAACCTTTTATCAAATGGTTATTTTGGCGTGAAAGCCGAATTTTGAGATGGCATGGAAGCCAAAATCTGGGTCGGCATGGGAGCCGGAGTTTTGAGGCGTAAAAACCAAAATTTGGGATGGCATTGAAGCCGAATTTTGTTTGTGGCATGGGAGCCAAGTTTTTTTGAGATGGCATGAAAGCCAGATTTTGAAATGGCATGAGAGCCAAATTTTGGGATGGCATGGAAGCCGATTTTGAGATGGAATGGAAGCCAAAAGTTTTTGAGATGGCATGAAAACCGAATTTTGAGATGGCATGGAAGCCAAAATTTTGGGTTGGCATGGAAGCCGAAATTTTGGCATTAATAGCCGCTTTTGTGGCGTTTATAACCGATTTTTGTGGCGTTTATAGCCGGGTTTTTTGCATTTATAGCTGATTTTTTTGCAAACCAAGTTTTGTTTTATTGGCATGGAAGCCGAATTTTGAAATGGCATTTATAGCTGATTTTTGTGGCATTTATAACCGAGTTTTTGGCATTTATAGCCGGTTTTTGGGGCGTTTATGGCCGGTTTTTGTGGCATTTATAGCCGGTTTTTATGGCATTTATAGCCGGGTTTTTTATTTTCAAAAATGTAAGTATCGACTAAAAGTCGCCTCCCTGTTGAATGGTTTTGCAAGTATCGATGGAATGTCGCTTCCTTGCTCATTCGGTTGCGAGTATCGATGGAATGTCACTTCCCCACGATTTTTGAAATTTTGATGTCTTTCTCTTTTTGAACCTCAGTTTTTTATTTGAATTTTGGGTTTGTGGTTATCAACTGGAATGTTGCGTCTCCACGATTTTTGAAATTTTGCAAGTATCGACAAAGTGTCGCTTCCCTGTGATTTTGAAATTTTGTAAGTATCGAATGGGGTTCGCATCCTTCCAATTTTGGGTTTTACGAGTATCAAGTAAGCGTCGCTTCCCCGTGGTTTTTAGAAAACCCCCTTTTTTTTTATTTAAAGACACGAGGGTCGTAAATTTTGACTTAAAACCGTTTTTGGTTGTAAAAGTCAGGGTGGACTAGGGTGGAAATTCCTGAGTCCTGATTTTGTTTCAAACCATGAATTTTGGGTTCAAGGGTCGAAAATTTGGTCAAGTCCGGGAAGAGGCTCCTAAACTTGGATTTTTGGATTCTCTTTTTTTTTTAACAATCAAACTATGAAAGTAAGCATTGTTTTGAATTTTTAGAAATCTCAACATAAGGATGAAAAATCTAAAAGAGGCGGGTTTGATGAGTGAGTACCTGAGAATAGGCTTTGGCCGTGCAGGCACTGCTCTGACCCAGTGACAGAAGTCTTCAAGGGTAGTACCGTTTCAAGAACTTGTCGTTGATGGGTGGCATACATCTGTCACCTTCCATATTTAGAAGTGTGTATGCGCTGTTGGAGAAGACCTTGTCAATGACAAAGGGTCCTTCCCATTTTGGTTCGAGTTTACCTTTGGATTTGTGGGCGAAAACCATTGGCCTTTTTACTGTAAGAACCAAGTCACCCTTTTTAAAGGCGAGTTCCCGGACCCTCTTGTTGAAAGATCCTGTCATGCATGCTTGGTACAGCTCAATGCTTTGTAAGGCTTCGAGCCGTCTTTCGTCGAGATTATCCAGTTCTTGGAGTCTCAGTTTGACATTGCTTTCTTGTGTCATGTCATTTTGCAAAGACACCCTTAAGGAAGGAATTTGTACTTCCAAAGGGACAACGCTTCGCCTCCATAGACCAAAGAGAATGGTGTGCTATGGGTTTCCTCGAACGATGGTTTGATAAGCCCACAAAGCTTCAGGTAGTTTGTCTTCCCAGTCTCTTTTGTGACTAGAGGCCATTTTCTTGAGGATCTTGCTGAGTGTCTTATTGAGGGCTTCTGCTAGTCCGTTTGCTGCCTGATTGTACGGAGTCGAAGGACAACTTTGGATTTTGTATTTGTCGCAAAACCTGTAGAATCGATGATTCCGGAATTGCGGTCCGTTATCATGAACGAATCTTTTAGGTATGCCGAAGCGACAAATAATGTTGGTGCACAAGAATTAAAGGACTGATGAGGTCTTCATTTCGCTGAGTGCAAATGCTTTTGACCACCTGGAGAAATAATCCGTAGCGGCGAAGATGAAACGATGGCCTTTGCTTGACGGGGGAGAGATAGGTCCTATGATGTCCATACCCCCAAGCTTCGAACGACCATGAGATTGCTGTGGGGTGTAGCCATTATGGAGGCATGTGGACATAGTTTCCATGAACTTGGCATTGGCAGCAACGTTTAGTAAATCGCATGACGTCAGCTACCATGGTAGGCCAGTAATATCCCAACCTTTTTATCTGATCATAGTGCTTGGGACCAGCCTGATGAGCTCCAGAAAGACCAGCATGAACTTCTTTGAGGGTTTCCTTAGCCTCTTGTTGTGACAAGCAGCGTAGAAGTACTCCGTCGAAGGATTTTCTGTAAAGCATTTTTGAAGCTATATCCAAATGAAAGTTTGGGGCTCACCTTTAAATTCTTACCCATTCTTTTGGATCCTCAGGGAGGATTCTGAACATGGTGTAATCAATGAATGGATCTCTCCAGTCGTCGATTGGAGGTTTAAGGATGGAGATCCGACTTCCGACCAATTGGTGGCATTCAACAACTGCTTGGTGCGTGTTAAGAGGGAGAATCCTTATTTGACACACTATAATTTGCATGTTTTTCCCTTCTTGTATCGCCTTGGATGCAGCAAGTCCGGCCAGGGCATCTGCAAGGATGTTCTCACCTTTGAGGATGTGGGTGATGTGACAGATGTCAAACCTTTGGCGAAGTGATTACACCTTGTTGTAGTAAGGCAACAGATCAGGCTTCCTGACCTCAAATTTCTTATTCATCTGGTTGACGATCAGTTGTGAGTCCCCAAAGACTTCCAGCATGGTGATGCCGGATTCAAGGGCTAGTTCTAGTCCTACGATTAGAGCTTGGTATTCAGCTGCATTGTTTGAGCATGGTTCTAGTAGAATTAGTAACTTTCTAATTCTTGGGCTAGCCTTAGAAAGCTGGCTCCAACTGGGACTCGCGACCCCACATCTCATGTGCAATCCGGGCCCACAGTTAATTGCAAATAACACCACTATATAAATACAATTGCACTCCAGTCTTAGGAATAAATTACAATGAAGGCCCTAAACTTCCCAATTACCACAAGTAGGCCCCTCTATCATTATCCATGGATCAATTGGAATAAATCTGTCTCATCCAATCTTAGATCCACATCTTATTATCCTTGAGCCCCAATTAATCACAGTGATCTTCAGTACCATCCAATTAACTCTTAATCGAGATGGGTGTGCACTTACTAATGATAAATTCATTAATTGGCACAAGGGGATAATATAGATAGATTCCATCTAAATCATTGGATGTTCCTACAGTCCTACTACCATGTACCCAAGACACTGAGGTGTTGATCTATAATTGGCTTCACGCATTGGTGACTCAAAGCAAATGAATTGACAGAAACTTGAGTTCATCAGTCTCAGAATTGAGAGCCTATTGCTAGGGAATTATGAGAGCAGACCTTAAAATCGAGACAGTATTTGTAAGACCCCGACCCGAGTGAACTCGATTAGTACTGATTAAGTCGTGTGTTAGTTCTAAGCTTGATTAGTGATTTTGGCTAAGTTGGGTTTGGAATAGCTTTTGAAATAGTTTTGGGGAATTTTGATTGCTTTGTGATAGTGGGACCCTTTGGGGGCTCCTTCTTTACGACCTTTCATGCGCTTGAAGATTTATCGGAGATTTTTACATTCATTGTTTTAGTCCCGTTTTACTTGTATCGTTAACCCCTACAACTTTTATGTTGATCTCGTGCCCGTTCGAGACCCCGAAACCCGATTTCATAGACTTGAGGGCAAAACAGTCATTGCACACAAAATCTGTACCCAAAACTTGATATTCCCGAAACCTGCGAAACATATAGTTTTTGGAAACTAGATATTTCGGCGATCATTTCTTCCTTCTTTGTCGAATTCATCCGAGATCCCGAAAGCCAAGATTTCAGCCGTTGAATGTCTTAAGTAGTGGGACCCATTTCCATTGCTTATATAAGGAGACCCATCTTCCTCATTCCCTTTTTCCAGCACAAAAAGAGAGTCTAGGGTTTGTTTGGCAACTTTTCTTCTTCTTCTTGCTCTCTCCATCTCCAATCCACACCAAACTTGCATCAATCAAGAAATGGAGATCATCATCTTCTTCCTCATCACCATAGCTCTCTATTGATACCATTTGTGAAGAAAACCCTCCATTCCAAGATCTTCATTGAGCTTACTCTTACCATTAGAGGACCTTACAAGTAAGTAACCATTCCCTTCTTCTAGATTTGCATTCTTCTAGCCCTAGAGAAGCTTCATCTTCATTATTGTAAGGTTTCCCTTTCTATCTCATTGTTTGACCATTTTAGGGTTTTTTTTTTGGGGATTTTGTTCATAGCTTGGATCTTTGGCTTGGAAGAGTATTAGAGCCTGATTCCATTGATTAGAAGACCCAAGGCAAGTGGATGATTTGATTTTTATAAGCTTTCAATGATTTTGGTACTTTCCACTCATGCCTATTTATTGTTTTGTTTTGAAATAAATGTTCATGATAGAGTATTAATGGTGCATTTATGTCATAGAAGGGTATTGGTGCATGGCATTTAATTTCCTCTTATTTTATCCTAAATGTACTCTATGGTGAAATGTTTTCCTTCTTTCTTTCTTTGTATTGGTTTGATGTTGATGGAGGAGGTGATGGAATGAACCCATATTGGAGTTGTGGAGAAGTGTAGATAGTTGCATTAGAGGAGCTTTTTAGCTTAGTTTTATGGCAAGGATTAAATGGAAGTGAGGAGAATGGTTTTGAGGAGGAAAATGGTTCAAATCTGAACACAGTGGGTGTTTCCCGCACCTGGCGGCTAACCACCAGCTAACTGAACAGTCGCGGTTACTTTTCCAGAGAGCAACATTTTCCACCTGAAAACACAGTCAGCCTCACGGTTAGCCCGCGGCTAACCGCCGAACCCATCGGCGGCTAACCGCCAGCCAACCGACCCATTCGGTTAGTTTTCCATAGTGCAACATTTTCCACCTGAAAATACGGTCAGCCTCACGGTCAGCTAGCGGCTAACCGCCAGCCAACCGAACCATTTCAGTTACAATTCCAGTAACCTGTCTTTCTGTCAGGCCAATCGCGCGGTTAACCGCCGAACCCATCAGCAGCTAACCGCCATCTGACCGCAAGGTAACCGAAATTACCCAGACAACCATTCCGGAGAGCTCCTCGCTCGAGCGAACTCTCCGGTTCGCTCGAGCGCTGAGCCTTGTCGGTCAAAGGAGATTCACTAGGCAATGTATGGGGCCATCCGAGAAAGAAACCATATCACGAAGATGTCATTCGAAGCTTTGAAAATTCAAAGTGTATAAGGAGCCCGAGATGTCCCCAAACTCAAAGAGTACCAAATTATTATCTGTCACGCCCCCAAACCGAAACCTCGGGGGCGGGAGATGGGATTAAGCATAAATATATTTTACTTCTCCCAAGATCCGCGTGTGTGAAGACAACACATCCTGAATATTTTTGCGGAAGCATTTGTGGCGTTGCGACCCGAAGTCCGTGGCCATCGGATTCCGCGTCGCACTCAACCTTTAGCCCATAGCTATTATATTAAGAATCATATCAGACTGGAGTAAACATCACAATAAATTACAGAGCTGACAGTAACAGGATATTACATTCCCAAAAATGTTCAAGTTACAATTATCAATGTACATTAATTAAGAAACCCAAGAAAAAGGCTAATAAAAGCCATACAACAATAAGCTATAAACTACTACCCAAATGTGACGTAGCTCCGATGTCAAGCTCAATGTCTACATGACATAGCCGACAAAACAACCTGCAAGGCATGGCTCCACAGCCAACAAAACACTCAACTCGGGGCGAAGAAATCTGAACCTGAGTACCAAAAGTAGTGGGTCAGACACGACGGTCTGGCAGGTGGATGAAAAGATCACAAATATAGTAAAGAATAAAACATATAATAAATCATGCTAATCGATCAAGTGCTGCATATAATTAAACGGGTGCAAAGTCGGGAATCTCGGACAAAACATGTATTCTTTTCAAGCATGAGTAAAAGCCTGAAGATCTAATAAAGCATATGTTCATTTACATAATCTGTAAAGGCATAGATATTTGACAATCGGGTCTTCGTGGAAAACAAGTATGAATATGGAGGTTTGGCAAAACCACGTTCATTTAAACATATTTCAAAGCATGGATCTTGAACAGATCGGGCATTCCTTTAAAACACGTGTAATCATATAACTCTAGCAAAACCATCGATCGTTAGAACCATATGTAAAAGCACGGGTATTCACCCAACCGGCATTCATGTAAAACATGTACGTGTGCAAAGGACATAAAACAATATAATAGTGACTGAATTTACAATAGAGAGCATTAACACTTATCTAAATAACAACTTTCATAAAAGCAATGAATCATTTATCTGAAAACAAGTAAGCAATATAAACCATATCGGGTGTCCAAGGAATCGGGAACTGGCAAGATGGCAATCACAAGAAGCTAAGTCCTCTATCACCGAAGTGACAAGAGCGGGACGTTGGTCTCAGTCACACAAGGTGAGGAGACTCAACGTAAATCATATACAATAATAAATATACGGGAACGGGACCACGGTAGCGAACCGGGTATCGGGACGGGACCACGGCAATAACCGGGTATCGGGATCCAAACTGCAGCTGGCGGGACGGGAGAGGGATTTCCAAGTCAGTGGATCAGACTGGCAAGGTATCCAAGCTTAGTGATGCCGACTCATAGGATAAAACCAATCGAGACATATCAAGTAATCAAGTACAGTAAATAAACGGGTAACGGGGGTGCTCAAGGGCACGTAAATAAACGGGTAAACGGGGGTGCTCAAGGGCACACTGTCATTTCATATCGGGCAATACATTTCGAGACAAATAACTGTTACTAGAGTAACTTCAATGCTTTCGGGAAACAAATCATGTGATGCAAATCTCGGGAAATGAGGAAATATAATGCACTATACCATTTCGGGAAGAATATTGATTGCAAGATCTACTTAAGTGAATAGGGGTCCCGTATGTCGATTATGATAATTACTTGGTACTCCTTGAGTTTGAAGACATTCCGGGCTCCTTATGCACTTTTACTATTTTCACAACTTAAAATGAGCTTACGGGTAGTACTAGATTCCATACTAGGAAAAATCAAGGTTATAGACGGTCCATCCTACGCATGACGTTAATTCGGAAACATCGACCAACCTATTCAGTCATCGAAAGGAATGGAATTCGCGATAACCAAGGCAAAAGACTTATATTTGGATATAAAGGAGTTATCGCGTCATTCCATCCCGTTCAAGATTGAAACGGATTGAACTTCGATGCCACTAAACTAACCGTGAGAAGCGTCGGCACAAGACATCTCACCCATAGTCCAATTAGTCCAAAAAGGGTAGCCAAGGTCCCACCTAGCACTAAGGAAAAAAATAAATTTCTCAAAATCCACCGGACTCAAACTGAGTCCACCGATCGATCGGTCAGAAAACCCTTACAGTTACTGACAGACCGATCGATCGGTCTGCACGTCCGATCGATCGGTCCTGGGCGCAGTGCAGGTCCGGGACTTGGATTTTCTTCATTTTTCTTTCCTTTCCTTCCAACATATAATCAATCACATAAAACTATAAACAAGGGGACTTAATCACATGTTTCCAAGACATTAAAATGAGCTAAAGAGCTCCTCATTCCAAGTTCCTCCATTTCCATCCTTTCCATCCATTCCATCCACAATAAAACTCAAAGTGGAGAAAACTCATTCATGTGAAACCATTTGAAATTTTGACAATAGGATGCATGCACTTTCAAGAACTTAACAAGAAAGAATAACTCATCAATAAGCACATCTCATAATCAATATTTATCATATCAAAAACAACTATTAAAATTACCAAAACCATCAATGAAATCAAGATTTTCACCAAAACATGTTAATAATCAAAACGATCCAATCAACCACTTGCCTTTGACTCTAATCAAGAAAATCAAGCTCCTAATCACCTCTCAAGCTCAAGATCCACAATCTCTACAAAAACCCCCAAAACAACCCTAAAATGGGTTAAACAATGAAATGACAATGAAACTTTCCAAAAATCAAGGTGGAGCTTCTCTAAGGCTAGAAGATTACAAATCTAGAAGATGGGAAGAATCACTTACTTGGATGACTTTCAAATGAGAAGAACAAGCTCAAGGGAAGTCTTGTGATGGAGGGTTCTCTTCACAAATGGTACCAATGGAAAGCTTGCAAGATGAGGAAGAAGAAGACGGTCTCCATTTCGAGTTTGGTGAACTATTGGTGTGGCTTGGAGATGAAGAAGCAAGAAGAAGAAGAGAGCACAAGGAACCCTAGGCTCAATAGTTGCTGATTTGTGCTGGAAATGAAGATGGGGAAGAAGGGAGGTGGGTTCTCTTATAGCAAGTGAGAAGGGGTCCCACAACTTAAGGGACTTAGGTGGCTGAAATCATCTAATTCGGGACCTCGGATGGATTCGACGAAGAAGGAAGAAATGATCGTCGAAATATCTAGTTTCCAAAAAGTATATGTTTCACGGATTTCGAGAATATCGAGTTTTGGGTACAGATTTGGTGTGAAAAGACTGTTTTGCCCTCAAGGCCAAGAAATCGGGTTTTGGGTTCTCAAATGGATACGAGATCAACATGAAAGTTGTAGGATTCCTCAAGATGAATGCAACGGGCCAAAAACACGATACGAAACCAATCGGGAAAATCTCACAAGAAAATGCAAAGCCGAAAAGGGAACCCCCAAAGGGCCCCACAAGCTACCAAAGCACTAAAAGGCCCAAAACTAGAAGAAAACTCATTCTAGCTCACAAACTCAACCCAACAACTACTAATCCCACTAAAAGAACTAATCCACAAATAAAACAACACTAATCCAAGAGATTAGGGGTCGGGTTCTCACATTATTAGATCGACAAACGGGATCCCTATTCACTTCAAATAAATCTTGAACTCGATACTTTACCCGAGATTTCAATTGTTCATTGTACTTTATCGATCCCGAGATTTATACTACATGTCTTGTTTCCCGAAAGCATTGAATTACACTTAAAATAGTTACTTGTCTTGAAGTGCCTTGCACGACATGAAACGACAGTGTGCCCTTGAGCACCCCTGTCCTGCCCGGTTATTTATTTGTACTTGATTTACTTGCATATGTCTGGATTTGTTATTTGACCTATTAGTCGGCACCACTAAGCTTGGATAACCCTGTTGGTCTGATCCACCGACTTAGAGATCCCCCTCTTGTCCGGCTAGCTGCAGTTTGGATCCCACTACCCGGTTATTACCGTGGTCTTGTCCCGATACCGCAGATTACTACTGTGGTTCCCAATGCCCGGCTCGCTACCGTGGTCATGTATAGTATATGTATATGTATTTATAAGATCCATTGTTTCTCCTCACCTCGAGTGACTGAGATCACTGCCTAGTGTCACGCCCCCGAACCGAAACCTCGGGGGCGGGAGAGGGGATTAAAGCATAAATATATTTTTACTTCTCCCAAGATCCGCGTGTGTGAAGACAACACATTCTGAATATTTTGCGGAAGCATTTGTGGCGTTGCGACCCGAAGTCCGTGGCCATCGGATTCCGCGTCGCACTCAACCTTTAGCCCATAGCTATTATATCAAGAATCATACCAGACTGGAGTAACCATCACAATAAATTACAGAGCTGACAGTAACAGGAAATTACATTCCCAAATATGTTCAAGTTACAATTATCAATGTACATTAATTAAGAATCCCAAGAAAAGGCTAACAAAAGCCATACAACAAGAAGCTATTAACTACTACCCAAATGTGACGTAACTCCGATGTCAGACTCAATGTCTACATGACATAGCCGACAAAACAACCTGCAAGGCATGGCTCCAAAGCCAACAAAACACTCAACTCGGGGCGAATAAATCTGAACCTGAGTACCAAAAGTAGTGGGTCAGACACGACGGTCTGGCAGGTGGATGAAAAGATCACAATATAGTAAAGAATAAAACATATAATAAATCATACTAATCGATCAAGTGCTGCATATAATTAAACGGGTGCAAAGTCGGGAATCTCGGACAAAACATGTATTCTTTTCAAGCATGAGTAAAAGCCTGAAGATCTAATAAAGCATATGTTCATTTACATAATCTGTAAAGGCATAGATATTTGACAATCGGGTTTTCGTCTAAAACATGTGTAAATATAGAAGTTTGACAAACAAACGTTCATTTAAAACAATGTGTAACCAAGAAATCTGGCGAAGCTAAGGTTCATTTAAAACATAATTCAAAGCAGGGATATTTAACAAATCGGGTATTCATTTGAAATTGGTATAAACATAGTGATCTGGCAAAACAAGTGTCATTTCAAACATATTTCAAAGCATGGGTATTTAACAATTCGGGTATTCATTTAAAAACAGGTATAAATATAGATATCTGACAAACCAAATGTCCTTTAAAACACATGTAATCATATCACTCTAGCAAAACCATCGATCGTTAGAACCATATGTAAAAGCACGGGTATTCACCCAACCGGCATTCATGTAAAACATGTACGTGTGCAAAGGACATAAAACAATATAATAGTGACTGAATTTACAATAGAGAGCATTAACACTTATCTAAATAACAACTTTCATAAAAGCAATGAATCATTTATCTGAAAACAAGTAAGCAATATAAACCATATCGGGTGTCCAAGGAATCGGGAACTGGCAAGATGGCAATCACAAGAAGCTAAGTCCTCTATCACCGAAGTGACAAGAGCGGGACGTTGGTCTCAGTCACACAAGGTGAGGAGACTCAACGTAAATCATATACAATAATAAATATACGGGAACGGGACCACGGTAGCGAACCGGGTATCGGGACGGGACCACGGCAATAACCGGGTATCGGGATCCAAACTGCAGCTGGCGGGACGGGAGAGGGATTTCCAAGTCAGTGGATCAGACTGGCAAGGTATCCAAGCTTAGTGATGCCGACTCATAGGATAAAACCAATCGAGACATATCAAGTAATCAAGTACAGTAAATAAACGGGTAACGGGGGTGCTCAAGGGCACGTAAATAAACGGGTAAACGGGGGTGCTCAAGGGCACACTGTCATTTCATCTCGGGCAATGCATTTCGGGACAAGTAACTGTTACTAATGTAACTTCAATGCTTTCGGGAAAACAAGTCATGTAATGCAAATCTCGGGACAAGAGGTGAAACAATGAACTATGACAATTTCGGGTAAACATATCGGTTTCAAGATCTATTTAAGTGAATAGGGGTCCCGTATGTCGATTATGACAATTACTTGGCACTCCTTGAGTTAGAAGACATTCCGGGCTCCTTATGCACTTTTACTACTTTCAAAATCTTAACATGAGCTTATGGGTAGTACTAGGTGTTACAATAGCAAGAATCAAGATTAGAAACGGTCCATCCTAGGCATGACATTAATCCGGAAACATCGACCGACCTATTCAGCCATTGAAAGGAATAGAATTTGCGATAACCAAGGAAAAAGACTTGTGTTTAGATATTAGTAAGATATCGCGTCATTCCATCCTGTTCAAGATTGAAATTGATTGGACTTCGATGCAATAGAATCAACCGTGAGGAGTGTCGGCTCAAGACATCTCACACATAGTCCAATTAGTCCAAAAAGGGTAGCCAAGGTCCCACCTAGCACTAAGGAAAAAAAATAAAAATCTCAAAATCCACCTCTGAACAGGGACCGATCGATCGGTCGAAATTTCTACACAGGGCCCGATCGATCGGTCCAAAAACCCTTACAGTTACTGACAGACCGATCGATCGGTCTGCACGTCCGATCGATCGGTCCTGGGCGCAGTGCAGGTCCGGGACTTGGATTTTCTTCATTTTTCTTTCCTTTCCTTCCAACATATAATCAATCACATAAAACTATAAACAAGGGGCTTAAACACATGTTTCCAAGACATTAAAATGAGCTAAAGAGCTCCTCATTTCAAGTTCCTCCATTTCCATCCTTTCCATCTATTCCATCCACAATAAAACTCAAGGTGGAGAAAACTCATTCATGTGAAACCATTTGAAATTCTTGACAATAGGATGCATGCACTTTCAAGAGCTTAACAAGAAAGAATAACTCATCAATAAGCACATCTCATAATCAATATTTATCATATCAAAAACAACTATTAAAATTACCAAAACCATCAATGAAATCAAGATTTTTATCACAAAACATGTTAATAAGCAAAACAATCCATTCATCCACTTGCCTTTGACTCTAATCAAGCAAATCCAAGCTCCTAATCACCTCTTAGGCTCAAGATCCACAATCTCTACAAAAACCCCCAAAACAACCCTAAAATGGGTTAAACAATGAAATGACAATGAAACTTTCCAATAATCAAGGTGGAGCTTCTCTAAGGCTAGAAGATTACAAATCTAGAAGATGGGAAGAATCACTTACTTGGATGACCTTCAAATGAGAAGAACAAGCTCAAGGGAGGTCTCTAGGTTGGGAGATTTCTCCAAAAATGGTATCAATGGGGAGCCATGGTGAAGAGGAAGAAGAAGATGGTCTCCATTTCGAGTTTGGTGAACTATTGGTGTGGCTTGGAGATGAAGAAGCAAGAAGAAGAAGAGAGCACAAGGAACCCTAGGCTCAATAGTTGCTGATTTGTGCTGGAAATGAAGATGGGGAAGAAGGGAGGTGGGTTCTCTTATAGCAAGTGAGAAGGGGTCCCACAACTTAATAACTTGGGTGGCTGAAATCATCTAATTCGGGACCTCGGATGGATTCGACGAAGAAGGAAGAAATGATCGTCGAAATATCTAGTTTCCAAAAAGTATATGTTTCGCGGGTTTTGGGAATATCGAGTTTTGGGTACAGATTTGGTGTGAAAAGACTGTTTTGCCCTCAAGGCCAAGAAATCGGTTTTCGGGTTCTCAAATGGATACGAGATCAACATGAAAGTTGTAGGATTCCTCAAGATGAATGCAACGGGCCAAAAACACGATACGAAACAAATCGGGAAAATCTCACAAGAAAATGCAAAGCCGAAAAGGGAACCCCCAAAGGGCCCCACAAGCTGCCAAAGCACTCAAAAGCCCAAAACTAGAAGAAAACTTAATCTAGCTCACAAACTCAACCCAACAATACTAATCCCACTAAAAGAACTAATCCACAAATAAAACAACACTAATCCAAGAGATTAGGGGTCGGGTTCTCACACCTAGTTATTGCTCTGTCACTTTAGTGATAGAGGACTTAGCTTCGTGTGGTTGCCATCTTGCTTGTTTCTCGTTCCCTTGGTTACCTTACATGTTTCATAATGCATACTTGTATTTGCATAAATGTTTTATCTCGTTTATAGAAATTTTTATTTAAACAGGTTTAAATGCTTTTGGAAGGTAAATTCATTTATTATCATATTGTCATTGTATTTTACCCATTTGCCAAACCGTCGTGTTTGACCCACTCTTTGGTACTCATGTCCCGTTTTGGTTATCCCGAGGAGGAGCACGAGGAGGCGGTCGGAGAACCGTAGCAGTTAGTTGAGTGGCGTACTGACGATGTCCTGTAGACATTGGATTGCTAGAGAGAGATAACATTTTGGGAGAACTTATAAACCATTCTTTGGATTGGTATTTTGTTTATATTGACCTTTGTTGGCCTCTATTTTTAGGGAAATGTAATTAAATGATCTTTGTATAAACTTTAACTTTCTTTTGGGTAACATGCCAATGATCATTGCTCATTCTGATACGGTACTATACTTGTGTTATTTATCTTTATGATTTGAGATGGATTAAATATTTGATTTGCTACATGTTAGAATCACACGATCACTGAGAGGGGGGGGGGGTGAATCAGTGATGTCTCAATACTTATAATCCCAATACAAGTAAGACTTATAATCCCAATACAAGTAAGTCCAAATAATCACAGTAATAAAACAGTAAGCAAGCAACCACAGGAACACAAGATTTTAACGTGGTTCACCCAAAGGCTACGTCCACGGTGCAACGACTACCCGGACACCAATCCGAGGCTAGTCTCAGAATGTATTGCACTGATTAATTCTGAAGCTTCAACTTCAAGGAGCACCCACCCCTGATTCAGATAGCACCCACTATCTAGGAAGCAACAACTCCCTTTACAATTCGTCTGCACCAACAGACGGGATCACCAAATCCCAATATCAAGCACCCACTTGATGTTTTACAATGATTAGAGAAGAACCCTTTACAGAAATTCCTTTCTACAATCTCTCACTCTCAATCCCATACATTCATATTTTTAATAACTATGAGTTGAGAGACACTTATCTAGAAGAACTGCTGATGAAGAACCATCTTCTTGATGCAAAGTTTCTTCTTGACTTGCTGTAGAGGAATCACAACAGTATCTCCTTGCAAACTTCTCTTGAGAATGACTAATCTTGCATAAGACAGAGAAGAACTCTTCTGTCCTGAACTTCAGATCAATGGAATAGTTGCTGTGGAGAAGAAACACATATCTCTCTTGATAATTTCCTCACTTAATTGCTAGGAGAGATACTTCCCATACTTCCTTTCACGAGTCTCATCATCTCTTAAATAAGATTACGTTTTCTTAAACCTAGATTACCATAAAAAAAAGAGAAGGTCGTGTAGGTGCGCTCGAGCGCGTGGGCTGAGAATTTGGAAATTGCACTAGTTCTGGTTGTCCGCGCTCGAGCACACTTACACGCGCTCGAGCATGCGAGGCTGCTGTCTGGAAATTGTAAAATCGTGTTCTAGCACGTGAAACCTCTGTCTTCATGGCCTCTGTCTTGTTTGCAATGTTTGTGACAATGTGTTGACAATAATTCCAATAATTCCAACACATAATCATGCTTAACAACTTCATCAATTTTCTCAAAGTATCTCAAATTCCAACAATCTCCCCCTTTGGAATTGTTGGCAACACTTGGAACATGCTGACCTTCACGATGCTTGCAAGCAAGTTTCTGCTTCTGAAGTGTCTTCATGAAAAACCTTACTTCAATAATCCATACCAAGTCTCCCCCTGTCTTCATGCAAATGGCTCCAATTTTCTACTTCTGAAGTGTCTTCATGCTTTATTCATTCTCTCCCCCTTTGACAACAAATCCAAAGGGACTGTTTAAAGGAGCAAAAAAAATTAGAATTTGCTCCCCCTTTGTAGAAGGTCCTCTAATTCTTGGGAGAGTGAGTAACTCCCAATTTCTTACGAAGATACTCGAAGACTTCCTTTGGTAGAGGCTTTGTGAAGATATCAGCCACTTGTTCAGTGGTTGGAACATATTCCAATTTTACCTCACCGCCAGCAACCTTTTCTTTGAGAAAGTGATAGCGTATGGCAACGTGCTTTGTGCGGGAGTGCTGGACAGGGTTCTTGGAGAGATGAATAACACTTGTGTTGTCTCATAAGATTGGCGTAGGATCTTTTGTATGAACACCAAGATCTGAGAGCATTTGACGCATCCACAGGACTTGGGTACAACAAGTTGCTGCTGCTATGTACTCTGCTTCCGCTGTTGAAAGAGATACCGGATCCTGCTTTTTACTGTGCCAAGCCACCAGGTTTTCACCGAGGATAAATGCACCTCCGCTTGTGCTTTTGCGGTCATCTACACATCCTGCCCAATCGGCGTCAGAATATGCAACAAGAATGAAGGATTTACTTTTGGGATACCATATACCCAGTTCCATAGTACCCTTAAGATATCAAAATATCCTCTTCACAGCTGTAAGGTGTGCCTCCGTTGGTGATGCCTGAAATCTCGCCACCATACATACGGCCTGTAGAATGTCCGGTCTTGTAGCCGTCAAATAAAGCAAACTTCCTACCATTGATCGATAAGTTGAGTGATCAATTGATGGAGACTTATCATCTTTGCTTAGCTTGTGTTCGTAGACATAGGTGTGCTTACTGGTTTGCTGTCCTCCATAGTGAAACGCTTCAGCATTTCCTTGATGTATTTCACTTGAGATATGAAGATACCATGCTTCAGTTGTTGTACTTGCAGACCAAGAAAGAACCTCAGCTCTCCAAGCATTGACATCTCAAATTCATTCTTCATCTCTTTAGCAAAGTTTCTGCACAATTCCTCGTCATTACCGCCAAAGATTATGTCATCGACATAAACTATGACAACTAGTTGGTTACCTTGTTCTGCTTTGACATAGAGATTGCTATCAACCAGTCCTTTGCCGAAACCAATTTTGCGAAGATAGTTGTTCAGCCTTGCATACCAGGCCCTCGATGCCTGTTTAAGTCCATAAAGAGCCTTGTTCAACTTGCACACCAGGTCTGAACTGTTGTTGATGAGAAAACCATACGGTTGTTCAATGTAAACCTCTTCCTCAAGTAGTCCATTGAAGAAAGCCGACTTCACATCCATTTGAAAAACTTTGAACTCTTTGTATGCAGCCAATGCAAGAAACATTCGAATAGCTTCCAGACGAGCCACCGGTGCAAAAGTCTCTTCAAAATCTATGCCTTCAATTTGAGCATAGCCTTTACAAACTAACCTTGCTTTGTTTCTCACAACTTGCCCATCTTCATTCAGCTTATTTCTAAAGACCCATTTAGTACCTACGACATTCTTATCAACAGGTCTAGGGACTAAGTCCCAAGTGGAGTTCTTCTCTATTTGCTCTAACTCCTCATGCATAGCCTTTAACCAATTTTCATCAAGACTTGCTTCAGCCACTGTCTTGGGTTCGATCATTGATACTAGTGAAAAAGTGTTCGCCACACTATGTCTAGTTTGAACACCAGCCTTAGGATTTCCAATTATTTGGTCCTTAGGGTGTTGTTCAACCCAAGTGATGTGCTTTCTAGGAGTAGCATTTTCTGAGTCCTCCTTTGATTTCTCAGAATCATTAGGTTCAGCCATTTCATCATCGATCTCGCTCAAGTCATCATAAACTGGACTATCATTATGAGTAGCATTCATTGGTTCATAATTTTCATCTACTCGAATATCAATACTCTCTATGATTTTTCTGGTCCTTTTGTTAAGACACCTATATGCCTTGCTAGTGGAGGAGTAACCCAGAAATATACCTTCATCAGCCCTTTCTTCGAATTTTCCCGGATTTTGTTCAAGTCGCTTGATGAAGCACTTGCTGCCGAATATCTTGAAGTGCTTGACTGAAGCTGCCCTTCCAAAACATAGCTCGTACGGCGTCTTGTCTCCAAATCGCCTGATCATGCAGCGATTTTGTATATACACAGCTGTATGGACTGCTTCCTTCCAATATATGTCAGCCAGTTTGCTCTCAACCAGCATAGTGTGTGCCATTTCCTGCACGGTGCGGTTCTTGCGTTCAACGACTCCATTCTGCTGTGGAGTTCTAGGAGCTGAGTACTGTCGTTGAATACCATGATTCTCGCAGAACTTGGTGAATTCTTCAGATGTGAATTCGCCTCCACGGTCAGACCTTAACATCTTGATCTTCTTCCCTAGCATGTTTTCAACTTGTGCTTTAAACACTTTGAACCGATCAAGTGCTTGATGTTTATGTTTTAAAAATAAAATCCATGTCATTCTAGTATGGTCATCAATGCATAACATGAAATACTTATCTCCATTGGTGCTTTGAGTCCTCATTGGTCCACATAGATCTGTGTGGACAAGCTCTAGGGGTTTGCTTGAGTAATGCTCCTTTGTTTTGAACACAACTCTAGTTTGCTTACCCTTTTGACATGAGTAACAAATTGTGTTAGAGGGCTTGCTAATTTCTGGAATTCCTCTAACTGCTTTTGTTGAACATAACTTGAACATGCTGTTGAAGTTGATATGACCCAAACGCTTGTGCCATAACCAGCTCTCTTCCGCTTGGCTTATCAAGCAAGTTTTCTCTGACCCATCAGACAAGGTGTAGAGATTACCTGTTGTTCTTGACCCTGTAGCCATTGTTTTGCCATTGTTGCACTTCTTGATTGCAAACCCATTCTTCGTGAAGATTACCTCATGTCCTTTGTCACAGATCTGACTTACACTTAGGAGGTTGTGTCTAAGTCGAGACACGTACAACACTTCTTCAGAACTGATCTTGCCTTCTTTCAGCTGAACAGCGCCTTTGCCACAGATTTTGGCACTGTCGTTGTTGCCGAATTTTACAGAGCCACCCTCAAACTGTTGTAGCTTTGTGAACTTGGCTTTGTCACCGGTCATATGACTTGAACAGCCACTGTCAAGGATCCATGGTGTAGCCTTCTTTTGAGCATTGAAAGTGGTTTGCACAATGAGGGATTCCTTGACTTTTGCAGCAGTTTTCTTTATTCTCCAAACCTTGACAGGTTTGTGCTCCTTTTCAATCTGAAATTGGTTAGCAATATGCAACCTACAGTCCCTAGCCAAGTGACCAAAATTATAACACTTATGGCACTCAATGTTTTGGCTATTTAGGACTGAGAAAGGGTTCCTAGTTACAATCCTACTAGGTTTAGCACGAAGTTTACATTCAGCAATTTTATGGCCAAACTCATTACAATGATAACAGTAACCATAAAATCTGAATCTTCTTTGTGGTTGGTTAGACTTCATTACCTTCCTCACATGAATGAACTCTTTCCTAGGCTGGACGGTGGGCTTCACAACCTTAGCAGGTGTAGCTGTTTGCTTCACAAACTTGGGTGGTGCAGTAATTTGTTTAGAGGGTGCGGCTCTAGAAGTTTCCCCGGCATCAAAACCTAGACCAAACTTGATGTTGGCAGATCTTTGAATCTTCAACAATTCAGTTAATTTCCTTGATCCATTGATCGCTTTGAGTTCTTTGAGCCTTTGATTTGTTTCTATGTTCTCAGCCCTTGCTCTAAGGATTTCATTCTCAAGTTTTACAACCTCCTCAGTTTTAGCACTGACTTGGTTTTCTAGAACTTCAATGGTTCTTTTAAACTCTTCAACTTGAGTTTTTAAAGAAATTACAGAACTTTCACATCATGGAGGAGTTTCAGATTTTTCTTACTTGTTTTTCGCTCCAAACTTAACTCCTTAAGTGCCGCAATAAGTTCTTCTTCGAGGTTGACCTCAGCCTCATCATCATCAGCCTCCAGCTCTTCCTCCTCTTCAACAGTAACCATGAAGAGTGCTTCGTTCGTCTCAGCTGAGTCGTCATCGTCTGAACTTTCAGACACTTCGTTGGTGTAATGGCTAATGAAGCTTTTATTCTTTCCTGTTTTGCTGAACCTCTGTTTTCTCTAACTCTTATCAGCAGAAGAGTCTTCTTCATCATTGTCCTTGAACGGACACTTCGCAGCAAAGTGGCCAACACCGCCACAATTGAAGCACTTGAAAGGTAACTTTCCCTTGTACTTTCCGTTGCTGCCTTTCTTCAATCTTCTGACGAATTGAGCCTCAAGCTCATCATCAGAATCATCACCTAGATCAGCATCCTTTACCTTCTTTATTACCTTGAAGGCCGTCTCTCTGTCAGATGAAGATGTCTTGCCTATGCGCATCTCATAGGCAGTCAATGAACCATGAAGCTCATCCATGGAGAAAGCATTCAGGTCTTTTGCTTCTTCTATCGCAGACACTTTGGAGTCAAACCGAGGCTGAAGAGATCTAAGTACCTTTTTGACAATAACTGGCTCCTTGATCTCCTCGTCCAGCCCACGGATGGAGTCAGTCACTTCATTGACTCGCAGCATGTAAGTATCAATGTTCTCATCTTCCTCCATGTGAAGAGATTCAAATTGAGAGTGATGAGTCTGAAGTTTTCCTTCCTTGATCTTCTCATCACCCTCATGTATACTCTGCAGTTTGTCCCAGATCTCTTTGGCCGTCTTGCACATCATAACTTTGACTAGCTCGCTGTCCACAAGGCCGCTGAAGAGAGCGTTCTGTGCCTTGGAATCGTTGTCTGCTAGCTTCTTTGTCGCCGCATCAGTGGGTGTAATAGCAGCATTGTAGCCGACTCTAACAGCCTCCCAAACATCATAGCCGAGAGACTTAATGAAAGCCTGCATCCTTAGCTTCCAGAAGGAATAGTTAGTACCATCAAACAATGGTGCCTTCATATCCCCTGTATTGGATCCCATGTGATTCATCTAAAGATCACCCTCAGCGTGTTAATGCTTATCAAAGGAACCGGTCTGATACCAATTGTTAGAATCACACGATCACTGAGAGGGGGGGTGAATCAGTGATGTCTCAATACTTATAATCCCAATACAAGTAAGTCCAAATAATCACAGCAATAAAACAGTAAGCAAGCAACCACAGGAACACAAGATTTTAACGTGGTTCACCCAAAGGCTACGTCCACGGTGCAACGACTACCCGGACACCAATCCGAGGCTAGTCTCAGAATGTATTGCACTGATTAATTCTGAAGCTTCAACTTCAAGGAGCACCCACCCCTGATTCAGATAGCACCCACTATCTAGGAAGCAACAACTCCCTTTACAATTCGTCTGCACCAACAGACGGGATCACCAAATCCCAATATCAAGCACCCACTTGATGTTTTACAATGATTAGAGAAGAACCCTTTACAGAAATTCCTTTCTACAATCTCTCACTCTCAATCCCATACATTCATATTTTTAATAACTATGAGTTGAGAGACACTTATCTAGAAGAACTGCTGATGAAGAACCATCTTCTTGATGCAAAGTTTCTTCTTGACTTGCTGTAGAGGAATCACAGTAGTATCTCCTTGCAAACTTCTCTTGAGAATGACTAATCTTGCATAAGACAGAGAAGAACTCTTCTGTCCTGAACTTCAGATCAATGGAATAGTTGCTGTGGAGAAGAAACACATATCTCTCTTGATAATTTCCTCACTTAATTGCTAGGAGAGATACTTCCCATACTTCCTTTCACGAGTCTCATCATCTCTTAAATAAGATTACGTTTTCTTAAACCTAGATTACCATAAAAAAAAAAGAAAAGGTCGTTCAGATCCTAAAAATTCTCAGCCCACGCGCTCGGGCGCACCTACACGTGCTCGAGCTCGCGAGACTGCTGTCTAGAAATTGCACTAGTTCTGGCTGTGCGCGCTCGAGTACACTTACACGCGCTCGAGCACGCGAGGCTGCTGTCTGGAAATTGCACTAGTTCTGGCTGTGCGCGCTCGAGCACACTTACACGCGCTCGAGCACGCGAGGCTGCTGTCTGGAAATTGTAAAATCGCGTTCTAGCACGTGAAACCTCTGTCTTCATGGCCTCTGTCTTGTTTGCAATGTTTGTGACAATGTGTTGACAATAATTCCAATAATTCCAACACATAATCATGCTTAACAACTTCATCAATTTTCTCAAAGCATCTCAAATTCCAGCACTACACGCTTCCGCACTTAATAGAAATGTTCATGTATGGTTGTGATATCCTCACAGCGGACACCTGTGGGAAATTAAATAAGTGTGTGCACCTTGTTGACACACTCTACATATTAACCATTCACTATCCTCATTAATTGTCCCGATCCCGGACTAGGACCTCGGTAACCTGGTCCGGGGTCGCGACAATATTCATAAGGTGAACTTGTGGAAGAACCGCCCTTACTGGACCCAATAGTTACACTAGTGCCTTGTCGTAGTGGGAGGATTGTCAGAGCCCCTGACAGGTTCTCGTTCTTGGGAGAGTCTTACAAGGCAATCCCGGAAGAACCGGAACAAGATCCCTGTAACTATGATGAAGTAATTAATGACATAGAATCGGGACATTGGCAAGATGCTATGAAAGCTGAGATGGAGTCCATATACTCCAATCAAGTCTGGACACTTGTGGACTTGCCTGCCAAAATATTAAACTTATTGGGTGCAAGTGGGTCTACAAGAGAAAGAGAGGGCCAGATGGTAGAGTGGAGACCTTTAAGGCCAGGCTTGTTGCGAAAGGGTATACTCAGAAAGAGGGTATCAATTAGGAGGAAACCTTCTCGTCAGTAGCCATGCTCAAGTCCATCCGGATACTCTCATCCATTGCGGCTCATCTCGATTACGAGATTTGGCAAATGGATGTCAAGACAGCGTTTCTCAACGACCATCTTGAGGAAGACATCTATATGGTGTAGCCAAACAATATTTTAGCTAAAAACCAAGAGCAAAAGGTTTGCAAGCTGCAGAGGTCTATTTGTGGACTGAAGCAGGCATCCCGAAGCTGGAACATCCGTTTTGATCAGGCAATCAAGTCATTTGGTTTTTGTTAAAATCCGGATGAGTCATGTGTGTACACAAAAAGTGAAGGTGATTGGGTAGTCTTTCTGGCTTTATATGTCGACGACATCCTTCTCCTTGGGTAAAATGTGGGAATGTTGTCAACAAAGAAAGTTTGGTTGGCAAAGACTTTTGATATGAAGGACTTGGGAGAAGCTAGCTACATCCTAGGGATCAAACTCCATCGAGACCGGAAAAATAGGATGATTGGCTTATCCCAAGCTGAATACATAGATAAGGTACTAGTACGGTTTGCTATGCAAGACTCCAAGAAGGGTGTTACACCTTTCAGGCATGGAATGCACCTTTCCAAGGATCAGTGTCCTAAGACACCTGAGGAAAAGGAGCAAATGGGGTCGATAGCATACGCTTCGGCTGTTGGTAGCCTCATGTATGCTATGCTATGTACTAGACTGGATATCTGTCATTCAGTGGGCCTAGTCAGCAGATATCAGTCTAACCCAGGACCCGAACATTGGACTACTGTAAAGTGTATTCTCAAATACTTGAGAAGGACTAGAGATTACATGTTAATTTATGGCAGTGATGAACTGATTCCAGTCGGATACGCAGATTCTGACTTCATGTCAGATAAGGATTCCAGAAAATTCACCTCTGGTTATGTATTTAAGCTTGGTGGCGGAGCTATCAGCTGGAGGAGTACAAAATAGGAATGTACCACCGATTCCACCTCGGAGGCTGAGTATGTAGCGGCTTGTGAAGCAGCTAAGGAAGCAGTATGGCTCAAGAGATTCCTTATGGAACTTGGGATGGTACCTTTAGCATGACAGCCACTCACAGTTTACTGTGACAGCAGCGGGGCAGTCGCTCAGTCCAAGGAGCCCAGAAGCCATAAAAGCCAAAAGCATGTACAAAGGAAATATCATTTAGTCAGAGAGATTTTTGCAGGATATTGCTATTGCCAAGATAGCCTATGCGGACATTTTGGCAGATCACTTTACTAAGCCTTTGACTACCAAAGTCTTTGAGCAGCATGTAGACGGGATGGGCATGAGATGCAACCTTGATCGGAATTGAGCCCAAGTGGGAGATTGTTAGATTGTATGGACTGAATCCATCAGTTGATGTAATAAATTGATTTATCAATGAAATCATGCTTTCCTTTCATGAGATGAATGGTATTTTATTGCTTAACGCACATAACCAATACATATGACATAATGGTTCATGAGATGAACCAGGTCCCATTAGTATATTAGATGTGATATATGTATATGTGTCGCGACCCCGGACCAGGTTACCGAGGTCCTAATCCGGGATTGGGACACTAATGGTGATGGTGGTGTGGTGAGTGAATGGTTAATATGTAGAGTGTGCCAACAAGGGCACACACTTATTTAATTTCCCACAGGTGTCCGCGGTGAGGATATCACAACCATATATGAACATTTCTATTAAGTGCGGAAGCGTGTAGCAAATTAAACATTCAAACCATCTCTAGTCATAAAGACAATAACACAAGTATAATACCGTATCAGAATGAGCAATGATCATTGGCATGTTACCCAAAAGTCAGTTAAAGTTTATATAGAGATCATTTAGTTACATTTCCTAAAAATAGAGGCCAACAAAGGCCAATATAAAAAAATAGCAATCCAAAGAATGGTTAAACAGTTTTCCAAAATATTAAGTCTCTCATAGCAACCAAACGTCTAAATGACGTCATCAGCATGCCACTCAACTAACTGCTACGGTTCTCCGACTGCCTCCTCGTGCTCCTCCTCGGGATAACCAACAACGGGACCTGAGTACCACAGAGTAGGTCAAACACGATGGTTTGGCAAATGGGTAAAATACAATGACAATAGGATAACACATGAATTTACCTTTAAAAGCATTTAAACCTGTTTAAATAACAATTTCTATAAACGAGATAAAACATTCATTCAAATACAAGTATGCATTATAAAACATGTACAGGTAACCAAGGAATGGGGAAACAAGCAAGATGACAATCACACGAAGCTAAGTCCTCTATCACTAAAGTGACTGAGCAATAACTAGGCACTGATCTCAGTCACTCGAGGTGAGGAGAAACAGTGGATCTTAAAATACATATACATATACTGTTAGACCCCGACCCAGACCAATTCGATTAGTTTGCAATTAGTACGTGTTTAGTCCTAAGTTGGTTTAGTAGTCATTGGGTTAGAAATGATTAGTCTTAGTCTTGGACATTGCTTTGGGAATTTTGAGAACGTTTAGTATTAGTCAGACACACTTAGGAAGGCCTGAGTGCACGTGTAAGCTTGGGAGGATCGTATCGGGTTCCGTGTGATTGTGATTTTAATTTCATTTAAATGATTTTTCTATGTGTTACAACTTTCGTCTTAAGCCCATTCATGTTTGAAGCCCAAAAACCCACGTTTTGGCCCAAAGAGGGTAAAATTGTCTTTTATGCACAAATCTGGACACAATTTTTGAGATCTCAAAACCATGTCAAAAATATACTTTTTGGAAACTAGATATTTCGAGGATCGTTTTATCCTTCTTCGTCGAAGTCATCCGAGGGCCGCAAGATCATGTCTTAGTCATTTCAAGGTTCAAGTCAATTGGGGCCCATTGTCATCACTTAAACCCCATCTCCCTCTCTTTTCATTCATTTCCCCCAAATCTCTGTAACTTCTTGACCTAGGGCTGAAAACCCTTCTCTCTTTTCCATCTTCCTCATCTTGCATGACCTAGCTAGAGATCTCCAAATGAAATTCTAAGGATATCATCTTCTTCCTCTCCTTGCAAGCCTTCTATTACTACAAATTTCTTGGAACTTCTTGTTGGATAAGCTCTTCATTTCCTTCCTTCTCTTTTGTTTGGCCATTTCTAGGTAAGAGCTTCAATCCATGTTGTGCATGAAGCCTTTTAGTTTCCTAAAGATCATGTTTTTCATGTTTACAAACCCTTTTGTTAAAATGGGTTCTTTGTTTTCATTTTTGTTGAGTTTTGAATGGATTTCCTTGGGTTTATTTGTAGTGTTGGCTTAGCTTTTGAATAAGAGTGCTTGAAGAGGAGTGTTTAGCATTTGGGCAAGGCAAGAAATCTTTATAGGCTCATGGTTGTATGTGTATTTTAGATTTCATTGCTATTTTAGAAATTTTGCATATAAACTTGTTTATGATCTTGTTTTCATGTGGATTGAATGGTTGAAATTGTGAAAAATGAACCCTTGGTGAGAATGAAGGCTCAGGGGATTTTATGTGGCTTGAGGATGAGAAGAAGGAGAAAAATGTAGTAGAAGTTGTACAAGAGAAAGGGATTTTCTGCACTCAGCGAGCACAGGCAGAAGCTTGTCCGCTCGAGCGACCAAGCCTCTGTTTGGTCCGAGCGCAGACAGAGAGTTGTCCGCTCGAGCGACCTTATGTCCGCTCGAGCGAACTGCTCTCTGTATAATCTGGAGCAAGATAGAGAGCTGTCCGTTCGAGCGACCTAATGTCCGCTCGAGCGAATTGTCTCGCTCGAGCGAAGTGTCATCACCTTACAAGGTCCGCCCGAGCGAACCTGCCAGATTCAGGAAGAAGAATTATTTCGTTGTGTATTTTCTTGAAGGTTGAAAAACTAGACTATGTTAAGGGTTTTGACTTGACATTGTGTAAATGGAACGTCGAAATGCAACCCAACTTCGGGGACACCAATTCCTGTATATTTCGACATTTGGGGTACCAATTTCACAAAGGTCAATTAATAGCCTTAACACAGGCTTGACAAATTTCGTATTTGAATTCCGATTGATACGATAAGTGCCATCGTGTACTCATTTTGGATTTCAAGTATAAGCTTGTTTTGAAGATTTGTTTCAAGAAAAAGGGGTCACTTCCTAAGCGTGTTATGCATATTAATTATGCCTTTTGCTAGTCGTGTTCGTCGTGTTTTGATAAGTGACTTTCCCTTTTCATCTCGTCATGTTTTGATAGTGTTTCGCATGTTTTGTGCATTCATGAATTAAGTGAACACCACTGAGCTTGGACTGCCCTTCAGTTTAAACTTGTGGACTGTCTGCAGACTAGTCGTGTATTATATTACACATCGTGCGTGTCCGGTTCCGCGACCGGAAATCCCCGTATATGTGGGAACCGTGTCGTGATTATATTATGTATATCGTGCTTTTCATGCATGCTTGCTCTTTTAATTATATATATGATAGAGAAAGGATGGGCTTCTTGTGGATTGTAACTATTCATAATATTATATGTACTCATGCTAGTTTGTTTTAGTATCTCAGCTTTATATTGTAGTCTCGAAAATGTAGCTCAGTCATTGTAGTATTTCAAATCAAGGATTTGCTTACATGTTTTCTTAAAACGTTTATGGTTTCATGCTTGCACCTAAATTGATCACCTGCCAAACCGTTGTGTTTGACCCTTGTTTGTTGGTGCCCAGGTGCAGGAGACATTGCTTTTGAGGAGGAGCGTCAGAAGGAGGCTCTTGACACACCCCCAGTGAGAGAGTGGCAGCCTGACGATGTCAATTAGACGTCGGGCGGGTTTCTTGAGTTTCGTCATTTTGTCCTGGGATTTCCTTTATTATTTTGAGAAGTGTATTGGCCTCTGTTGGCCTCTTATGGGTTGTAACTAAAACTTAACTTACTTTTGAGTTAGTCTCATAACTTGAATCTTGATGGGAATGCCATTTTAACCTCTTCCTTTGATACTATGTCTTGTCATTATGTTATAGCACCTAAAAATTTATTGGTGCTTATCTTGACGTGTTTTGCTACACACTTCTGCAAACTTGATCGTGTGAGTCTGATTCCGCGTGTCTTTGGGAATCCTCACCGCGAGAACCTGTGGGAAAGTATCTCCAATGCAATGTAATGTACCCAACAACGTCGCGGGCTTGGGGATCCGTTCCGGGGTCGCGACATATACTATACATGACCACGGTAGCGAGCCGGGCATCGGGAACCACAGTAGCAATCTGCGGCATAGGGACAAGACCACGGTAATAACCGGGTAGTGGGATCCAAACTGCAGCTGGCAGGATAAGAGGGGGATCTCCGAGTCAGTGGATCAGACCAACAAGGTTATCCAAGCTTAGTGGTGCCGACTTATAGGTCAAATACCAATCGAGACATGTACAAGTAAACCAAATGCAAGTAAGTAAACGGGTAGGACGGGGTGCTCAAGGGCACACTGTCATTTCACGTCGCGCAATGCATCTCGAGGCTCGCAATTAATACAAGTACGATTTCAATGCTTTCGGGAATGTAAACCATAATTCATGAATTTTCAGGAGTACATGTGACAATTCGAAATGATCGAAAACATAGTTGATCTTTTGAAATTTCGAGACAAGTATCGGGATTCAAACCTAGCCCACGGTGAATAGGGGTCTCGTATGTCGATTTCGATATAACTTGGCACTCTTTGAGTTTGGGGACATTCCAAGCTCCTTACACACCTTGGTGATTATTAAGAGTTCGATGAATCTTTGTGATGTGGTTTCTTTCTCAAATAGGCTTCATACATTGCCTAATAATTCTCCCTGATAACAAGGGATTCCCTTAAAAACCTTTCCCGAGCTCCAAAAATGGTCCATACCCGAGAGCGGGTGCGCTCGAGCGGCCAATCACGCGCTCGAGCGGGTAACCAATCTACTGCGACTGCACGCTCGAGCGACCTGATACGCGCTTGAGCGGGCAGTCATTTCTGCTACCCGGGAATGGCCATTCTAGCCTTTTTCTCCTTCATCTCCAAAACATTTTTTTCTTGCAACAAAAGGCTTTCTTGCCTCCCAATAACAACCATTAAATCTCTTCAAACAATCATATAAAAACCTTCATCAAAACTCTAATAAACATTAAATCTAAATACCTTCTTCTTCACATTCAACACCAAAGAAAGAGAAGAAACCCCAACATTCACAAAGGTTCATTTGAGCCATAAACAAGGGATAAAATAAAGGCAATAAATCACATTTCCATGACAATAAATGAGCTAACAAAAGCCTTTCATGAGCATTTATTTCACAATGAATGCACGCTAATAAATATGGATATGAATAGCAAAACCAACCACCTTCTTCATAAAACCATTAAATGTTCAAACTATCATTTCATCCACTTGCCTTGGGTCTTCTAATCAAGGAAATCAAGCTCTAATACTCTTCCAAGGCAAAGATCCAAGCTATGAACAAAATCCCCAAAAACAAGCCCTAAAATGGTCAAACAATGAAATAGAAAGGGAAACCTTACAATAATGAGAATGGGACTTCCTCAAGATCAAAGAAGTACAAATCTAGAAGAAGGGAAGGATTACTTACTTGTAAGGTCCTCTAATGGCAAGAGTAAGCTCAATGAAAATCTTGGAATGGGAGGTTTTCTCCACAAAAGCTATTAAGAGAAAGCTTTCAAGGAGGTGAAGAAGATGATGGCCTCAAATCTCCTATTGGTGCAAGTTTGGGAGTGGTTTGAGGATGGAGAAGCAAGAAGAAGGAGAAGAAAGGGAAACCCTAGCTAAGGCTTGTGCTGGAAAAGGGAAATGGAAGGGGAAGGGTTTCCTTATAAACAAGTGGGGAGTGGGCTCCACTACTAATAATCTAATTGGGCTGAAATCATTGCTTTCGGGATCTCGGATGAATTCGACGAAGAAGGAAGAAATGATCACCGAAATATCTAGTTTTCAAAAAGTATATGTTTCACGGGTTTCGGGAATATCAAGTTTTGAGTACAAATTTAGTGCACAGTGACTGTTTTGCCCTTAAGGCTATTAAATCGGGTTTCGGGGTCTCGAATGGGCACGGGATCAACATAAAAGTTGTAGGGATTAACAATATAAATATAACGGGATTAAAATAATGAATGCAAAAATCTCTGATAAATCCTCAAGCACATGCAAAGTCATAAAGAAGGAACCCCCAAAGGGCCCCACTAATCACAATGCAATCAAAATTCCCTAAAACTATATGAAAAGCTATTCCAAAACCAACTTAGCCAAAATCACTAATCAAGCTTAGAACTAACACAACACTTAATTAACACTAATCGGGGTCACTCGGGACGGGGTCTTACATCCCCCACCCCTTAGAGCATTTGGTCCTCCAAATAAAATATAAAACTCACCTCAGGTAGTAGATGTGGATACTCCCTCTGTACTTGGTCTCGTAATTCCCATGTTGCCTCTTCCGGTCCATGATTCTCCCATAGAACCTTTACCCAATGAATAGTCCGAGTCCTCAACTCTTGTTCCTTCATATCAATGGTCTGAACGGGCTTCTCGACATATGTAGCATCCTCTCTGATCTCCAATGGCTCGTGCCGGAGTACATGTGAAGGATCGGGGACATACTTCTTCAACATAGACACATGGAAGACGCTGTGTACGCCGGATAACTCAGGTGGTAAGGTTAATCTATAAGCCACATCACCGATATTGCTCACAATGTCATATGGTCCAATGTATCTCCGTGATAGCTTGCTCTTCTGTCCAAATCTCAAAGTTCCTCTCGTATGTGACACTTTCAAGAAAACCTTGTCTCCTTCTTTGAACTGTAAATCCCTTCTATGAGAATCTGCATAGCTTTTCTGTCTACTCCGGGCTACTTTTAGACGTTCTTGGATCAACTTCACTTTGTCGCTGGTTTCACTTACTATAGTCGGTCCATGGAAACTGCGAATGCCGACTTCTTCCCAATAAACAGGTGTCTTACACCTTCTGCCATACAAAGCCTCAAAAGGCGCCATCCCAATGCTCGAGTGGTAACTGTTGTTGTAACCAAACTCACGCAACGATAGAGTCTCATCCCATTGAGTCTTGAAATCTAACACACAAGCACGGAGCATATCCTCAAGAGTCTGAATTGTCCTCGCTGATTGACCATCTGTCTGCGGGTGATAAGCCATGCTAAACTGTAGTTTCTTGCCCATAGACTCATGTAGCGTCTTCCAGAACCTCGAGACGAATCTGTTGTCTTTGTCAGAAGTGATAGAAACTAGCTGCCCATGTCGACTAACGATCTCGCTGACAAACAACTCTGCTAAAGGTAGCATGCGCATCTTCTTCCCTGTCTTCATAGCAATGAAATGCGCTGACTTGGTGAGTCGGTCCACAATGACCCATATCGCATCGTTCCCCCTGCTAGTCCTCGGTGGTCCCGAAATAAAGTCCATGGTAATGTGCTCCCACTTCCATTCCGGGATCTCTAACGGTTGTAATAATCCTGGAGGCCTCTGATGTTCTGCCTTTATCAACTGACAAGTCATACAACGGGAGACAAACGCTGCAATCTCTCTCTTCATGTTATTCCACCAAAATCTGCCCTTCAAGTTCTCATACATCTTCGTATTGCCTGGATGCATAGAGTACTTCGTACTGTGAGCTTCGATCATGATATCATTCCTCAAATCTTCAATATTATGCACACGTAGACTGTCACGGTAGTACAAAACTCCATCAACAAAATGGAAATCAGGACGTTCTGCTATATGCTCTGACATCTTGGCCAACTCTGGATCTTGCAACTGACTATCCTTGATCTTCTGAATAAAAGAAGGCTCTGACACTGTCATGTTAGCTAACAAAACACCCTTCCTTAGTGGTTGCATGTCTATACCCAATTCTTCAAATTGCTCAAAGATACAAGTGCCACTTAGATTTGCCAAGCCTACTGATTTTCTACTCAAGGCATCGGCAACTACATTAGCTTTCCCGGTCTCAATGGAGTTTGATCCCTAGGATGTAACTAGCTTCTCCCAAGTCCTTCATATCAAAAGTCTTTGCCAACCAAACTTTCATTGTTGACAACATTCCCAAGTCTTTCCCAAGGAGTAGGATGTCATCGACATATAAAACCAGAAAGACTACCCTATCACCTCCACCTTTTGTGTACACACATGACTCATTCGGATTTTGACAAAAAGTAAATGACTTGATTGCCTGGTCAAAATGGATGTTCCAGCCTCGGGATGCCTGCTTCAGTCCATAAGTCGATTTTTGCAGCTTGCAAACTTTTTGCTCTTAGTTTTTACCTACAAAAATGTCTGGTTACACCATATAGATGTCTTCCTCAAGATGGCCATTGAGAAACGCCGTCATGACATCCATTTGCCAAATCTCGTAATCGAGATGAGCCGCAATGGATAAGAGTATCCTGATGGACTTGAGCATGGGTACCGGCGAGAAGGTTTCCTCATAATCGATATCTTCTTTCTGAGTATGTCCTTTCGCAACAAGGTTGACCTTAAAGGTCTCCACTCTTCCATCTGGTCCTCTTTTTCTCTTGTAGACCCACCTGCGCCCAATAGGTTTAATATTGGTAGGCAATTCCACAAGTGTCCAGACCTGATTGGAGTACATAGACTCCATCCCAGCTTTTATAGCACTTGCCAACGTCCCGAATCTATGTCATTAATTGCTTCATCATAGTTACAGGGATCTTGTTCCGGTTCTTCCGGGATTGCCTCATAAGACTCTCCCAAGAATGAGAACCTGGCAGGGGCTTTGACAATCCTCCCACTACGAAGAGGCACTGGTGTAACTTATGGGTCCGGTAAGGGCGGTTCTTCCTCAAGCTTGGTCATACTTGGATTTGGAATTGTTTGCTCTTGAATTTCTTCCAAGATCACCTTTTCTAAAGATTTCCAGTCCATCATATAATCTTCCTAAAGAAAAACCACATTAGTGCTCACCAACACTTTCTGCTCTCTGGGATTATAGAATAACCAACCTTTAGTTCCTTTAGGATGTCCTACAAACGTGCACACTTCCGACTTCATTTCCAACTTATCTGTCTTAACCTTTAACACATGTGCTGGACATCCCCAAATGTGTAAATTTTGTAGACCAGGCTTTCACCCGGACCACAACTCCCGGGGAATCTTAGGTACAAACTTAGATGTTACGAGGTTTAGTATGTACATTGCAAGATTCAAGGCATATCCCCAAAAGGATATAGGTAATCCTGAGAAACTAAGCATAGACCTAATCATATCTAAATGAGTATGGTTCCTTCTTTCCGCTACTCCATTCTGTTAAGGCATATCAGGAGCAGACAACTGGGATAGAATCCCATTTTCTGATAAGTATCCCATAAAATCAGCAGAGAGATATTCCCCTCCTCGATCTGATCGAAGAGTCTTGATACTTTTACCTAATTGCTTTTCCGATCCAGCTCGAAACTCTTTGAACTTTTGAAAAGCCTCGGACTAGCGGTGCAAAAGGTATATGTATCCATATCTTGAGTAATCATTTGTGAAAGTGATGAAATACTCATATCCTCCTCTGGCCCTGACATTAATGGGTCCACACACATCAATATGCACTAATTCCAATAAATCTTTGGCCCTACTGCCCTTAGATTAAAAGGATCTTTTGATCATTTTGCCTTCTTGACAAGACTCGCAGACAGGCATTGACTCTACTACCAATGAAAGTAAGATACCATCTTTCACTAGCCTATCAATCTTGTTTAGGTTTATATGACCTAGCCTCAAGTGCCAAAGTTTTGTTGGATTAGATGATGGTGACTTCTTCTTTAATGATGGTCTATTATTTGTTTTTGTATCATGTATCTCATACATTGTAGGAGTCAACAAATAAAGCCCATTGGTTACCTTGCCAGAACATATAAAAGTACCATTCCTCTTTATGACAACTTCAACACCAAAAGTAATGCAATAACTTTTATTCACCAAACTAGAGACTGGAATTAAATTCCGCCGTAAAGACGGTATATATAACGTGTCTGGCAAAACCAATTTATTATTTGAAAAACATAAAGTAATAACTCCCACTGAAACAACCTCTGCCTTAACGTCAGATCCTAGGTTGATAATGATTTCTCCGTCACTAAGCCTCCTGGTTTCCCTGAACCCCTGCAACGAATTACATATGTGATTAGTTGCCTCGGAGTCCACACACCAAGATTCTGAAGTACCAGTTGCAAAACTAACTCCAGAAATAAGTGACTCAATCATACCTGAGGTCTTCTTCTTAGACAAATATTCTGGACAATTCCTTTTCCAATGTCCTGTCTTACCACAATGGAAACACTTTTGTTTTGACCATGAACCCTTAGCCTTGGCCACGCCACCATTAGGACCATTCTCTACCTTTGGACCTTTCGGAACTGATTTCTTTTTCCCTTTCCGCCCTTTGCCTTTGAGCGTGGACTTGGAATCTGACTTTTCTGTCACTAGGGTAATTGGCTTCTTCTTCATAATCCCTTCAGTCACCACCAGCTGGCTAGACAGCTCCGCCAGAGTCAGATTCATCTTATTCATATTGTAATTAACCTTGAAATTGTTGAGTGACTCTGGTAGTGACTCAAGGATTATGTCGATCTGCGATTCTGCATCAATTGCAGCTCCCAGTACATCAAACTCATTTAATGAGTCTATCATTTTCAACAAGTGTTCCTGTACTGATGTACTTTCAGCCATCTTGGTGCTAATGAGCACCCTCATAGCTGCCTACCTAGCAGACCGGCACTGTTCCACAAACATCTCCTTTAAGTTCGATATAATATCGTATGCAGTCTTATAGGATTGATGTTGGTGTTGCAAAGCACCAGACATGGATGCCAGAATGTAACATCTGGCTATCTCATCATCTTTGGCCCACTTGGTGTAAAGTTACTTTTCTTCTTCCGGTGCATCCGGGCCAGGCTCATCAAGGGGGGTTTTGGTAAGGACATATTTATAACCTGAGGCGGTCAAGACAATATCCAGGTTCCGTTTCCAGTCTACAAAGTTGGATCCCACCAACTTATTCTGGTTGAGGATGGTCGTAAGTGGATTGAAAGTATTTGAATTAATGCTTGAAATACTGTAGCATACAACTATACATTCAATTAATGAATTTAAATTACATTAGGGTTTAGTATTCTACCAAATTTATGAGGGAATCCTCATAACCACTAAATTCAGAATACATCGGAATCCCAATCTCCGGGGTATGCCTCCTTGAGGAGTGCGAATACCACGTAGATTGGTGCGGATCAAAGGTGGTCACAATTAGGATTAAGACTAACTATCCATGATCCCCTTCATTCATTATTATCTAGGTATCTCATACCAAATAATGAATGACTCCCGATTAGCTTCGGTTTCTAAAATATATGAGGCAAATCCTTGGGGATACTACATCATTATTTTAGTTAAGTGTGACCCACCAACTAGCATTGCATGACAACCGTTGCGAGCAGCTCTTCCTTGGGGAGTGGGCCCCCGCCCCGTCTCACCAACACTATCCATAGGAGATCCATATCTAGTAACCAGACAAGTAAAACCCCTCCATGGGGAACGGCCATTTTCAAGATGGCGCGAGGCTAATACTTTCCTTATAATGGACCTCTGGTGGAAAACCATGGGGATTTCTAAATATAAATGCCCCGCTCCAACTTAATATTTTAGAATTGAGGATTTCTTTTTAGGTATATTGAGCCCACAAATATAGACATGGAAGCATCTTATGATATGTCCAATAATTGGTTCGAAGTCAAGTTATTTTATGGAAAGTCCAGTTTCTTAAATTAGTGTTACCAGTGGATCCATCTCATGGGCCCACCAACTCTAATTAGAACTCTTTCCAAAAATTAATTTGATTCGACCAATTTTGGTAATTGCTATGTTTGGATCAGATTTGGATACTATCTAAATCAAGCATTCATCCCTAAATAGAAAGTGTTAAAATTAGAAACAAGTCCTCTTCTCCATATGGCCCAAGCGGAATAGACTTCTTGGACTTTTAGACTATTCAAAACCTTGGGATTCCTCAAACTCTTTAGGCATCTCCATGATCCTCTTGCTAGTCTTCAAACTCTTTGATTAGGAGTCCATCTTCACTTTCCTTCTTCGTCTCGGACATCTCTAGAACTTACAAATTTTGAAAAAAAATTACATAAATTCCTATGTCTCTATTATGAGACTTACATGGCAATCTAAACATGGAAATAAAAGGGCTATAGGGAAAATCACCATGCCTTGCGCTTTCGCGGGAAACCAAGAAAATCATGATGCCCTTTACACTTAGCCTCAAATAAACCAATAACTTTAAAAAGAAAGTAAAAGTCTTGTGGGCCACAGGGAGGGGACATTATCACCCGCAAGTTAGTATCTCATACAACAAAGCATCTCACTAAACCAGGTTACCAAACCACAATGGAAAAACTAGATGCCAAAGGTTGCCACCCTTTTAAAATAGGCACTTCGCAAAGGGGGTCCGGGGGTGTCCCCCGGCGGGGGTCGAGCATTCATTCATAAATAGAAAGTGATAAAATTAGAAACTAGTCATCTCCCACACATGACCCAAGCGGAATAGACTTCTTGGACTTGTAGACTTTCCAAAACTTTGGGATTCCCTAAACTCTTTGGGCATCTCCAAAACGATTTTGGTAATCTTCAAACTCTTTGATTAAGAGTACAACATCACTTTCCTTCTTCATCTCGTACACCGCCGAAAATAGAGAATTACATGAATTCATATGCCTTGACGATGAGACTTACAAGGTAATCTAATAACGGAAATAAAAGTGTTGGAAATAGGTGGGCGTCGTGGATTGGTTTCCAAAACTTTTGACCCACTTGACTCAGGGATCAAGTATCCAGAAGGCTATAAAACCCAATCCAGGATGCATGTCCTCAATCTCAGCCATCATGATCAGTAAATAAACCTATCTAGAAGAGAGAACAGTAGCCAAGAAGCATCCATAAAAAAAAAACATGTACGGAAGTACATTATACCTTAGGAGCTCGGTTGTGCTCTAATGGAGAATTTGTGCCTTTCTTTGATGATGAAACACTTTCACGTATCAAACAAGAGTCTCTAAGACCTCTTGATCTTCCACGCTATGACCCATATATCAGATCTCTTTTCTCAAGAAGATGTTGAAATCTCCAAGAGAAAACTCTACTAGAAACTCCAAGGAACTAGAAGGGAGCTAGAGAAGAAAGAGGAGAAGAACAATTGTGCAACTCTTGCACTAAGAGGTTTTGGGCGTGGGATACATGTATATTGGACGTCCAAGGGGTGTTTCCCCTTATATAGTCCTCATGCAACCTCCTTTTCTTACTTCTCTTACGAATTGCATAAGAAGTCTCACTTCCATACAAATTAGTAACTTCTCATTGTAAGACCCCGACCCGAGTGAACCCGATTAGTACTAATTAAGTTGCGTGTTAGTGCTAAGCTTGATTAGTGATTTTGACTAAGTTGGGTTTGGACTAGCTTTGATTCTAGTTTTGGGCTACTTTGAATGCTTTGGTAACTAGTAGGGCCCTTTGGGGGTTCCTTTTCCTGACATTGCACATGTTTGGGGATTTATCGGAGATTTTTGCATTCATGGTTTTAATCTCGTTTTATTGGTATTGTTATTCCATACAACTTTCATGTTGATCCCATGTCCATTTGAGATCGCGAAACCCGATTTCATAGCCTTGAGGGCAAAACAGTCATTGCACACAAAATCTGTACCCCAAAACTTGATATTCCCAAAACCCGCGAAACATATACTTTTCGAAAACTAGATATTTCGACGATCATTTCTTCCTTCTTCGTCGAATCCATCCGAGGTCCCGAAAGAGATGATTTCAGCCAAACTACCTTCTTTAGTTGTGGGACCCAACCCCAATTGTTAACAAAGGGGAACTCAACCCTTCATTCATTCCATTTTTTTTTCTAGCACAAGAGAGTGAACACCTAGGGTTTTGTGAGCAACTCTTTCTTCTTCTTGCTTCTTCATCCTCAATCCACTCCCAAGCTTGCACCAATAGGAGAGTTGAGGTCATCTTCTTCTTCACCTCCTTGAGAGCTTTCTCTTCATAGTTTTGTGGAGAAATCCTCCATTTCCAAGACTTCCTTTGAGCTTACCATTGCCATTAGAGGACCTTGCAAGTAAGTAATCCCTTTCATCTTCTAGATTTGTTGTCTCCTAGCCCTTGATGAGCTCCATGTGCATTATGGTTAGTTCTTTCAATTTCATTCTTTGTGTAACCCATTTTAGGGTTGTTTTGGGGGTTTTTTTATTGTAGCTTGGAAGTGAGCTTAAGAAGTGATAGAGGCTTGATTTTTGGCTAGCTTGGACATAAGGCAAGTGAATGATTGGGTGTTTTAAGTTTTAAATGGTTAGTGAAGCATTTATGGATTTTCATGTTTTCATTAATATGTTTATGGTTGCAATAAATGTTCTTGATGGAGTATTAAAGGATGCATTTATGGTCATAAAGACATGTTAGCTCATAGCAATTAATGTTTTCTTGTTTTGTCTTGAATATGTATATTGTGTGAAATGGTTTCCTTCTTCTCTTTGCTTGTATGGAATGTGATATGGATGGAGGAGAATGTGATGGATGTGGTTGGAGATTTGAGGTCATTTGAATGGGGATTTATACTCCTCAGTTGATGTATGAAAGTGGTTAAGAAAGGGTTGTAAAAAGGAAGATTTATTGTGGAGCTGAACTGGTCCAAATTCAGGTTCTGGACAGTTAGCTCGAGTGACCATGACACTTCGCTCGAGCGACCTGTCCAGGAAAGGGTTCGGAGCATTCCAGTAGCTTAGTCGCTCGAGCGGACCCCTGGTCGCTCGAGCTGACATCCCAGAACTCATTCCAGAGAGTTATTCGTTCAAACGCATTTAAATATTCACTCGACCCAATGAGTTCGTTCGAGCGACCTCAACTTCGCTCAAGCGAACCCACCCAGACAGCCATTCCAGATAGCGACTCGCTCGAGCGAACTCTGCAGTCCGCTCGAGCGATGGGCTCCATTGGACAGGGCTATGTTTGGGACGATGTTTAACTATTTCAATGTTTGGGTCTAGTCTCTGTGAACCCCTCTATGTCAAGGAGATTTATTACGCATTGTATGTGGCCATTTGAGGAAGAAACCATATCACAACGATTTCATTGGAAGTTTTGAAACTTCAAGGTGCATAAGGAGCCCGGAATGTCTTCAAACTCGAAGAGTACCAAGTCTTTATTACAATTGACATACGGGACCCCTATTCACTTAAACAGATCTTGAAACCAGTATTTTACCCGAAATTGTTATAGTTCATTGTTTCACTTCATTCCAAGATTTATATTATATGATTTGTTTTCCCGAAAGCATGATAGTTACACTAGTAACAGTTATTGGTCCTGAAATGTTTTGTCCGACAGGAAATGACAGTGTGCCCTTGAGCACCCCCGTCTTGCTCGTTTATTTATTGTACTTGATTTACTTGCATATGTCTTGATTTGTTATTTGTCCTATGAGTCGGCATCACTAAGCTTGGATACCTTGTCGGTTTGATCCACCGACTTGGAGATCCCTTTCCCGTCCCGCCAGCTGCAGTTTGGATCCCGATACCCGGTCTAATACCGTGGTCCTGTCCCGATACCCGGTTCGCTACCGTGGTCCCGTCTCGTATATTTATATTGTATATATGATTTGCGTTGAATCTCCTCAGCTTGTGTGACTGAGATCAACGTCCCGTTATAATGTTGTCACTTTAGTGACAGAGGACTTAGCTTTATGTGATTGCCATCTTGTTAGTTCCCGATTCCTTGGTTACCTGATATGTTTTATCTTATTTACCTATTTTCTAACTAATGATTTATCTACTCTATGAGAGTTCTTGCTGAAACAGATTTCTATGCTTTTCGAGGTATTTCCTTTATTATTATACGTTGTTGTATCTTTCATTCTCTTGCCAGACCGTCGTGTCTGACCCATTTGCTTTGGTACTCAGGTCCCGTTGCCGGCTACCTTGAGGAGGAGCCGGAGGAGGCGGTAGGTGAACCGCAACCTCTAGTCGAGTGGCGTGCTGACGATGTCATGTAGACATCGGGTTGCTAAGAGAGGCGTTACATTTTGAGGAAAACTATTTAGCCATTCATTGGGTTATTGTTTTGTTTATATTGGCCTTTGTTGGCCTCTAATTTTGGAGAATGTAAATAAGTGATCTTTTGTTAAACTTTAACTACTTTTGGGAAAGATGCTATAGTTCATTTCTCATTCTGATACAGTAATTTACACTTGATGTTAATGCTTTCATGACTAGAGATAGTCTGACTATTTGATTTGCTACATGCTTCCGCACTTAAAAGAAATGTTCATTGATGATTGTGATATCCTCACCGCGGACACCTGTGGGAAATTAAATAATTGTATATTACTATTAAACAGATGTAATGTGGATCATCATCACCAATAATGTCCTGAGTCCGGATCGGTTCCTTCGGGGGCCCAGTCCGGGGTCGCGACAGACTGGTATCAGAGCGAGACGTGGTTCAAGCAATTAAAAGAAACTAGAAATCCTAAGGACGTGGTGAGGATCCGATAGATCTTTCGTTCGCTAGTATCGTGTGGACAATGTGTGACCCATTATATTATTATGTGCTAACAATTTGTTTTGCAGCATCATGCCTCCCCGCAAGAGAACAGTGAATGACATTCCTTCTGGAAGTAATAGTGATCACACCGGACCGGTAGAAGAGGATATGGTTGAGAACAACCCACCAAATCAGTTCCAAGAAATGATGCAAGCAATGCTTGACCAGCAACGTCAAGCCAATGAGAACCAAGCTAGATTGCAAGAACAGATGCTCAAGAGAGAAAAAGACCATGCTAGGGAAATGGCAGAGATGCAAAGGCAATTGGTTGAGGTCCTACAGAGAAGACCAGAGCCAGTTCAACCTCAACCAGCTATCGTCATAAACCAGAGGCAACATGATCCTAATGCCTTGTTTGAACGGTTTCGGAAAAGAGCTCTGAAGGAATTTCTTGGGGAAGAAGATCCATTGGCTGCAGGTGACTGGTTAGAACACACAGAGAACATCTTCGAGATTTTCCAGTGTACAAGAGGAGATAGGGTAAAGCTAGCATCATCCCTTTTCAGCGGTACAATAGACAGATGGTGGAAAACGGTTAGGGAAGAATATAGGAACATGGCTGATGCAGAAGTGTGGGCAAACTTCAATAGACAATTCCATGATAAATATGTACCTGCCCATATCAAGAGACAAAAGGCCATAGAGTTTTAACAGCTGGTGCAGGGGAGTATGACAGTCTTAGAATATCTCACCAAAGTTTGAGAGACTATCCAGATATGCCCCGGAGTTGGTTGATACAGTGGAGAAGAAAATTGCTAAGTTCTTTGAGGGACTCAATCCCTTCATTGAGAGAGATGCCACCGGAGTAGTACCACCTGCTACTTTCGATGAGGCAGTCAAGAGAGCCTACAAGTTTGAGAACTTCCACAACAATATCCTCAGAGTGCAAGGCAAAAGTCCGGCTCAGCAGCAAAATTATCAGCATCAAAAGAACCATCAGAATAAGAGGGAAAGGACAAGACCAAATGTGCATAATCCAGTGGTTTGCATCCACTGTGGGAAGAATCATGCTAGTGCTAAATGTCGTACTATCACGGGAGCGTGGTTCAGGTGTGGTTCGATGGACCATAGGATGAGGGGTTGCCCTACCCCAAACAGACAAAATCAGCAGCAGCAAGGGCCACAACGTCCACCACCACTAGCATAGAATGCATTGGTTGTCCAAAACCAGGCAAGGTCACTTCAGCAGCAAGCACCACAGCAACAGCAGTTTAGACAGCAGCAGGCCCGTCAGCAACAGGGACATCAGCGTCCACCGCAGCCGAACAGGGATGCACCACATGGCAGGCCACAACAAGCTCAGAACAGGCCACAGCTTCGAGGACAAATCTACGGGGTCAATAGCGTTGATGCAGAGGCAGCGGGAAATGGAGTGGAAGGTACACTTCATGTTTGTGGGATTAAAGCTATGATTTTGTTTGACCCTGGCTCTACACATTCTTTTGTGTCCCATAAATTTTCTAAGTTGATTGATATGCATGCTAGAGAACTTGAGTTCATTTTGACTGTGGCAACCCCAGTAGGTAAACAAGTTATTTGTAGAACCTTTTACCCTAGTTGCACAGTTCAGATAGGAGAAGTGGTTTTAACCGCAGATCTCATTTCTTTGGAGATGTTTGATTATGATGTCATCCTAGGGATGGATTGGCTGGCAGGGTACCATGCCACAATGGATTGTTTCCATAAGACCCTCACTTTCAAGTTGGTTGAGACACCAGCAGGAGTGTCGTTTCAGGGAGAGAGGAGGAATCCCCGTGCAGGGTTTGTTTCAGCGTTGAAGGCTGACAGACTTTTGAGAAGTGGTTGTGAAGCTTATTTAGCGTTTATCACGGAGGATAAACGGTCCCAAGGGGTGGAGGAGATCCCAATTGTTTGGGAATTCCCAGATGTTTTTCCGGAGGAGATTCCAGGTTTTCCACCCATGAGAGAGATTGATTTCACCATCGAGTTGTTACCAGGGACCGCTCCGATATCTATTGCACCATATAGAATGGCTCCAGCAGAGTTGGGAGAGGTGAAGACTCAGTTGCAAGAGTTATTGGACAAAGGTTTTGTGAGACCGAGTGTTTCACCATGGGGAGCTCCAGTTTTGTTTGTTAAGAAAAAGGATGGTTCGATGAGAATGTGTATAGATTACAGAAGATTGAACCAAGTGACCATCAAGAACAAATACCCATTGCCAAGAATAGATGAATTGTTTGATCAGTTGCAGGGTGCATCATACTTTTCAAAGATTGACTTGAGATCCGGTTACCATCAGCTGAGAGTCAGAGAATCAGATGTGTTGAAAACAGCTTCCGGACAAGATATGGCCACTATGAGTTCCTAGTGATGCCATTTGGGTTGACTAATGCACCGGCAGTGTTCATGGCTTTGATGAACAAGATATTTGCAGAGTATCTAGATCAGTTTGTTGTAGTGTTCATAGATGACATTTTGGTGTACTCCAAGACCAAGGAAGAGCATGAAGAGGATAGCATTGCAACTCTTGAGAGAGAACCAGCTATATGCAAAGCTTAACAAGTGTGAATTTTGGCTAGACCAAGTAGCATTTATGGGGCACATTATCTCAAGAGAAGGATTGTCAGTGGACCCGTCCAAGATTGAAGCAGTAGTGAATTGGGAAAGACCAAAGAATGTGACAGAAATTAGAAGTTTTCTGGGTTTGGCAGGTTATTATCGGAGGTTTGTGCAAGGTTTTTCGTCGATTGCGTCACCATTGACAAAGTTGACAAGGAAGAATGTGCCATATGTGTGGACAGATCAGTGTGAAGAGAGTTTCCAAGAGTTAAAGAAGAGATTGACTACAGCACCAGTCCTTACCTTGCCATCCGGAAGCGGCGGCTTCACCATTTTTACCGATGCCTCGAATGTTGGACTTGGTTGTGTGTTGATGCAAGAGGGAAAGTGATTGCTTATGGATCTCGACAGTTGAAAGATCACGAGAAGAACTATGCCACCCATGATCTGGAGTTAGCAGTGGTTGTTTTCGCTTTGACAATGTGGAGACATTACCTCTATGGAGAGCAGTTCGAAGTCCACTCCGACCACCGCAGCTTACAATATCTGTTTTCACAAAAGGATTTGAACATGAGGCAGAGAAGATGGATGAAATATATCAAGGACTATGATTTTCCAATCAAGTACCACCCGGGGAAAGCAAATGTAGTTACCGATGCCTTGAGCAGGAAATCAGTAGGCTTGGCGAATCTAAGTGGCACTTGTATCTTTGAGCAATTTGAAGAGTCGAGTTTAGACCTACAGCCACTGAGGAAGGGTGTTTTGTTAGCTAACATGACAGTGTCAGAACCTTCTTTCATTCAGAAGATCAAGGATAGTCAGTTGCAAGATCCAAAGTTGGCCAAGATTTCAGAGCATATACCAGAACGTCCTGACTTTCGTATTGTTGATGGAGTCTTGTACTATCGTGACCGTCTATGTGCGCCTAACGTCGAAGATTTGAGAAATGACATCATGACTGAGGCTCACAGCACGAAGTACTCTATGCCTCCAGGCAGCACAAAGATGTATCAGAACTTGAAGGGCATATTTTGGTGGAACAATATGAAGAGAGAGATTGCAGCGTTTGTCTCTCGTTACATGACCTGTCAGTTGATTAAAGCAGAGCATCAGAGGCCTCCAGGATTGTTACAGCCATTAGAGATCCCGGAATGGAAGTGGGAGCACATTACCATGGACTTTATTTCGGGATTACCGAGGACTAACAAAGGCAACGATGCGATATGGGTCATTGTGGACTGTCTCACCAAGTCAGCGCATTTCCTTACTATGAAGACAGGGAAGAGGATGCACATACTACCTTCGGCAGAGTTGTTTGTCAGCGAGATAGTCAGTCGACATGGGCAACCAGTTTCTATCACTTCCGACAGGGACAGCAGATTCGTCTCGAGGTTCTGGAAGACATTGCATGAGTCTATGGGTACGAGATTACAGTTCAGCACAGTGTATCACCCTCAGACAGATGGCCAGTCAGAGAGAACGATTCAGACTCTTGAAGATATGCTCCGTGCTTGTGTGTTAGAATTCAAGACTCAGTGGGATGAGACTCTACCGTTGTGTGAGTTCGCTTACAACAACAGTTACCATTCGAGCATTGGGATGGCTCCTTTTGAGGCTTTATATGGCAGAAGGTGTAGGACACCTGTATGTTGGGAAGAATTCGGCACTCGCAGTTTCCATGGACCAACTATTGTTAGTGAGACCAGCGACAAAATCAAGTTGATTCAGGAACGTCTAAAAGTGTTCAGGAGTAGACAGAAAAGCTACGCAGACTCCCACCGCAGGGATTTACAGTTCAAAGAAGGAGATAAGGTTTTCTTGAAAGTGTCACCTACAAGGGAAACATTGAGGTTCGGTCAGAAGGGCAAGCTATCACGGAGATACATTGGACCCTATGACATTGCGAGCAAGATTGGTGACGTGGCTTACAGATTAGCCTTACCACCTGAGCTATCCGGTGTACACAACGTCTTCCATGTGTCTATGTTGAAGAAATATGTTCCCGACCCGTTGCATGTACTCCGGCATGAGCCATTAGAGATCAAAGAGGATGCTACCTATGTTGAGAAGCCCGTTGAGATTATTGATACAAAGGAACAAGAGTTGAGGCCTCGGACTATTCGGTGGGTAAAGGTGCTATGGGAGAACCATGGACCGGAAGAGGCAACATGGGAATTACGAGACCAAGTGCAGAAGAAATACCCACATCTTCTACCAGAGGTGAGACTTATGTTTCATTTGGAGGACCAAATGCCCTAAGGGGTGGAGGAGGTAAGACCCCGACCCGAGTGAACCCGATTAGTACTAATTAAGTTGCGTGTTAGTCCTAAGCTTGATTAGTGATTTTGACAAAGTTGGGTTTGGAATAGCTTTGATTCTAGTTTTGGGCTACTTTGAATGCTTTGGTAACTATTAGGGCCCTTTGGGGGTTTCTTTTCCTGACATTGCACATGTTTGGAGATTTATCGGAGATTTTTGCATTCATGGTTTTAATCTCGTTTTATTGGTATTGTTATTCCATACAACTTTCATGTTGATCCCGTGTCCATTTGAGATCCCGAAACCCGATTTCATAGCCTTGAGGGCAAAACAGTCATTGCACAAAAAATCTGTACCCCAAAACTTGATATTCCCAAAACCCGCGAAACATATACTTTTCGAAAACTAGATATTTCGACGATCATTTCTTCCTTCTTCGTCGAATCCATCCGAGGTCCCGAAAGAGATGATTTCAGCCAAACTACCTTCTTTAGTTGTGGGACCCAACCCCAATTGTTAACAAAGGGGAACTCAACCCTTCATTCATTCCATTTTTTTTTCTAGCACAAGAGAGTGAACACCTAGGGTTTTGTGAGCAACTCTTTCTTCTTCTTGCTTCTTCATCCTCAATCCACTCCCAAGCTTGCACCAATAGGAGAGTTGAGGTCATCTTCTTCTTCACCTCCTTGAGAGCTTTCTCTTAATAGTTTTGTGGAGAAATCCTCCATTTCCAAGACTTCCTTTGAGCTTACCATTGCCATTAGAGGACCTTGCAAGTAAGTAATCCCTTTCATCTTCTAGATTTGTTGTCTCCTAGCCCTTGATGAGCTCCATGTGCATTATGGTTAGTTCTTTCAATTTCATTCTTTGTGTAACCCATTTTAGGGTTGTTTTGGGGTTTTTTTTATTGTAGCTTGGAAGTGTGCTTAAGAAGTGATAGAGGCTTGATTTTTGGCTAGCTTGGACATAAGGCAAGTGAATGATTGGGTGTTTTAAGTTTTAAATGGTTAGTGAAGCATTTATGGATTTTCATGTTTTCATTAATATGTTTATGGTTGCAATAAATGTTCTTGATGGAGTATTAAAGGATGCATTTATGGTCATAAAGACATGTTAGCTCATAGCAATTAATGTTTTCTTGTTTTGTCTTGAATATGTATATTGTGTGAAATGGTTTCCTTCTTCTCTTTGCTTGTATGGAATGTGATATGGATGGAGGAGAATGTGATGGATGTGGTTGGAGATTTGAGGTCATTTGAATGGGGATTTATACTCCTCAGTTGATGTATGAAAGTGGTTAAGAAAGGGTTGTAAAAAGGAAGATTTATTGTGGAGCTGAACTGGTCCAAATTCAGGTTCTGGACAGTTAGCTCGAGCGACCATGACACTTCGCTCGAGCGACCTGTCCAGGAAAGGGTTCGGAGCATTCCAGTAGCTTAGTCGCTCGAGCGGACCCCTGGTCGCTCAAGCTAACATCCCAGAACTCATTCCAGAGAGTTATTCGTTCGAACGCATTTAAATATTCGCTCGACCCAATGAGTTCGTTCGAGCGACCTCAACTTCGCTCTAGCGAACCCACCCAGACAGCCATTCCAGATAGCGACTCGCTCGAGCGAACTCTACAGTCCGCTCGAGCGATGGGCTCCGTTGGACAGGGCTATGTTTGGGACGATGTTTAACTATTTCAATGTTTGGGTCTATTCTCTGCGAACCCCTCTATGTCAAGGAGATTTATTAAGCATTGTATGAGGCCATTTGAGGAAGAAACCATATCACGACGATTTCATTGGAAGTTTTGAAACTTCAAGGTGCATAAGGAGCCCGGAATGTCTTCAAACTCGAAGAGTACCAAGTCTTTAATATAATTGACATACGGGACCCTATTCACTTAAATAGATCTTGAAACCAGTATTTTACCCGAAATTGTTATAGTTCATTGTTTCACTTCATTCCAAGATTTATATTATATGATTTGTTTTCCCGAAAGCATGATAGTTACACTAGTAACAGTTATTGGTCCCGAAATGTATTGCCCGACAGGAAATGACAGTGTGCCCTTGAGCACCCCCGTCTTGCTCGTTTATTTATTGTACTTGATTTACTTGCATATGTCTCGATTTGTTATTTGTCCTATGAGTCGGCATCACTAAGCTTGGATACCTTGTCGGTTCGATCCACCGACTTGGAGATCCCTTTCCCGTCCCGCCAGCTGCAGTTTGGATCCCGATACCCGGTCTATTACCGTGGTCCCGTCCCGATACCCGGTTCGCTACCGTGGTCCCGTCCCCTATATTTATATTGTATATATGATTTGCGTTGAATCTCCTCAGCTTGTGTGACTGAGATCAACGTCCCGTTATACTGTTGTCACTTTAGTGACAAAGGACTTAGCTTTATATGATTGCCATCTTGTTAGTTCCTGATTCCTTGGTTACCTGATATGTTTTATCTTATTTACCTGTTTTCTAACCAATGATTTATCTACTCTATGAGAGTTCTTGTTGAAACAGATTTCTATGCTTTTCAAGGTATTTCCTTTATTATTATTATACATTGTTGTATCTTTCATTCTCTTGCCAGACCGTCGTGTCTGACCCATTTGCTTTGGTACTCAGGTCCCGTTGCCGGCTACCTTGAGGAGGAGCCGGAGTGTCGCAACCCCGGACCGGGAATCCCAATCCGGGATCGGGACATTAGTAGTGAATGATTAAAGAGGATTATCTACATCCACTATATACAATTTATTTAATTTCCCACAGGTGTCAGCGGTGAGGATATCACAACCTTGCATGAATATTTCTTTGAGTGCGGAAGCGTGTAGCAAATCAAATAGTAGACTATCTCTAATCATACAAGCATTAATATCAAATATCAAAACTGGATCAGAATGAGCAATGATCTATAGCAAGTTTCCCAAAAGTTGTTAAAGTTAGACAAAATATCATTTAGTTACATTCCCCAAAATTAGAGGCCAACAAAGGCCAATATTACAAAATAATAACCCAAAAGAATGGTTAATAAGTTCTCCCAAAAATGTTACGCCTCATGCAGCAACCCGATGTCTACATGACATCGTCAGCACGCCACTCGACTAGAGGTTGTAGCTCACCTACCGCCTCCTCCGGCTCCTCCTCAAGGAAACCGGCAACGGGACCTGAGTACCAAAGAAAATGGATCAGACACGACGGTCTGGCAAGAGAGTGAGAAGATACAACAACATATAATAGATAAAATATCTCGAAAAGCAAGGAAATCTGTTTAAGCAAGAACTCTCACAAAATAGATAAATCATTTGCTAGAAAACATGTAAACAAGATAAAACATATGGGGTAACCAAGGGATCGGGAACTCATAAGGTGGCAATCACATAAAGCTAAGTCCTCTGTCACTAAAGTGACAACAGTATCACGGGACGTTGATCTCAGTCACACAAGGTGAGGAGACTCAACGCAATCATATATACAATATAAATATACGGGATGGGACCACGGTAGCGAACCGGGTATCGGGACGGGACCACGGTATGACCGGGTATCGGGATCCAAACTGCAGCTGGCGGGACGGGAGAGGGATTTCCAAGTCGGTGGATCAAACCGACAAGGTATCCAAGCTTAGTGATGCCGACACATAGGTTAAACAACACATCGATACATATGCAAGTAAATCAAGTACAAGTAAATCAATGAACGGGCAAGAATATTCAAATGTATAACTTTCATCTCATATCGGGCAATACTCTTCGGGACAAGTCAATGTTACTAGTGTAACCATCAAGCTTTCGGGAAAACAGATCATGTAAAGTAAATCTTGGGAAAGAAGAAATAAAATGAACTATAACAATTCCGGAAAAATATTGATTTCAAGATCTATTTAAGTGAATAGGGGTCCCGTATGTCGATTATTGAAATGATTTGGTACTCCTTGAGTTTGAAGACATTCCGGGCTCCTTATGCACTTTTACGATTTTAAAAACTTAATATGAGCTTATGGTTAGAACTAGGTATTACCATAGAAAATCAAGACTATAAACGGTTCATCCTAAGTATGATGTCAACCCGGAACCATCGAGCAACCTACTCAGTCACCGAAAGGAATAGAATTCGTGATACCCAAGGAAATAGGCTTTGCATTTAGGTATGAAGAAGATATCGTGTCGTTCCATCCCGTTCAAGATTGGATAGATTGGACTTCGATGCATCCGAACCAACCGTGAAGAGCATCGGCTCAAGACACTCTCACATATGGTCAAGTGGGTCCAAGGAGGGTAGCCAAGGTCCACAAAAAAAATAAATATCAAAACCCACTTCGGTCCGATCGATTGGCCGAAATTCTGTCCCAGTTATGAACAGAGTCCGATCGATCGGCCTGCACGTCCGATCGATCGGACCTGGGCGTGTAGCAGGTCCGGGACATTGATTTTTCTTCCCTTTTTCCTTTCCTTCCAACACATCAACAACCACTTAGAACTATAAACAAGATGACTTAAACACATGTTTCTAAGACATTAAATGAGGTTATCAAGATGCATTATGAGCATTTATTTCAACTAAAAACACATTAATGAAAGCATGGAAAATCCATAAATACTTCACCAAACCATTTCAAACTTAAAAACATCCAAACATCCACTTGCCTCAAGTCCAAGCTAGCTGAAAACAAGCCTCTATTCACCTCTATTGCTCAAAGCCAAGCTACAATAAAAAAAACCCCCAAAAACAACCCTAAAATGGGTTACACAAAGAATGAAAATGAAAGAACCAACAATAATGCAAATGTAGCTTCTCAAGGGCTAGAGGAACACTAATGTAGGAGATGGGGATGATTACTTACCTTTAAGGTCCTCTAATGGCAAGAGTAACCTCAATGGAGGTCTTGGAATGGAGGGTTTTCTCCACAAATGGTATCAATAGGGAGCCATGGTGAAGAGGAAGAAGAAGATGATCTTCATTTCTTGGTTGATGCAAGTTTGGTGTGGATTGGAGATGGAGAAGCAAGAAGAAGAAGAGAAAAGCAAGGAAACCCTAGGCTCTCCTCTTGTGCTGGAATATGAAGAATGAAATGAATGGGAAATGGCTTCCCTTGTTAACAAGTGAGTTGGGTTGGGTTGGGTCCCACAACTAAAGGAGCTACATTGGCTGAAATCATCTCTCTCGGGTCCTCGGATGAATTCGACGAAGAAGGAAGAAATGCTCGTCGAAATATCTAGTTTCCAAAAAGTGTATGTTTCGCGGGTTTCGGGAATATCAAGTTTTGGGTACAGATTTGGTGTGAAATGACTGTTTTGCCCTCAAGGCTATGAAATCGGGTTTCGGGATCTCAAACGAGGGCGGGATCAACATGAAAGTTGTTGGGATCATCAAAACGAGTAAAACGGGATTAAAATCATGAATGTAAAAACTTCCGATAAATCCTCAAACATATGAAATATCATGAAAGGGAACCCCCAAATTAAGGGTCCTACTAACACAAAGCAAATCAAAATCCCCAAAACTATATCAAAAGCTATTCCAAACCCAACTTAGGCAAAAACACTAATCAAGCTTAGCACTATCACGCAACTTAATTAGCACTAATCGGGTTCACTCGGGTCGGGGTCTTACACGGAGGAGGCGGTAGGTGAACCACAACCTCTAGTCGAGTGGCGTGCTGACGATGTCATGTAGACATCGGGTTGCTAAGAGAGGCGTTACATTTTGAGGAAAACTATTTAACCATTCATTGGGTTATTGTTTTGTTTATATTGGCCTTTGTTGGCCTCTAATTTTGGAGAATGTAAATAAGTGATCTTTTGTTAAACTTTAACTACTTTTGGGAAACCTGCTATAGTTCATTGCTCATTCTGATACAGTAATTTATACTTGATGTTAATGCTTTCATGACTAGAGATAGTCTGACTATTTGATTTGCTACATGCTTCCGCACTTAAAAGAAATGTTCATTGATGATTGTGATATCCTCACCGCGGACACCTATGGGAAATTAAATAAATGTATATTACTATTAAACATATGTAATGTGGATCATCATCACCAATAACGTCCCGACTCCGGATCGGTTCCTTTGGGGGTCCGGTCCGAGGTCGCGACAGTCATGCTACTATTGCCCCTATTAGAAGTCTCACTTCAAATAGAGATAGTAAGTTTCTAATTCCTTCCTATTAGAGTTCAAGTAAGAATAAAATATTTCTAATAACTTGGGCTAGCGTGGGGACCACTAGGGATTCCTTAGAAAGCTGGCTCCAACTGGGACTCGCGACCCCACATATCATGTGCAATCCGGACCCTCAGTTAATTGAAAATAACACCAGTATATAAATGCAATTGCACTCCAGTCATAGGAATAAATTACAGTGAAGACCCTAAACTTCCCAATTACCACAAGTAGGCCCCTCTATCAATATCCATGGATCAATTGGAATAAATTTGTCCCATCCAATCTTTGATCCACATCTTATTATCCTTGAGCCCCAATTAATCACAGTGATCATCAGTACCATCCAATTAACTCTTAATTGAGATGGGTGCGCACTTACTAATGATAAATCCATTAATTGGCACAAGGGGATAGTATAGATAGATTCCATCTTGACCATTGGATGTTCCCACAATCCTACTACCACGTACCCAAGACACCGATGTGTTGACCTACAGTTGGCCTCACTCATTGGTGACTCAAAGCTAATGAATAGATAGAAACTTGAGCTCATCAATGTCTCGGGATTGAGAGCCTATTGCTAGGAAATTATGAGAGCAGTTCTTAAATCGAGACAGTATTCATAAGGTGTTTCTCATGGTCCTTCAATACATCCAATGTACCAGTACTATGACCCAGAATCTTACATTCTGATGATCGAGACAAATCACACTAACTCATAGTGATCAAAGTGCTGCAACCTTATCAGATGAGATGCCCAGTCTCATCACTGATTGTGAAGATATTTTTAAGTATAAGATTTGTAACACATGTCTCCTGTATATGGATACCATCCATATACATATATCACATCTAATATACTAATGGGACCCGGTTCATCACATGAACCATTATGTCATATATATTGGTCATGTGCATTAAGTAATAACACACCATTCATCTCATGAAAGGAAAGCATGATTTTATTGATAAATAAAGAAATTAATCATTTATTATATCAACTAATGGATTGAGACCATATAATCCAACAAAAAGGACTATAGAGAAATTCAACATGCCTTGCCCTTTCACGGGAAACTAAGGAAATCATGATCCCCTTTACACTTAGCCTCAAATAAACCAACAACCATAAAAGAAAGCAAAAGACTTGTGGGCCATATCCAGAGGACATGAACCTGCAAAGTTAGTATCATTAAAATAGTATGGACTAGGTTTAGGAAGATACCATTCATCATCTCATGATGAAAATCCCGCACTGACAAAACGAAAAGTTTTGCACACAGTTCGCTCGAGCGGACCCTGATCCACTCGAGCGGACACTTCCAGAGCCAGGCCCGCTCTAGCGCCTTGCCCATAAAACCTATAGAAATTCCTTTTCTTGTCTGAACCAGTCCTTTCTAGTGCATTCATAAAAGATACAACATGCATGAAAACATCAAATCTAGTCCTTAAAAAGCCCTAAGTCCACCCTCTTCGCATCTCATGCAAAGATTAGATCTAGACAACTGATCTAACATGATTAGAGATGAGGTAAGGCTTGGATACCAATTGTTGGAAGTAAATGGGCCTCGTGGATAGGTTTCAAAAACTTTTGACCCACTTGATGCAGGGATCAACTATCCATAAGGCTACAAAATCCAATCCAGGATCCAAGACCTCAATCTCATCAATATTGATCAGTAGAAAACTATCTCTAAGATAGAATATAGCATCACCATGCAACCACAACATACAGGGAAGTAGATTTTACCTTGGGAGCTCGGTTGTGCTCTAATGGAGAAGTTGACAACTTGTTGGATGGAGAACTCTTTCTTTCTAACAGATTAGAATCTCCAAGAGCTAATTGTCTTCCACGCTATATCCCATATCAGATCTCTTTTCTCAAGAAGATATATCAGATCTCTTTTCTCAAGAAGATGGGTGGGATCTCCAGAAGAAAACAACTAGAAGCCTTAAAAGAATCCGAAAAAGAACTAAAAGAGGAAGAAAAGGCAGGGCGTGCAATACTTGCACACACTAGGGCTAGGCGTCCAACTCTTGGACGTGCAACTCCTTGGGATTAGGTAGGTGGACGTCAAAGGGGGGTTTCCATATTTATAGATTTTGGCAGCCTTTTCTTACTAATTAAAATAAAAGTCTCACTTCCATTAAGAATTAGTAACTTTCTCCTTTCTAATAATTATAGAAGTCTCACTTCCATAACAATTAGTAACTTACTATTACCACTATTAGAAGTCTCACTTAAAATAGAAATAATAACTTTCTATTTCTTTCCTTTTAGAGTTCAACTAGAATTAGTAACCATCTAATAAATTGGACTAGGGTGGGGACCACTAGGGATTTCATAGAAAGCTGACTCCAACTGGGATACCCCGACTCCACATCTCATGTGTAATCTGAGCGCACAGTTAATTACAAAAACTCCATTATATGAATACAGTTGAACTCCAGTCTTAGGAATAAATTACAAAGAAGACCCTAAACTCCCCTATGACCACAAGTAGGCTCCTCCATTTATATCCATGGATCAATTGGACCTGTCCACCAAATTAGATCCATATCGTATTATCCTTGAGCCCCAATTAATTATAATGATCATTTGGTACCGATCCAATTAACTCTTAATTGGAATGGGTGCACACTTACCAATGATAAATTCATTAATTGGCACAAGGGGATATTAAAGATAGATTCCATCTTGATCATCAAATGTTCCCACAGTCCTACTACCATGTACTTAAGACATCGAGGTGTTGACCTACAGTTGTCCTCACTCATTGATGACTCAAAGCAAATGAATAGACAGAAACTTGAGTTCATTAATGTCTCAGGATTATGAGCCTATTGCTAGGGAATTATGAGAGCAGACCTTAAAGTAAAGACAATGTTTCATAAGGTGCTTCTCATGGTCCTTCAATAATCCAATGTATCAGCACCATGATCCAGAATCTTACATTCTGATGATCGAGACAAATCACACTATCTCATAGTGATCAAAGTGCTGCAACCTTGTTAGATGAGATGGCCAAACTCATCACTGGTTGTGAAGATATTTAAGTATAAGATTTGGGACACATGTCTCCCATATGTGGAGCTCATCCATACAAATGTATTACTTCTAGTATACTTGTGGACTCTGGTTCATCTCATGAACCATCATGTTATTCGTATTGGTTATGTGCAAGTAAGTAATAAAACACCATTCATTTCATGAAAGGAAAGCATGATTATATTAATAAATAAAGAAATGAATCAAATTTTTAAATAATTTAATGGATGGAGGGGCTTGCATGTGGTCATAGGGAAGTTTAGGGTCTCCTTGTAATTTATTCCTAAGACTGGAGTTCAATTGCATTTATATAGAGGAGTTATTTGCAATTAACCGTGGGCCCGAATTACACATGAGATGTGGAGTTGCGGTGTTCCAATTGGAGCCAACTTTCTTTGGAATCCCTTGTGGTCCCCACGCTAGCCCAAGTTATTAGATGGTTACTAATTCTACTTGAACTCTATAAGGAAAGGAAATAGAAAGTTAGTATTTCTATTGGAAGTGAGACTTCTAATAGTGGTAATAGTAAGAAGAGAGGGTTACTAATTCTTGTGGAAGTGAGACTTCTATTAATTATTAGTAAGAGGAGATGTCATGGGTCTATATATAAAATAGCAAGCCCTTTAGACGTCCTACCTTGGAATTCACACCCAATACCCCCAGGGTGCAAGAGTTGCATGGTACTTCTCCCTCTGCTCTCTTCTAGTTTTTCCTTAGAGCTTCTAGTTGTTTTTCTTGGAGATCCCACCATTCCCCTTCAGACAAGCGATCTGAAGCGGGTCATAGCGTGGAAGACAACAGGGTGTTGGAGATCCTGATTCGCAACCAGAAGAGTTCTTATTTAAGCAATTTGTCTACTTCTCCATTAGAGCACAACCGAGCTCCAAAGGTATAATCTACTTCCTTGTATGTTGTAGATTTTGTGATTGCATGTTGGCTGCTATTTTCTATCATAGAGATATTTTTCTACTGATCATGGTTGATGGGATTGAGAACTTGGATCCTTGATGTGGTTTATGGCCTTATGGGTACTTGATCCTTGAGTCAAGTGGGTCAAAAGTATTGAAAACCTATCCACAAGGCCTACCTACTTCCAACAATTGGTATTAGAGCCATACCATATCTCTATTACATCAGTAAGCTTGTTCTAATCTTTGCATGAGATACGAAAAGAATAGAGCGAGGGCTATGTAAGGATCAATTTTGATGGATTTGCTTGGCTTTAGAGTAGATCCATGTTTGGATAGTCACAAAAGGGTTTAAACATGATGGAAGGATGGTAGGAAGCCATTGGAGAGCATTAGAGGTTATTTTGGAAGCAACTAGACTCAAACAGAAAAACCCATATTTCTGGCTTCGTTAGTTCGGTTGACCTAGCCTCGTGCTTGGTCGACTGGGAGCCTGTAGGCTGGTCGACCGGGTGCACTGACACAGCAGTGCAGATTTTGGTTTTTTCCAGTTTCGGGTTCCCTATGGCATCCTATTTTTCCACCCTAGTTTGGCAGCCTGGTTTTGTGACTTGTATGGTTGTATATGATGGTAACTATACAGGCTATCTTGTCCTCTCCATATGCCCCCACAAGTCTTTTGCTTTCATTTTATGAATGGTTTATTTGAGGCTAAGTGTAAAGGGCATTGTGGTTTCTTTAGTTTCCCGTGAAAGAGCAAGGCATGGTGAATTTCCCTATAGCCCTTTTATTTCTATTACTAGATTACCATGCAAGTCTCATCATCGAGGCATAGGAATTTATGTAATTTTCTAAATTTTGTAAATTCTGGCAATGTTTGAGACGAAGAAGGAAAGTGAAGTTGGACTCTTAATCAAAGAGTTTGAAGATTACCAAAAGCGTTTTGGAGATGCCCAAAGAGTTTGACGTATCCCAAAGTTTTGGAAAGTCTAAAAAGTCCAGGAAGTCTATTCCGCTTGGGCCATCTGGAGGAGAGGACTAGTTTCTTTTTCTTTTTTTTTGCATTTTCTATTTATGGATGTTTGCTTTTACAGAATGTTTCCAAATTTGATCCAAACATAGCGGTTACCAAAATTGGTCAAATCAAATTAAATTTTGGAAAGAATTCTAATTTGTGTTGGTGGACCTGTTGCGACCCCGAAACGGATCCCGGGCCCGCGACGTTGTTTGTTGTTTTCCAACAGGTTCTCGCGGTGAGGATTCCCGAAACACGCGGAATCTAGCTCACACGATCAAGTTTGCGGGAGCGTGTAGCAAATCACATCAAGATAAGCATCAATAAAATTTCAAGTGGCATAACAAAATATTATGAAGACGTAGTATCACAAGTAAGGAGTTAACATGGCATTGCCATCATAATTCAAGTTATGAGACTAACATAGAAAAAGGTAGTTAAGTTTAGTTACGTCCCATAAGAGGCCAACAGAGGCCAATACAATTCTCAAAATGAGAAAAAAAATAAAAAGTAAAAACCCATGACAAAATGAAGCACAACTCAAGGACCCGCCCGACGTCTAGTTGACATCGTCGGGTTGCCACTCTTTGATTGGGGGTGGCTCAAGAGCCTCCTCCGGACGCTCCTCTTGAAAGGCAACGTCACTTGCACATAGGCACCAACATACAAGGATCAAACACGACGGTTTGGCAGGTAATCAACTTAGGCATGAGCATGTAAGAAGTAAATGTTTAAAGAAACATATTAAGACATTTTGCTGAAGTGGAAATTGTTACATGACTAAGGTACATTTCAAAATACGAGCAAAGCTAGCATGAGTACTTATAATATCATGAATAGTTACAATCCACAAAGAGCCCATCCTTTCTTTATCATTTATACAATGAAAAGAGCAAGCACGCACGACAAGCACGATATACATAATATAATGACGACACGATTCCCACATATACGGGGATTCCGGCCGCGGAACCGGACACGCATGATGTGTAATAAATACACGACTAGTCTGCAGACAGTCCACATGTTTAAGGACCCCCAGACAGTGGATCAAACTGAAAGGGCAGTCCTAGCTCAGTGGTGTTCACTTAAATTCATGAATGCACAAAACACGCGAAACACTGTTCAAACATGTCGAGATAAAAAGGGGAAATCACTTAACAAAAACACGACAAGCACGACTAGCAAAAGGCATAATTAATATGCATAACACGCTTAGGAAGTGACCCCTTTTTCTTGAAACAAATCTTCAAAACGAGCTTGTACTTAAACTTCAAAACGAGTACACACTGATATTCATTGCATCAAAGCCAAAGTACAAATACAAAGCCTGACAAGCATAGGTAAGGACCTTTGGTTGATCCTTATGTAATTGAACCCAAATGTTGGAATATGAAAGAGAATTGGTGCCCCGGAAGTTCAAGGACATCTCAGGTTCGAGTGCACAATATCAGGCTAAAGGCCACTTAACGTGTTCTAGTTTTCATTCCTACAAATACTCTTCAAAATGGCAATGGTGTCAGTTTTGGTCAGCTCGCGGTCAGGTGTCGGCTAGCGGAACTAGGATCTGGCGGCTAGCCGCCAGCTGACCGACAGGCTGACCACTGGAAATCCAGGTCCAACGCAGCTCTCTGGAAAAGAAACCGAACTGACTTCGGTCGGCTTACGGCTAGCCGAAAAACGACTTGGCGGCCAGCCGTAAGCTGACCGTTGGAACCCAGATCTGAAACTTAGCTCTCGGGAAAAGGAGCCGAAAACGTTCGGTTGGCCATCGGTTAGCCGAGATGGGGTATGGCGGTTAGCCGCTAGCTGACCGTTAAGCTGACCGAAACCCACTGTCGAAAAACCAGCTTCTGGAAATGGAACCGCCGAGCTAGGTCAGCTCGCGGTTAACTGAAATGGGGATTTCGACTAGCAGCCAGCCGACCAGCGGTTGACCGAAACTGCACGGGAAGTGCAGCTGAGTTCAGATTTTTCACATTTTCTTCTTGTTTCTCATTCCTCCTGCACTCCCTGAGCCTCCATGCTCTCCAAGGGTAAAACACACATTTGAAAACACAAATTGAGACATTATAATCCCATTCTCCAACCAAAAAAAAATTCCCCAAATTTTCCATTCAAGTCATAAGTTTCCAATGAATGAGAAGAGTGCAAGGAAAACAAATGCAATGCACACATGCTAACATCCATCCTAGATTGGTTACTTGCCTTAGTTCAAGATGCCACAAACCTCTTCAAGCACTTCCACTTAAGCTAATCCAAAGGCTACAAAACCCATGAAAACCACACAAAAACTCATTCACTCTTGAAAACAAGAAACCCATTTTAACAAAAGGGTTTGTAACATGAAAAACAAGATTTTAAGCAACTAAGAAGACTTCATTAAGAAGATGGGTTGGAGCTCTTACCTAGAAAAGGTCAAACAAAGAGGAATGAAGACAATGGAGAGCTTGCTCACTTCTACCTTTCAAGAAAATGACATCAATAGAAAGCTTGAGATGAGAGGAAGAAGGTGATGGTCTTAGAATTCCAATTGGAGGCTTCTAGCTTGATCATTCAAGAGAAATAAAATGGAGGGAAAAAGGTTTCTCCTCTTGGCTGCTCTAGGGTTAGGGTTGAGAGTGAAGGAGGGAAAAAGAAGAGTTGACTTAAAACACTTGCAATGGGGCCCAAATGGCCAAATCTTGTGTCAATGAAAACATGATCTTGCGGGCCTCGAATGAACTCGACAAAGAAGGATAAAATGATCCTCGAAATATCTAGTTTTCAAAAAGTATATTTTTGACATGGTTTTGAGATCTCGAAATTTGTATCCAGATTTGTGTATAAAAGACAACTTTACCCTTTTTGGGCCAGAACTTGGGTTTTTTGGGCTTCAAACATGAATGGGCTGAAGAAGAAAGTTGTAACACATAGTAAAATCATTCAAATGAAATAAAAATCACAATTACATGAAAACCGACACGATCCTCCCAAGCTTACACGTGCACTCAGGCCTTCGTGAGTGTGCCTGACTAATACTAAACGTTCTCAAAATTTCCAAAGCTATGTCCAAGACTAAAACTAGTTATTTCTAACCCAACGATAACTAAACCCACTTAGGACTAAACACACACTAATCGCACACTAATCGAAATAGTCTGGGTCGGGGTCTAACAGAATGCATGGATTAAGAGAACAATGTAAATGCAATTGAGTGCCTCTAAATAGGCTAAATAGAAAATGAAAACTTAACTTCTAGAAATATGCATAAGAATGACAAAGTTTATGAATAATGCATATACTAGAAATCACTCTAACTCTTTTTAGAAAGATGTAACTTTAAATTATGCAAAGATGATAATCATATGTATGAGAAAGAGTTTTTTGACAAACACATGGTTTTCAAAAAGATCAAACTTGTATAGAAAAAGTACAATCTTAAGACTAACAAGTTAGATTTGAAAACAAAGATTCCTAACACATGTGAATGATAAATCATATGTTGATTTCATAAGGCTAAGAGATTTCAAAGTTCAAAGCATGTTATGAAACATAACATCTCAAGAAGAAAGCCAACTATTTGATCATGCATAAAAGAAAATGAAGATTTAGAAAGTAAGCATGAAATAGAACTTGAGATTTAGAAAGCACACCCATTTGTAGATCAAAGGTTTAATAAATGAAATGGCTTCATAATCCCTTCACAAATGCTCTTGAAAAGTTGGTCTTCCTTGGCCTCAAAAGTCCTCCAAAAATCAGCAACTTTTTTCAAAGAAAAAGACGCTTTTTATAGGCAAAAAGTTCCCAACGGATGGTGCTCGGTCAACCTACCCCTGTGCTCGGTCGACCTGCCCCTAATGGACATAAATCTGCCCTGATGGTCCCGGCTTTTCTCTTTTTCCAAAGCTGCCTCCGCCCCGGGGCTGACGGGGTACGGTGGAGGGAAAGAAAGGAAAAGCGGGCATCAGTTTTTTTTTGTACGGGTATGCCAGATTTTCTATTCTACTTGGAATTTAGAGTGGTGATCCTGAGATTCACCTTCACAAGTAGAAAAGGAAATCAACTTTTTTCCATCTTTCCATTGCACACATATTTTTAAAGAAAAGAGACAAGGTTTGTTTTTTGAATGCCGTGAGAGGCGGTTTTCTTTGTTTGCCGTGAAAGGCGATTTACAAATCTTATCAATAATGAAAGACAAGAGATGTGATTTTTTTGTCTCTTTATAAAAAAATACAATGCAACAGAAAAGAAAGAAAAGGAATCTAACTTCTCATGCGATTGTGGGGGACCCGTTCAGATCGACGGTCGCGAGTTATGTATGGACTCCGCCATCGTCCTTCAGATGAGAACTTTAATGCTTGATTTCTTGGCTTGGCTCCAACCTCAGATTTTTAGAGGATAAGGACCAAGGTAATGTCCTATATCCTGTAAAAAGCCGAGTAGACGGGCTGAAAAGCCGCATCTAGCCATGTTGGATAGAAGGAGAGGTGGCCTTTGGGGGGGGGGGGTGACCCCCCAAGGAGCTTTGATCACCTTGTAGTGCTTGTTGCAGCAGAGTTTTCTTCAATAGAGGAGAGTTTGTTGCAGAGGTTCTGGATTTTTCTTGAATTTTTCGGAGAGTTTTTCGGATCTGTCCTCCTTCTTCAATGACTTTCCAGTGATTTTTTCTGGATCCGTTTCCCTTGGAATGGCCTCCTATTTATAGGCATTTGGTAGCCATTTAGGAGAGTTTATGAGCATTTATATTAATGCTCATGATGGGAGGAGTTACAAGTTTTTAATTACTTGTTTTCTAACTCCTTTTTCCTTGAATTTTATTGGCCGATGGAGAGTAGTGGGCATTTAATCGCCTTTAATCTCCATGATGACGGGAGTTTCATGATTTGAATGTCATGATTACTTGGACTTGTAACTCCCATTTTCTTGCTTCTGATTGGGCCGTTCAAAATAATGAGTTAATGACCGCATTAACTTGCCATAAACGGGTCATTTAACTTCATTAATTGATTGCCTGGGCGCTTGAAGAGTCGCGGGCCATGCCGCGTCCTTTGGGATTCTTCTTGCGATGATCACCAATGGACCCACATACCATTTGATGTCGGATGGTGATCCAATTTCAAACATTGGTTGATGTCAGCGGGCCAGTAACATCTGTCCAGTCGATTTCGCGATCGGGCGGGCAGAAAGGGTGCTTTCTTGGTTAGCCGTTTGACGATCTTGAGGCGTCCGATGATGATCTATTGATTCCAGTGATGGATCCGTGATGTTGATGAAGATCGACGGATATCATGCACAAAAAATCAGATTTTGGAAAAATCACAGGGGCCAATCAACTCGAAACGCGAAAAATACCCGAAAAATGGGGTTTTTGGGCAAGGTCCGGCGGCCCGGACCTCCATGGTCGCCGGCGACCATGGGCCTTGGCCCATTTTTTTTGCCGCCTTTCGGTCACTTTTTCTTCGCCGTTTTTCGTCCGTTTTTGCTTCTGTTTTCTCCTGCATTTTTCTTGGAATTTCCTCTCATTTATTCGCTGGATTTCCCTCAAGAAAACCTGTCGAGAAGCCGTGCAAATCGGATCGCAAAGTTTCCCATTTTCTGAAAAGCCGAAGACTTTGTTGTGGAGAACTGCCGATTTTTTTGTCAAGCCTCGAAACTAGATCAAACGATGTCGGAATGACCTGAAATTCGACGTGTGGCTTCTTGAGTAGTAGACGAGGCCAACCATAGGCTTTTGTTCAGGTTTTGAAGCCGTTTTGGGGCCCGCAAATGCTTGACTTGATTTCACTACGAGGGAAATGCCGAGCTTTGACTTTCGGTCAAACGATGTCCGATTGACCTGAAATTTGATGGGTAGCTTCCTCATCAGTAGATAGGACCAACCATAGGATTTCGTTTGAGTTTTGAAGCCATTTGGAATCATGCAAACGCTTGTCTTTATTTCACCGCGAGGGAAATGTCGAGCTTTGACTTTTGGTCAAACGATGTCCGATTGACCTGAAATTCGACGTGTGACTCCCTCATCAGTAGATAAGACCAACCATAGGCTTTCGTTTGAGTTTTGAAGCCGTTTGGGGTCATGCAAACGCTTGCCTTGATTTCATCGCGAGGGAAATCCCGAGCTTTGACTTCCGGTCAAACGATGTCGGTTTGACTTGAAACTTGACATGGAGCCTTTTGGAGGTATTTTGTAACCATCCGTAGGCTCTGATCGAAGATTTGAAGTCTTCGACACTGTCGCCGCCGGGAGCTGCTGCTCAGCTGTTGGAGAAGTGAAGTTAGGCCGAATGATGTCGGAATGGCCCGAAACTTCATGTGTACCTCTCTTTTGGTTGTTTTGAATGACCTTGCAGTTTTTGTTTGATTCTGACAAGATCTGATGCTTGAAGTAGCGCCTGCCTATTTTTGGTAGGATGCGGCTCCGTGTAGCTTTTGGTGTGAGGAGGCAAAATGACATTTTTGGTGTCAACATGCCCGTTGTAGAAAGAGCCCAATAGCTAGAATCCCGGTCGACCCGCTGTGTGGCCAGTCGACCAAGTCCATTGGGCCGGTCGACCGGCCACACAGCAGGTTGACTGGGTTCAGCCCAGAAAATCTGATATTTTTAGAAACTTGAAACTATGAGGGCTAAACACCAAGGGACCTTGAGGATCATTAAACAAGCTTGGATTCATGACTAAAAATGGATGAAAACTAATTTTCTAAAGACACGAAACTTTCAAACTAAAATATGTATTTAAAGAAGAAAACTTTGGAAAGCTTGAAATGATTTTTGAACTTAAGGATTAAACACATGGAGGCTTGAAAATCTGAACTCAAAACTTCATGAACTTAAGAGACAAAACTAATTTGAAAACCATGCATAACATATGATAAAAACAAAGATTATGAATGAGAAATATGCATGAAGATCCTAAGATTAAGAACATGAAAGAATGAGAGGTCAAGCTAAGAAAATGAATGCATCCTATCAAATTGCAAAAAAATAAAAACTCTAACAATATCCAGAACGAAAGCTAATTATTTGTAACCCAACGATAACTAAACCCACTTTGGGCTAAGCACATACTAATCGAGTTAGTCTGGGTCGGGGTCTAACATCCTCCACCCCTTAGGATATTTGGTCTGAAAGTCCTGGGATCCTAACCCTAGAGGGTGGGGGGGGGGGGGGGGAGAGAATGAATAGGGTGAGCTACAATATGTGACCAATTAAGACAAATTTTAACTTCTTAAAAATAAACTAGTCACAAGTGATGATAAACAAAGAAAATGCGAAAGCTAATAAAACAATCACCACAAGCAAACACCACTACACAAAGATTTATAGTGGTTCGGCCTCAATGCCTACGTCCACTACCGTCTTGTGATCCAATCATCCCACCGGATTTCCACTAGCTATGCTTTTCAATAGGCTAAGCAATAACCTTTACAATGTTGTTTTTCTAGGCTAAACAACAACCTTTACAAGATGCTTTTCTAGGCTAAGCAATAACCTTTACACAATGTTATTCTTAGGCTAAACAATAACCTTTACAAATGAAGGGTTTCTCTAAGAAGGTGTCTTCACAAAAGAACACTCTAAGAGATACAATTTAAGCTCAATTAAAATGCCTCTAAAATAGGCGGATATGAAAGTGAAAAAACCAACTCACACAAACACTATATGAATGCAAATGTGTATGCTCATGATGTGTGCATGTGATAACTTCAATCAAGTTTAAAAAGAAAGCTCAATTAATATATGCTTAAAGCATTTCAAAGTTTAAGGTACATAAAAGATTTGATTGAAGTTTAATGCAAATCACATGAATGAATATCAACTTGTAAATGACATGAAAATCAAGAGCTCACAAGTTGTATGAAATTTGTTAACTTAGAACATGTGATGCATGTGCAATGTTGTTTTCAAAACCAAATTAATTTAACTAAAGTTCAAATGAATGAAAACAACAAATGAAGATTCAATCAAGTAAAAGAATCATGCTACAAAAGAAAACAAAGTTTTTGGCTAAGCATGATTAAGGAAGATTTTAAAACAACTTGGATTGAAATCAAAGTGAAGAATCCAATCTTAATTAGATCAAAGATTAAGAGAAGAATGGATTCAACACATCATAGTTATCATGCTAAAAATCATTTACCAATAATTTAAACAAAGCATATAACATATGATCAAGAGAGCTAGAGCTTACTTAGAGATTTAACTTCATTAATCCAAGCTTTAGCTCTCCAAATGACTTTTTGGTCTCTCTTAGTTCATCCCCTTTGTCTTGTCTCCAAACACCTCAAAGATGGCTTAAAAATCTCAAACTTTGACAAAGGAATGAACTTCATTTTATAGCCCAAAACTGCCCAACGACTAGTCCACGGTCGACCTGGACCCTTACCCAGTCGACCTGGCCTTTACAACGGTCAAAAAACTGCCATTTGACAGGAGCCAACGGCTCTTTCCCGGTCGACCAGGTCCCCTGTTGGGCCGGACCGAGCCCACTGCGGGTCGACCGGGCCTGGGACCAAAATCCCTAAATTAGCATATTTCAAAGTATTTCTTTGTGGGGATTTTTGGGCCATTAAATCAAGCTTGGAAACATGTTTTAAATCAAACTAAGTGGTTTAAAAACATGAAACACAAAAAGCCTAAAATGATTTGAAACTTTAAAACCAATGGCTTGCTTGATTTATAAAAATTCTTTTCAAAATGAATTGCATCCAAGTATAAAAACAAAACATGCATAAATCAATAGTTTTACAAATCTTAAAAACAATGCATGTACAAAACAAGATTTCAAGATTTTCTAAATCAATGCAAGTGTGAAAATTGAAATGGTGCTAATATGCTAATGCATCCATCAAATTGCAATACGCAAAATTCCTAACATGGTCCACCAAATAAAATAAAGATTTACCTCTGGTAACAACTGTGGATACTTCCGCTGCACTTGATCTCTCAATTCCCATGTGGCTTCCTCTGGCTCGTGATTTTCCCAAAGTACCTTGATGTTAGACCCCGACCCAGACCAAGTCGATTAGTGTGCGATTAGTATGTGTTTAGTCCTAAGTGAGCTTAGTTGTTGTTGGGTTAGAAGTAATTAGTTTTAGTCTTGGACATAGCTTTGGGAATTTTGAGAACGTTCAGTATTAATTAGACACACTCAGGAAGGCCTGAGTGCACGTGTAAGCTTGGGAAGATCGTATCGATTTCCGTGTGAGTGTGACTTTGATTTCATTTGAATGATGTTTCGACATGTTGCAACTTTCGTTTTAAGCACATTCATGTTTGAAGCCCAAAAACCTATGTTTTGGCCCAAAGAGGGTAAAGTTGTCTTTCTTGAACAAATATGGACACAATTTTCGAGATCTCAAAATCATGTCAAAATTATACTTTTTGGAAACTAGATATTTCGACGATCGTTTTATCCTTCTTCGTCGAAGTCATCCGAGGCCCACAAGACCATGTTTTAGTCATTTCAAGTTCAAGCCAAATGGGGCCCTTTGGGTCATCACTTAATGCCTTTTCCCTCTCTTCCCATTCACTTTACCAAAATCCTGCAACTTCTTAACCTAGGGCAAGGAAGAGTCTCTTTTTCTCTCCATCTTCCCCATCTTGTTTGATTTAGCTAGAGAGCTCCAAAGAAGATTTCAAGACTACCATTTTCTTCATCTCCTTGCAAGCTTCCTATTGATACAATCTTCTTGAGGTTTCAAGTTGGGAAAGCTCTCCATTCTCTCCCATCTCTCTTGTTTGGCCATCTCTAGGTAAGAGTTTCAAACCATGTTTTCCATGAAGTCTTTTTAGTCCTCAAAGATCATGTTTTTCATATTTACAAACCCTATTTGTAAAATGGGTTTCTTGTCTTAAGCTTGAGTGAGTTTGGTGTGGTTTTTCTTGGTTTTTCTTGTAGTGTGGGATTAGCTTGTGAGAAGTGCTTGGAGGAGTATTTTTAGCATTTGGGCAAGGCAAGTAATCTTTATAGGATCATTGTGCATATTTGTTTTAAGCTACATTGTTGTTTTTGGAAATTCTGCATATGAAAATGGTTATAAGCTTCATGATCATGTTTTCCTTGGATTGGATGTTTGGGATTGTGAGAAATGTGTATTTTATCCCTTGGAGAGCATGGAGGCTCAGGGAGTGCAGGTGGAATGAAAAACAAGAAGAAGAGAAGAAGGAAATATGGAAAATCTGCACTGAACTGTACTTCCCGTGCAGTTTCGGTCAGCTGGCGGCTAGCCGTAATTCCCATTTCGGCTAACCGCGAGCCAACCGAAATCAGCGGTCCCTTTTCCAGTAGCTGACTTTTGCTTCAGGGTCCTGCGGTCAGCCCTGCGGTTAGCTCACGGCTAGCCGCCAGTTCCCTTGCGGCTAACCGTAAGCCAACCGAAATCATTACGGTTCCTTTTCCAGAGAGCGGCATCAGATCTGGGTTTTCAGCGGTCAGCCCTACGGTCAGCTTACGGCTAGCCGCCAGTTTCTAGTTCGGCTAGCCGCCAGCTGACCGCAAGCTGACCGAAATTGACCAATTCCTAGTTTTGAAGAAGTTTTGCAAGAGTGAAAACTAGAACATGTTAAGTGACCTTTAGCTTGATATTGTGTACTCGAAACTCGAGATGTCTTGAACTTCCGGGACACCAACTCTATTCCAAATTCCAACATTTGGGCTTCGAATACACAAAGATCAATCAAGGGTCCTCACATGTGCTTGATAGGCTTTGTGTTCGTACCTTAGTTTGATATAATGAATATCATCGTGTACTCGTTTTGAAGTTTAGTACAAGCTAGTTTTGAAAATGTGTTCCAAGAATAAGGGGATCACTTCCTAAGCGTGTTGTGCATATTAATTATGCCCGTGCTAGTCGTGTTCATCGTGTTTCGATAAGTGATTTCCCCCTTTTTATCTCGACGTGTTTTGATCGTGCCTTACGTGTTTTGTGCATTCATGAATTAAGTAAACACCACTGAGCTTAGACTGCCCTTTCGGTTTGATCCACTGTCTGGGGGTCTTTAAACATGTGGACTGTCTGCAGACTGGTCGTGTATTTATTACACATCGTGCGTGTCCGGTTCCGCGGCCGGAATTCCCGTTTTTGTGGGAAATCGTGTCGTGCTTATATTATGTATATCGTGCTTGTCGTGCGTGCTTGCTCTTTTCATTATATAAATGATAGAGAAAGGATGGGCTTTTTGTGGATTGTAACTATTCATGATATATTATGTATTCATGCTAGTTTGTTTTGGTATCTCAGCTTGTTCGCATTCTTGAGAATGTACTTCAGTTCTGATAGTATTTCATATCAAGGATTTGTTTATATGTTTTCTCTAAATGTTATTATTCATGTTCATGCCTAAATTGATTACCTGCCAAACCGTCGTGTTTGACCCTTGTTTGTTGGTGCCCAGGTGCAGGAGACGTTACCTTCGAGGAGGAGCGTCAGGAGGAGGCTTGTGAGCCAACCCCTGTGAGAGAGTGGCAGCCCGACGATGTCATCTAGACGTCGGGCGGGGTCTCGAGTTTCGTCACCTTTTGTCGTGGGTTTCTTTTGTCGTTTGAGGAGTGTATTGGCCTCTATTGGCCTCTCTTGGAATTGTAACAAAACTTAACTTGTTTTAGTATTAGTCCTATAACTTGAATATTAATGGGAATGCTTGTTAGCTTCTTTCTTTGATACTATGTTTTGATATTAATTGTCATGAGCACTTAAACATCGTATTGGTGCTCATCTTGATGTGTTTTGCTACATGCTTCCGCATACGTGATTGTGTGAGTCAGATTCCGCGTGTCTTAGGGAATCCTCACCGCGGGAACCTGTGGGAAAGTATCATCTACTGTGTCGCGGGCCCGGGATCCGTTCCGGGGTCGCGACACTTGACCCAATGAATAGTCCGATTTCTCAATTCTTGCTCTTTGCTATCAATGATCTTGATCGGCATTTCCACATACGAGGCATCTTCTCGAATCTCCAAGGGCTCGTGCAGTAGTATATATGAAAGACTAGAAACATATTTCTTGAGCATGGAAACATGAAATACATTGTGCACCGCGGAGAGTTCCGGTGGTAACGCAAGTCTATATGCGACATCCCCAATCTTGCTCAAAATTTCATACGGACCAATATACCTTCTTGACAATTTGCCTTTCTGACTGAACCTTAGAGTTCCTCTAACTGGTGAAATTTTTAAGAACACTTTGTCACCCACTTGAAACAGCAATTCTCTTCGGTGAGTGTCTGCATAACTCTTTTGTCTACTTCGGGCGATCTTCAAACGTTCCTGAATCAGCTTGACCTTGTCACTTGTCTCTCCAACTATCATCGGTCCATGAAAACTATGCTCATCGACTTCTTCCCAGCAAACCGGAGTCCTACATCTTCTGCCATAGAGTGCCTCAAAAGGTGCCATACCGATGCTAGAATGGTAGCTATTGTTATAAGAAAATTCACAAAGTGGTAAGCACTCATCCCACCGAACCTCGAAATCCAATACACAAGCACGCAACATGCCTTCAAGAGTCCGTATCGTCCTTTCTGACTGACCATCGATCGGAGGATGATATGCTGTGCTGAACTGGAGTTTGGTGCCCATAGACTCATGAAGAGTTTTCCAAAATTTTGAAACAAACCTGTTGTCTCTATCTGAAGTAATGGAGATGGGCTAACCATGTTTACGAACGATCTCATCAACAAATAGTTTTGCAAGTGGTGCCATATGCATCATATTCCCTGTCTTCATCGGAATGAAATGAGCAAACTTTGTCAGACGATCTACAATAATCCAAATTGCATTATTTCCCTTCTTGGTATTCAGCAAACCAGATACGAAATCCATGGTGATGTGATCCCATTTCCACTTCGGAATCTCCAACGGTTGTTGCAAACCTGGGGGCTTCTGATGTTCTACTTTAATCAACTGACAAGTCAAACAATGGGACACAAAAGCTGTTATCTATCTCTTCATGTTGTTCCACCAAAATCAATTCTTCAAATTATGGTACATCTTCGTGTTACCCGTATGTATGGAATATCTTGTGTTGTGAGCTTCATTCATTATCTCACTCTTCAAGTCATCCACATTTGGTACACACAACTTGTCACGGAAATATAGTATCCCATTCACCATCTTGAAATTTGGATGTTCTATGATATGTTCTACTATCTTTGCCAAGTCCGGGTCTTGCAACTGACTTTCCTTGATCTTCTAGATGAATGTAGGTTTTAATACTGTCATGTTTGTTAACATTGCACCTAGCTTTAGGGCTTGTACTTCCACACCCAACTCTTCAAACTGCTGTAAAACACCAACTCCTCTCAAACTGGTCATTATTACTGATTTTTTTTATCAATGCATTAGCTATAACATTCGGTTTGCCTGGATGATACTTGATTGGGAAGTCATAATCCTTGATATATTTAGAAATCCCCATGGTTTTCCACCATAGGTCCATTGTAAGGAAAGTATTAGCCTCGCGCCATCTTGAGAATGGCCGTTCCCCATGGAGGACTTTTGTTTGTCTGGTTACTAGATATGGATCTCCTTATTGATAGTGTTGCTGAGACGTGCTGAGACTTGCTAGGGGCCCACTCCCCAAGGTGGAGCTGCCACAATGGTGGTCAAGCAATACTAGTTGGTGGGTCACAGTTAACTAAAATAATGATGTAGTATCTCCAAGGATTTGCCTCATGTATTTTAGAAACTAAAGCTAATCGGGAGTCATACATTATTTGGTCTGAGATACCTAGATGATAATGAATGATGACTATGGATAGGTAGTCTTAATTCTAATTTTGAGCAACTTTGATCCACACCAATCTAGATTGTATCCACACTCCCCAAGGAGGCATACCCCAAGGGATTGAGATTCTGATATATTCTGAATTTAGTGGTTATGAGGATTCCCACATGAATTTGGTAGAATACTAAACCCTAATGTCATTTATATTCTTTGATTGAATGTATGGTTATGTGCTACAGTTTATTCAGTATGAATTCAAATACTTCCAATCCACTTACGACCATCCTCAACCAGAATAAGTTGGTGGGATCCAACTATGTAGATTGGAAGAGGAACTTGAATATTGTCCTGACTGCTGCAGGGTACAAATATGTCCTTAGCACACCCTGCCCTAAGGAGCCTAGGCCAGATGCAACACAGAACCAGAAAGACCTTTACACCAAACGGATTAAAGACGATGAGATGGCCAGGTGCTATATGAAGGCATCCATGTCTAGTGTTTTACAACACCAACATCAATCCTATAAGGCGGCATCCGATATTATATCAAACTTAAACGAGATGTTTGGGGACTAGGGGAGGCTTGCTAGGCAGGCTGCTATGAGGGTACTCATGAGCACTAATATGGCTAAGGGAACCTCAGCAGAGGACCACATGTTGAAAATGATGGACTTATCGAATGAGTTAGATGTACTGGGTGTTGCGATTGATGCAGAATCGCAAATCAACATGATCCTCGAGTCGCTGCCAGATTCATTCAACCATTTCAAGATTAATTATAATATGAATAAGATGAATCTGACTTTAGCCGAGCTGTCTAGCCAGCTGGTAGCGACTGAGGGCATCATGAAGAAGAAGTCAACCGCCCTGATGACAAAAAAGTTAGTTGCCAGGTACAAGCCGAAAGCCAAAGGCTGGAAAGGGAAAAAGAAATCAATTCTTAAGGGTCCTAAGGTGGAGAATGGTGCTACTGGTGGCGTGGCAAAGGCTAAGGATACGGGAACAAAATGAAAGTGTTTCTATTGTGGTATGACAGGACATTGGAAGAGGAATTGTCCTGATTTTTTGTCTAAGAAAAATACCTCAGTTATGATTGAGTCACTTGTTTCTGAAGTTAGTTTTGTAACTAGTACTTCAGAATCTTGGTGTGTTGACTCCGGTACAACTAATCACATCTGAAACTCGTTGTAGGGGTTTAGGAAAACCAGGAGGCTTAGTGGCAGAGAAATCATTGTTAACTAAGGATCAGATGCTAAGGCGGAAGCGGTTTCAATGCGAATAGTGACTTTGTTATTTTCAGATATTAAATTGGTTTTGTCAGATACTTTATATGTACCATCTTTGCGGTGGAATTTAATTTCAGTTTCTAGATTGGTGAATACAAGTTATTCTATTACTTTTGGTACTGAAGTTGTCATGAAGAGGAACGGTAATTTTATATGTTCTGGCAAGGTAACCAATGGACTTTATTTGATAACTCTCACAATGTATGAGATACATGACACTGAAATAATTAATAGGCGATCATTAAAGAGGAAGTCACCTTCATCTAATCTAACAAAACTTTGGCACTTGGAGCCAGGTCACATAAACCTAAATATGATTGATAGGCTAGTAAAAGATGGTATCTTGCCTTCATTGGTGGTATAACCAATGCTTGTCTACGAGTCCTATATGGAAGGTAAAATGACCAAAAGACCATTTTTTTCTAAGGGCAATAGGGCCAAAGATTTATTGGAGTTAGTGCATACTGATGTGTGTGGACCCATAAATGTTAGAGCAAGAGGAGGACATGAGTATTTCATCACTTTCATAGATGATTACTCAAGATATGGATACATGTACCTTATGCACCGCAAGTTTAAGGCTTTTGAAAAGTTCAAAGAGTTTTGAGCGATCGCGGAAAAGCAATTAAGTATCAGATCGATGAGGGGAATAACTCTTTACTGATTTTATGGGATACATATCAGAGAATGAGATTTTATCCCAGTTGTCTGCTCCTGGTATACCTCAATCAAACAGAGTAGCGGAAAGAAGGAACTAGACTCTTTTAGATATGATCAGGTCTATGTTGAGTTTCTCAGGATTACATATATCCTTTAGGGGACATACCTTGGATACTGAGATGTACACACTAAAGCTCGTACCATCTAAGTCAGTACCTAAGATTCCCCGAGAGTTATGGTCCGGGCGAAAGCCTAGTCTACAACATTTACATATTTAGGGTTGTCTAGCACACGTGATGAAGGTTAAGACGAAAAAGTTGAAATCGAAGTCGGAAGTATGCACTTTTATAGGATATCCTAAAGGAACTAAAGGTTGGTTATTCTATAATCTCATAGAGCAAAAAGTGCTTATCAGCACCAATGCGGTTTTTCGTGTGGAAGATTATGTGATTGACTGGAAAATTTTAGAAGAGGTGATCTTGGAAGAGATTCAAGAGCGATCAATTCCAAATCCAAGTGTGACCAAACTTGAAGAAAATCCGCCCATACTTGACCCAGTAGTTACAACACTGCCTCGTCGCATTGGGAGAATAGTAAGGCCCCTTGACAGGTTCTCATTCTTAGGAGAGTCTTATGAGGCAATCCCGGAAGAACCGGAATAGGATCCCTATAACTATGATGAAGTAATCAATGGCATAGATTCGGAACGTTGGCAAGATGGTATGAAAGGTGAGATGGAGTTTATGTACTCCAATCAGGTTTGGACACTTGTAGACTTACCTATTCGGTGCAAGTGGGTCTACAAGAGAAAGAGACGACCAGATGGAAGAGTGGATACCTTAAGGCTAGGCTTATTGCGAAAGGATATACTCAGAAAGAGGGTTTCGATTATGAGGAAACGTTCTTGCTGGTAGCCATGCTCAAGTCCATTCGGATACTCTTATCCATTGCTGCTCATCTCGATTACGAGATTTGGCAAATGGATACCAAGACGGCGTTTCTCAACGGTCGTCTTGAGGAAGACATCTATATGATGCAGCCAGACGGTTTTATAGATACAAACCAAGAGCAAAGATTTTGCAACCTACAGAAGTCCATTTGTTAATTGAAGCAGGCATCCCGGTGCTGGAACATCTGTTTTGACCAAGCAATCAAGTCATTTGGTTTTTGTCCGAATTCGGATTAGTCATGTGTGTGCACGAAAAGTGAAGGAGGCAGGTTAGATTTTCTGGTATTATATGTCGGCAACATCCTTCTCCTTAGGAGAGACATAGGATTGTTATCAAGAGAAAAAGTTAGGTTAGCTAAAACTTTTGATATGAAGGACTTGGGAGAAGCTAGCTACATCCTAGGGATCAAACTCCATTGAGATTGGAAAAATAGGATGACTGGCTTATCTCAAGCTGCGTACATCGATAAGGTAATGGTACGGTTTGCTATGCAAGACTCCAAGAAGGTTATCAAACCTTTTAGGCATAAAATGCACCTCTCCAGGGATTAGTGTCCTAAGACACCTAAGGAAATTTGCCATTAGTAAGTGCGCACACATCTCGATTAAGAGTTAATTGGATGGTACAGATGATAACTGTAATTAATTGGGGCTCAAGGATAATAAGATGTTGATCTAAAACTGGAAGGGACATGTTTAATCCAATTGATCCCGAGTTAATTGGATAGTACTGATGATAACTGTAATTAATTGGAGCTCAAGGATAGTAAGATGTGGATCTAAAATTGGAAGGGACAATTTTAATCCAATTGATCATGGATATTGATAAAGGAGCCTACTTGTGGTAACTAGGAACTTTAGGGTCTTCATTGTAATTTATTCCTTAGACTGGAGTGCAATTGTATTTATATAGTGGTGTTATTTGCATTTAACTGTGGGCCCGGATTGCACATGAGATGTGGGGTCGCAGTGTCCCAGTTGGAGCCAACTTTCTATAGAATCCCTAGTGGTCCCCACGCGAGCCCATGTTATTTGAAACATACTAATCCTACTTGAACTCTAAAAGGAAGGAATTAGAAAGTTACTATTTCTATTTGAAGTGAGACTTCTAATAGTAGTAATAGTAAGTTACTAATTGTTGTGGAAGTGAGACTTCTATAATAATTAGAAAGGAGAAAGTTACTAATTCTTAATGGAGGTTGGACTTTTATTTCAATTAGTAAAGAGAGGTTGCTTAAGGGCTATATAAAGGGGAACAAACCCCATGGACGTTCATGCATAGGAATCCATGCCCAACCCCCTTTGTGCAAGAGTCGCACATCTGTCTCTCTCTTCAAGTTCTCTTCAACTTTCCATAGAGTTTATAATTGGTTTTCTCTTGGAGTTTCCACCAGTCTTCTTGAGAAAAGAGATCTGATAGGGGTCATCATGTGGAAGGCTATGAGGTCTTGGAGATCCTAAGTTTGCTACAAAGAAAGAGTTTCTTCATCTAGCAAATATTTTTCTCCATTAGAGCACTACCGGGCTCCAAAGGTATAATCTACTTCTCTATTTGTTGTGGATTTATTGTTGCTTGTTTGTTGCTTATTTCTATCTTTTAGATAGAGTATATTGTTGTTTATGATTGACGAGTTTCAGGGATTGCATCCTAGATTTGGTTTATGGCCTTATGGGTACTTGATCCTTGAGACAAGTGGGTCAAAAAGTTTTCAAAATCTATCCATGAGGCCCACCTACTTCCTACAAGGAAGACATGCTACGAGCTTGTGTGTTGGATTTCAAGACTCAGTGGGATGAGAGCTTGCCACTTTGTGAGTTTACGTACAACAATAGCTAGCACTTGAGCATTGGAATGACACCTTTTGAGGCACTGTACGGTAGAAGATGCAGGACTCCCATGTGAGGGGAAGAGGTCGGTGAACGTAGCTTTCATGGTCCGACATTAATTGGTGTGACAAACGAGAAGATCAAGATAATTCAAGAAAGGTTCGAGGTTGCCATAAGCAGATGGAAGAGTTATGCGATGTTCAAAGAAGAGATTTACAGTTTCAAGAAGGAGACAAGGTATTTCTGAAGGTATCACCCGCTAAAGGAACTCTAAGGTTTGGGCAGAAGGGTAAGTTGTCAAGGAGATACATTGGACTGTATGAAATTTTGAGTCACATTGATGACGTGGTTTACAGACTTTGCCTTACCACCAGAACTTTAACGAGGTATATAATGTTTTTCATGTCTCCATGTTGAAAAAGTATGTCCAAGACCCTTCACATGTGTTACGACATAAACCATTAGAGATTCCAGAAGATGCCACCTCTGTTGAGAAACCGAAACCGGTCAAGATCATAGAAACGATGGAGCAAGAGTTGAGAAACTAGACAATCAAATGGGTCAAAGTACATTGGGAAAATCATGGACCAGAAGAAGCAACATGGGAACTACGGGATCAAGTTCAAAGAAAGTATCCTCACTTGTTACCAGAGGTCAGTGTTCATTTGGAGGGCCAAATGCTCTAAGGGGTGGAGGATGTAAGACCACGATCCAGGTTTGTTTGTTTAGCGTCGTTTAAGCAGAGATTAGGTCTTAAGTATGATTAGAGGACGTTTAGCTTAGATTGTGAGCTCGATAGATTTTTCCATAGCTTTGGAAATTTTTTAGAGCTGTTGAATTTAGCTTGACACGGGCCGAGGGTGGCATGTGGGACTGTGTGCGTACGAGGGGAGATTTATTCTTGATATTTGGAAAATTATGATTTTGAACTCCTTAGGTTTGTGAAAGTAGCATTTACAACTTTTATGTTCTATCCGTTCATTTTCGAAACTCCGAAATCGCATTTTTCAACAAAAAGGGCAAAATAGACTTTTCACCTCAAAATCTCTACATAAATTTCGATGTTTGCAAAATCATGCAAAAATGATATTTTTGGAAACTCAATTTTCGATGATCATTTTATTCTCTTTCATCGATCTCATCCGGGACCCGCATAATGGGTTTCCGTGCCCATGGAGTGAAGTAGAAAGGAGGGGCTCACACCCAACTCCAACTCAAAAGCCACGTGAGTGTGTGTGTTTCTTCTTCTTCATTTGCATGTTTCAAAATCAATTTAGTGCAAAGAGAAAACCAGCCATATTTCTCCACTTATCTCCATTGCATGGTGGATTTTTCCTGACCCAAATGGAGATTTGAGCGTATTTTCTCCTTCTCCATCTCCCAAGCTTTCTATTGACATCATTTTCAAAGGATTCTAGCTGGATTCATCTCCTCTTGGAGACTTCTCTCCATTGTTAGTGCCTTTTGAGGTAAACAATGGCTTCCATCTTCCAATCATGGCCTTTTGGAGTCCATTAGAGTGCCATTATCATGAATGCAAGGTTCCCAATGGAGGAACCCTTTCTGTTTAAAAAATTTCTTTGATTTTGAGCTCTTTTCTTGGGGCTTTTTGTGTAGATTGGACTGCAGCTGTAAAGTGAGTGTTTGGGAGATCTTCTTTGAGTGCATTTGGACCAAAGGCAAGTGAATGAATGAAATATGAATGTGCATGTGCGATTTATGGATTTTTCCTCTTGATTTCTTATTTTGGAATCAGTTATGTTTAATATTGCTTTGTTTTGAAATTTAGTTTACTAAACATGTGTTTTAATGCTCATATATTTTGATGCATTTCATTGAATTCAGTCTTGTCAATTGTTTCATTCAAATTGCTATTTTCATGCTTGGATTGAAGGAAATTTTGTTGTGATTGAAGGAGGTTTGGATTATTTGGATTTGATGGGATGAAATGGAAGTGTTGATTGATAATTGGAGGAGCTTTTTAGCTCATTTCATTGCAGGGAAGTGATGTGTGGAATGAAGAAACTTCTTGGAGAAAGAAGGGGAAGAAACAGTTCAAAAACTAAACTGCTCGCTGACTGGGCGGTCAGCAGGCTGTCAGCAATCGGCTAGCCGACCTGGTGATCGACTGGTGACTGCACATGGTTGGTCACCATATTATTAAGGTGAAAATTCAATTTTTGAAGGGGCGGCGAGCAGTCGGTCCGTAGTTGGCTAACTGACCTGGTTTGGGCGGCTAACCGCCCACCGACCACTAGGTGACCGACTTCCCAGGGATTTTTAGGAATTTTGAAGAGAAATGAAGGGTTTTTCTTGTTGGAAGTAGGTGGGCCTCGTGGATAGGTCTTCAAAACTTTTTGATCCACTTGACTCAAGGACAACTATCCAGAAGGCTATATCCCAATCTAGGATGCATCCCTCCTTCTCACCAATCATGTACAACAATATAACCTATCTAGAAGATAGCAATCAACAACTACTTGCAACAAAATAATCTACAACAAATAGAGAAGCAGACTATACATTTGGAGCCCGGTGGAGGAGATGAAAATTAACTTGATCAAGAACTCTTCCTGAAGCAATTAGAGATCTCCAAGACCTTGTTGTCTTCCACGCTATGACCCTCTATCAGATCTCTTTTCTCAAGAAGATGTGTGGGATCTTCAAGAGAAAACCCTACTAGAAACTCCAAGGAACTAGAAGAGAGATAGGAGAAGGAAGAGATGTGCAACACTTGCACAAACAAGGGTTGGGCGTGAATCTCTAGGTGGGGATATATGTTGGATGTCCGAGGGATGTCTTCCCTTATTTATAGCCCACAAATCTCCTCTTAAGACTCTCTTACTAATTGCATTAGAAGTCACACTTCCACACAAATTAGTAGCTTACTATTACCACTATTAGAAGTCCCACTTCAAATAGAAATAGTAACTTTCTAATTCCTTCCTTTTTAGAGTTCAAGTAAAAATAGAATCTTTCTAATATCATGGGCTAGCGTGGGGACCACTATGGATTCCTTAGAAAGCTGGCTCTAACTAAGACACGCAACCCCACATCTCATGTGCAATCCGAGCTCACAGTTAATTACAAATAACACAACTATATAAATGCAATTGCACTCCAGTCTTAGGAATAAATTACAATGAAGACCCTAAACTTCCCAATTACCACAAGTAGGCCCCTCTATCAATATCCATGGATCAATTGGAATAAATATGTCTCATCCAATCTTAGATCCACATCTTATTAAGCTTGAGCCCCAATTAATCACAGTGATCATCAGTACCATCCAATTAACTCTTAATCGAGATGGGTGCGCACTTACTAATAATACATCCATTAATTGGCACATAGGGATAATGTAGATAGATTCCATCTTAATCATTGCATGTTCCCACAGTCCTACTACCACGTACCCAAAACACCGAGGTGTTGACCTACAGTTGGCCTCACTCATTGGTGACTCAAAGCAAATGAATAAATAGAAACATGAATTCATCAATGTCTTAGGATTGAGAGCCTATTGCTAGGGAATTATGAGAGCAGTCCTTAAATCGAGACAGAATTGAAAGTTTATGCATTACAGATCTGAATGTTGACTGCCATGGCTGATTTTGGTTTTTCAAGTTTTAAAACAAAAAACCCAGATCTAATTTTCCAGCCATGAAAACATGCATAGAAATCCATGAAATCATGATCAACATGTGTCTAAAGAAAGGAGAAGATAGAGGACTATTACCTTGATGATTTGAATGCCTCAAAAACTCTGAAAAGAAAGACTTCAAAGGACTGATATCAGCGTGTAACCAGCAATACAGGTGCAGGAATTTGTTGCAGAAATTTCTCCTTTGATCTTCTCTCCTATTCCACTTCCCAATCTAATTGGTCTTGATTGTGGGATCAAACTATGGAATCCTAAGAAGGGTTTTTCAGAATTACCCTTTGTGGAAAAGGCATGAACCTGATCTCAGCCTCTTCTATGAAGAAGAAGAAGGCAGCAAGGGCTGGGCGTGTATTCTGTCCTTGTTGTCTTGGGCGGCCAATGGGTTTCCTTGGTGTTTCTTCCTTGCTTTCTGTGTTGCACGTCCAAGGGTAGTGCTATCTCTATTTATAAAGATCACATTCCTTTTTAAGAGTTCTCTTTCTAATAGGAATGTCAATCCCATAAAATAAGCAACCAGCCCCTTTAGTGTGCAACACTTTCTAATTAAAGATACTAAAATTAGTAAGTTTCAATCATAGGAATTCTTACCCAAAGAGGAGTTCTTCCTTCCAAGTAAAGATACCTAATCAAACTTGGAAACCTCACATAAGGTGCACCCCACATGGCTGGCCCACAAGATAGATAAACACACCATGGCCCACTAGTCAATAATTTAACTAGAGTTAAATTCATGTATGCCATCAAAAACCTATTTGAATTTATACTCAAAATTATTCTTCCACAAAATTAATTCAACCACATACCATTTAATTAAATTAGGAAACCATGCCAATATAGGAAAGTGGCTAGAAGAGGGACCAAAAGACATATTTGCCCTTGGCTCCCAAAATGACCAAAATGTCCATGCTAACCCCATAGCAACATTAGGATCATTTTAACCATCACTCATTCCACTAAAGAGTTATGGTTGCACTCCAGGGACAAATATTGAATTGCAAATAAAGCTCATCATAAATAGACGATTGTCTTTGACCTACCAAGTACAATGACCATAATGCCCCTCTATGTAACATCCATAATCAAGTAGGTTAACCGATGTACTATCTACCATCTTGATTACATCTCATCCTTAGAACTTCATACCCTTGACTTAATCATCATCCGGATATCATTCTCTTGATCCAGGGAGCGACCCACAAGTTCAATATCCATATGGAACATCCATATACTAAGATCTTAGATTCTGATGATTAATCGGATAATTCTAAGGGGACGATCATTCCATCATATGATGGCATAGATTCCATATTACATTTCCACGTCCCAACTAATCAAGCCCGAGCACACAAAACACAGAGTTGTTGACCCATGAACAGGATCTCACCCATAGTGAATTAAAGCACAAGAACTTGACTTCGTCAGTCAAATGCTCAAGATTAAGAGCACTGGTCACTCAGTAGCAAGAGGTGAGTTGATCTCTCTCTGTGATAGTACTATTTTAGAGATCACACCTACAAGTGGTCCTGTTCAATGCATGACACATGCACTAATGAGATAAATCCGGAAAGTCCTCCGTGACTAAGGTAAGTCACCCTGAATACAGGAGAGTATCTCATTATAACTTATACCAAGATGAAGTGCCCAACTCCATCTCTCAGTTATGAACAATTTTATTGTTTCAAGTGTCCATGACTCAGACCCTACTGTGCGTAGCCACTACACACCTGAGTCATTTACTGGAAAACAATGGGCCTTACACAACCATACATATACACAAGTATAAAGAGAAAGATGTCATTCCATTGAATAACCAATAAATATCCAGTAACAGAGATGTGAGTGCAGTCAGTGGGCTTTAGGGCATACACCAATCCCAACAATCTCCCACTTGCACTAAAGATCACTACGACCTAACCTAACTCCCATAGACTCAACATGTGAAGTAAACACTTTCTCAGTAAAAGTCTTAGTAAATGGGTCAGCTAAGTTATTTGCTGAGGCAATCTGCTCTACCACTATTTCTCCATCCTGGACGAATTCCCGGATCAAGTGGTACTTTCTCTGAATATGCTTGCCTTTTTTGTGATTCCTGGGCTCTTTGCAGTTAGCTACTGCACCAATATTGTCGCAGTACATGACAATCGGTTTTTGCACTGCAGGGACTACTCCCAATTCCAATAGGAATTTCCTGAGCCATACTGCTTCCTTTGCAGCTTCCGATGCCGCCACATACTCTGCTTCCATGGTAGAATCAGCAGTACAATCTTGCTTGACACTTCTCCATGATATAGCCCCTCCTGATAGAGTAAAGACGTATCCCGAGGTAGACTTTCTGCCATCTACATCTGACTGGAAATCAGAGTCTGTATACGCCAGTGGCGTTAGATCATCTGCTCGGTATGTTAGCATATAATCTTTCGTTCTCCGAAGATACTTGAATATATGCTTAACAGCTGTCCAGTGCATAGGGCCAGGGTTTGATTGATATCTACTAACCATGCCAACGGCAAAGCAGATATCTGGTCTAGTACACAACATTGCATACATGAGGCTTCCAACAGCTGATGCATATGGTACTCTCCTCATGCTGTCTATTTCCTCAGGTGTTTTCGGACATTGATCCCGAGATAGTGGTACTCCATGTCTAGAAGGTAGCAAGCCCTTCTTGGAGTCATGCATGTTATACTTTACCAATATCTTCTCAATATACGAAGATTGAGATAAGGCTAACATCTTGTTCTTGCGATCTCGCAAAAGCTTGATCCCTAAGACATAGCTCGCCTCACCCAAATCCTTCATCTGAAATTGAGATGATAACCAAACCTTAGCAGACGAAAACATGCCAACATCATTTCCAATGAGTAATATGTCATCCACATATAGGACTAAAAATGCAACTGCGTTTCCACTCCCTTTCTTATACACACATGGTTCATCAATGTTTTGATCAAAGCCAAAAGATTTGACTGCCTGATTAAACTTGATGTTCCATGCCCTAGATGCTTGCTTAAGTCCATAAATGGACTTTTTAAGTTTACAGACCATGTTCTCTTGGCCACCAGCAATGAATCCCTCTGGTTGCATCATATAGATGCATTCGTCAAGACTTCCATTTAGAAAAGCTGTCTTGACATCCATCTGCCATATCTCGTAGTCATAATGACATGCGATGGCTAAGAGAATCCTTATGGACTTGAGCATGGCTACTGGCGAGAAGGTTTCCTCATAATCGATACCCTCTTTCTGAGTATATCCTTTCGCCACCAGTCTTGCTTTGAAGGTTTCAACCTTCCCATCCACTCCTCTCTTTCTCTTGTAGATCCACTTGCACCCTATGGGTTTGATCCCTTCAGGTGCATCCACAAGTTCCCAGACTTGATTGGAATACAAAGAATCCAATTCAGATTTCATCGCTTGCTACCACATGTCAGCATCTATATCCGTTACTGCTTCATCGTAACTAATAGGATCCTTAACCAGATCCTCGGAGTCTGTCATAAAAAACACTCCTAGGTATCTATCTGGTGGTCTAGAAATTCTCCCACTACGACGAGGCTCCGGAGTGTTAAAAGGAATGTCTTGATTCTCTACAGTCTCAGGATCTGGCACAGATGTTGCAGGAGTTTCTGAAAGAATCTCCTCAAGTGTTTCTTTACAACCAAGCTCTTGGTGCATCATGCAATCATCCTCCAAGTATCTAGCATGAGTGCTGATAAGCACTTTTTGCTCCTTTGGATGATAAAAGATGCCTCCTCTTGTTCCCTTAGGATACCCAATGAAGTAGCACATTTCCGATCTGGGTTCTAGCTTGGTCGCTTTATCATTCAGTACATAGGCTGGACAACCCCAAATGTGGATGTGTCTTAAACTGGGTTTTCGACCTGTCCACATTTCTTGAGGTGTCCTAGGTACTGATTTAGAAGGTACCAGATTCAAAATGTATGCTGCTTCTTCTAGGGCATATCCCCAAAAAGATATGGGTAGGGTTGCATGACTCATCATGGACCTTAACATATCAAGAAGGGTACGGTTTCTTCTCTCTGCTACACCATTTTGCTGGGGTGTACCCGGTGCAGACAACTGAGACACAATCCCATGTTGTGTGAGGTACTCCTTGAACTCACCCAGGAGGTACTCGCCACCTCGATCAGATCGAAGAGCTTTGATATGTTTCCCTAGTTGTAACTCCGCCTCAGCCTTGAATTGTTTGAACTTATCAAACGCTTCAGACTTGCGTCGCATTAGGTACACATATCCATACCTAGAGTAATCATCAGTGAAGGTGATGAAATACTCATAACCTCCTCTAGCTAGTTTGTTCATAGGACCACACACATCAGTGTGAACCAATTCTAACAACTCCTTTGACCTCAGTCCCTTTCCAGAGAATGACCTTTTTGTCATCTTTCCCATGAGACAAGATTCACACTGAGGTAAAGGTTCGAGATCTAATGAGCTCAAGAGCCCATCCTCTACCAACCTCTGAATCCGTTTTAGGTTAATATGACCCAAACGTAAGTGCCAAAGATAAGTGTCATTGGTCGAAGATACCTTCCTCTTGAGGGAAGATGAGCTTTCTAGTTGTACATTATGCAGTGTGGGAGCAATAGGATAGATATAAAATAAGTTTTCATGCATTCTACCGGAACATATGATATTTCCATTTCTACTGATATCAACACCAGAATGGAAAGAAACTGAATAATGAAATTCAATAAGTCTGGAAACTGAAATTAAATTCTTCCTTATGTCCGGAACATAGATAACATTATTTAAAACTAATATCCTATCATGCGGAAAATGTAAAGTAACAGCTCCCACTGCAACAACCCAGATCTTTGCTCCATTTCCAATTCTAAGGTCAAACTCCCCTTTCTCAAGCTTTTTCATTATCTGAAACCCCTGCAATGAATTGCAGATATGATTAGTGGCTCCAGAGTCTACTATCCAAGAATCAGTAGAATCAACCACATGACAGGTTTCAATGTAGTAGGAAAGAGATATACCTTTCTTATCTGAGCCTAGGAGCTTGGGACAATCTTTCTTCCAGTGACCTTTGAGGCCGCACTTGAAGCATTTCCCTTTGGGCTTTTCACCTGTACCTTTGTCCTTCTTCCCAGCATTGCCCTTTTTCTGTCCTTTTCCCTTACCTTGCTTCTTCTTGAACTTTTTCCCTTTCGGGTTCAGTTTAGAGGAAAACTGGGAAAAGTGAAGTTGGCCTTTAGGCTTCATGATGGCCTCTGCCGCCTGGAGTTCTTTCATTAACTCAGAGAGAGTCATGTCCATCTTGCTCATGTTGAAGTTGAGCTTGAACTGGTTGAAAGACCCCGGCAGAGTTTCGAGAATCATATCAGTCTGACTCCCTGCATCAATCTCAGCCCCTAGGATCTCAGCTTCATTGAAACAATCCATCATTTTGAGCATGTGCTCTCTGACAGGTGTTCCCTCAGCCATCCTAGAATTCATGATTGTCCTTAAAGCAGCTTGCCTAGCTGGCCTGCTTTTGTCTGCGAACATCTCAGACAAGGACAACATGATATCTGAAGCTGTGTCCATTTGCTCATGCTGCGTTTGCAACACGTTGGACATGGAAGCAAGCATGTAGCATTTGGCCATGCTATTCGCCTTTTTCCATTTCCTTTCAGCCTCTAGCTGGTCATCTGTAGAATAATCATCAATGGTAGGACAGGGTTCCGACAAAACATACTTGTACTCCTCAGCGGTGAGTACTATGTTAAGGTTTCTTTTCCAGTCTACGTAATTTGGGCCAGTCAATTTGTTCTCACGCAAAATACTCATCAACGGGCTAAAAGAATCCTTCCCCATCTCTCTGGATATATAACAGGTTATAATTAGATAGGCAGTATATATGTAACATGTATATGGTGCTTGTAATAAAAGGAAAAACATGCACAAGACTTTTTACATTATTTAACCCTAATTATAATGTACCAGTGTCTCAACCTCCTCATAGACCCTCCATCGAAGGGATGGCCGAGCCTACAGTCACGTTGAGTTAAGGTCTGCTTATTTGGATCATCACTGTCTGGATACGCATATCCAGTGATAGTCCAATCACTGATTGGTTTGGCCTCATATGACAAACAACTCTAACTGCTAGGGAGAGGTCATTACCGTCTTATGTCAAGTGTATTACCATCTTTTATGAACGTTCCCAGAATGTCTATGACTTAAGTCCTCCGAAGGGAAGTGACTCCAATCAACCCTTGAAGTGAACCTTAGTAAAGAGCTCCACCGAAGGGATGGCCGCTCCCACCAACACTTCATTGACATTCTATAGGAGTGATCTTTAGTAAAGAACTCCACCGAAAGGATGGCCGCTCCCACTAACACCTCATTACGAATATTCACATTAGTTCACCCACTAACCCATCGAAGCGATCTTTAGTAAAGAACTCCACCGAAGGGATGGCCGCTCCCACTAACACTCTAATGAGATAGCATGAACCTAAAATGGAAGGTCGTGGGGTTTTCCCAAACCCCTCTCCCACTTGATTATTTAACACTAGGGTTTTGAAAAAACTCTTTTGACCTTAGCATCGTTACTCAAACCTTGTTTAAATCTAGCAAACTTAGTTAACAATTTTCATGACTCAATTGCTTAAGTCATCTCAAAAAATAAATAACCTTTGCTTTAAAACATATTGAGTAAAGGTCTTGGGACCAGTGGGTTATGGGCCCACTAGGGTAGCAACATATTAGATTTTAGTTTGGCCTCTTTTAGAAACTTAGGGTACCAAGATAAACTAAACCCTATCCAATTTTTAAACCTTAGACAAATAGAAGGTGCTGGTCTAAGATCCGTTTAAAAACAATTTGCCAAACAAAAACAATCCAATATAGAAAGATGCCAATTTTAGGAACCTAGTGGTGGCCATGTTCCTAGGTGATAAACATAGCATTTATATAAAGCATTCAACCATGCATTCCATATATAAAAGCAAATAAAAGAATGCAATCCTTGATGGCTCCCTGCTCTTCGGACTTCAAATCCTTATCCAACTAGGAATCCTAATCCAACTAGGATACTTGGTTAAGAGTCCTTTTCGCACTAGGAAACCTTCGTTCCCTCCACCACCATGGAATCCTCTTCTACTTGCAACCATGCAACCTTTGAAACTTTCTTCTCCTTGCTTGTTTCAATAAATTAATTTATACAAGCAAACCCATGAAAAACAAAACCAAAGATTACATTGGATATACCTATGCTTTTCCAGAAAGCTTACATCAAGACTAGTTGAAATATAAACAAGAAAATATTACAACCTCCTATGATTGCTAACCGCGCAATCGTACACTTTCCAACTAATTAAAAACATCCAAATCCACACACATACATGCGAACCATCAAGGATGCAATTATATGGCTGCAACCAAAAAGATTAGTGCATTCAAAGTGCAGTGTACAGCACTATTCATCATTCTGAAATTGTTCCAGCAGCCTGGAAAAAATTTCTGCACACTATTTATGCAGTAAACAGCAATCTGAAATTGTTCCAGCAGCTTGGAAAAAATTTCTGCACACTATTTATGCAGTAAACACCAATCTGAAATTGTTCCAGCAGCCTGGAAAAAATTTCTGCACTCCTAACATACAGTAAACTGTGCTCTGGGCAAATTCAAGCAACCTGGAATAATTACTGCACTCCTCACATGCAGTAAATAGCAACCTGAAGGGCGCCACCATGCCCTTAATTAATCTAGGATTGATATTAACACATCATGCGATCATGATATCACATGGAGAGGCTCTGATACCACTGAAAGTTTATGCATTACAGATCTGAATGTTGACTGCCATGGCTGATTTTGGTTTTTCAAGTTTTAAAACAAGAAACCCAGATCTGATTTTCCAGCCATGAAAACATGCATAGAAATCCATGAAATCATGATCAACATGTGTCTAAAGAAAGGAGAAGATAGAGGACTATTACCTTGATGATTTGAATGCCTCAAAAACTCTGAAAAGAAAGACTTCAAAGGACTGATATCAGCGTGCAACCAGCAATACAGGTGCAGGAATTTGTTGCAGAAATTTCTCCTTTGATCTTCTCTCCTATTCCACTTCCCAATCTAATTGGTCTTGATTGTGGGATCAAACTATGGAATCCTAAGAAGGGTTTTTCAGAATTACTCTTTGTGGAAAAGGCCTGAACCTGATCTCAGCCTCTTCTATGAAGAAGAAGAAGGCAGCAAGGGTTGGGCGTGTATTCTGTCCTTGTTGTCTTGGGCGGCCAATGGGTTTCCTTGGTGTTTCTTCCTTGCTTTCTGTGTTGCACGTCCAAGGGTAGTGCTATCTCTATTTATAAAGATCACATTCCTTTTTAAGAGTTCTCTTTCTAATAGGAATGTCAATCCCATAAAATAAGCAACCAGCCCCTTTAGTGTGCAACACTTTCTAATTAAAGATACTAAAATTAGTAAGTTTCAATCATAGGAATTCTTACCCAAAGAGGAGTTCTTCCTTCCAAGTAAAGATACCTAATCAAACTTGGAAACCTCACATAAGGTGCACCCCACATGGCTGGCCCACAAGATAGATAAACACACCATGGCCCACTAGTCAATAATTTAGCTAGAGTTAAATTCATGTATGCCATCAAAAACCTATTTGAATTTATACTCAAAATTATTCTTCCACAAAATTAACTCAACCACATACCATTTAATTAAATTAGGAAACCATGCCAATATAGGAAAGTGGCTAGAAGAGGGACCAAAAGACATATTTACCCTTGGCTCCCAAAATGACCAAAATGTCCATGCTAACCCCATAGCAACATTAGGATCATTTTAACCCTAACTCATTCCACTAAAGAGTTATGGTTGCACTCCAGGGACAAATATTGAATTGCAAATAAAGCTCATCATAAATAGACGATTGTCTTTGACCTACCAAGTACAATGACCATAATGCCCCTCTATGTAACATCCATAATCAAGTAGGTTAACCGATGTACTATCTACCTTCTTGATTACATCTCATCCTTAGAACTTCATACCCTTGACTTAATCATCATCCGGATATCATTCCCTTGATCCAGGGAGCGACCCACAAGTTCAATATCCATATGGAACATCCATATACTAAGATCTTAGATTCTGATGATTAATCGGATAATCTAAGGGGACGATCATTCCATCATATGATGGCATAGATTCCATATTTCATTTGCACGTCCCAACTAATCAAGCCCGAGCACCCAAAACACAGAGTTGTTGACCCATGAACAGGATCTCACCCATAGTGAATTAAAGCACAAGAACTTGACTTCGTCAGTTCATCCACAAATGCTCAAGATTAAGAGCACTGGTCACTTAGTAGCAAGAGGTGAGTTGATCTCTCTCTGTGATAGTACTATTTTAGAGATCACACCTACAAGTGGTCATGTTCAATGCATGACACATGCACTAATGAGATAAATCCGGAAAGTCCTCCGTGACTAAGGTAAGTCACCCTGAATACAGGAGAGTATCTCATTATAACTTATACCAAGATGAAGTGCCCAACTCCATCTCTCAGTTATGAACAATTTTATTGTTTCAAGTGTCCATGACTCAGACCCTACTGTGCGTAGCCACTACACACCTGAGTCATTTACTGGAAAACAATGGGCCTTACACAACCATACATATACACAAGTATAAAGAGAAAGATGTCATTCCATTGAATAACCAATAAATATCCAGTAACAGAGATGTGAGTGCAGTCAGTGGGCTTTAGGGCATACACCAATCCCAACAAGAATTTCATAAGGTGTTTCTCATGGTCCTTCAATACATCCAATGTACCAGCACTATGATCCAGAATCTTACATTTTGATGATCGAGACAGATCACACTATCTCATAGTGATCAAAGTGCTGCAACCTTGTCAGATGAGATGCCTAGTCTCATCACTGGTTGTGAAGATATTTTTAAGTACAAGATTTGTGACACATGTCTCCCGTATGTGGATCTCATCCATATACATATATCACATCTAATATACTAATGGGACCCGGTTCATCTCATGAACCATTATGTCATATGTATTGGTCATGTGCATTAAGTTATAAAACACCATTCATCTCATGAAAAGAAAGCATGATTTAATTGATAATTAAAGAAATTAATCAATTTATTACATCAACTGATAGATTGAGACCACACAATCTAACATTTCTATCCCAATCACCTCTAGACCCTTCTTGGTCGATGTGTATACCTTGATATCCTTAATGTCATTTAAAAACTGGGCATCATCTAAACGACTGATCGACATGGGATTTCAAAGTATATATGATCCGATGGTTATGGTCTTAAGGTTTCGATGTGGAATTGTGATTTATGAACCAAATTCTCAATTTTTTTATTCATAATCGCCTTGAAAAGAATGTTTCCAGGGTTTTGATTTAAAACTTGTTTTGGAATCATTGTGTGAATCGTGTTTTTATACACATCATGTCGGGACTACTATTTCATGAAATTTAGTGAACAAGCGTGCGTGTACTTGATACTGAGTGAGTAGTTCCGGAATTTTGAAGTGTCGAGCATTGTTTTGAAAGTGTGTGATTTTTGTGTCGGCTCCACTCAGCTTGGACGACCATTGCTGGTCTGATCCGCCGCCTTGGGTCCTTAAATCTTGTCCAACATTAGTTTGGAAAATACGTACGTGCTTGCTTGCTTATTTAGCCCATTCCGTGGCGGGACTCGTGTGTGGTTCTCAGTTTTACTGTGTTACTACAATTTATGATAGTATCTCCCTTCACCATTTCGTGACGGAGAATCTTGAGTGCTCTCATCACTTCGTGTGACGGAGAATGTAACTCCATGTGGTTGCCAAGTATTGTTTCGCCAAGTATTATTTTTCCAAGTATTGTTTCGCCAAGTATTATTTTGACAAGTATTGTTTTGCCATGTATTGTTTCGCCAAGTATTGTTTCGCCAAGTAATATTTTGCCAAGTATTGTTTTGCCAAGGAATTGTTTTGAATGGTCATCATGATTTTCAAGGGATCTTATAAGTGTTATTGTCATTGGTTAACTTTGTTTTATTTAACTTTTCTTTATCGTACCTATTTTTTTAATGAACTTTCCAAATTACTGTGTTATAACATGATTATACTTCATTCTTTTGCCTGCTAGACTGTCATGTTTGACCCTTTCGTTTTGGTGCTCAGATCCATGTTTCGTTGCCCTTGAGGAGGAGCACGAGGAGGAGGTTGTAGGGCAGCCTGTTGAGCATGAATGGCAGCCCAACGATGTCATCTAGACGTCGAGTTGGGGCTCGAGATGAGTAACACTTGGGGAACATTATCTGTAACACTTGGGGAACATTATCTTTTATCTTTTCGGAATGTTATTAGCCTATGTTGGCTAAATTTTTTTTGGGAAATTGTAAAATTTAACTTTACTTTCTATTTAGTATGTTGCACAACTTGAAACCTTAATTATGGTTATGCTAGTTATCTTCTCCCTCTGATATGAGTTCCTTTATACTCTATCTTATATGTGATGTTATTTGAGTGTTTGCCACGCGCTTCCACAAATAAAAACTTATGTGTGATAGTGAGGTGATTCAAATTCATGTGTGAAATCCTTACCGTGGAAACCTGTGGGAAAAGTAGCGGCGCCGGATGAGGGCCACGCCCCGTCCAGGGTCGTCACTGGACTGGTATCAGAGCGGGACACAATTCAAGCATTTAAAACAAATTAGAAATGTAGGGATGTGGCGAGGATACGTTAGAATTTCCATTAATTAGTATCGGTGGGAGTATAAATACGTTTCCTTTAATATATTTTATAATACTAACAAATGGTTTTGCAGCACAATGCCTCCACACAGAGACCCAGCCAATGCCATTCCTTCTAGTAGGAACAGTGATGGTACAAGTTCATCAAGAGACACCTAACTTCAACAACTGATGAGATTGATGGTAAAACAACAACAAAAGGCCAACAAAAATTAGGCTAGGTTCCAAGAACAACAACAAAGATTGTAAGAACAAATGGCTAGGAAAGATGAGGAGCTAGCTCAAGTGCAAAGACCGTTGGTAGAGATGTTGGCAAGAAGGCTAGAACCGGTACAGGCTCAAAATATGGGGCCACAGATTGTTTTTTAGAATAGGGCACATGACCCTAATACACTATTTGAGAAATTCCGGAAGAAAGGTTCAAAAGAATTTACCGGGGAAGAAGATCCTCTTACAGCAGATGATTGGTTGTCTCATATCGAAAACATCTTTGCTCTTTTCCGATGCACAGGTAGGCAGTAAGTCCAGCTAGCAGCTCTTTGTTTACCGGACTCGCTGACATTTGGTAGAAGACAATCAAGGATGACTATCTGACTATTGCAAATGACACTGCATGGGCCACATTCAAGGAACAATTCATAGAGAAGTATGTGCCCTCTCATATCAAGAGACAAATGGCTATAAAATTCCAACAGCTGACACAAAGGGACATGATAGTCCTCGAATACGTTGCCAAGTTTGAGAGATTGTCTCGATATGCCCCAGAATTGATCGACACCTAGTAAAAGAAGATTATTAAGTTCCTGGAAGGTCTAAATCCCATCATAGAGAGGGATGCTTCAGGTGTTGTCCTCCCAGCCACCTTCCAATAAGCAATCAATAGGGCTTATAAGTTCGAAAATATCAATAACAAGATCATTAAAGAAGCTCAAAGAAAATGTAACCAATCATCTCAAATGAACCAACAGAATCAGAGGCAGCAGCAGAACAAGAGGCCCAGACAAGATCAAAATGCTCAGGCAGCAGGACAGTGTATTCATTGTGGCAGAAATCATAACTCCAATGAATGCCACAAGATTACAAGAGCATGTTTCAAGTGTGGATCTTTTGACCACTTGCTTCGTGATTGTCCCAGGTTTAACAACCGGGGCAACATGCCTCAACAGCAGCAACAACAACAAGCACCCCAGCAAAACCAACAAGTAGTTCAGAACCAAGCTAGAGCACCTCAATAGCAACCGAGGCAGCAAGCTCAAAACCAGCGTCCCCGTCCTCCTCAGCAAAACAAGAATGCATAGCAAGGAAGGCAGAACCAAGGACAGAATACACAACAACAACATCATGGACAAATCTTCCATCTCAACCAAGTGGACGGAGATGCAGTAGGCAATGTAGTGGAAGGTAAACTTCTTGTCTGTGAGTACAAGCTAAGATATTGTTTGATCCTGGATCCACTCATTCTTTTATATCTCCTATGTTTGTTACGACGATTTCAATTCCTATTAGCGAACTTGCATATGTTTTGGTTGTTATCACTCGAATAGGTAAACAAATTGCATGTAAAAACTACTATCCTAATTATGCAATTAAGGTAGGAGAAGTGGAATTCCCTACGAACCTTATTGTGTTGGACATGCACGATTTCGACATTATCTTGGGAATGGATTGGTTAGCGGGACATCATGCAACCATTGATTGCTTCAATAAAATTATTACTTTCAAATTGGATGCTATTTCTATGGGAATTAAATTTCAAGGAGATAGGAAAACACCACAAGCAAAACTAATTTCAGCTTTAAAAGCTTCCAAACTTTTGAGAAGTGGTTGTCATGGATATATAGCATTTGTCACGGAGGCTAAACAATCCCAAGGGGTGGAGGGAATCCTCGTTGTATGCGAATTTCCATATGTTTTTCCAGAAGAGATTCCAGGTTTACCACTAATTCGTGAGATTGACTTCACAATTGAACTGTTACCAGGGACTGCTCCAATTTCTATTGCACCTTACATGATGGCTCCTGCTGAATTGGGTGAATTGAAGGTACAGTTGCCAGAATTGCTAGAGAAAGGTTTTGTTAGACCAAGCATTTCACCATGGGGAAATCCAATTTTGTTTGTCAAGAAGAAAGATGACAGCTTAAGAATGTGTATTGATTACAGAATGTTGAACCAAGTTACCATAAAAAATAAATATCCCTTGCCAAGAATATATGAGTTATTTGATCAGTTGCAAGGAGCAACATACTTTTGAAAGATTGAGTTACGGTCGGGCTATCATCAATTAAGAATCAGAGAATCAGATGTACCGAAGACAGCTTTCAGGACCAGATATGGACATTATGAGTTCTTAGTGATGCCCTTTGGACTGACAAATGCACTAACAATATTCATGGCTCTAATGAACAAGATTTTTTCACCATACTTAGATCAATTCACAATTGTCTTCATTCATGATATTTTGGTGTACTCTAAGTCCTAAGAAGAACATGAACAACATTTGAGGACATCAGTGCAACTTCTAATGGATAATCAACTTTATGCGAAGCTCGAAAAGTATGAATTTTGGCTAGAACAAGTTGCTTTTCTAGGCCACATCCTCTCCAAGGAAGGTTTAGCAGCTGATCCAGCCAAGATAGAGGCAGTTATCAATTGAGAAAGACCGAAGAATGTGACAGAAATCAGAAGTTTCCTGGGTTTAGCAGGCCATTACAAAAGGTTTGTGCAGGGATTTTTATCTATTGCAGCACCTTTGACCAAACTAACCCGGAGAAACGTACCATTTATTTGGAATGAGTAGTGTGAAGCTAGCTTTGAAGAGTTGAAAAAGAGGTTGGCCATAGCACCTATCCTCACATTACCATCGGGCAGCGATGGATTTGTGGTTTATACTTGTTAGACCCCGACCCAGACCAAGTCGATTAGTATGTGTTTAGTTCTAAGTGGGTTTAGTCGTGGTTGGGTTGGAAGTGATTAGTTAGTTTTGGACATAGCTTTGGGAATTTTGAGAACGTCTAGTATTAGTCAGACACACTCAGGAAGGCCTGAGTGCACGTGTAAGCTTGGGAAGATCGTATCGGTTTTCATGTGAGTGTGATTTTGATTTCATTTGAATGATCTTGTTATGTGTTACAACTTTCGTTTTAAGCCCATTCGTGTTCGAAGCCCAAAAACCCATGTTTTGGCCCAAAGAGGGTAAAGTTGTCTTTCTTGCACAAATTTGGACACAATTTTCGAAATCTCAAAACCATGTCAAAAATATACTTTTTGGAAACTAGATATTTCGACGATCGTTTTATCCTTCTTCGTCGAAGTCATCCGAGGCCCACAAGATCATGTTTTAGCCATTTCAAGTTCAGGTCACATGGGGCCCATGAGTCATCACTTAATCCCCCTTTCCCTCTTCTTCCACTCACTTTACCAAATCTCTGCAATTTCTGAATCTAGGGCAAGGAAAACCTCTTTTCTTCTCCATCTTCCCCATCTTGTTTGATCTAGCTAGGGAGCTCCAAAGAAGATTCTAAGACTACCATTTTCTTCATCTCCTTGCAAGCTCTCCATTGATACAAGTTTCTTGAGTTTTCAAGTTGGGCAAGAACTCCATTTCTTTCCCTCCCTCTTGTTTGGCCATTTCTAGGTAAGGGTTTCCACTCATACTCTCCATTGAGTCATTTTAGTTCCTTGAGAGTATGTTTTTCATGTTTTCAAACCCTACTTGGTAAATGGGTTCCTTGTTTCCATTTTTGAGTGAGTTTTGTGTGTTTTCTTGGTTTTGCTTGTAGTGTGGGATAAGCTTGTGTGAAGTGCTTGAGGAGGAGTGTTTAGCATTTGGGCAAGGCAAGTAATCTCTATAGGATCATTGTGCATGTTATTCTAAGCTACATTGTTGTTTTGGAAACTTTGCATATGAATGTGTTTACAAGCTTCATGATTGTGTTTTGTTGGTTTTGGATGTGTGTTTTACCCTTGAAGAGCCTATATGCTCAGGGAATACAAGTGGAATGAGAATGAATGGAAAGGAAGAAGGAAAAATGTGAAAATCTGCACTGAACCGCACACCCGTGCATTGGCGGTCAGCTCCGCGGTCAGCTCGCGGCTAGCCGCCTGTGTCCACTGCGGCTAACCGCAGGCTGACCGAACTCAGCGGTTACTTTTCCAGAAGCTAGCATTTTCATCTGGGATCAGCGGTCAGCACCACGGTCAGCTCACGGCTAACCGCCAGTCTCACTCACGGTTAACCGTAAGCCAACCGAAATTATTACGGTTCCTTTTCCCGAGAGCTAAGTTCGATTTGCTCTCCAGCGGTCAGCCTGGCGGTCACCTTACGGCTAGCCGCCATGTCCCAATTCGGCTAGCCGACACCTGACCGCGAGGTGACCGAAATTCACTGTTTGTGTATTTTGAAGAGTTTTGCAAGAATGAAAAACTAGAACATGTTAAGTGACCTTTAGCTTGATATTGTGCACTCGAAACCCAAGATGTCTTTAAACTTCTGGGGCACCAATTTTATTTAATTTCCAACATCGGGGCTTCGATTTCACAACGACCATCCAAAGGTCATTACGTGTGCTTGATAAGCCTTGTGTTCGTGCTTTAGTTTTGATAAAATGAATATCATCGTGACCTTGTTTTGAAGTGTTAGTACAAGCTTGTTTTGGAGTTTTGTTTCAAGAGAAAGGGGATCTCTTCCTAAGCGTGTTATGCATAATTATTATGCCTGTGCTAGTCGTGCTCGTCGTGTTTTGATAAGTGATTTCCCCCTTTCTATCTCGACGTGCTTTGATCGTGCTTCGCGTGTTTTGTGCATTCATGAATTAAGTGAACACCACTGAGCTTAGACTGCCCTTTCGGTTTGATCCGCTGTCTGGGGGTCTCTAAACATGTGGACTGTCTGCAGACTGGTCGTGTATTTATTACACATCGTGCGTGTCCGGTTCCGCGGCCGGAATTCCCGTCTTTGTGGGAAATCGTGTCGTGCTTATATTATGTATATCGTGCTTGTTGTGCGTGCTTGCTCTTTTCATTATATAAATGATAGAGAAAGGATGGGCTCTTTGTGGATTGTAACTATTCATGATATATTATGTACTCATGCTAGTTTGTTTTGGTATCTCAGCTTTGATAGTACTTCATACCAAAGATTTGCTTACATGTTTTCTCTAAATGTTATTGTTCATGTTCATGCCTACATTGATTACCTGCCAAACCGTCGTGTTTGACCCTTGTTTATTGGTGCCCAGGTGCAGGAGACGTTGCCTTTGAGGAGGAGCGTCAGGAGGAGGCTTGTGAGCCAACTCCCGTGAGAGAGTGGCAGCCCGACGATGTCATTTAGATGTCGGTCTGGTTCTCGAGTTTCGTCACCTTTAGTCTTGGGGTTTCTTTTGGTTATTTTGAGATTGTATTGACCTTTATTGGTCTCTTATGGGTTGTACTAAACTTAACTCACTTTCGTGTTAAACTTATAACTTGAACTATGTTTGGGAATGCCTTGATAACTCTTTTCTTTGATGCTATGTCTTGTTATTAAATGTTATAGCACTTAAAGATTTGATTGTGCTTATCGTGATGTGTTTTGCTACACGCTTCCGCAATCGTGTACGTGTGAGTCGGATTCCTCGTGTCTTTGGGAATCCTCACCGCGGGAACCTGTGGGAAAATAATGAACCATTGAGCATAAACATCATCAATCGCGTCGCGGGCCCGGGGATCCGTTCCGGGGTCGCGACAATACTGATGCTTCAAATGTAGGATTTAGTTGTGTACTAATGCAAGATGGCAAGGTTATTGCATATGGCTCTAGACAGTTGAAGGATCACGAGAAAAACTATGCAACCGATGATCTAGAGTAGGCAGCAGTCGCCTTTGCCTTGAAAATGTGGAGACATTATCTCTATGGTGAGAAATTTGAAGTCCATTCGGATCATCGAAGCTTGCAATATTTGTTTTTCCAAAAAGCATTGTATATGAGGCAAAGGAGATGGATGGAGTATATCAAAGATTATGATTTCCCAATCAAATACCATCCAGGGAAGGTTAATGTAGATGCATTGAGCAGAAAGTCTGGGAGTACGACCAGTTTACATGGGGCTTGTATATTTCAGTAGTCTGAAGACTTGGGAGCTGAGTTTCAACCGTTAAGGAAGGGTGTGATGTTAGCAAACATGTCAGTGTCAGAGCCTATCTTTATTCAGAGAATTAAGGAAAATCAGTTGCAAGATTCAAATTGGCAAAAATCGTAGAACACATCTCAGAGCTCCCGGATTTCTGAGTTGTAGATGGAGTGTTATACTTTCGTGACCGGCTTTGCGTTCCAAATATTGATGACTTGAGAAATGAAATCATGATAGATACTCATAGCACTCGATATACCATGCACCCGGGAGTACAAAAATGTATCATAACTTGAAGAGCAGATTTTGGTGGAATAATATGAAGAGAGAAATAACATCCTTTGTGTCTCGATGCAAGACACGTCAATTGATAAAGGCAAAACATAAAAAACCTACAGGTCTTTTGTAGCCATTAGAGATTTCGAAGTGGAAATGGGAGTGTATTTTATTTCAGGCTTACCGACTACTAGCAAGGGTAACAACGCGATATGGGTTATCGTGGATCGTCTCACGAAATCAGCCCATTTTCTCCCAATAAAGACATGAAAGAAGATGCATATGCCACCTCTTGCAGAGACATTTCTCAATGAGATTGTCAGTCGACATGGCCAACCCGTTTCGATCACTTCGGACAGAGATAGCAGATTTGTCTCAAGGTTTTGGAAGACGTTGGATGAGTCAATGGGAATGAAGCTTCAGTTTAGTACCGCACATCACCCTTAGACAGATGGTCAGTCAGAGGGGACTATTCAGACCTTGGAATGTTAGTTTGTATGGTCTTAATCCATCAGTTGATGTAATAAATTGATTAATTTCTTTATTTATCAATCAAATCATGCTTTTTTTTCGTAAGATGAATGGTGTTTTATTGCTTAATGCACATAACCAATACATATGACACGATGGTTCATGAGATGAACCGGGTCCCATTAGTATATTAGATGTGATATATGTATATGGATGAGATCCACATACGGGAGACATGTGTCACAAATCTTATAATTAAATATCTTCACAACCAGTGATGAGACTGGGCATCTCATCTGATAAGGTTGTAGCACTTTGATCACTATGAGATAGTGTGATTTGTCTCGATCATCAGAATGTAAGATTCTGGATCATGGTGTTGCTACACTAGATGTATTGAAGGACGATGAGAAGCACCTTATGGAATGCTATCTCAATTTTAAGGTCTGTTCTGAACTCAAGTTTCTATCTATTCATTTGCTTTGAGTCACCAATGAGTGAGGCTAATTGTACGTCAACACCTCAGTGTCTTGAGTACATGGCAGTAGAAATGTGGGAACATCCAATGGTCAAGATGGAATCTATCTATATTATCCCCTTGTGCCAATTGATGGATTTGTCATTAATAAGTGCCCACCCATCTCAATTAAGAGTTAATTGGATGGTACTGATGATCACTGTGATTACTGGGGCTCAAGGATAATAAGATGTGGATCTAAAATTGGAATTGACATGTTTAATCCAATTGATCCATTGATATTGATAGAGGAGCCTACTTGTGGTAATTGGGAAGTGCAATTGCATTTATATAGTGGTATAATTTGCAATTAACTGTGGGCCCGGATTGCACATGAGATGTGGGGTCGCGGTGTCCCAGTTGGAGCCAGCTTTCTATGGAATCCCTAGTGGTCCCCACGCTAGCCCAAATTATTAAAAAGATACTAATCCTACTTGAACTCTAAAAGTAAGGAATTAGAAAGTTATTATTTCTATTTGAAGCAAGACTTCTAATAGTAGTAATAGTAAGTCACTAATTGTTGTGGAAGTGAGACTTCTATAATAATTAGAAATTAGAAAGTTACTAATTCTTAATAGAGGTTGGACTTCTATTTCAATTAGTAAAGAGAGGTTGTTTAAGGGCTATATAAAGGGGAACAAACCCCTTGGACGTCCATGCATAGGAATCCACACCCGACCCCCTTTGTGCAAGAGTTGCACATCTCTCTCTGTCTTCTAGTTTCCTTAGAGTTTCTAGTTGGTTTTATCTTGGAGTTTCCACCAATCTTCTTGAGAAAAGAGATCTGATATGGGCCATAGCGTGGAAGGCTAAAAGGTCTTGGAGATCCTAAGTGTGCTACAAAGAAAGAGTTTCTTCATCTAGGAAATCTTCTTCTCCATTATAGCACTACCGGGCTCCAAAGGTATAATCTACTTCTCTATTTGTTGTGGATTTTTGGTTGCTTGTTTGTTGTCGATTTCTATATTTTAGATAGAGTATATTGCTGTATATGATTGATGATTTTGAAGGATTGCATCCTGGATTTGGTTTATGGCCTTACGGGTACTTGATCCTTGAGTCAAGTGGGTCAAAAAGTTTTGAAAACCTATCCACAAGGCCCACCTACTTCCTACAATTGGTATATGAGTCATACCTCATCTCTAATCATATTAGATCAGCAATCTAGATCTAATCTTTGCATGAGATGCGAAGAGGCTAGACCTAGGGCTATGTAAGGATTAGTTTTGATTGGGTTTGCTTACTTTTTGTAGTAGATCCATATTTGGGATGTCACAAAAGGGTTTAACTATGATGGACGAATGGTAGGAAGCCATTAGATGGTATTTGAAATCATTAGAAAAAGTTTGGGATCAATTGGCTAAGATTTGCAGAAACCCAATTTTTGGGTGTTCCTCAGGTCGGCTAACCGACTTGGACAAGTTGGCTAGCCGGCTGTAGACAGAAAATTTTTCTATTTTAATCCGAATTTTCATTTGTCATCCTAACTTTCCACTATGGTTTGGTAACCTAGTTTTGTGAGTTGTTTGGTTGTATGTGATACTAACTTGCAGGTCATTACGTCCTCTCCATGTGGCCCACAAGTCTTTTACTTTCTTTATATGGTTGGTGGTTCACTACAACAAATTGCACATTTCCCGACACTATTTGCCGATGCAGCGAAAATTTGCGTTGGCAAAAGTCTTATTTCCAACGCATATTTGGACTGCGTTGGCAATTAGTGTCGGGAAATGATAGTTTTACCGACGCAAGTAAGACCGCGTTGGCAAAAGCTATTGAAACCACATTGGCGGTAACAAAAAAAACACCAAAAGAGAGGGAAAGTTTTGCCAACGCGTTTTTATCTAATGGCGATGCAATAATGCGTTGACAATTATCTTGTTTATTGGCGACGCACAAGTGTGCGTTGGGAAAGGTTGAGCTTTTATTCGTACAATTGCCAACGTATGAGTTGCGTCCCCAAAGCCCCATTTATGACAAACTTACCTTTTCCGACATTATTGTCCGACACAGTGAAAAGTTGCGTTGGCAAAAGTCAGAGAAAATTGCTTCTTTTACCGACTCAAGTAAGACTGCGTTGGCAAAAGTTGTGGAAAAACTTTCCTGACACTATTTGCCGACGCAGTGAAAATTGCCATTGGCAAAAGTCTTATTTCCGATGTATATTTGAATTGCGTTGGCAAAAGTCACATAGAATTGTTACTTCTACCAACACAAGTAAGACCACGTTGGCATTTCCAACCTCACAATGCAATTAAAAAAGAGATGAAGAAATACCTTCTCAAATGCAATAATCAAGTTGTCTCTTGCTGTAGAGAAAGGACTATCCACTGCCAAACTCTGAAAGTAACGGTAAACTGTGACCAGCTCATCTCCTGAGTAGGATGCCAATATCGCAAGCTATGGAAGGCACAACTTATCCATGCTCAAAATAAGTAAAAAAAAAATTGGCAGATTCATGGTTCAAACAGGAAATGATGCTAAGCCAAAATGCTAGTGCTAGGACAAAAAGAAGGTGATCAATGACGTTTGAGAGAGACAGACAAAGTAGTATATATGGATAGACATGGGCATGTAGAGAGAGAAAGAGGGAGATACCTGATGATGAGGATTCCCATTTGATGGCCAAAGAGAAGCTGCCTGTATGTAGTAACTCGATGCAGCAGCATAATCACAAGTAGAATAGTCCCCCTCACCCTATAGACCTTTGTAACGAGCAAGATCACCCAAGTATATTAGACAACGATGACAAGATACCAAGCCTTTCGTCATCTCAACAGATTTCTTCACATCTTTAGACAGAATAATTTGATTCTCTGAACCCTCAGAAAAATATCCAAGTGGCAGCCCATATTTTGCCCTTATTTTCAAAATCAGGTCGTGATAAAATCCAGTTGCTTCTGAAAGGAAGCCTTTGAAAACAGAGCGTATCTTTTTTATTCGATCAGGTCGAACCGGCCACACCTTTCCCTCCTTTAGATGCAATTGATCCCAGAGATGCCAAAGCAGAATTGATGTGTGCTCTGAACTCTTTTATTTGTCTATATATAAAAGAAAAAAAGGTGAAGATTCATTCATGCTTACCTTTAGAAGCTTGTAAGTTGGAACAAAAATATCTTGAAGAAGAGATAGATTTGGTTTTGGATGAATCCAGGTGGGTTCCACAGTGAGAAGAAGTCCCCCAACCGGCTTTCAATCAGAGCAGTCAATCCTTCCTCTGCACAGAAGAAGAGTTCATAGCATGATTTAGAGTTTGGCCAGAGCATGGCCCATCCTAGGCTAAACATGACAATACTACCTCCATTGCTCATGCCAAGAATAAATGTTGTAGATAAAAGTGACAAAGGTAACAAATGATTGGTGCAGCCCAAACGAATGTTTTGTTGTTAAACAGAGTAAAAGGGATGACCGAGCATCCGAGCGCCAATATCAACATTGTTTTGTTGTTTGAGCTGGTAGTTGATGTTGGAATTTGCAGGACTGAATATGATATGGCTTCTTGTTTGGTATATACTATTTGTTGCAATGAATCATTTGTAGAAAGCTCTTGAGAGTGACTGGTGGTTTCTTTTTTCTCTTGAACTTACTCTGTTTCTTTCTTCTCTTTAAAGAGAGTTTAGGTGGTGGTTAGGTGTGCCCACGTGGAGACAGAATTATCAAGTTTTGGAAGCAAATAATAATAAAAGATGACCCATTTTGGAGGGGCAGACATTAAGAGATATGTACTGTTGATATGATGATCTCTACTGTAACAAAAGTCATTAATCACTTAAGTACTTCAAGTTAACATTGCAGATTTCATCCACAATTATCGGTCATCTAATATATATATCTCAACTTGATTGACAAGGTAATGTAACAGACATTTTTGAAGGAAACAGACGTCTCAAAAACAACGATTGACATACCACCAATAGCAGTTGAAGTACATTTGTTTTCAGTGGTCTTGCCTAATAAAATAAGAAAACATCATTGATAATCAATCTATGCTTTGTTTCTTGGTTTTTTTTTTTTTTTTAATGTTCTGCACCCATGTTTTAACTCTACAGTCATCACCACAAAGACACACAGCTGAGACCTCAAGCCACTTCCAAATTCGACTCATCTAAACGAAACCCAAGTGCTTATAGGGCCACAACAACACTGCCCTGTCCTTATCCTCAATTGAACCCAGTCCAACATGCTAATCAAGCCAACACAGTTCAGGCTAAATCAGTTCCTTTATAGATTTTCCCTTTCAGGCCAACATAATCTAGTACCCATCCTCACTCATTATCATCTGAGGATTTAAAAATTATTTCAACCCATTTAAACTGACCAACCAACACCCAGCATACACAAATCTCACTAAGAACCCAACCAACAGCTGCTACTTGAAACCTGTTGGCCCACAAAAGTCACAAAAACAGGGGATACAGGGGATATTCCTTGCAACAGTCACTTCCAGATAATTGACTACTTCAAAGCAATGGAATCTGACTGGAAGCAGCGAAAAAGTCCCAGGGTGGCTTGCCCAGTGTCATTCTAAGCAATGGAGACAAAGTGGTGAAGGACATTTAGATAGTGGGTAGAGGGTCACTACCTAAGCATAGATGGATAGCTTCATGAGAAATTTGAATAGGGGTGTGGAACAGCTTGGTTAAATTCCATGCAGGGATGGATAAAGCTTCAATAATAATGAATTGATTCAAAAGGAATTAAGTGTTATAAGACATACATGAAGACATAAAAGGAAATGTTCACTTGTGTGAAAGTTCAAAGTTTTGGTGTGATCAGGAACAAATAAATACAGTTAAGCAGTTGGTTCATTATAGTAAGTCGCAAGTTGCAACATTGCATACGGTTTTCCACACTTAACAATGAATAGAAGTCCATTACACTAATAAATATTCAATGATAACGCATAACTAGCTCCATGCATGTAAATTTAGGTGTTTCATCACCCACTTGTGAATATAGAGTTTTAAAAGCATCTGTGGAACAATATCCTAGATATCCAGTAAGAGTTTATGAAGTTTGCAGTTACTGCAGTCTACAAAAGCTGGCATTACCTACAATCTAATGTATCTTAAATAGATCCATGTCAATACTTGAAACAACCAAGAAAGCATAAAAATAATTACTTGTATGCCCCTTCTGCATTTCTCTCATTTAAGTTTTCATGAAAAAAAAATTATCATAAGAACATCTAATGCCAATCAAGATCAGCACTTCAAACATAATCTTGTCACATGTCACTAGATAAATGCTAAGCTGAGAGTGAGATAACAGTCATTAAAGTTTTTGTCTAGAATCTGATGAAGAAAACAGTGCCTAGTTTACAAAGTGTTTGGGACATGGGGCTATCCTTGCATTTGTATTTCTTCCTCTTGCTAAATTCATTTACGCAAGCCAAACAAGACATGTCGAGGCAAGAAATTGTTTCATATGTTAGTATCTTTTCATTTGTAAGACTTCTCCAAGATAATATAAGAAAATTAAAATCATAAATATTATCAAAGACACAGGTGAAAGCAATGCTACTTCATCAATATCATTGGTTTGGTCTATTAAATATTCGGAGAAACAGTTGATGATTAAGTCCAAGCAATTGAGTATCAGAGATAATTTACCTGAAAACGTTTCAGCGCAAGCGAATAGGATAAATAAATCACTTCAGGATTGTATAGTTCAAGATAAATCAAAGTTTTCTGTTGCAGGCCATGGAAGCTCCATTTACTTTTTTCTTTTCCTTCTCAAAATCAAAACTTTGTCTTCTTCCTTTCAAGTGCTGTTTAAGCATGTAGAAAGGTTGGCTATCAAAATGTCTGAGCAAGGGACTGATGGGGAAATTCCTTTAGTTGATCACATTATGTAATTTTAGTGCTGTGCATATGTTTTAATACTATATTTCTTTTTGTTGATCTTGTGTTTTGGCATGTGAGTACTTCACTGATATTAAAAAAGAAAAAGAAAAAGAAGAGCTAATGGGATCTTCAAGAAAATCACAAGTAAAAGGATTCATAATTTGTTTTTTGAATGGTTAGTGAATCCATAAGTTTTGATTAAAAAAAAAAAAAAACAATGCAGTAATTTCATCAGGGTAATATAGAGAATGGAAGAAAGAACCATCATTAGAAAACTCAGAACTCAATAAATATTTCTCAATTTATGAGTCCCCATTGAAGTATGGACTCCTGTCACTGAGAAAATTCATTCAAGTGCAACTGTCTGAAACTTTCTTAGAGATGTTTTAGAAGGATGAAGTGGTAGAGAAAGTACCCTGTGCTGTTGAAGATGAGAGAGAGAGAGAGAGAGAGAGAGAGAGAGAGAGAGAGAGAGAGAGAGAGAGAGAGATCACGTGGGCTTCCTAGTGCAATTTGAGTAGAAAAATGACTTGTTGGATTTTCATTTTCTGCAGATTTAATCTTCACAAAACAGAGGGAAAGTCCATTTTCTGGTTACACAAACATGCCCTTAGTGCCAATCTGCTTTCACATGGTACCATGTATACCACATGGATCCAAACACAAGTCAAACAATTGTCAAGGAGAATTAAGTCCTATCCTCGAAATGATTTATCTTTCATTTTCTATTTTAAAATATAGGTTCAGGCCAGCAATAAAAACAGGGACTATTGATCTGTTCTCTACATAAGTTTTACAATTTCAAGGAGAGTTCTGTGCTCACTTTTGTTGCATTCAGCACTTCTTATATTTACTTTCAATCTGTAAGCAATCAATGTGTATATTGTTTGTGTTAGGCTAACAAGTAACCATTATCTTGTCAATTGAAATGTCATGTGCCCCAAGTTTGCTTCTTCTAATTTTGCTCCTTATGTTCTGGTTATTTTGGTTTCCTTCATGTGATGCTTCTCCATATGCTTTATCCAACTCTTACTCTTTATTATGACCTTCAACTGGCTCTAAGGTCTAGCAAATGAACTTGCAAATGCACAAACATAAATCGAGAAAATGAAATTAGACGAAGGGAAAACCAACAGGGTTCTTCACTTCTTTTCCTTGAGTTATCATTAACAACATTTCTTGCCAAATGGAGGATTCCCATGAACAGAATTTTGGACAGTAAATGAAACTTTGGAGCTAATTTTTCTTAATTTTCTACCAATGAAATAGTTTGGCATGAAAATTTTGTTGTAAGGAAGAATGCAAAAACTCCGCAGGTGGAAATGCTACTCACTGAGGCCAGACTGTTTGATCATTAGAACACGTCTCTTTCTTCCTATCCAAGTAGTCATCCAATTGGGATCCTGTTACATTACAGCCGAGTTAATTAAGATTAACTCTAATCAATCGCGACTAACATGGTTTAAGCGTGATTAATTAAATTAAGCGAGATTAAATATTAAAATGGATCACATTAGTTTCCTATGAAGGATTTATACATAATGGAATGAATTTGAAAGGAATTCCCTTGGATTGAGTTGAAATTAAACTCAAATTGATGAAAGTAAGGACTTTTTCGTAAATGTGAATTTATGCGTAGTTTGTCGAATGAGGTGAATTTTGATACCATCGTGTGTATCTCGATGAGTACGGTAAGTTTCATAATACACACCTTTTCATTTGACTTAACATGAATCAAATGAATAGTGAATTGACTCAACTTGGAAATAAGCATAATACATAGGATTAAGATGCAAAATACATGGGTTATGTGTCAATAACCTATGTTGCATGTAGTTGCATGTGATGAGGTGTATTCATCTCAACAACTTGGAGAAAAAGAAACACACAGTAGCTGGTTTCCTCTTCGTTTTAGCTCTCAACTGCTGAATCAAGGAAAATTCAAAGGATTTTGAGTGCTTTCATCTTCCTATCATACTCTTATCAAGTGGGTTGAGTTTTCTTAGAGCTGGGTACTGTTGATTTCCATACATAGAGGTTGAAACAAGGGGTTTTTGTGTTCAAGCACAGCACAAAGGCAAGTATAAACAATGATTATTACTTTGTGTTTGGAACTTTAATTGATTTGTAGATTGTTTACATGGCTTTGATTTGATGTAAGAAGTGAGTAAATGGTATTCAAATGATGTGTATGATGGAAAAAGAAGTGTTTTGAGGTGGGAACAGAATGTTCCAAGTTTGTTACAGGTTTTAGTTGGAAACACAGAATTCAGCATTTGAAGTCTGTAATAGAATTGGTGTAGCCTCTGCTGGAACAGGACCTTACGACACTTGAGTGAATTTTTCTTTTGATACTTTAGTACATTTTTTTCAAGCTTTTGAGTTTATTAAAGCTAATGGAAGAATGAAGAGAAGTGTTGTAAGAGTTTAAATGATGTGAGAAATGAGTGGACAGGAAGTTCAAATGTTACAGGGGTGACTCTCTGTAACAGAATTTGATGAAGAGTTTACTGGTTTATATACAATGTTTACCTAAGGAAGAATAGCTTAGTCTTGTTTGTATACAATGTTTATCTTTGACTATTAATTCAAATTGAATTATATGTTGAACAAGAATTCCTTAAAAGGTAATGCTAAGATTTGGCCTTTTAGGCACGTTAGTGCATCTTTGATAGCTTCTGGCTTTTTCAATATAATTTAAGAATTTAATAGAGGTGACTGAATGAATACTGACTTGAACTAGAGTTGTTTGTCAGTCCATATAATACAAGGAAGAATGGCTTTAGTCTATGTTATACACTATTTTATATTTGACTAAGTGACTGCTGAGTTTAGTCCATGTGGGTGAAAGCCTTTGACTAAGTGACTTATATATTGAACAAGGAGTTCTTTAAAGGTAAGGAGAAGATAATGGCAACTGACACAGCTAGTGATAGTTGTCATGCATTAGTAGATTGTACAAACACTAATCCAGCCTAGGTGAGCCGATAGACTTAACCAAGCTCAAGTGCTCATTCTTTATTAGAAATCAAGCCAAGCTTAGAGATGCTCTGCATGACATGGCATAATAAGCTAAATCTCAACTCAAGCTCATATATCTTATAGCATATACTTACAATATACATATGTATATATTTGGCAATTTTCATCCAAGAAACACCCCTCATGTTTCCTATGAGGAAAAAATCTCAGCCCCCTGTGGGACCTATGTGGATGCATGCCATTCATGATTTTTTATTTTTGTCACCACATTGCCGATGCCAAATCTCGATCCCATGACCTAATGGGGTAACCCGATTGGCTGGGTTAAACTTTCAAATGTTAAGGTGTTCAGATCATACCCATATGGGTCCATCCTAGTTTGAAATTTGAATGATATCTTCCAGTCTCTGCATACCCCATTGATTGACATGAGATGGGCCACACAATTAAGTTGGTTCACATGTTCCATTGCTTTAATCTTATGCAGCTTTGAAAATCCAACCAAGTAAGTTTCTCCCTCCCTCTCTCTCTCTCTCTCTCTCAATGAGATTCACATGTTTTCTTCTAGCAGGCCAGACACACTCTCTCTCTCTCTCTCTCTCAATGAGATTCACATGTTTTCTTCAGGCAGGGCCAGGACTATCCAGATTTTGTGGGTGTCATTAACAACTATTTTGGACTTTGAATTGCAGGGCTACATATCTGCTACCATGAGAATAAGGTAACCAATGTGCTATGGGGTTCCAACCAAGACAGTATATGGACAAGTTCTTTTCAGTATAACAGAGTCATGCTTAACAGGGACACATGCAGATAGAGCAAGAGAATGGAAAAAAAAAAATTCTGTGAGTATAAACAAGTATAATATACACTATACAGATGCCATTGCTGACCCAACCAAAATCCAAATCAATATTAACAATAGACAAGACAAATTAATTACGAAAACAACTCGTGAAGATTTTAGGCTCCGTCCCGAGTTAATCACGATTAACTCTAATTAATTGAGATTAAGGCTAATTAGAAGAAGTTTAATTGAACTAATGACTAAATGAAATTGAAATTAGCCTAAACATGAGGAACTTAGGCTTAATGAAATAGTAAATAAGATTAAGAAATGAATTGAATGGAAATGAACTTCAAACAAGCCAAACCAAGGACTCTTTCGGAAATACGAATCTATACGTATTTTGTCGAATACGGAAACTCTTGATACCAACATGCGTATCTCGACGAATACGATAACTTTCATGTTGAACTCGAAGTTGTATGACGAGAAACGGATCAAATGGAACGTCATTTGACTTAAATTGGAATTAAGAAAGAGTAGTGGACTTAAATGTAAGATTCAACCCTTACATATGATAAGATGAACTCATTTGAGTTCATCCATTTCATTCAAACCCTAGGCAACCCCTTTCTCCATCCGTTTCTCTTATTTCTTCCATTCTTATGGTCATCAAGTGTGAATTGAGGTAAAACAAGTGAAGAGGAAGCCATCTTCTTCCTTTGCTACATCATTTCCTTAGAGTTTTCTTGGAAATTAATGTTCAAGTGGAGGAATTCCATTCTTAAGCTAAGCTAAACAAAGACCAAGCTTCAAACATGGCAAGGATATATATATATTTATGCTTGTTATGATGGTTTTTAGTGATTGTATGAAGTAGTTGTTAGTGATTTGAGAGATGTTGTAAAAGTTAGGAACAATGATAATTAAGTTATTAGTTTAATAAATTAGATTATGAAAATTAGGGTTTGATTGAGTGAACTCTTAAGATTTTAGCGGAGTATGGTGGGAACTTTTTTGAATGGGTCACACTCGTACCCATATATGGATAATCAGAGTCGTTCAAAAAGTTCATACACAGTTAATTATGGGGTATCCCAATTTTTTGTTAGAATTGAGTTGGAACTACTGTAAGATTGACCGAATAGAAAACCATGGCCAAAAAAATGTTGTTTTATTAACTTTTTTTTTTTGTTCAATCATACAATAAGATAATCTCAAAATGAGATTTTGGTGAAACTATAAATTTTTTAGTTTATAGCGTCTAACTTTTTTGTGGTGGCCTATGCTTTTGAGGCTAAAGATATATTTTTAGCGGGTAGTATTTTTTTGGGTGAACTAAACCAAATTTTTGATGGGCCATTGGATCTCCCGCTAAAACTTCCAGCATTATAAAAGACTCACGCAAAATCCTTATACCTGTTTCTAAACCCGTCAGAACTTCTTCTTCTTGTTTCTCCTTCTCGCAATTCCTGCAAACCAAATCGTCCTTCGGACTCGGCTTCTTCTTGCAACTGCAGCAAGCAAATTCCTCTTTCTCCATCGTCTTTTTCTTGCAAGTGCAGCAAAGTGAACCCGGCTGTCTGTAACTGCAACAAACCATGGCTAAAAAAATATTGTTTTATTAACTTTTTTTTTTTGTGTGTTCAATCGTATGATAAGATAATCTCCATTCAAAATGAGATATTGGTGGAAATTAAAAAAATTTAGTTTATAGCATCTAACTTTTTTTTTTTTGTGTTCAATCGTATGATAAGATAATCTCCATTCAAAATGAGATATTGGTGGAGATTAAAAAAATTTAGTTTATAGCATCTAACTTTTTTTTTTGTGTGTTCAATCATATGATAAGATAATCTCCATTCAAAATGGGATATTGGTGGAAATTAAAAAAATTTAGTTTATAGCAACTAACTTTTTTTTTTTTTGGTGTGTTCAATCATATGATAAGATAATCTCCATTCAAAATGAGATATTGGTGGAAATTAAAAAAATTTAGTTTATAGCATCTAACTTTTTTTTTTATGTGTTCAATTGTATGATAATATAATCTCCATTCAAAATGAGATATTGGTGGAAATTAAAAAATTTTAGTTTATAGCATCTAACTTTTTCTGGCGGCCTATGATATTGAGGCTAAAAATATATTTTTAGTTGGGTGAACTAAACCTAATTTTTGGTGGGCCATAGGATCTCCCGCTAAAACTCCTAGCATTATAAAAGACTCACGCCAAACCCTTATTCCCCTGTTCTTAAACCCTTTCGAATTTCTTCATCGTGTTTCTTCTTCTCGCAGTTCCTGCAGGCGAAATCCTCATTCGGAGTCGGCTTCTTGTTGCAACTTCAGCAAGCGAAATCCTCTTTGGCCATCGTCTTCTTCTTGCAACTGCAGCAGGGCAAACCTTTCTTCGGAATCATCTTCTTCCTGCAAGTACAACAAGCAAAGGTATGATCTCTCCCTCTCCATCTCTCTGTATGCCGTCCAGTCCTCCCTATTCTCCCACCGCCCCTGCATCCACCCGCCCAGACCCTCTGCCCGCCAGTAACCCTCTCGCCAAGCAGCCCTCTAGTTGACTTCTTTGTTTGTTATTGTATTGGTAAACAGAAGAAGGAAAAGGGGCCTTCATGCGAAGGAAATCTAGAATTGATTTCTTGCACTGTTTGTATGTGATTTATCTTGATCTGAAGTGGTCTGTGATTAGGGTTTTTGGGATTGTTTTTTTCTCTCTTTTTTTAACTGATTTCTATTTGAGTTGGAGTGGTATGTGATTTCCTAATCTACTTTTTTTTTTCTCACCGGATAAGAATAACATCATCCCAGTGATACAAGAATTCCAATTGTCAATCTCTTATGTGCTATGGATTTCACTGCAATGGGTGGATCTTTGTTCCAAAATCAAACGATTGACTGAATTTTGTTGTTGTTGTTATTTTTGTACTTTCTGAAGTTATAAGGATTTGGTATGCTTCAAGTGGAACTATTGATGTTCCCATTGATTAGAAAGGAAAAACCAAGTGAAGCATAAATAATTCCAAAGTTTTTTCTTTGATTTTAAACTCGGTTGAGTTAATAACAAGTTTTCCTTAAAAATCAATTCAATTCTGCCTTGTCTTTTTTATTTCTCACCAATATCCTATGTAACATTCTAATGTGTTCTGGTAACACTTATTATAACATAACCTTACAAAGACACCCCAAAGAAAATGGATGGAGGGCCATACTGCTTAGGTAAGCTTTCATGATATTCTGCAGTATTCAGCAATGCCAAAGTTTCTCTGTTATGTGATCAGCTTTGATACCTTTGAATCCACTTTCTGATGCAAAAGTGTTGAAATTCTCAGTAGAAAGCCATGACTGATGAGTCTTGATCCGTTTTCACATCTTGCCAATTCATTGTGGCTTGCCAGTTAATAAATGAATAGAAGAATGCCAAGCCAGAATTACAAAAATTATGTAACATACCCTACTGGATTTTATGGACTCTATTATGTACATAGATGTAACACGACCACAGTTTCTTGAGCTGCACAAACCACACCCAAAAAACTGCATTCATGGACTAGAGCTGTGACTGCAAGAGGAGGATGGTGATTTGGAAGGAGTAGATTTAATGCTGAAAACACCTTCAGGATGCAAGTTTGACAATGTTGGTGGACCTGTGATCTTCTTTGGCTTGGACAATGTGCTGCTTTTTGACATTTTTTGAGATGTGAAACCAGAACAGCGTGCATGTGGTAAGTCTGGATACAAGGAACTGAGTTGAAAAGCTCTCTCGACACCCTGAACTGAGTCAATCATTACCTTCAGTCGCTCTAAAGAGTGGCCAACCTTTTGTATCGTTCGTGAAGGCTAACGTGGGATTCCATACTGTCGGCATATTCTTTTTAAAGTAGTAGGGCACACTGCAACAGAGAAAGAATCATAAGCAATTACATTCTTGATTTTGAAAGCCTGCAATAACTGGTTAAGTATAATCCCACACAAAAATTGACAGATTGCATCTATTTAAATGATAATCCAGGTACAAGTAAAAAAAAGGTCATGCTTGATACACAAACCCATAACAATACATGATTTGAAATTTGAATTTCTTTGCTTGTTTATTAATTGTACCCATTAAAATAACAATCAAGACAACTTCCAACCATAATGAGTTGTGTTTACTAGAGTTTAAGTGTAACTCAAGAAACCAAATGACTACAATCATTCTACAACAAAGATAATTAAATCACAGAAGTTAGAGAAGTTAACTAGTGAGAACATATTATCAAAGTCCACATGTCATTGACTGTATTTCAACTCAAAGCATTCAAGGTCATCATGTGATTGATTGTATTCATAATCATATGCACATGTTTTTGTCTGTTCTATTTTGAGTAATGTGATTAACTTATTGATTATTCAATTTTAAGATATGGACAAGACTTGGATGACACTGGATAGCGAAGATCGCACGGTGCGAATGGGTCGGGAGTATCGTGACGGGGTGAAGTCATTTATTGAATTTGCAAAGGCGAATGCTGGGGATGCTACTGATATTTGGTGCCCGTGTAGGGTTTGCAAGAACAATCGCCGGTATGAGTGCGACACTGTGAACTTTCATATTTACCGTTGGGGTATGCAAGCATCCTACAAGACCTGGATTTACCACGGAGAGTTAACACCTCTTGTGGATGACGTTGTCGAATCGGAAAATGGGGATGATAGTGATTATGAGGATCAGGATGAATATCAAGAAATGATGGAAGACCATTACATCGGAACTTATACCAACGCTGAGGCTATCCATAGTAACGCAATGCGTCACTTTGAAAGAATGTTGGATGCTTCTCAGCGCCCTCTGTACCCGGGTTGCTCTCCAGACAACACTCTGCTAGATTTTGTAATTAAGATGATGGAGCAAAAGGTGGAGGGAAAGTGGAGTAACAAATCGTTCAACAATGTGATGCAGATACAGAAGGCAGTCCTACCAAACGATAATTTGGTTCCAGATTCAATTTATGCAGCGAAGAAGATACTGCGTGACTTGGGTCTGGGATATGAGCACATTGATGCTTGTCATAATGATTGCGCCTTGTTTTGGAAGGAGAACATACATTTAGAAAAATGCCCAGTATGCGGGGAGTCCAGATACAAGCTAAATGATGGGAAGGGAAAGAAGATACCGCATAAGGTTTTACGGTACTTCCCGTTGATACCGAGGTTGCAGAGACTTTACATGTCAAGAAAGACTGCCACACACATGAGATGGCACAGTGATAAACGCAAAGATGATGGAATAGGTAGGCATCCGGCTGATTGTGAGGAATGGAAGGGTCTTGATAAGGAACAGCCGGATTTTGCTGAGGAGACCCGTAATATAAGGCTGGGGCTAGCCTCTGATGGGTTCAACCCTTTCGGGGACATGAGCACGTCTTACAGTATGTGGCCTGTCATACTGATGCCGTACAACTTGCCACCATGGATGTGCATGAAGGAGCAATTCTTCATGATGTCATTGCTTATTCCTGGACCGCATCAGCCTGGTAATGATATTGATGTTTATCTTCGACCCTTGATTGACGAGTTGAAGGAGTTATGGGAGAATGGTATCGAAACTTACGATGCATCTAGCAAAGAGAGCTTTCAAATGCGTGCGGCTTTGTTATGGACCATAAACGACTTCCCTGCATATGGTAACTTGTCTGGGTGGAGTACCAAAGGGTACAAGGCTTGTCCCACTTGTAATGAAGACTCCTTATCCGTCAGGTTGAGAAGGAAGATTGGTTACACAGGCCATAGATCTTTCTTGCCTAAGCGGCACAATTGGCGACGTAGCAAGGACTTTAATGGAAAGGTAGAGAATCGAATGAAGTCATTGGAGTTGCCATCGGTGGAAAAGGTACAAGCACAATTGGATCGGCTTCCATATACAAGGTTTGGGAAGCACTCTAACAACAAAAAAAGACCACGTGACCCTGAAGACTTGAATTGGACAAAGAAAAGCATTTTTTATGAGCTACCGTACTTTAAGAAACTAAAGCTTCGACACAACATTGATGTTATGCATGTAGAGAAGAATATATGTGAAAGTCTTCTCTGCACAATGGTGGGCTTAGACAAGAAGAGCAAGGACACAGAGTACGCCCGTCAGGACTTGGCAGATATGAACATTAGGCAAGAATTGCATCTACGAAAAAGAAGCAATGGAACACAAGAGAAGCCTCGTGCGTCCTACACATTAGGCCCGAAGGAGAAGGATGGTTTTTATCAATATTTAAAATCGATCAAGTACCCAGATGGCTATGCTGCTAACCTCTCGAGGTGTGTGACCTCAAAGAATGGGAGATTAGCAGGCCTGAAAAGCCATGACTGCCATGTTCTACTGCAGCGTCTCTTTCCGATTGGTATGCGTGGGTACGTGAATAAAGAGATATGCACAACACTATTTGAGCTGGGTAGCTTCTTCGAGAACATTTGCTCAAAGACTTTGAAATGGAGGCATGTGGAAGAATTGGAAAATAAGATAGTTCTCGTACTGTGTAAGTTGGAAAGGATTTTTCCACCGGCATTTTTTGATGTGATGGTCCATTTGGCAGTTCATTTACCTCGTGAGGCTATGCTCGCTGGACTGGTGCATTATCGATGGATGTATCCAATCGAGAGGTGATTCCCTTTGCCATTCTTTAAATTGTTGATTAGTATCGAGATGTGATTGTGTTTACCACTCTTTAAAATTTTTCATCTTGATATTGATGTTTGTGTTTGAAGGTTTCTGGGAACACTGAAGGGTTACGTTACCAATCGAGCTCGGCCAGAAGGTTCGATCGCCGAGGCATATATTGCCAAAGAGAGTGTTAATTTTATGAAGATGTACCTAAAGGGAGAAGTTCCTGAAGAACGAAATGACGTTGGAGGCGAACAAGGCCTAGAGTTGGGTGTCTTCACCCAACGCGTCTGGCCCTTTTCACCTATCAAGAGGGCTCCTAATGTGTCCGATAGGGAACGCAACATGGCCCATTGGTTTGTGTTGTATAACACTCCCGATGTCATACCTTATCTAGAGTAAGTGGTTCAGTTTAACTAATTGTATGCATTACATGTAAACTTTCTGATATTCATATGTGTCGCACTGATTTTCTGTCACCAATACCCTGAGTAGGGAGCACAAGAGGCAAGTGAATGAGCGCGGTGGACGCAACATCACCAATTTACAACGGGAAGAGTTTTCTGGATGGTTCAGAGATCATGTACGTATAACAGATGCATAATAAATGTTTTCAACTCAAAACATGGAAATCCAATTTGACCTAATTCTACGAAACTAATGCAGATAAACCAACTTAGGTCTCAAGGGTCTTCTGAAGCAACAGATGCATTGTGGGCATTGACAAATGGTCCTAGTTGTCTGGTGCATCAATACTCGGGTTGTATGGTTAATGGTATCCGGTTCGTCACCATAGACCGCGACAACCGTCACAAGAGCCAGAATAGCGGGGTGGTCGTCGAGGGAGACCACAATGAGGAAAACATTGACTTTTTCGGTTACTTGACCAACATTTTTGGATTGTCATACATCAATGGTTCTGAAGTTGTTTTGTTCAAATGTGAATGGTATAATACAGGTCATAAATCTAAAATAAATATTGAGGCACATGTCACAAGCATTTACGCTGGGGATCGGTGGTATGAGGAGGATCCCTTTGTCTTGCCGAATCAGGTAAATCAAGTGTTCTATGTCAATGACACCAAATTAGGCCGAAATTGGAAAGTCGTGGAACGGGTCAAGCATCGGGGTGTTTGGGATGTGCAAGAGCGAGATGAGGAAAGCGAGGAAAATGTGATAAACGAGCCATACCAACAGGAAGAAGCCATTGAAACTGTCTCAGTATCTGTTGCCGAGGATTTTTCCTTTTCTTACACTCGGGATGACATTGAACCAGATATCGTCCTTGATGATAATGAACCTGCGGCAGATGGCGATGAGCCAATTGCTGGTGATGGTGGTGATGAGGATGAAACATTGGCAGAGTACATAAATGAAGAGGAAACTGACCAGTCCGACCTTGATATTGATTCTGATATGGAATTATGATATGTAAATTTAATTTCTTCATGTGTGTGGACAAGGATTACATGCAATGGAATCGTTAATTTTACTTTCATTTGTTTGCCTCTATTTGACTTTTTATTAAATTTATATATATATATATGTTTGATCCTTTTATATATTTATGATCCCTTTGTCTTTTTTTATAATAGCGGTCCAAAAAATGCCGAAAAAAAGAAAAGCTTATGTTCCTCCTGGCGCATTGTCTCAAAAGAAGAATGCTTATGAGTTGGCTAGAAATAAGAATATTGTAAGTAACATGGCCAGAATGAGTGAAATTGGCGCACGACAATTGGTACAAGCAATCCAAAATCCATCTCGGCGTCAACTCTCTGTTGAAGGCGAGCATGATGACGTCAACAAGGAGTATAGACCATCCGGAAGTAGTGAGGAAGAAGAAGAGTTAGAAGATGAGGTTGTTATATCTAATATCAAAATTCTTACATGTATACTAACTTATTGTGTTATTTCTTGCATGGATACTAACTTATTGTGTTTTTTTTTTTTGTAATTCTTGATTTTATCCTAACTTATTGTGTTATTCAGTTTGCACATATGGCCCCAGGGAGACGCAGACAAAGCCAATCAGCAGGCACTCAAGAATCGGTCCCAGATCGTATTGCCAATCAGTGTGAGATCGGTGCCACCCAGCCCAATGAATCAAGCCAGCCTACTACAGACAGCAGCGTAGGTAAGAAATATTTGACTTTATTATATTTTCAAACTCATTAGTTCGATTACATTTCTTTATGATTAATAATTCGGATTTTTTTGTGCTGGTTGTAGCATCATCCTCTCGGCGTGTACGGGGTAGGGTGGTGGGCCATGAGTCAGAGAAGAGCTGGGCGGTAGGATTTCTGTTCCGCTAGGTGCACAATCGGGGGCTTTTGAAGGTATAAATGCCTCTACATTTGCAATCGAGCTGGGGAGTCATATTCGGAGGCTTGCACCATTAAACAAAGAAACATGGGGAGCAATTGATGATGGGTGCAAGGAGGCAATCTTTACTGCAGCTGCGGTAATAAAACAATATTATACTTTCTAATCTATATTCATAGGCTTTACTGTTTACTTTTCACACTTGTTGGTTTTAAATGACAGCAAAAGTATGACTTTGGCGACTGGAAGACTGACGCACGTGTAGCAAATGCAATCGGCAAACTAGCGATGCATATCTATAGGGAGTTCAGGGCGGAGCTATACAAAGCTTATAAGAAGTCATTGGAAAATGGCCACGATCCGAAGCAGTGCCCATATGATACGCAGAGGGCGGCCCAGTGGGTCTGGCTGATAGAAAACAAATGGGAGACATCAGAATGGAAGGTAACTAAATTATATTAACTGATTTGCTTTCGGTACATGGTTTAAATTAGTCGTTACACTATATATTGTTGTTGTTTTAAATATTGTTGTTGTTTTAGCTAAGGGTTAAGATCATTTCAGCTACTGATATTTAGCCCACCTATTATCCACATCCAAATCTATCAATCCGGGTCTCTTTAATAAATTACATTCACTTCTCATTCATGTGTTTTCCCAACTCTGGAGGAGAAGAAAAAGAAAGAGAGAAGAATGGAAATTAGAAAAATGGGTGATTTTTTATTTTTATTTTTCAAGATTTGGTTTTTCTCCATTTTCTTTTTTCTTCTTCTATAACCCTCCAAAATCTGCAACAGAGAATTAGGTCTTTTCGGGCACGTTCTCTGCATGCATGAGCCCCAATGTAAGTGACACATCTCCAGTGGATCCAAACATGACACATGATGGTCCTAAATGTGCCCCATTTGCAGTGGTCCCCATCTCTATAGCCCCATCCATCCAACACGTGTCTCCTAGTGGTCAATGTGGGTCAGAGCCCAGGTGGGCCATGATCTGACCCATCTCGGCATTGTCACCCAAGTCAGCTTGGTTTTCCGAGTAGTGTAGTCTATTGATTGCCTTGTGTGAGACTGTGGGGTCACTATCCTTGGCATTGATTTCAGATCTTTTGCCTGCTGTTATTGCAGTGGCTGGCATTGGTGATTGTGCTCTCTGGGTGTGGTTGTTTTTGCCATCTCCTTCTCCATCCTCCTCTTCTTTTGACTCTTGTTGGTACATCTCTTCAACCATGGGTTTCCACAACCGGACTCTTGCATTAATGAACCAGTTTGAGACCTGAGAAAGCAAAAGAGTGCAGATGTGAAATAAGGGCATTGATGATATTGGTCAGTAGTATGGTTTGATGGGATGGGATGGGATGTCTCAATTTTTGTTACTATTAGTTTTATGGCTGTTGTTTTCATGTGGGGGTGGTGGATTGGGATGTTTTGTTGATTTGTTAAAAGGAGCGGTTGTTAGGTTCTTTTATGGAGAAAGAGAAAGATAGAAAAAGATGGAGAGAGAGAGAGGGGCACTAGATAAAACAATTTTTTAAACAATAAGGAAACTGTTCAATTTTTTAAAACTGTGGGGCTGTTACTGCTCAGGTTGTATAGATAGACACATGGTTTGCTGGAATTCTCAATTTGGGCAACTGTGGGGCTGTTACTGCTCAGGTTGTATAGATAGACACATGGTTTGCTGGAATTCTCAATTTGGGCAAGTGTGGCCTTTCATGATCCAAACTGTTAGACATTGTGGGGGCCCACAGTGGATGGTTCATTTTTCATGTAAAATTTTCTTTTTTAAGAATGGATTGCGAGATTGTTAGTGATAGCAGTCTTTGAAAAAAGAAAAGGGTTCTCTTTTTTCTATTTTCTTTGTTCATATTCAATTTCTCTTGCTGAGAATTGTATATTTATGATTTTCTTAGTTGAAATGACCCTGATGTTCCACATTGTTGAGTTATATCACTCTAGTCACTTAAATGTTTTGATATATCACTCGAGTCCCTGCTGTTCCACATTACTGAGTTCGACTGGCATAATAAATGTAGAAAAAGAAGGTCTGGAGAGTACACATCTTTAGGTTTCGATTAAGTTGCTATGAATAACATTAAGATCATACAACCCCCATAATCCAAAGTATGTTTCTGATTTGAATCTTATTGTGGGGGCTGGAGAGGAATAATTGAGTCAGTTGGCTTGCCTTGTGAGCATGGATGCTGGAAACGTTTGCTTAACAGAATTATTGGCTTCTAAATAGACTTATGTATTCGGCCCAGCAGTTGTTTGACATTGAGTCTTTCTATGAACACTTTACCTTTGAGCTAGTTATGTTTAACCAAAAGAGAACTATGAACAATCGGTCATCTTGTTTTAGTATTTGTGAACTAAATTTGAGTTGAGCCTTCTTATGCTTAACTGGCAGAAGTGAAAGAATTTGTGGATTGTGATATTCAGGAGCTAGCAAAAATGAACATATTTGAATCTAGTCCCTGTGTTGGAATGTTCCTGCAGGGTGGGTGTGTAGGTGTGAGAGGGAAAAGGAGGTTTTTTTGGTGGGAGTCTTTGAATAAAGAAGTGCTCCCTTCATGTCGGTGGCTATGGAAATTGAATTGTCCCCAATAATTATGGGATTTAGAGCCAAATGTTAAAAAGAAAAGAAAAAAGAAAAAAAGAAGTTAAAGATAGTTTCATTTGGAATCCAGCTGCATCAAGTTATGGAGACAACTCTGATGGAGAAGAGCTTCTTGCCATAGCTTATGAGAGGACTCCTAATCTCATTTGGTTTTGGGTGATGATTCAAGTGTGGATGGAGATGTCTTTAAGAAAGGGGCAAGTCAAGTTCTATACTAAAGCTAATGTTATGTTCTGTACACGAGAGAGAGAGAGAGAGAGAGAGAGAGAGTATGTGCCTTTAATGTGTCCATTAACCACCACTCCAAAAAAAAAAATGAGACTATTATAAGATTTTTAGTTATTTTTAATATTCTATTATAAGATGTTTCACTTGCATTGGACGATAGTGATGCTTGAATTTGGAATAATTGTCACTCTGAAAAGTTCACTTTCAAGTCCCCTGTTCCTATCTCCAATTCTAGGCCACCTTGTTCACTTGTCTGCATAGTTCTCACTCCTGGTGTTGAGGCTTTTTGCTTGATTGAGATGATAGGTAGACTGTGTACCACCAACAATCTTAGGAGAGGTTTTCTTCTTTTTTTTTTTTAGTTTTTTAGTTTCTTCAATCATTGGGGGTAGAAATTGAGTCTTGGATTGTGGTCCTTTCTAGAGTAGAGAACAGGTCATCTGAAAGCTAACATTTAATTCTATTCTGTGGTAAATTTTAAATGAAAGAGAAAAAAATGTGTAAGGTAAAAAAAATGAATTCTTAATGGCAAGGAGAAGATTTTGAAAGATGTGTATAGAGTAGCGAAGTTATGGGAGGGGAAATGCGCATTGGCTAGGAAGGAGTTCTCAGACTGTGAGATGGGTGTTTGTTGCTAGTTGCATTTAAAGTCCAAATCTATAATGCCCACTTGGTATCAGCTTTGATCAATATAACTTTTATGTGCTTTGTACCCAATTTGATGTTCACCTGACATTTGCTTATTAATGGAATGCTCATTGCTCATTGATCAGGGTCACAAAATAGAAACAGGAAAAGGCTTCAAATGAAGCCAAAGTGTATCAAGATGCACTGACGGTAAACTTGATGATTCACCATAGAGAAGTAACTAAGTATGATCTTGGCTTATAGGACAATGTTTGGAGGTGTTTGGTAGGATTTTAATATTTACTTTGAAGTATACTTTTTTTCTTTTCATTTTTATTTATTTATTTATCTCTGCTGGATATATAGCATAAGTGTCTTTAACATTTACAGCGGATTGATTCTCTTTCTACTATTGCACACTATTTTTCTTTTTTTTTTCCTTTTATTTTAGAAAATAGGATACCTCATAACATGAAGCTGATTCTTCCTGAAAAACTTCAGGGGCATAAAGAACTTAGAAACAGATGTGAGTTTTTGAGAAAGAAATGACACAAACTATCTCAAACAAGGCAGGCCAAATTATATGATATTAAAGGTTGAGGTTGCACAACATGTCCTTGAGACTTAGTTTGTTAGTTTGTAGTTTGTACACACTGGGTCCATGTTAAAGTGACCCAAAACATGGGTCTGATGAACCACGGGAAAATGCCAAATCAATCCAGAACTTGCCCTCTCCTTCCCACCTACAAACACACCACCACCACCACCACCCCCATCCAAAATAATAATAATAAAAAAAACCTCAAACACCAAAATAATAATTTGTTGCATTTTATTCATAACCTCCAACCGCATGAAGGTGCTGTCTTTGTTCTAAAGATTTCTTTCAACAGACCTATCCAAGGAACAGCCCATCACATGAACTGCTTGGAATGGATTACCTATGGCATCTCAAGTATACATGAAAGGCCTGATAATACTGTGCATGTACTTGGATTAAGGAACATATCCAACCCTCAATAACACTCTAAGATGAGCAGATCTTATGATTCCTTTTTAGTGATCCATCGAGAAACACATCAATAAAATCCAACTGTTGCTTCACACCTTATGAGATTAATGTCTTGTATCTAGCACTGAAAATTGCATATGGTCAATAACTTCTGTAAAATCAACAAGAAGATAACAGATCTATAATCATGTTATTTGATAAGGCATAAAGGCACACAGTGTCATCAAGGAGACACTAACCAGCAGCAATTGTAGCCTCATGAACCACCTCATCAATTTCATCGGTTGTCACTCCAGGTTTGATCACATGAGCTGCTGCATCCAAAACTTCCCTTGCAATCTGAGAATAATTTCATTATATCATTCTAATCAAAATTAATCAAAATTAGCACAACAAAATTGGAATAATGTCTAAACATGGCTTTTGGTGATTATCATACTAAGTTCTAACTGCTCTAATTATTTTTTAACTTACAAAGAGATATGTACTCACTTTGTCTCTGTTTTTATGTTCTATTTATAAAATAATCTTTTAGGTGTGTGTGTGCCCTTTTATGTCTATTATTATAAATATTTATAAATATTTTTATCGCCATAAGTTGGAAAATTTTACTTACTCAATTCATTATCTATTACTTGTAATTTTCAGCGCAAGTCACAGAGGAATAAAGAAAGCCGGAGCAAAGTGAAGACGCTTCATACATCTAGATCTCGTTCATTTGCAGCCCAGTTCTCGATCATGCAGGCAGATGAGCAACAGGATCCTCCATCTCAACCTGATTTATATCGACATCGACACTATAGCAAGAAGAAGAACAAATGGATCAAAGATCATGCTGAGGAAACACATGTGAGTTGTTTCATAACCAAACTTTGCGTGGATTTTTGTTTTCTTATTTCAGTTGCATAACATATATTAATTACATGACATATATGAATGCTTTGATAATGCAGCGAAGAATGGAAGATGCACTGTCGCAACCTCAAATTAACTCTCCAGTGGCTGAGCAACAGGTGATCGAGAATCTGCTAGGGAAAAGGGTTGGAAGGAGGCAAGGGTACCGCTCGAGGGGCCCATCATCATCTTCTAGTGGTATCTTGATGTCTTCTGAGATGAGCACCCTACGGCAGCAACTAGCTGATTCTTTGAAAGCACAAGAAGAGTTGAGAGAAGAGTTGCGGCGACAGTATGAGGACTCGCAGAAGCAAATGCAAGATCAGGCAGCTATGCAGAATCAAATGCAGAGTCAGATTCAGTTGCTGCTTTCCCGGGTCGGTATGGATGGTTCGGGCTCCTCCGAAAGATAAGGATTTGATGGTTTTATGAATTGGCATGGGTCATCCCTCTAACAAGTTCATTTTACTCCTTGCTGGCCGTGTTTCATGGTGTACTTTGGATATTTGATGATGATTAGATTTTAGTTGAGATTTAATTTATTGAGATATTTGACCTTTTTTTACATGGGATATTACATTTTATGTGGCATGGACAAGTTTTATGATTGGTTTTGATTTATTGATGAGTCATTATTTTTTATTGTTACATGATGAATGTGGGATTATTTGTTGTTTATCAATGCTTATGCTTGTGCAATGTTGAAAATGTAGATTTGAACAGGAAAATATTGTATAGGAATTTTTCCTAATTTTTCCAATTATTTCTTAATTGATAAGAGAAGTTATTTCCCAATGCACTCTCTGCGTCGCCAAAAGTAAATTTCCTACCCGCGTTGGAGACTTTTCTGGATGCATTAACACGTCGGAATATGTATGACTGGCGCTGTGTATGCGTCGTCAAATATGTATTCCGACGCTAGTGTGTGTGTTGGCAAATGTATAATCGACGTTATTATGCGTCGGCAATGACGTAAAACTATTTTCCGACGCACTCTTCGCGTAGCCAAAAGTAATTTTCCTGCGTCGTTAACGACATAACTCGATGCTTCAACACGTCGGGATATGTATTACTGACATTGTGTATGCGTCGTTAAATATGTATTCCGACGCTAATATGTGCGTTGGCAAATGTATAACCGATGTTATTATGCGTTGGAAATTAGGTACATCTATTTCCCGACGCACTGTCTGCGTCTCTAAAAATAATTTTCCTGCGTCGTTAAAGACATTTCCCGATGCTTCAAAACGTCGGGATATCTATTACCGGCGTTGTGCATGCGTCGTTAAATATGTATTCCGACGCTAATATGTGCGTTGGCAAATGTATAACCGATGTTATTATGCGTTGGAAATTAGATACATCTATTTCCCGACGCACTGTCTGCGTCTCTAAAAATAATTTTCCTGCGTCGTTGAAGACATTTCCCGATGCTTCAATACGTCGGGATATCTATTACCGGCGTTGTGTATGCGTCGTCAAATATGTATTCCGATGCTTGTATGTGCGTCGGCAAATGTATAACCGACGTTGTTATGCGTCAGCAGTTAGGTAAATCTATTGCCCGACGCATTCCCTACGTCGCTAATTGTAATTTACATGTGTCGTTGAAGACATTTCCCGACGCTTCGACACGTCGGGATATGTATTACCGGCGTTTTGTATGCGTCGTCAAAGACGTATTCCGACGCTACTATTAGCGTCGGCAAATGTTTAACCGACGTTGTTTAGCGTCGGCAGTGAAGTGAGGTTGACCACTAAGTTTGATGTTTTGCCGACGCTGTTGGAATTGCCGACGGTTGGGACGACGCACCATTGCGTCGGTAAATGACCATTTTTTCCCGACGCTAAACATTATTACGTCGGGAATGGTTTTCCAGGCATTTGGTTGCCGACGTGGTGCCGACGCATTGTATTACGTCGGTAAAGCCTGTCCCGACGCAATTCTGATTTTTCCAGACGCGGTGACCGCGTTGGAAAAACTGTATTTTGTTGTAGTGGTTATTTTGGGCAACTTGTAATGGGCATCATGGTTTCCTTGGTTTCCGGTGAAAGGGCAGGGCATGGTGAATTTCCTTACAGCCCTTTTATTTCAATGTTTAGATTACCTTGTAAGTCTCATAATTGAGGCATAAAAATTTATGTAAATTTTCTAAATTTGTAAATTCTGGCGATGTCCAAGACAAAGAAAGAAAGTGAAGTTGGACTCCTAATCAAAGAGTTTGAAGATTACCAAAAGCATTTTCGAGATGCCCAAAGAGTTTGAGGAATCTCAAAGTTTTGGAAAGTCTAGAAGTCCAAGAAGTCTATTCCGCTTGGGCCATGTGGAGGGGAGGACTAGTTTCTATTTTTGCACTTTCTATTTATGGATGGTTGCTTTTATAGAATGTTTTCAAATCTGATCCGACTATAGCAATTTCCAAAATTGGTCAAATCAAATTAATTTTTGGAAAGAGTTCTAATTAGTGTTGGTGGACCCATGAGATGGACCCATTGATAACACTTGTCTTAGAAACTGGACTTTCCTTAAAATAACTTGACTTGGAACCAATCATTGGTCATATCACGAGATGATCTGATGTCTATGCGAGCCCATATATCTATAAGAAAATCCTCAATTCTAAAATATTAAGTGGGAGCGGGGCATTATATTTAGAAATCCCCATGGTTTTCCACCATAGGTTCATTGTAAGGAAAGTATTAGCCTTGCGCCATCTTGAGAATGGTCGTTCCCCACGGAGGGCTTTTATTTGTCTACTTACTAGATATGGATCTCCTATGGATAGTGTTGGTGAGACGGGGCGGGGGCCTACTCCCCAAGGAGGAGCTGCACGCAACAGTTGTCATACAATGCTAGTTAGTGGGTCACACTTAATTAAAATAATGATGTAGTATCCCTAGGGATTTGCCTCATATATTTTAGAAACCAAAGCAAATCGGGAGTCAAACATCATTTGGTATGAGATACCTAGATAATAATGAATGATTGGGATCATGGGTTGTTGGTATTAATCCTAATTTTTACCAACTTTGATCTGCACCAATTTAGGTAGTATTAGCACTACCCAAGGAGGCATATTCCGGAGATTAGGATTCCGATGTATTCTAAATTTAGTGGTTATGAGGATTACCACATAAATTTGGTAGAATACTAAACTCTAATGTCATTTAAATTCATTAATTGAATGTATGGTTATGTGCTATAGTATTTCAACTATGAATTCAAATACTTTCAATCCACTTACAACCATCCTCAACTAGAATAATTTGGTGGGATCCAACTATGTAGACTGGAAACGGAACCTTGATATTATCCTAACTGCTTCAGGATATAAATATGTCTTTACCAAACTCCCCCTTGATGAGCCAGGGCCGGATGCATCACAGGAAGAAAAGGAACTTTACACCAAATGGGCCAAAGATGATGAGATGGCCAGATGTTACATACAGGCATCCATGTCTAGTGTTTTGCAACACCAACATCAATCCTATAAGACAGCTTATGATATTATATCAAACTTAAAGGAGATGTTTGCAAAACAAGGCAGGCTTGCTTGGCAGGCTGCTATGCGGGTGCTCATAAGCACCAAGATGGCTGAAGGCCCACCAGTATAGGACCGCATGTTGAAAATGATGGACTCATTGAATGAGTTAGATGTATTGGGGGCTACGATTGATGCAGAATTGCGGATTGACATAATCGTTGAGTCACTACCAGAGTCATTCAACAATTTCAATGTCAATTATAATATGAATAAGATGAATCTGACTCTAGCCGAGCTGTCTAGCCAGCTGGTGGTGACTGAAGGGATTATGAAAAAGAAGCCAACTGCCCTGATGACAAAAAAGTCAGTTGCCAAGTCCAAGCCGAAAGGCAAAGGGTGGAAAGGCAAGAAGAAATCATTTCTGAAGGGTCCTAATGGTGGTGTGGCCAAGGCTAAGGGCTCGGGGATAAAAGGAAAGTGTTTCCATTGTGGTATGTGTTAGGGATTTTGTATATTGCAATTTGATGGATGCATTATCATTTTAGCATCATTTGAATTTTCACACATGCATTGATTTAAAAAAATCTTGAAATCTTGATTTACACTAGCATTGGTTTAAAAAAATCTTGAAATCTTGATTTACACTAGCATTGGTTTTTAGACTTGTAAAAATACTGAATTATGCATGTTTTGATTTTAACCTTGGAAGCATTTAAATTTTGAAAAGAAGTTTTATAAATCAAGCTGGCCTATGTTTTAAATCTTTTAAATCTTTTTAGGCTTTTTATGTTTCATGTTTTTAATCCTCTTAGTTTGATTTAAATCATGATTCCAAGCTTGATTTAATGGCCCAAAAGTTCCCACAAGAAATTACTTTGAAATATGGATTTTTGGGAAATTTGGTCCCTGGGCCCAGGTCGACCTGCAACCGAGCACACAGCAGGTCGACCAGGTAAAGAGCCGTTGGAGCTCTTTTCAAACGGTCAGATTTATGACCGTTGAACCCTAGGTCGACCGGGAAGGGTGTAGGTCGACCGAGGAGACGTAGGAACTCAGTTTTTGAGTATAAATACAAGTTCATTCCTTTAGAAAAGGTGTGGATCTAAGAGGAACCTTTTAGCAACTCTTGAGGAGTTTGGAGCCAAGAAAAAGGGGATGAACTAAGAGAGACCAAGTGGTCATAAGTGAGTTAAAGCTTGGATCAATGAAGTTAAATCTCTAAGTAAGCTTTACTTTTACTAGTCATATGTTATATGCTTTGTTTAAATTATTGGTAAATGAATTTTAGCATTATAACTATGATGTGTTCAATCCATTCTTCTTTTAATCTTTGATCTAAGTTGGATTGGATTCTTCACCTTGATTTCAAACGAAGTTTGTTTTAAAATCTTCTTTAACCATGCATAGCCAAAATCTTTGATTTCTTTTATAGCATGATTCATTTTCTTGGTTGAATCTTTATTTGTTGTTTTCATTCATTTAAAACCTTAGTTAAATTTATTTTGTTTTGAAAACAACATTGCACTTGCATCACATGTTTAGAGTTAATTAATTTCATACAACTTGTGAGCCTTTGATTTTCATATCATTAACAAGTTTGTATTCATACATGTGATTTGCATTTTTACTTCAATCAAATCTTTTTATGTGCCTTAAACTTTTAAATGCTTTGAGCATATATTGATTGAGCTTAGTTTTTAACTTGATTGAAGTTACCACACACACACATCATGAGCATACACCTTTGCATTCATATAGTGTTTGTGTGAGTTAGATTTTCAATTTCATATCCTCCGATTTTAGAGGCATTGTAATTGAGCTTAAATTGTATCTCTTTTAGTGTTTGTGTAGACACTACTTTAAGAGAATTTTTTCTTCTTGTAAAGGTTATTGCTTAGCCTAAGAAAAGCATAGTGTAGAGGTTATTGCTTAGCCTAGAAAAGCACATTGATAGGTTGTTGTTTCGCTTAGAAAAATAACATTCTAAAGGTTATTGCTTAGCCTATTGAAAAGCATAGATAGTGAAAATCCGGTGGGGTGTTGGATCACAAGCCGGCAGTGGATGTAGGCATTGAGGCCGAACCACTATAAATCTTTGTGTGTTGGTGCATGCTTTGTGGTGATTGTTTTTATTAGCTTCTGCATTTATTTTTATAATCATTACTTGTGACTAGTTAATTTTAAAGAAGTTAAAATTCATCATAATTGGTCACTAATTTGTAGCTCACCCTATTCACCCCCCCCCCCCTCTAGGGTTAGGATCCCGGACTTTCAATATGATAGGACATTGGAAAAGGAAGTTTCCAAATTATCTGTCTAAGAAGAAGACCACAGGTATGATTGAGTCACTTATTTCTAAAGTTAATTTTCTAACTGATACTTCAAAATCCTGGTGTGTTGACTCCGGTGCAACTAATCACATATGTAATACGTTGCAGGGGTTCAGGGAAATCAGGAGGCTTAGTGATGGAGAAATCATTGTCAACCTAGGATCTGATGCTAAGGCGCAAGCTGTTTCAGTGGGAGTCATTACTTTATGTTTTCCAAATAATAAATTGGTTTTGTCAAATACATTATATGCACCGTCTTTACGGCAGAATTTAATTTCAGTTTCTAGTTTGGTGAATAAAAGTTATTTTATTACTTTTGATACTGAAGTTGTCATAAAGAGGAACGATACTTTTATATGTTCGGGCAAGGTAACCAATGGGCTTTATTTGTTAACTCCCATGAAGTATGAGATACATGATACTGAAACAATTAATAGACCATCATGAAAGAGAAAATCACCTTCATCTAATCCAACAAAACTTTGGCAATTGAGGCTAGGTCATATAAACCTAAATAGGATTGACAGGCTAGTGAAAGATGGTATCTTTGTTAGTTTTATGGTCTCAATACCAGTAGATGATGAATAAATTGATTAATTTCTTTATTTATCAATATATATTATTGCTTTCCTTTCGTGAGATGAATGGTGTTTTATTACTTGTTTGCACATAACCAATACGAATGACATAATGATTCATGAGATGAATTGGAGTCCACAAGTATACTAGATGTAATATATGTGTGTAGATGAGATCCACATACAGGAGACATGTATTGCAAATCTTATACTTAAATATCTTCACAACCAGTGATGAGAATGGGCATCTCATCTGATAAGGTTGCAGCACTTTGATCACTATGAGATAGTGTGATTTGTCTTGATCATCAGAATGTAAGATTCTGGATCATGGTGTTGGTACATTGAATGTATTGAAGGACCATGAGAAGCACCTTATATACACTGTCTTTACTTTAAGGTTTGCTCTCATAATTCCCTAGCAATAGGCTCATAATCCTGAGACATTAATGAACTCAAGTTTTTATCTATGCATTTGCTTTGAGTCACCAATGAGTGAGGCCAATTGTAGGTCAACACCTCGGTGATTTGGGTACGTGGTAGTAGAGCTGTGGGAACATTCAATGGTCAAGATGGAATCTATCTTTAATATCCCCTTGTGCCAATTAATGGATTCATCATTGGTAAGTGCGCACCCATTCCAATTAAGAGTTAATTGGATCGGTACCAAATGATCATTATAATTAATTGGGGCTCAAGGATAATAAGATGTGGATCTAGTTTGGTGGACAGGACCAATTGATCCATGGATATTGATAGAGGGGCCTACTTGTGGTAAAGAGGAAGTTTAGGGTCTTCAATGTAATTTATTCCTAAGACTGGAGTGCAATTGCATTTAAATAGTGGAGTTATTTGCAATTAACTGTGGGCCCAGATTACACATGAGATGTGGGGTCTCGTGTCCCAATTGGAGCCAGCTTTCTAAGGAATCCCTAGTGGTCCCCACGCTAGCCCAAGATATTAGAAAGATATTAATTATAGTAAAACTCTAAAAGGAAATAGAAAGTTACTATTTCTATTTGAAGTGAGACTTCTAATAGTGGTAATAGTAAGTTACTAATTATTAATGGAAGTGAGACTTCTATTTTAATTAGTAAAAGAGGAAGTTACTAATCATATTTGAAGTAAGACTTCTAATTGTGATTTAGTAAGCAACTAATTGTTGTGGAAGTAAGACTTCTATTTCAATTAGAATGAGGTGGTTGCTTAAGTGCTATAAAAAGGGGAGAGGAGTGCCTTGGACGTCCCCATGCATTAATTCCATCTTGGAATTCATGCCCAAGTCCCTTTTGTGCAAGTGTTGCACACTCCTCTTCTAGTTCTCTTCTAGTTTCCTTTAGGTTTTTTCTCTTGGAGATTCCACCATCTTCTTGAGAAAAGAGAATCTGATACGGGTCATAGCGTGGAAGATCAAAAGGTGTTGGAGATCTTGATTTGGTTAGTGAAGGTGTTCATCCTCAAAGAAAGAACTCAAATTCTCCATTAGAGCACTACAAAGCTCCAAAGGTATATCTACATCCTTGTATGCTGTAGATTTCGTGGTTGCATGTTTAGGTGTTGTTTTCTATCTTCTAGATAGGATACATTGCTGTACATGGTTTATGAGTTTGAGGGATTGCATCCTGGATTGGGTTTGTTGCCTTCTAAATAGTTGATCCCTATATCAAGTGGGTCAAAAGTTTTTGAAACCTATCTGAATGGCCCACCTATTTTTCCAACAATCTTGCCTTCATTGGTGGTAGAACCAATGCCTATCTGCGAATCCTGTCTGGGAGGCAAAATGATCAAAAAGCCATTTTCATCTAAGGGCAAAAGGGCCAAAGATTTATTGGAATTAGTTCATACTGATGTGTGTGGACCCATTAATGTCAGAGCCAGAGGTGGATATGAGTACTTCATCACTTTCATAGATGATTACTCAAGATATGGATACATATACCTTATGCACCGCAAGTCCGAGGCTTTTGAAAAGTTCAGTGAGTTTCGAGCGAAAGTGGAAAAACAATTAGGTAAGAGTATCAAAACTCTTTGATTAGATCGAGGAGGGGAATATCTCTCTTCTGATTTTTTGGGATACTTATCAGAGAATGGGATTTTATCCCAGTTGTCTGCTCCTGGTATGCCTCATCAGAATAAAGTAAGGGAAAGAAGGAACCAGACTCTTTTAGATATGATTAGGTCTATGCTGAGTTTCTCATGATTACCCATATCCTTTTGGGGATACGCCTTGGATACTGCGATGTACACACTAAACCTCGTGTTAGATTTTTTATTTTGTTGCAATTTGATAGGATGCATTCATTTTCATAGCTTGTCCTCTCATTCCTTCATGTTCTTATTCTTAGGATCTTCATGCATATTTCTCTTTCATAATTCTTGTTTTTATCATATGTTATGCATGGTTTTCAAATCAGTTTTGTCTCTTAAGATCATGGAGTTTTGATTTCAGATTTTTATGCCTCTAAGTGTTTAAAATCTTTAAGTTCAAAAATCTCTCAAGCTTTCCAAAGTTCCCTTCTTTAAATCTATGTTTTATTTGGAGTTTTCATGACTTTAGAAATTCAGTTTTCATCCTTTTTCAGTCATGAATTCATACTTGAGAAATGTGTCTCAAAGTCCCCTGGAAAGATGCCCTCTAAGTTGCAAGTTTCTAAAATTTCAGAAGTTCTAGGCAGTCTTCAGGTCGACCTGCCTCTGTGGCCGGTCGACCGGGCACACTGCGGGTCGACAGGGATTTTTGAGCTGTAGCCTCTCCAACGGATTTATTTATAGCCATTGTGTGTACCCGGTCGACCCGGTCCTGTACCAGGTCGACCGGGCACTAGCCGTTGGGAACTTTTTATTTATAAAAAGTGGCTTTTTGGTTGGAAAAAGTTGCTGAACTTTCAAGGACTTTTGAGGCCAAAGTCTTAGAACTTTTCAAGAGCATTATTGAATGGATTATGAAGCCATTCCATTGATTCAACCTTTGATCTTCTAAATGGGTGTGCTTCCTTTATCCTAAATCTTTTAAAATCATGCTTTGTCTCTTTATCTTTGTTTTTCTTCAAATGCATGATTAAATAGATGCTTACCTTTTGAAGTGTTGTGTTTCATAACATGCTTAGAACTTTGAAATATTTTAGCTTTATGAATCCAACATATTGTTTGTGTTTCACATGAAATTGGTTTCTTGTTTCAAAACTAACTTGTTAGACTTAAGTTTATCTTCTTTAAAAACAAGTTAGTTCACTTTAAAAAAAATTCATGTGTTTGTCAAACAACTCTTTCTCATACATATGATTATCATCTTTGCATCATTCAAAGTTTCATCTTTTGAAAAGAGAAAGAGTGATTTCTAGTATATGCATTATTCATAAACTTTGTCATTCATATGCATAGTCTAGAAGTTGAGTTTCCATTTTCTATTTAGCCTATTTAGAGGCACTCCAATGCAATTACATTGTTCTCTTAATCCATGCATTCATAGGCATATTTCTTAAGAGAAAATCTCTTGTTGTTAAGGTTGGTGCTTAGCCTTGAAAAGCATAGTTAATGTTGTAAAGGTTTATGCTTAGCCTTGAAAAGCATAATGATGAATTTGTAAGGTTTGAGGTGATCCTAAACCTTAATTTGAGTTAGTGAAATCCGGTAGGTTTACCGGGAGTGGATGTAGGCAATTTGGTCGAACCACTATAATCTTGTGTGTTATGGTGATTGTCGCGACCCCGGAACGGATCCCCGGGCCTGCGAAGTTGATGATTTGCACTGTCTACTGTTTTCCCACAGGTTCCCGCGGTGAGGATTCCCAAAGACACGCAGAATCTGGCTCACACGTTAAAAATTTACGGAAGCGTGTTGCAAAACACATCAAGATCAGCACCAATAAAATATTTAAGTGCTACGATGAATAATATCAAAACATAGTATCAAAGAAAGAAGTTCACTTGGCATTCCCGACATAGTTCAAGTTACAAGATTAACACAAGAGTAAATTAAGTTTTGTTACAACCCATAAGAAGCCAACAGAGGCTAATACACTTCTCAAAATAACCAAAAGAAACCCCAAGACATAATGAATGACGAGACTCAAGAACCCGCCCGACGTCTAGATGACATCGTCGGGCTGCCATTCTCTCACAGGGGTTGGCTCACAAGCCTCCTCCTGACGCTCCTCCTCAAAGGTAACGTCTCCTGCACCTGGGCACCAACAAACAAGGGTCAAACACAACGGTTTGGCAGGTAATCAATTTAGGTGCAAGCATGAACCAATTGTTCTTAAGAAAACCTATGAGTAAATCCTTGATTGAAACACTACAATAACTGAGGTACATTTTTTAGAATGCTAACAAGGCTGAGATATCAAAACAAACTAGCATAAATACTTAATATATCATGAATAGTTACAATCCACAAAGAGCCCATCCTTTCTCTATCATTTATATAATGAAAAGAGCAAGCACGCACGACAAGCACGATATACATAATATAAGCACGACACGATTTCCTACAAAGACGGGAATTCCGGCCGCAGAACCGGACACGCACGATGTGTAATAAATACACGACCAGTCTGCAGACAGTCCACATGTTTAAAGACCCCCAGACAGTGGATCAAACCGAAAGGGCAGTCTAAGCTCAGTGGTGTTTACTTAATTCATGAATGCACAAAACACGTGAAACACGATCAAAGCATGTCGAGATAAAAAGGGGGAAATCACTTATCAATACACGACTAACACGACTAGCAAGAGGCATAATAATTATGCATAACACGCTTAGGAAGTGGTCCCCTTTTTCTTGAAACAAGACTTCAAAACAAACTTATATTTGAAATCTAAAACGAGTACACGATGGTACTTATCATACTCAAAACGGAATTTAAACACGAAATCTGACAAGCATGTGTTAAGGCTACAAATTGACCCTTGTGTAATTGGGATCCCAAATGTCAGAGTATACAAGAGTTGGCGTCCCCGAAGCTGGGTTGCATTTCAAAATCCCATTTACACAATGTCAAGTCAAAACCCTTAACATAGTCTAGTTTTCCAATCCTCGAGAAATTACAGAAATGAAATAATTCTTCTTCCTGAATCTGGCAGGTTGGCTCGAGCGAACTTTGCGCTGTAATGACACTTCGCTCGAGCGAGACAGTTCGTTCGAGCGAATAATAAAATGCGCTCGAACGGACAGCTCTCTGTCTGCGCTCGGACCAAACAGAGGCTTGGTCGCTCGAGCGAACCCAGGGGTCGCTCGAGCGAACAAGCTGCTGCCTGTGCTCGCTGAGTGCAGAAACTGCCTTTCTTTTACACATCTTTCACCACATTCTTCTTCTTCTTCTCATCCATCCATCACACAAAATCCCTTGAGCCTTCATGCTCACCAAGGGTTCATTTATCACAATTTGAAGCATCAAAATCAAATAAAACATATCCATGAAGCTTGTAAACAAATTTTATGCACAATTTCTAAAACAACAATGAAATCAAAATACACATGCATCATTCCTATAGAGATTACTTGCCTTGACCAATGCTAACAATACTCCTCTTCAAACTCTTCCTCAAGCTATTCTCACACTACAAGAAACCCAAGAGAAAAACCACACAACTCACTCAAAAGGAAACAAGGAACCCATTTAACAACAAGGGTTTGTAACTACGAAAATCATGATCTCTAAGAACTAAAAAGACTTCATGGAAAACAAGGATTGAAACTCTTACCTAACAATGGCCAAACAAGAAGAGAGGAAGGAAATGGAGCTTTTGCCCAACTTAGAAAGTCAAGAAACTTGCATCAATTGGAAGCTTAGGAGGAGAGGAAGAAGATAGTAGCCTTGGATTCTTCTTTGGAGTCTTCTTGGTAGATCATGCAAGATGAAGAAAATGGAAGAGAAGAAGAGCTTTCCTTGCCCTAGGTCAAGAGATTGCAGAGATTGGGGAAATGAATGAAAAGAGAGGGAGAAGGGGCTTTAGTGATGGAAATGGGCCCCAAATAACCTGAACTTTGAAGTGACCAAAACAAGATCTTGTGGGCCTCGGATGACTTCGACGAAGAAGGATAAAACGATCACCGAAATATCTAGTTTCCAAAAAGTATATTTTTGACATGATTTTGAGATCTCAAAAATTGTGTCCAGATTTGTGCAAGAAAGACAATTTTACCCTCTTTGGATCAAAACTTGGGTTTTTAGGCTTCAAACACAACTGGGCTTAAAACAAAAGTTGTAACACGTCGAAACATCATTCAAATGAAATCAAAATCACAGTCACACGGAAATCAATACGATCTTCCCAAACTTACACGTGCACTCGGGCCTTTCCGAGTGTGTTTAACTAATACTGAACGTTCTCAAAATTCCCAAAGCTATGTCCAAGACTAAACTAATCATTTCTAACCCAACAACAACTAAACCCACTTAGGACTAAACACATACTAATCGCATACTAATCGAAATGGTCTGGGTCGGGGTCTAACATCCTCTACCCCTTAGGATATTTGGTCCACCAAATAAATCAACAATTAGCTCTGGTAAAAGCTGTGGATACTTCCTTTGCACTTGCTCTCTCAGTTCCCAGGTGGCTTCCTCTGGCTCGTGATTTTCCCAAAGTACCTTGACCCAATGAATAGTCTGGTTTCTCAATTCTTGCTCTTTGGTGTCAATGATCTTGATCGGTCTTTCCACATACGAGGCATCTTCCCGAATTTCCAAAGGTTCGTGCTGTAGAATGTGTGACGGACTGGAGACATATTTCTTGAGCATAGAAACATGAAAAACATTGTGTACCCCGGAGAGTTCCGGCGGTAACGCAAGTCGAAAAGTGACATCTCCAATCTTGCTCAAAATCTCATACGGACCAATAAACCTTTTAGACAATTTGCCCTTCTGTCCGAACCTCAAAGTTCCTCTAGCTGGTGAGATCTTCAAGAACACCTTGTCACCCACCTGAAACTGCAATTCTCTTCTGCGAGTATCTGCATAACTCTTCTGTCTACTTCGGGCGATCTTCAACCGTTCCTGAATCAGCTTGACCTTGTCACTTGTCTCTCCAACTATCGTCGGTCCATGAAAACTACGTTCACCAACTTCTTCCCAGCAAACCGGAGTTCTGCATCTCCTACCATAGAGTGCCTCGAAAGGTGCTATACCAATGCTCAAGTGGTAACTATTGTTATAGGCAAACTCACAAAGAGGTAAGCACTCATCCCACTAAATCTTGAAATCTAATACACAAGCACGCAACATGTCTTCGAGAGTCTGTATCGTCCTTTCTGACTGACCATCTGTCTGAGGATGATAAGTTGTGCTGAACTGGAGTTTGGTACCCATCGACTCATGAAGAGTCTTCGAAAACTTTGAAACAAACCTACTGTCTCTGTCTGAAGTAATGGAGACGGGCTGACCATGTTTACTAACAATCTCATCAACAAATAACTTTGTCAGTGGTGCCATATGCATCATATTCCCAGTCTTCATCGGAATGAAGTGAGCAGACTTTGTCAGACGATCTACGATGATCCAAATGGCATTATTTCCCTTCATGGTATTTGGCAAACCGGAAACGAAATCCATGGTGATGTGCTCCCATTTCCACTCCGGAATCTCCAAAGGTTGTAACAAACCTGGAGGCTTCTGATGCTCTGCCTTAATCAACTGACAAGTTAGACAACGAGACACAAAAGCTGCTATCTCTCTCTTCATGTTGTTCCACCAAAATCTATTATTCAAATTGTGGTACATCTTCGTGCTACCCGGATGCATAGAATATCGCGTGCTATGAGCTTCATTCATTATTTCACTCTTCAAATCATCCACATTTGGCACAGACAACCGGTCACGAAAATACAATATTCCATTCACCATCTTGAAATCGGGACGTTCTGCAATATGTTCCACTATCTTGGCCAAGTCTGGGTCTTGCAACTGATTTTCCTTGATCTTCTGAATGAAGGTAGGTTCTGATACTGTCATGTTTGCTAACATCGCACCCAATCTCAGGGTCTGTACTTCTACACCCAACTCTTCAAACTGCTGTAGGACACCCATTCCTCTCAAACTGGCCATAACCACAGATTTCCTACTCAAAGCATCTGCTACCACATTCACTTTGCCTGGATGATATTTGATGGGAAAGTCATAATCTTTGATATACTCCATCCACCGTCTCTGCCTCATGTTCAAATCCTTCTGCGAAAACAGGTATTGCAAACTTCGGTGGTCGGAATGAACTTCAAACTTCTCTCCATAGAGATAGTGCCTCCACATCTTCAATGCGAAAACAACTGCTACCAACTCCAAGTCGTGAGTCGCATAATTCTTCTCGCGGTCCTTCAACTGCCTCGAGCCATAAGCAATCACCTTGCCCTCCTGCATCAATACACAACCTAGTCCCACATTCGAAGCATCTGTATAAACAATAAATCCGTCGTTGCCCGATGGTAATGTAAGGATTGGAGCTGTGGTTAACCTTCCTTTCAACTCTTGAAAACTGGTTTCACATTGATCGGTCCACACAAATGGGACATTCTTCCTAGTCAATTTTGTCAACGGGGCTGCAATGGACGAAAAACCTTGGACAAATCTTCTGTATTATCCTGCTAACCCCAAAAAGCTTCTAATTTCTGTCACACTGCTTGGCCTTGCCCAACTAACAATTGCCTCTATCTTGGCTGGATCAACTGCTAAACCTTCTCTGGAGATGATGTGGCCTAGAAAAGCAACTTGCTCTAACCAGAATTCACACTTACTGAGTTTTGCATATAACTGGTTGTCCCTCAAGAGCTACAACGCTGTCCTCAAATGTTCTTAATGCTCCTTCTTACTCTTGGAATACACAAGGACATCATCAATAAACACTACTGTAGAGTGGTCCAAATAAGGTGCAAAGACCTTGTTCATCAAAGCCATAAAGACTGCAGGTGCATTTGTCAAACCAAAGGGCATCACTAAAAACTCATAGTGCCCATATCTTGTTCTAAAGGCTGTCTTCTGAACATCTGAGTCTCTAACTCTCAACTGATGGTACCCTGACCTCAAGTCTATCTTGGAAAAATAGGCTGCTCCTTGCAATTGGTCAAAAATTCATCTATCCTTGGCAATGGATACTTGTTCTTCACAGTCACATGGTTCAACTTCCGGTAGTCTATACACATTCTCAAACTCCCATCCTTCTTTTTCACAAACAACACCGGTGCTCCCCACGGTGAAACACTTGGCCTAATAAAACCTTTGCTGAACAAATCCTGCAATTGGAGCTTTAGCTCACCCATTTCTGCTGGAGCCATCCTGTATGGTGCAATCGAGATCGGAGCTATCCCTGGAAGGAGCTCAATTGTGAACTCAACTTCTCTAATTGGTGGTAAACCCGGGATTTCTTCTGGAAAAACATCCGGAAATTCACACACAATGGGGATATCCTCCACCCCTTGGGACTGTTTATCCTCCGTGATAAACGCGATAAATGCCTGACATCCACTCTGAACTAATCTGCTTGCCTTCAACACTGAAATAAATCCTGCCTGAGGATTTCTCATGTTCCCCTGAAATATCAATTCTGCCTGTGGCCCTTGGAATCTGAATGTGATAGTCTTACTAAAACAATCCATGGTGGCATGATATGCTTCTAACCAATCCATGCCTAATATGACAGCAAAATCATGCATGTCCAAAACTATGAGGTTGGCCGGTAAATTAACATCTCCTAACAACACTGTACAACTAGGGTAATGGTTTTTACACACAACTTGTTTCCCTACTGGAGTGGTCACTACCAAAATGTAATCCAACTCACTACATGGTGCATCAATTAACTTAGCAAAACTAGGAGATGAAAAGGAATGTGTGGATCCAGGATCAAATAAAATCTGGGCTTCTACCCCACAAACAAGAAGTTTACCTTCTACCACTTCTCCTGCAGCTTCAGCATCTGCACGGTTGAGATAGTACAAACGTCCATGCATCTATAGTCTGTTCGGTACTTGGTTCTGCCTTCCTTGGCCATGTCTGTTCTGCTATGGAGGACGAGCATTCTGATTCTGTGCTGGTGGCCTAGCCTGCTGCTGCTGCTGAGGTGGTCTGACTTGATCCTGAACTAGTGCTTGATTTTGAGGAGCTACTTGCCTCTGCTGCTGGTTTCTATTCCCTTGATTCTGAAGTAGTGGGCAATCCTTGATTGAATGGTTCATAGACTCACACTTGAAACAGGCACCCATAGCCTTACGACATTCATGTGTCTCATGATTTTTGCCACAATGCCCACAACCCTGCCTCACATGGCCTTGCTCTTGCCTTGGCTTCTTGCCCTGCTGTTGCCTCTGATTCTGCTGTTGATATTGCTGCTTCCTGTCCTGAACAATCACGTTGTTAATATCCTCAAAAGTGTAAGCCCGCTTGACTGCCTCATCATATGTAGCTAGAGGTACTACTCCTATTACATCTCTCATGATGATCGGGTTCAATCCTTCCAAAAACTTTGTTATTTTCTTCCTCTCAGTGTCAATCAACTCAGTGGCATACCTAGCCAATCTTTCAAACTTGGTGACGTAGTCTAAAACCGTCATGCTACCCTGCTTGAGTTGTTGAAACTCAATAGCCTTCTGCCTCTTGACATGAGAGGGAATATATTTATCCTGAAATTGTATCTTGAATGTTGCCCATGCCTCTTCATCAACCATCCCTGCATATGGGTCCTTGACTGTTTGCCACCACCTATCTGCAAGCCCATAGAATAATGAAGCTGTGAGATTGACCTTTTGTATTCCCGTGCACATGAAGACATCAAAGATCTTTTCAGTATTGACTAGCCAGTCGTCTGTCGTTAACGGGTCCTCATTGCCCGAAAATTCCTTCGGTGCCCTCTTCCTAAACTTCTCAAACAGTGCATTAGGGCCAGGATCCCTATTTTGTATAACAATCTGCGGACCCACGGGTGGTGCTACATTCCTATTCTGAAGCACTTTCAACAACTGCCTTTGAACTTGTGCCATTTCATCATCCTTCTTTGCCAACTGTTCTTGGAATCTTGCTTGATTCTCATTAGCCTGCCTTTGCTGTGCTATCATAGCTTGCATGAGTTCTTGAAACTGTGTGGCTGTCGGTGCCTCAGATGCATCTGACTCATTCTGATTACTGCCTGAAGCATGATGATTTGGAGCTTTTCTTAGAGGCATATTGTTGTAAAACAAGGAGTTAGAACACAATAACATAGTACAAGGGTTTCTAAGATCCTATACGAACGAATCTATCGAACTCACGAATCCTCGCCACGTTCCTAAGACCTCTCTAGTTTCTTTTAAGTGCCTGAAACATGTCTCGCTCTGATACCAGTGCTGTCGCGACCCCGGAACGGATCCCCGGGCCCGCGACGTTGATGATTTGCACTATCTACTGTTTTCCCACAGGTTCCCGCGGTGAGGATTCCCAAAGACAAGCGGAATCTGGCTCACACGTTAATAATTTGCGGAAGCGTGTTGCAAAACACATCAAGATGAGCACCAATAAAATATTTAAGTGCTACGATGAATAATATCAAAACATAGTATCAAAGAAAGAAGTTCACTTGGCATTCCCAACATAGTTCAAGTTACAAGATTAACACAAGAGTAAATTAAGTTTTGTTACAACCCATAAGAAGCCAACAGAGGCTAATACACTTCTCAAAATAACCAAAAGAAACCCCAAGACATAATGAATGACGAGACTCAAGAACCCGCCCGACGTCTAGATGACATCGTCGGGCTGCCATTCTCTCACAGGGGTTGGCTCACAAGCCTCCTCCTGACGCTCCTCCTCAAAGGTAACGTCTCCTGCACCTGGGCACCAACAAACAAGGGTCAAACACAACGGTTTGGCAGGTAATCAATTTAGGTGCAAGCATGAACCAATTGTGTTTAAGAAAACCTATGAGTAAATCCTTGATTGAAACACTACAATAACTGAGGTACATTTTTTAGAATGCTAACAAGGCTGAGATATCAAAACAAACTAGCATAAATACTTAATATATCATGAATGGTTACAATCCACAAAGAGCCCATCCTTTCTCTATCATTTATATAATGAAAAGAGCAAGCACGCACGACAAGCACGATATACATAATATAAGCACGACACGATTTCCCACAAAGACGGGAATTCCGGCCGCAGAACCGGACACGCACGATGTGTAATAAATACACGACCAGTCTGCAGACAGTCCACATGTTTAAAGACCCCCAGACAGTGGATCAAACCGAAAGGGCAGTCTAAGCTCAGTGGTGTTTACTTAATTCATGAATGCACAAAACACGTGAAACACGATCAAAGCATGTCGAGATAAAAAGGGGGAAATCACTTATCAAAACACGACGAACACGACTAGCAAGAGGCATAATAATTATGCATAACACGCTTAGGAAGTGGTCCTTTTTTTCTTGAAACAAGACTTCAAAACAAACTTATATTTGAAATCTAAAACGAGTACACGATGGTACTTATCATACTCAAAACGGAATTCAAACACGAAATCTGACAAGCATGTGTTAAGGCTACAAATTGACCCTTGTGTAATTGGGATCCCAAATGTCAGAGTATACAAGAGTTGGCGTCCCCGAAGCTGGGTTGCATTTCAAAATCCCATTTACACAATGTCAAGTCAAAACCCTTAACATAGTCTAGTTTTCCAATCCTCGAGAAATTACAGAAATGAAATAATTCTTCTTCCTGAATCTGGCAGGTTGGCTCGAGCGAACTTTGCGCTATAATGACACTTCGCTCGAGCGAGACAGTTCGTTCGAGCGAATAATAAAATGCGCTCGAACGGACAGCTCTCTGTCTGCGCTCGGACCAAACAGAGGCTTGGTCGCTCGAGCGAACCCAGGGGTCGCTCGAGCGAACAAGCTGCTGCCTGTGCTCGCTGAGTGCAGAAACTGCCTTTCTTTTACACATCTTTCACCACATTCTTCTTCTTCTTCCCATCCATCCATCACACAAAATCCCTTGAGCCTTCATGCTCACCAAGGGTTCATTTATCACAATGTCAAGCATCAAAATCAAATAAAACATATCCATGAAGCTTGTAAACAAATTTTATGCACAATTTCTAAAACAACAATGAAATCAAAATACACATGCATCATTCCTATAGAGATTACTTGCCTTGACCAATGCTAACAATACTCCTCTTCAAACTCTTCCTCAAGCTATTCTCACACTACAAGAAACCCAAGAGAAAAACCACACAACTCACTCAAAAGGAAACAAGGAACCCATTTAACAAAAAGGGTTTGTAACTACGAAAATCATGATCTCTAAGAACTAAAAAGACTTCATGGAAAACAAGGATTGAAACTCTTACCTAACAATGGCCAAACAGGAAGAGAGGAAGGAAATGGAGCTTTTGCCCAACTTAGAAAGTCAAGAAACTTGCATCAATTGGAAGCTTAGGAGGAGAGGAAGAAGATAGTAGCCTTGGATTCTTCTTTGGAGTCTTCTTGGTAGATCATGCAAGATGAAGAAAATGGAAGAGAAGAAGAGCTTTCCTTGCCCTAGGTCAAGAGATTGCAGAGATTGGGGAAATGAATGAAAAGAGAGGGAGAAGGGGCTTTAGTGATGGAAATGGGCCCCAAATAACCTGAACTTTGAAGTGACCAAAACAAGATCTTGTGGGCCTCGGATGACTTCGACGAATAAGGATAAAACGATCACCGAAATATCTAGTTTCCAAAAAGTATATTTTTGACATGGTTTTGAGATCTCAAAAATTGTGTCCAGATTTGTGCAAGAAAGACAATTTTACCCTCTTTGGGTCAAAACTTGGGTTTTTAGGCTTCAAACACAACTGGGCTTAAAACAAAAGTTGTAACACGTCGAAACATTATTCAAATGAAATCAAAATCACAATCACACGGAAATCAATACGATCTTCCCAAACTTACATGTGCACTCGGGCCTTTCCGAGTGTGTCTAACTAATACTGAACGTTCTCAAAATTCCCAAAGCTATGTCCAAGACTAAACTAATCATTTCTAACCCAACAACAACTAAACCCACTTAGGACTAAACACATACTAATCGAAATGGTCAGGGTCGGGGTCTAACAGTGATTGATCATTTACTTTCGTTATATGAATGATGTACTTATGTTTGAATGAAGATTGTAGTTGGTTATTCATTGTGTATGCTTGTCTTAGAGACTCCTTTCTATCACAAGATAATTAATCCTCATCAAAGCTTAATTGACTTAAAAGTTAAAAGAATTCAAATTGGTCTAGGTTTTTAGAGCTCACCGTATTCCCCCCCCCCCCCCCACCCTCTAGGATTCGTTCTTGGTCTTTCAATTGGTATCAGAGCGAGGTTGCTCTTGTTTAGGTTTAACCACCTAGAGTTAGAATCCTAGTGAGTGTTTTTTTTTTTTGTTGCCACCATGCAAACTCATTTGGGTGAAGGCAATGCCACCAATAGACCCCCTTTGTTTAATGGAACACACTATCGCTATTGGAAAATTAGAATGCAAGTGTTCTTAGAATCCCAAAGCTTAGATGTGTGGAACATCATAGAAGATGGCTATCATCCTCCCACTACCACAGAAAAGGACTCTGAGGGGAATGTCATATCCATACAAATCAAACCCAAAAGTGCCTGGACTTAAGGGGAAAAGGATAGAGAAAATCTAAATGCTAAGGCAAAAAACTCCCTATATTGTGCTCTATCTCAAGAAGAATTTAATAGAGTAGTTAATTGCAACTCTGCTAAGGAAGTCTGGGATACCCTAGAGACCACCCATGAAGGCACATATCAAGTTAAGATAGCCAAAATTCAAATGTTGACCTCTAAATTAGAAGATATTAAAATGCTTGAAGAAGAAACATTTGACAAGTTCTACTCAAAATTCATGGAAATTGTCAACTCTCTCATAGGTCTAGGAGAAAAGATGGATGAATCTAAAGCTGTTAGAAAGATTTTAAGATCTCTTCCAAAAAGATTCAAGCCAAAGATTGTAGCCATAACGGAAAGCAAAGATGTTGACAAAATTAAAATTGAAGAACTAAGAGGAAATCTCCTTACATATGAATTAGACTTTGAAGTGCAAAGGAAAAAGAAAGGAGCAGCTTCTTCCTCTCAATCTAAAGAAAATGAAAGTGAAGATGATAGTGATGAGGACAATGCTTTATTTGTTAAGAAATTTAAAATTTTCTTTAGGAACAACAAGAACAATAGAAATGTTGATGAAAGCAAAAGTCCTAGATTCCAAAGAAATCCCAAAGGATCATTTATTAAAAAGGATGTGCAATGTTACAATTGCAAGGGGTTTGGACACATTGCCCAAAATTGCTCCACCCCTAAAGAATTTGAAAAAGGAGATAAGAAAGGAAAGAAGGCATTAAACATAACTTGGGATGAGGAAGATGAAGATAGTGACAAAATTGAATCCCCAAATAATGAAGATGGAAATTTCCCTAATTGGCTTCTACTTTCATCTATTGAAGATACTGTTGGGTTTTGTGTATGCCCTAAAGCCCACTGACAGCATCCACATCTCTGTTACTGGATATTTACTGGTTATTTATTAGAAATATTATTTTCTCTTACTACATGTATATATGTATGTTTGTGTAAGGTCCATTGTTTCTAGTAAATGACCCGGGTGTGTAGTGGCTACACACAGATAGGTCTGAGTCATGGACACTTGAAACAATAAACTGGTTCATAATTGAGAGATGGAGTTGGGCACTTCATCTTGGTATAAGTTATAGTGAGATACTCTCCTGTATTCAGGGTGACTTACCTTAGTCACAGGAGGCTTTTCAGGATTTATCTCATTAGTGTATATGTCATGCATTGAACAGGACCATTTGTAGGTATGATCTCTAAAATAGTACTATCACTGAGAGAGATCAAGTCACCTTATGCTACTGAGTGACCAGTGCTCTTAATCTTGAGCATATGTGGATGAACTGACGAAGTCGAGTTCTTGTACTTTAATTCACTATGGGTGAGATCCTGTTTATGGGTCAACAGCTCTGTGTTTTGGGTACTTGAGCTTGATTAGTTGGGACTTACAGATGCAATAAAGAATCTATGCCATCTTGTGATGGAGTGATCGTCCCCTTAGAATTATCCGATTAATCATCAAAATCTAAGATCTTAGTATATGGATATTCCATATGGATATTGAACTTGTGGGTCGCTCCCTGGACCAAGAGAATGATATCCGCATGATGATTAAGTCAAGGATATAAAGTTCTCAGGTTGAGATATAATCAAGAAGGTTGATAGTACATCGGATAACCTGACTTGATTATGGATGTTACATAGAGGGGCATTTCGGTCATTTCACTTAGTAGGTCGAAGACGAATGTCATTTCTTGACGAGCTTATTTCATATTTAATATTTGTCCCTGGAGTGCAACCATAACTCTTTAGTGGAATGAGTTAGGGTTAAATTGATCTTAATGTTGCTATGGGGTTAGCATGGACATTTTGGTCATTTTGGGAGCCAAGGGCAAATATGTCTTTTGGTCCCTCTTCTAGCCATTTTTCCTATATTGGCATGGTTTCCTAATTTAATTAGATGATATGTGGTTGAATTATTTTTTGTGGAAAAATAATTTTTTGTTTAAATTCAAATAGGCCTTTGATGGCATACATGAATTTAACTCTAGCTAAATTAGTAACATGTGGGCCATGGTGTGTTTATCTATCCTGTGGGCCAGCCATAAAGGGAGACCCTTTTGTGAGGTTTCAAAATTTGGAAAGGTATCTTTACTTGGAAGGTTGAATTCCTCATTGGGTAAGAATTCCTATGGCTAGTGGTTTCTAATTATTTTAGTATATACAATTAGAAGGTGTTGCACTCCTAAGGTGGCTGGTTGCTAATTTTATGGGATGGTCATTCCTAATAGAGAGAACTAAAAAGGAATATAAAATATATATATATATAGATCTCTCTACCCTAGGCGTGTAACAAGATGGAGTGAATAAAAACCCTAGGCGTGCAACAATAATAAGACATATTGGCTGCCCAAAAGAGAAGGATACACACGCCATGGTTTTCTTCTTCTTCCTTCATTGAAGAGAGAAAATCAGGTCTGGGTTTTTTTCCACAAAGTATAGTTCAGAAAACCCCTCAAGGAATCCATAGTTTGATCCCACAATCAAAGCCAATCAGATTGGGTTGTGGAATAGAAGAGAAGATCAAAAGAAAAGTTACTGCAGAAAAATTCCTGCAACCTGCATTGCTGATTGCAGGCTTGTGATCAGTCCTTTGGAAGTTTATTTTCAGAGATTTGAAGTCTTTATATCATCAAGGTATCAGTCCTCACTCATCTCCTTATATTATACACTTGTTGATCATGATTTCATGGAGTTTATATGCGTATTTCATGGCTGATTTGCGCTGCCAGATCAGATATGCTTTAGACAATCCAAAGAACTATCAGCCATGGACGTCCCTAACATGTGTGTTTAGATCTGTATCGCATATACTTTCAGTGGTATCAGAGCCTCTCCATGTGAAACCATGACCCCATGATGTGTTAATATTAATCCTAACTTAATTAAGGGCATGGTGGCACCCTCCAGAATACTGTTTAGTGCATGATAGGCATGCAGGATTTTTTCCAGGTTGCTGGAATTTTCTTCAGAATACTGAATAGTGTTGTACACTGCATTTTGAATGCACTAACCTCTTTTTATGCAGCCATATATGCATCCTTGATGGTTCGTATGAATGTTGTATGGATTTGGATGTGTTATTATTAATTGGAAAATGTAATTTCAATTTATTTTTCCAACTAGATTTGATGTAGCTTTCTTGAAAAGCATAGGGACTTCCAATGTAATTTATGGTTTTGTTTTTCATAGTTTGCTTGTATGTAAATTTATTTTTATATCATCAAGCAAGAGAGGAAAGCTTCAAATATTGCATGGTTGCAAGTAAAGGGGATCCTCGGTGATAGAGGAGACAAGGCTTCTTGGTGCAAGAGGAGATCTAATTTTGATGTCCTAGTTCGATAAGGATTTGAAGTCCTAAGAGCAGGGAGCCATCAAGGATTGCATTCTTATATAATTGCTATAATTGCTATGTTTCTCACCTAGTAACATGGCCACCACTAGGTTTTTAAAATTGGGTTTTTTCTATATTAGATCAGATTTGTTTGGCTAATTGATTTTAAATGGAACTTAGACCAGCACCCTTCTTTGTCTAAGATTTAAAATTGGTTAGGGTTTAGTTTATCTTGGTACCATTGTTTTCCAAAAGAGGGCAAACTAAAATCTAATATGTTGCTACCTTAGTGGGCCCATAACCCTCATGTCCTAGGATATTTACTCAATATGTTTTAAAGCAAAGGTTATTTATTTTTTGAGATGACTTAAGCAATTGAGTCATGAAAATTGTTAACTAAGTTTGCTAGATTTAAACAGGGTTTGAGTAATGATGTTTAGGTCAAAAGTGTTTTAAAACCCTAGTGATAAATAATCAAGTGGGAGAGGGGTTTGGAAAAACCCCACGGCCTTCCATTTTCGGTTCATGCTATCTTAATAAAGTGTTAGTGGGAACGGCCACCCCTTCGGTGGAGTTCTTTACTAAAGATTGCTTCAAGGGGTTAGTAGGTGAACTCATGTGAATATTCATAATGAGGTGTTAGTGGAAGTGGCCACCCCTACAGTGGAGTTCTTTACTAAAGACCACTTCTATAGAATGTCGATGAAGTGTTGGTAGGAGCGGCCATCCCTTCGGTGGAGTTTTTTACTAAAGTTCACTTCAAGTGTTGATTAAAGTCACTTCCCTTCGAAGGACTCAAGTCATAGACATTCTGGGAAATTTCATAAGAGATGGTAACACACTTGACACAAGACGGTAATAACCTCTCCCTAGGAGTTAGTGTTATTTGTCATATGAGGCCAAACCAATCAGTGATTGGACTATCACTGGATATGCTAAATCCAGATAGTGATAATCCAAATAAGCGAGGCTTTACTCAACGAGACTATAGACTCGGCCATCCCTTCGATGGAGGGTCTATGAGGAGGTTGAGACACTGATACATTATGATAAGGGTTAATAATGTAAATAGTTAGCAGTGCATGTTTTTCCTTCTATTACAAGCACCATATACATGTTACATATATATTGCCTGTCTAATTATGAACCGTTATATATCCAGAGAGATGACCGGGGGTTCTTTTAGCCCGTTGATGAGTATTTTACGTGAGAACAAACTTACTGGTCCGAACTACGTGGACTGGAAAAGGAATCTTGACATAGTACTTACTGCAGAGGAGTACAAGTATGTCTTCACGGAACCCTGTCCTGCAATTAATGATAATTCTACAAATGACCAGCAAGAGGCTGAAAGGAAATGGAAGAAAGCGAATAGCATGGCTAAATGCTACATGCTTGCTTCCATGTCCAACGTGTTGCAAACACAACACGAGCATATGGACACAGCTTCTGACATCATGTTGTCCTTATCTGAGATGTTCGCAGACAAAAGCAGGCCAGCTAGGCAAGCGGCTATAAGGGCAATCATGAACACTAGGATGGCCGAGGGAACACCCGTCAGAGAGCATATGCTCAAGATGATGGATTACTTCAATGTGGCTGAGATCCTAGGGGCTGAGATTGATGCAGAGAGTCAGACTGATATGATTCTCGAAACTCTGCCGGACTCTTTCAACCAGTTCAAGCTCAATTTCAGTATGAGCAAGATGGACATGACTTTACCAGAGTCAATGAAAAAACTCCAGGCGGCAGAGGCTATCATGAAGCCCAAAGCCTAAGCTCACTTTTTCCAGTCTTCCTTTAAATTGAACCCGAAAGGGAAGAAATTCAAGAAGAAGCAGGATAAGGGAAAGGGACAGAAAAAGGGCAATGCTAGTAAAAAGAAGGACAAGGGTACAGGTGAAAAGCCCAAAGGGAAATGCTTCAAGTGCGGCCTTAAAGGTCACTGGAAGAAAGATTGTCCCAAGTTCCTGGCCTCTACTAAGAAAGGTATATCTCTTTCCTACTACATTAAACCTGTTTTGTGGTTGATTCTACTGATTCATGGATAGTAGACTTTGGAGCCACTAATCAATCTGCAACTCATTACAGGGGTTTCAGATAATGCAGAAGCTTAAGAAAGGAGAGTTAGCCCTCAGAGTTGGAACTGGAACCAAAGTTTGGGCAGATGTAGTGGGAGATGTTACCTTACATTTCTTTAACAATAGGATATTGGTTTTAAATAATGTTCTCTATGTTCCGGACATGAGGAAGAATTTAATTTCAGTTTCCAGTCTTTTTGACTATAATTATTTAGTTGCTTTCCATTTTGGTGTTGATATCAGTAGAGATGGAAACGTTATATGTTCCGGTAGAATGCATAACAACTTATTTTACATATATCCTATTGCTCCCACACTGCATAATATACAACTAGAAAGCTCAACTTCCCTTAAGAGGAAGGTATCTTCAACCAATGCCACTTTTCTTTGGCGCTTGCGTTTGGGTCATACTAACCTAAAATAGATTCAGAGGTTGGTGTTAGGGATTTTGTAATTTGCAATTTGATGGATGCATTTGCACTTTAGCATCATTTGATTTACATACACTTGCATTGATTTAAAATATCTTGAAATCTTGACTTTTACATGCATTGGTTTTTAGATTTGGAAAAGTTTTTGTTTTATGCATGTTTTGGTTCTAAACTTGGATGCATTGGTTTTAGAATACAAACTCTTTTGAAAACCTATTTCCTTGTGCATTATATTTGGAAAATCATCTTGAGAATTTAGGTTTGAGCTTTGCATACTTTCATCACTTTCAGAATCATTTTTGTATGCATTTTCATTTGAAAAGAGTTTTATCCAATCAAGCTAGCCTTTGGTTTTAAACTTTTGAATCATCTTAGGCTTTGTGTGTTCATGTTTTTAAACTTCTTAGAATGACTTAAAACATGTTATTTAAGCTTGGTTTAGTGGCCAAAAGGTCCCCCAAAGAAATATCTTCAAAATAGGCAAAAGTTGAATTTTTGCAAAAAGGGGGTGTCCCGGCAGTGTCGCCGGTCGACCGAGCCCTGTGTCCCGGTCGACCGGGAACACTGCAGGCAGTTTTTTGCCTGTAGCTCCAACGGTCAGAAATTTGACCATTGTGTGGTCTAGGTCGACCGAGGCCTGTTTCTAGGTCGACCGAGAGACTAGCCGTTGACAACTTTTTGGCTATAAAGTCCATTCATTTCCAACCTTTTTCAAGGCTTGATACATGAACCTTTGAGACCATTTTGGAGCCATTGAAAGGGGATGAAGTTGGAAAGGCTAGAAGGTCATTAGGAGAGCTAAAGATTGGATCAATGAGTTAAACCACCAAGTAAGCTCTACCTTTGTTAATCATGGTTTTCATGTTTTGTTTAAGCTATTGGTAAATGGTTTTGTACATGATAACTATGATGTGTTGAATCCATTCTTCTCCTAATCTTTGATCTTATTAAGATTGGATTCTTCACTTTGGTTTCAATCCAAGTTGTTTTTAAACCTTACTTAATCATGCTTAGCCAAAGTCTTTGATTTCCTTTAATGCATGATTCTTTGTCTTGGTTGAAACCTAATTTGTTGTTTTCTTTCATTTGAACTTTAGTTAAATCTATTTGTTTTTGAAAACAACATTGCACATGCATCACATGTTCTAAGTTAGTCATTTTCATACAACTTGTGATTCTTTGATTTTCATATCATTAACAAGTTATTAAACATACATGTGATTTGCATTAAACTTCAATCAAGTCTTTTATATGTCTTAAACTTTGAAATGCTTTGAGCATACATTTGAATAAGTTTTTTTTTAAACTTGATTGAAGTCATCACACACACACACATCATGAGCATACACTTTTGCATTCATAGAGTGTTTGTGTGAGTTTGTTTTAAACTTTCATATCCGCCTATTTAGAGGCAAATTTATTTGAGCTTAAATTGTAATCTCTTAGAGTGATCTTTTGTAAAGACACCTTCTTTGAGAAATCTTGTTTTGTAAAGGTTATTGCTTAGCCTAAGAAAAGCATCTTGTAAAGTTATTGCTTAGCCTAAGAAAAGCATATTGTAAGGTTATTGCTTAGCCCAAGAAAAGCATTTTGTAAAGGTTATTGCTTAGCCTAGAAAAGCACATTGAGAGGTTGTTGTTTAGCCTAGAAAAACAACATTGTAAGGGTTATTGCTTAGCCTAGTAAAAAGCATAAATAGTGGAAATCCGGTGGGGTGATTGGATCACAAGCCGGTAGTGGACGTAGGCATTGAGGCCGAACCACTATAAACCTTGGTGTTGTGGTGCTTGCATTTGTGGTGATTATTTATTAGCTTCCGCATTTTGTTTGTTTATCATCACATGTGACTAGTTTTGTTTTAGAAATTAAAATTGGTCTAAATTGGTAACAATTGTAGCTCACCCTATTCACCCCCCCCCCCCTCTAGGGTTAGGATCCCAAGGACTTTTCAATTGGTATCAGAGCCAAGTGCTCTATCTTTATTAGGATCAAGTGTATCTTGATTAGGTGTAAAAACCTAGAGTTAAAACCCTAGAGTAGTGCTTATTTGAAAATCATTAGAATGGACTCCACTATGCTAGACTTTGTAGATTCTTCTAGACCCCTCATTCTTCCTTCTATTGGAGATTCAAACCCTCACTTAAATGAATATCAATTTGACTCAAAAGAGGAAGAAAATGAGTATGATGAAGATGATCTTCAACAAGCCTATAATGAATTATATACATTATCTTCAAAGCTTGATAAGAGAAATAAAAGTCTAAAAGAAGAATCAAATAGACTAAACAAAGAGCTAGCCTCTTCAAAAGATGAACTTAGAGAGAAAGAAGAAGTTATAAAATGTCTAGACTCTAAGTTCATGATCTCTTTAAATAACCTATCCAACATTCAAGATGAACTAAAAGAATTAAAGATGGGTTATGAAAATGTCAATAAGGAAAATCTAAAACTAAGAGATCAATTACAAAGGCAAGGTAAAGACTTTAACAATCTTGAATCTAAATTGACTATCTCTAAGGAAAATTTATCTAATGCTCAAGATGAATTAAATGAGATTAAGATAAATTGTGATGAGCTTAAAAATGAAAATTTGAACCTAAGAGATACAATTAAAAGACAAGATGAAAACATTAACTATTTAAAATCCAAGTTGACAATTTCCAATGAAAATTTGTCTAATGCTCAAAGTATTTTAAAAACTTTAGAACTTGGATCTAATGTTGTTAATGAGCTTAAATCTAAGTTAAAACTTGCCTATGAAGAGCTAAACAATTTTAAGGGAATTGAAAATGAACTAACAAAAGTTAAAAATGAAAATTCAACCCTTAAAACAAAAGTCACTCAACTTGAAGAGTATAAACAAAAGTATGAGTGCAAGTTTACCCAAAGTGAAGATAGACTTGAAAAATTATTTAAATTGGGTAAACCTCATGGAGATAGGACGGGTATTGGATTTAATAGGAATATGTCTTATGACCCTAAATTCACCAACACATTTGTGAAAGGTGAGTCCTCTTTCTCTAGCACTCTTTGTCACTTGCCTAAAACAAAATGTGATTATTGTGGCAATGAAGGACACTTTAGGTTTGAGTGCAAACTAAGAAGAAGCAATGTGTCTAATCCCATCTTTGAACCAAAGAAAGTAAAATCATACTTGAAGGGTAAGACTCTAAAATCCAAGGAAGACTCCATAAAGCTTAAACAAGTTAAACCAATTAACAAGGAGTCTCCCAAGATAGATTCTAAAAAGCTTAAACAAGTTAAACCAAGCTTGAAAGAATCTAAGAACAAAAAGCTTCTCAACCTACCTCCCTTATATGAACCCATGAAAGAACTTTTGAAGAAAGTTGCTAAGTTAAATCTAAAATTCAAAAGTCAAGTAAAGGGAGAAAGTAAGAAGAAAAGAAAAGTGAAACAATCCCCAAAGAAACAAACTCACCAACATCAAAAGACTAATCACCATTCTAAGCCAAATTTAGTAAAATCTAAATATCATGGTGATAAGTTCAAATTGAAAATTTATCAAGTTAAATCTCCTATAGTTGGTGAGAAGTCCAAACTAGACCTCAAAGTTCAACCCTCCCAAGACCTTAGGTGGATTCCTAAAGTTATCTACTTAGACAAACCTTAAGGCCTTGAACCCCTTGACCAACCTATTCTTAATAGTTAAATCTCCTTGTTGGTCAAGTTGCATTTGCATTTTGTTTTCTTTTAGTTACATTTATTTAAATGCATTGCATTTCTTTATGATCAATTGATTTTGTTTTCACACACCATTCTAAGTTACACTTCATGGTTTTCAAAATCTTTTTATTATAATTTCATCATGTTTGATTTGCTTTTTGCTCACATTTAGTTTTATGTTTTGCATTGCATTTCTACATGATTAATTGATTGTGATTTTAAAAGCTTTCATAGCTAATTTATTCATGATCAATTGTTGTTGAATCATTTGTGTAGATGTCATAGTAAGATTGTTTGAACAAATGATTTGAATCAATTCAAGTTTTTCCATGGACTTCTAAGTTATACTTTTATATGGAAAATCATTGTTTTGTAAAATCAACTTGTATGTATTTCAATTAAGTTATATCTTTTAAAATACAATGTTGAAAATTGTTCTTCATAGTCATTCTTTCTATGCTTATTGTTGGATTTTGTTTATTGAAATGATTTGAAGATTGTACGATTGGAAATGCTTTTTAACTTCATTAGTCATCTTCATCAAAGCATGTTCCATGTTTTCATTTCCTTTTTCTTTTGGTTTCATTATCTTAGAAATGGAAATGTATGTTGTTTGCATCTTTGCTTATTTAGTTATTCTTTTTATATGCAAATGACTATTGGTTCCATGTATGGTTGTGATCTTAGTTACATTTGTAGAAACCATACTAGAACCCAAATCCATCCTCTATGCCTTATAGTCATTTCTTTTTGGATGGTTATGGTGTTGATTCATGTAGATTCTCTTGGTGTCATCCTTATACATGTTTCAACTTCATAAGTAGTGATCTTAATCATATGAAACTCTTTGAAATCCATTCCTTGCATTTATGATGGTTGATGGATATCTCAGTAGTTGAATTCATATGATTTAGTCACTTTGGAAATTGCATGCATTTCAAAGTTATATAATTTTGCATTGCAATTTACCTTGTTCATCACTATGCTTATTAGTTATATCTTTAAAAGTGATGAATATGCATTTATGATGCTTGATGGAATTTTGGGTTTGTCACATCCTTGCTTTTAATCATGTTATCATATTCAATTGGTTTCATTTGGTATAATTTTCCATTGACTTCATATCCAATTGATGACTTATCTTGTGTATGTGATAGACCTTGTGTGCATTGGATTGAACTTGATAAGCAATATGATTGTTCCATGTCACACACCATTAGCATCATAATGTTCATGTTGCCACCTCTCTTGCTCTTATAGGTATATCTCATGACCACCATGTTTATGTGTTCATAATATTGGTTGGTTATTAGTTGAGGTTGGCTTCATGTTTGAATTTCATTTCACGCATTCTTGCACTTTAATAGTCATATTTATTGTTTGAATGAAATGATTTCAAAACTTACATAGCATATGATTTTCATAGTTATATTGATTAATGCTATGTTTGAGTAAACCCCATTGTATCAGGGATAGCTCTAATTTGGATTCTTCCTAATAGGTATATTCTTACATCCATTTTAGAGTGATTGTGTTAATAGTCATATCCTTAAATCTCAATTGGTATTCTTTGTTTTTCCAATTGATATCCATGATTGCTTTTCTCTTTGACCTTGCTCTCTTTTGGTAATTTGAACATATTGAGCTTGATAGTTAAATGAATCTAATCCTTTCCTTGAAGTTGACCCTCATTGGTTAAACCATCTTCTTCTTGCATCTAATAGTTAAATCTTTGTCAATATGTTCACAAAAGAAGAGTATGGATTGAGGGGGAGTGTAAACCTTCATAGGAAGTATTAGTTTTGATCAAATTGACCCTTGGATTGCCTTTGAGCCCTTAGAGATTACCATCACTCATGATAGCCTGTTATGTATTTCATTTTCGATTTCATTTGTTAACAGGTGCTTCTAAAGGTATTTTCCTTGTTTCATGTGTGTAGGTACCTTTGCAATTTAATGGCAAAGGGGGAGAAATTATGCAAGTTCTCAAAAGGGTGAAGAGAATGTCCAAGCTTCCTAAGGGGAGAGTTGTCTTGCCAAAGGGAGAGAGAGGCATGGTCAAAGGGGGAGAGCAAATAGAAGAAAGAAAGCTTGGAGCTAAAGAAGATGCTTGGTCATAGAAAGGAAAGACGAAGAGAAAGCTTGAAGAATGATCAAGCTCCAAGCATCAAGAAGATTGAAGAAAAGAGCCAAAGAGCCCAAGCTAAAAGAAGGAGCATCCAAGAAGATTTCAAGACTTGTCCAGCTTAGGGGGAGCTGAAGACGTGGTGTGAAATATCAATGATGAGTAAGTTGCCATCAAATTGCAAAGGGGGAGATTGTTAGGGATTTTGTAATTTGCAATTTGATGGATGCATTTGCACTTTAGCATCATTTGATTTACACACACTTGCATTGATTTAAAATATCTTGAAATCTTGACTTTTACATGCATTGGTTTTTAGATTTGGAAAAGTTTTTGTTTTATGCATGTTTTGGTTCTAAACTTGGATGCATTGGTTTTAGAATACAAACTCTTTTGAAAACCTATTTCCTTGTGCATTATATTTGGAAAATCATCTTGAGAATTTAGGTTTGAGCTTTGCATACTTTCATCACTTTCAGAATCATTTTTGTATGCATTTTCATTTGAAAAGAGTTTTATCCAATCAAGCTAGCCTTTGGTTTTAAACTTTTGAATCATCTTAGGCTTTGTGTGTTCATGTTTTTAAACTTCTTAGAATGACTTAAAACATGTTATTTAAGCTTGGTTTAGTGGCCAAAAGGTCCCCCAAAGAAATATCTTCAAAATAGGCAAAAGTTGAATTTTTGCAAAAAGGGGGTGTCCCGGCAGTGTCGCCGGTCGATCGAGCCCTGTGTCCCGGTCGACCGGGAACACTGCAGGCAGTTTTTGGCCTGTAGCTCCAACGGCCAGAAATTTGACCGTTGTGTGGTCTAGGTCGACCGAGGCCTATTTCTAGGTCGACCGAGAGACTAGCCGTTGGCAACTTTTTGGCTATAAAGTCCATTCATTTCCAACCTTTTTCAAGGCTTGATACATGAACCTTTGAGACCATTTTGGAGCCATTGAAAGGGGATGAAGTTGGAAAGGCTAGAAGGTCATTAGGAGAGCTAAAGCTTGGATGAATGAGTTAAACCACCAAGTAAGCTCTACCTTTGTTAATCATGGTTTTCATGTTTTGTTTAAGCTATTTGTAAATGGTTTTGTACATGATAACTATGATGTGTTGAATCCATTCTTCTCCTAATCTTTGATCTTATTAAGATTGGATTCTTCACTTTGGTTTCAATCCAAGTTGTTTTTAAACCTTACTTAATCATGCTTAGCCAAAGTCTTTGATTTCCTTTAATGCATGATTCTTTGTCTTGGTTGAAACCTAATTTGTTGTTTTCTTTCATTTGAACTTTAGTTAAATCTATTTGTTTTTGAAAACAACATTGCACATGCATCACATGTTCTAAGTTAGTCATTTTCATACAACTTGTGATTCTTTGATTTTCATATCATTAACAAGTTATTAAACATACATGTGATTTGCATTAAACTTCAATCAAGTCTTTTATATGTCTTAAACTTTGAAATGCTTTGAGCATACATTTGAATAAGTTTTTTTTTAAACTTGATTGAAGTCATCACAAACACACATCATGAGCATACACTTTTGCATTCATAGAGTGTTTGTGTGAGTTTGTTTTAAACTTTCATATCCGCCTATTTAGAGGCAAATTTATTTGAGCTTAAATTGTAATCTGTTATAGTGATCTTTTGTAAAGACACCTTCTTTGAGAAATCTTGTTTTGTAAAGGTTATTGCTTAGCCTAAGAAAAGCATCTTGTAAGGTTATTGCTTAGCCTAAGAAAAGCATATTGTAAGGTTATTGCTTAGCCTAAGAAAAGCATTTTGTAAAGGTTATTGCTTAGCCTAGAAAAGCACATTGAGAGGTTGTTGTTTAGCCTAGAAAAACAACATTGTAAGGGTTATTGCTTAGCCTAGTAAAAAGCATAAATAGTGGAAATCCGGTGGGGTGATTGGATCACAAGCCGGTAGTGGACGTAGGCATTGAGGCCGAACCACTATAAACCTTGGTGTTGTGGTGCTTGCATTTGTGGTGATTATTTATTAGCTTCCGCATTTTGTTTGTTTATCATCACATGTGACTAGTTTTGTTTTAGAAATTAAAATTGGTCTAAATTGGTCACAATTGTAGCCCACCCTATTCACCCCCCCCCCTCTAGGGTTAGGATCCCAAGGACTTTTCAGTTGGTAGAGGATGGGCCCTTGAGTTCATTAGATCTCGAACCATTGCCTCAGTGCAAATGTTGTCTCAAGGGAAAGATGACCAAAAGGTCGTTCTCTTCAAAGGGACTGAGGTCGAAGGAATTGTTAAAATTGGTTCACACTGATGTGTGTGGTCCTATGAGCACACCTGTCACGCCCCCGAACCGAAACCTCGGGGGCGGGAGATGGGATTAAGCATAAATGTATTTTACTTCTCCCAGGATCCGCGTGTGTGAAGACAACACATTCCAACACATTCTGAATATTTTGCGGAAGCATTTGTGGCGTTGCGACCCGAAGTCCGTGGCCATCGGATTCCGTGTCGCACTCAACCTTTAGCCCATAGCTATTATATCAAGAATCATATCCGACTGGAATAACCATCACAATAATTTACAGAGCTGACAGTAACCGGATATTACATTCCCAAATATATTCAAGTTACAATTATCAATGTACATTAATTAAGAATCCCAAGAAAAAGGCTAACAAAAGCCATACAACAAGAAGCTATAAACCACTACCCAAATGTGACGTAGCTCCGATGTCAAGCTCAATGTCTACATGACATAGCCGACAAAACAACCTGCAAGGCATGGCTCCACAGCCAACAAAACACTCAACTCGGGGCGAAGAAATCTGAACCTGAGTACCAAAAGTAGTGGGTCAGACACGACGGTCTGGCAGGTGGATGAAAAGAACACAAATATACTAAAGAATAAAACATATAATAAATCATGCTAATCGATCAAGTACTGCATATAATTAAACGGGTGCAAAGTCGGGAATCTCGGGGAAAACTTGTATTCATTTCAAGCACGGGTAAAACATGAACATCTAATAAAACAAGTGTTCATCTAAAACATGTATAAATGTAGTGGTATGGCAAAACAACGTTCATTTGAAACATATGTGGAAAGACGGATATTTAACAAACCGGGTGTTCATTTAAAACCGGTGTAACCAAAGCAATCTGTCAAAACTAGTGTTCATTTAAAACATATCTCAAAGCAGGGATATTTAACAAATCGGATATTCATTTGAGACCGGTATAAACATAGTGATCTGGCAAAACAAGTGTCATTTCAAACATATTTCAAAGCATGGGTATTTAACAATTCGGGTATTCATTTAAAAACAGGTATAAATATAGATATCTGACAAACCAAATGTCCTTTAGAACAAGGCACGGGTATTTAACAATTCGGGTATTCCCTTAAAACACGTGTGATCATATAAATCTGCCAAAATCATTTATCGTTTGGAACATATGTAAAAGCACGGGTATTTACCCAACCGGCATTCCTGTAAAACATGTACGTGTGCAAAGGACATAAAAACAATATAATAGTGACTGAATTTACAATAGAGAGCATTAACACTTATCTAAATAACAACTTTCATAAAAGCAATGAATCATTTAACTGAAAACAAGTAAGCAATATAAACCATGTCGGGTGTCCAAGGAATCGGGAACTGGCAAGATGGCAATCACAAGAAGCTAAGTCCTCTATCACCGAAGTGACAAGAGCGGGACGTTGGTCTCAGTCACACAAGGTGAGGAGACTCAACGTAAATCATATATACAATAATAAATATACGGGAACGGGAACGGGACCACGGTAGCGAACCGGGTATCGGGACGGGACCACGACAATAACCGGGTATCGGGATCCAAACTGCAGTTGGCGGGACGGGAGAGGGATTTCCAAGTCGGTGGATCAAACCGACAAGGTATCCAAGCTTAGTGATGCCGACTCATAGGTCAAAACCAATCGAGACATATGCAAGTAAATCAAGTACAGTAAATAAGCGGGTAAAACGGGGGTGCTCAAGGGCACACTGTCACTTCATATCGGGAATACATCTCGGGATAAATAACTGTTACTAAAGTAACTTCAATGCTTTCGGGAAACAAGTCAATCAAGTACAATAAATAAACGGGTAAAACGGGGTGCTCAAGGGCACACTGTCGTATCATGTGATGCAATGCACTTCGGGACAAATGACTGTTACTAGAGTAACTCCAATGCTTTCGGGAAAACAAGTCATGTAATGCAAATCTCGGGAAAAGAGGTGAAACAATGAACTATAATAATTTCGGGAAAAGCATTAATTTCAAGATCTATTTAAGTGAATAGGGGTCCCGTATGTCGATTATAACAATTACTTGGTACTCCTTGAGTTTGAAGACATTCCGGGCTCCTTATGCACTTTTACTACTTTCAAAACTTAAAATGAGCTTATGGGTAGTACTAGATGTTACAATAGCAAGAATCAAGATTATAAACGGTCCATCCTAGGCATGACATTAATCCGGGAACATCGAGCAACCTACTCAGTCCTCGAAAGGAATAGTGTTAGGGATTTTGTATTTGCAATTTGATGGATGCATTTGCACTTTAGCATCATTTGATATTTCACACATGCATTGTTTTTAGAAACATTGAAATCTAGTTTTATACATGCATAGCTTTTAAGATTTGGAAAAGTATTTGTTATATGCATGTTTTGGTTTTAAACTTGGATGCATTAGTTTTGAAACCCAAACTCTTTTGAAAACCTAATTCTTTGTGCATTATGTTTGGTAAATCTTGTTGAGAATTTAGGTTTGAGCCTTGCATACATTCTTCACAAAAAGATTCATTTTTGTATGCATTTTCACTTGAAAAGAGTTTTTACAAATCAAGCTAGTCTATGGTTTTAAAATTTTCAAATCTTCTTAGGCTTTGTGTGTTCATGTTTTTAAACATCTTAGAATATCTTAAAACATGTTTTCCAAGCTTGATTTAGTGGCCAAAAGGTCCCCCAAAGAAATACCTTTGAAATGGCAAAAGTTGCATTTTTTGCAAAAAGGGGGTGTCCCGGCAGTGTCGCCGGTCGACCGAGACACAGGTCTCGGTCGACCGAGACAACTGGAAGTCATTTTTTCCAGAACCTGTTCTGTAGCTCCAACGGTCAGAAATTTGACCGTTGTGCTTTCTCGGTCGACCGAGACCCCTTTGCCGGTCGACCGAGAACTAGCCGTTGGCAACTTTTTGGCTATAAAGTCCATTCATTCCCAACCTTTTTCAAGGCTTGAAAACTTGAACCTTTGAGACCATTTTGGAGCCATTGAAAGGGGATGAAGTTGGAAAGGCTAGGAGGTCATTAGGAGAGCTAAAGCTTGGATTATTAAGTTAAACCACCAAGTAAGCTCTACCTTTGTTAATCATGGTTTTCATGTTTTGTTTAAGCTATTGGTAAATGATTTTATACATGATAACTATGATGTGTTGAATCCATTCTTCTCCTAATCTTTGATCTAATTAAGATTGGATTCTTCACTTTGGTTTCATTCCAAGTAGTTTCTAAAACCTTCTTAATCATGCTTAGTATAAATCTTTGATTTCCTTTTATGGCATGATTCATTCTCTTGGTTGAGACCTAATTTGTTGTTTTCATTCATTTGATCTTTAGTAAAATTAATTTGGTTTTGAAAACAACATGCACATGCATCATATGTTCTAAATTAGACATTTTCATACAACTTGTTAGTCTTCGATTTTCATGTCATTAACAAGTTGAATTCTATACAAATGATTTGCATAAGACTTCAATCGAAACTTTTATGTGTCTTAAACTTTGAAATGCTTTGAGCATATATTTGTTTTAGCTTTCTTTTTAAACTTGATTGAAGTTCTCACACACACACAAATCATGAGCATACATCTTTGCATTCACATAGTGTTTGTGTGAGTTGTTTTAATTTTCAAATCCGCCTTTTTAGAGGCAAATTAAATTGAGCTTAAATTGTATCTCTTGGAGTGTTCTTTTGTGAAGACACTTTCTTTGAGAAATCTTGATTTGTAAAGGTTATTGCTTAGCCTTGAAAAGCACATTGTAAGGTTGTTGTTTAGCCTTTGAAAAGCAACATTGTATAGGTTATTGCTTAGCCTTTGAAAAAGCATAAATAGTGGAAATCCGGTGGGGTGTTGGATTCACAAGCCGGTAGTGGACGTAGGCATTGAGGCCGAACCACTATAAACATTGGTGTTGTGGTGCTTGCTATTGTGGTGATTGTTTTTGTTTAGCTTCCGCATTTTATATGATTAATCATCACATATGACTAGTTTATGTTAAGAAGCTAAAATTGGTCATAATTGGTCATAGTTGTAGCTCACTCTATTCACCCCCCCTCTAGGGTTAGGATCCTCGTGGACTTTCAATTGGTATCAGAGCCAAGTGCTCTAATCCCTTAGGATCAAGTGTTTGGAACTTTGATTTGGTGTAAAAACCTAGAGTTAAAACCCTAGAGTTGTCCTTTTATGAAAATCATTAGAATGGACTCCACTATGCTAGATTTTGTAGATTCTCCTAGACCTCTCATTCTTCCATCTATTGGAGATTCAAACATTCAATTAAAAGAATCTCAATGTGAATTAAATGAAGGAGAAGAATATAATGAAGAAGATCTTCAACAAGCTTTTGAAGAATTATATGAAATATCCTTAAAGCTTGAAAAGAAAAACAAAAGTTTAAGGGAAGAATGTAATTCCATGGGGATCCGAACCCTAGAGGGGGGGTGAATAGGGTGAGCTTCAACTATGACCAATTTTAATCAATTTTAACTTCTTTAAAACAAACTAGTCACATGTGATGATTAATCATACAAGATGCGGAAGCTAACAAAAGAATCACCACAAAGCAATCACCATCACACAAGGATTTATAGTGGTTCGGCCTCAATGCCTACATCCACTACCGGCTTGTGAACCAACACCCCACCGGATTTCCACTATTTATGCTTTTCAATAGGCTAAGCAATAACCTTTACAATATGCTTTCCAAGGATAAGCAATAACCTTACATTGATGTTTTTCAAGGCTTAACATCAACCTATACAATATGCTTTTATAGGCTAAGCAATAACCTCTTCAACCATAGGTTGGTTATCTCACTAAATTAGTGTCTAACATACACTTGATGGAGATTCAATTAAGCTCATTACATTGCCTCTTAAATAGGCGGATATGGAAGTGAAAAACTAATACACACTCACACTATGAATGCAAAGATGAAAGTACATGAAGTGTGTGTGTGTGTGGTCCTCAATCATTTTGAAAATGAAAGTTCATAAATGTATGCCTAAGGCTTTAGAAAGTTTTAGCTCATAAAACATTTAAGATTGAGGAAGCAAAGCAATCACATGTTAAAAGTAACAACTTGTTGATGATATCAAAGTTACACAAGTTGTATGAAATGGATTAGCTCTAAACATGTGATGCATAGGGATGTCAATCAAATCATCAATGTAGCTCATAAAACCTAAAAATAGATTTGATTGAAAAGAGGGGACAAATCATATGTAATTATAAGGACAACTTGAAAAAGATTTACCAATCAAAGTAAGGCAAGTTGTGAAGTATTAAAACAATAATACACATATGATTTGTAAAGATGTTGAATCCAAAACATAAGATACATTTGAAAGAGATTTTCTTATGATGGAAAACAACACCCAAAGATTCAACAAAGTATATGAATCATGTTACATCTTTCATTAACATGATCTACTTAGATTTACCAATAAAGTACTACTTTGATGAATCAATGGTGATGTATCCAAAACAATAGATCTATTCAAAATATAGAATATGCTAAGGATACAACATATCATATATTAACATGTTACAAAGATTTACCAATGATAAAACAAAACATGAAAACATATGATTTGTAAAGAAGTTGAATCCAAATCATAAGTTAGTTTTGAGAGAGATGTTCTTATGATGGAAAACAACAACCAAAGATTCAACCAAGTATATGGATCATGTTACATATGATTTACCAAGTTTCTTTCATTAACATGATCTACTTTGATTTACCAATTCAAGTACTACTTGGATTGAATCATATGGTGTTGTATCCAAAACAATAAATCAACTCAAAACATAACACATGTTAAGGACACAACACAAACATAGTTTAACATGCTAGAAATGATTTACCAAAAATAAAACAAAAGCATGAAAACATATGATTAAGAAAGGAAGAGCCTACTTGGTGGTTTAACTTCATTAATCCAAGCTTTAGCTTTCCTAATCTTCCCCTTCATCCCTTGGTTCTTTTCCCTTTTGATATGCCTCAAATCCTCTCAAGGAGGGGTTAAAAATTCCCAACTTTTGGCAAGGGAAAGAACTCATATTTATAGCAAAAAGTGCCCAACGGCTAGTTCTCGGTCGACCGACAAAGAGGTCTCGGTCGACCGGGAAGGCACAACGGTCAGATTTCTGACCGTTGGAGGTTTCAGTTCAAAACTGCAGAAATTACCTCCAGTTGTCTCGGTCGACCGAGACCTGCCTCTCGGTCGACCGGCGACACTGCCGGGACTCCCCCCTTTTTGCAAAAAATGCAACTTTTGCATATATGAAGGTTTTGCTTGGGGGACCTTTTTGCCTACTAAATCAAGCTTGGAAAACATGTTTTAAAGATTCTAATGGTTTTTAAAACATGACATAAAAAGCCTAAAAAGTTTCAAAACTTTTAAAACAAAGGCTTGCTTGATTTCTTGAAAACTCTTTTCAAATGAAATTGCATACACAAATGATTCTTTTTGTGATGAATGTATGCAAAACTCAAACCTAAAATCACAAGATGATTTTCCAAATATAATGCACAATGAATTAGGTTTTCAAAAGAGTTTTGGGTTCTAAAACCAATGCATCCAAGTTTATTACCAAAACATGCATAAACCAAAAACTTTTCCAAATCTAAAAACCAATGCATGTATAAAACTAGATTTCAAGGTTTTCTAAAACAATGCTAGTGTGTAAATCAAATGATGCTTGAATGATATGCATCCATCAAATTGCAATCTACAAAATTCCTAACAATCTCCCCCTTTGCAATTTGATGGCAACACACTCACCACTGAACATACACACTTAGTCTTCAGCTCCCCCTCAGCTGGACAAGGCTTGAAATCTTCTTGGATGCTCCTTCTCATAGCTTGGGCTCTTGGGCTTCAATCTTCATGATGCTTGAAGCTTGATCAACCTTCAAGCTTTCTTTCTTCTTTCTTTCTTTGGCCAAGCATCTTCTTTAGCTCCAAGCTTTCTTTCTTCTATTAGCTCTCCCCCTTTGACCATGCCTCTTTCTCTCTTTGGCAAGGTATGCATTCTCTCCCTTTGTAGAAGATCATACACAACTCTCCCCTTTGGAAGCTTGGACTTTCTCTTCACCCTTTTGAGAACTTGCATAATTTCTCCCCCTTTGCCATTAAATTGCAAAGGTACCTACACACATGAAACAAAGAAAATACCTTTAGTAGCACCTGTTAACAAATGAAATCGAAAATGAAATACATAACAGGCTATCATGTGTGGTAGTAGTCTCTAAGGGCTTAAAGGCAATCCAAGGGTCAATTTGATCAAAACTCATACTTCCTATGAAGGTTTACACTCCCCCTCAATCCATACTCTTCTTTTGTCAAACTCTTGACAAAGATTTAACTATTAGGTACAAGAAGAAGATGGTTTAACCAAGTGAGGGTCAACTTCAAAGAAAGGATTAGATTCATTTAACTATAAAGCACAATATGATCAAATTACCAAAAGAGAGCTAGGTCAAAAGAGAGAAGCAATCATGGATATCAATTGGAAAAACAAAGAATACCAATTGAGATTTAGGATATGACTTTGAGAAGCATGCAATTTATAAAGTGACTAAATCATATGAATTCAACCTCTAAGTTATCCATCAAACACATAGAAATATGAGGAATGGATTTCAAAGAGTTTCATATGATCAAGATCACTACTATGAAGTTGAAACATGTATAAGGATGATATCACTTAGAGAAAATACATGAATCAACATCATAACCATCCAAATAGAAATGACTATAAGGCATAGAGGATGGATTTGAGTTCTAGTATGGTTTCAACAAATATAATAAATATCACAACCATACATAGAACAATTTGACATTTGCATAGAGAGGATTAATCAACACTCAAGATCTAACTCATACCAATCATCAAAAGAATATAACTATTGTAAACACAAGAAGGTATGAAGTTAAAAGATCAATCTATCATGTAACATCTCCACTCTTAGCAAATGTACTAAGCTTACAATGCAATGGACAATAGATATGAGGTTTATACCAAAAGAACTTAGCACATAAAATCACATATGTACATAAAAAGCTCAAATACAAGATTTTACTATAAAGCACATAAACCCTCATTAATTTGCATTAATGAAACTATATACCAAAATAGGCACAAACATGCAAATCAATGAAACCATATCCAACCATGCAATGTAAGACAACAAAATCAATTTGCATAAAGAATGTCACTAAATGAGCAAAGATGCAAATTGTTTGTAAAAAAATATTTCCTTCCAAATGATATAATCATAGTTAGGCACAAGGAAATAAATTCAAGGAAAATGCTTCTATAAATACAACCAATAAAGCTTAGAACATTTTCCAAAGTTTCTCAAATCACTTCAATATATGAAATTCCAACAAAGAATCATTTATAGAATTGAGAGCAAGTGAATTTGAAAAACAAGAAGTGTACTATTGTAAAATTTCAATTTGAAAAACAATAGACACTCACAAAGTTTCCATATCAAAAGATATAACTTGTAAATCAATGGAAAACTTAAATAGCTTCAAATCATTTGATATGCAAAAAGGATCTAACTATGACAAACATCAAATGATTTTCCAACATCAATTGATCATGAAAAACTAGCTATAAAAGCAATTGTAATCACAATCAATTGATCATGAATAGATATGCACTACAAGAGATATAACTATATGATCAAAATGCAAATCCATCATGAAAAGGTTGCAATCAAGGATTTTGAAAACCATGAGATATAACTATAAAAGTTCATGAAGACAAAATCAAATGATCACAAAGAAACATTGCATTTTAAAAGATGTGACTATAAAGCAACAGAATGCAAATGTAACATGACCAACAAAAAGATATAACTAAAAAGCATAGGTTGGTCTAGTGGGATCAAGGCCTAAGGTTACTCAAATAGTCTACCTTTGAAAATTCACCTAAGGTCTTGAAAAGGTTGTCCAAGAGAGAACACTTTGAGGACTCACCAACTCTAGAAGATATAACTTGGAAAAGTCTTAGAGTGGTGCAAAGAGGCTAGGGAAAATTCATTTTCAACCATAGTGGAAATCTTTAAAAAGATGTGCAATTAAAACAACACTAGGGTTCAAATCTAGCAAGGATCAACTCCGGGTTGTTAAGCCCTAAAATAGAGTAACCCGCTCTGATACCACTTGTAATTCCATGGGGATCCGAACCCTAGAGGGGGGGTGAATAGGGTGAGCTTCAACTATGACCAATTTTAATCAATTTTAACTTCTTTAAAACAAACTAGTCACATGTGATGATTAATCATACAAGATGCGGAAGCTAACAAAAGAATCACCACAAAGCAATCACCATCACACAAGGATTTATAGTGGTTCGGCCTCAATGCCTACATCCACTACCGGCTTGTGAACCAACACCCCACCGGATTTCCACTATTTATGCTTTTCAATAGGCTAAGCAATAACCTTTACAATATGCTTTCCAAGGATAAGCAATAACCTTACATTGATGTTTTTCAAGGCTTAACATCAACCTATACAATATGCTTTTATAGGCTAAGCAATAACCTCTTCAACCATAGGTTGGTTATCTCACTAAATTAGTGTCTAACATACACTTGATGGAGATTCAATTAAGCTCATTACATTGCCTCTTAAATAGGCGGATATGGAAGTGAAAAACTAATACACACTCACACTATGAATGCAAAGATGAAAGTACATGAAGTGTGTGTGTGTGTGGTCCTCAATCATTTTGAAAATGAAAGTTCATAAATGTATGCCTAAGGCTTTAGAAAGTTTTAGCTCATAAAACATTTAAGATTGAGGAAGCAAAGCAATCACATGTTAAAAGTAACAACTTGTTGATGATATCAAAGTTACACAAGTTGTATGAAATGGATTAGCTCTAAACATGTGATGCATAGGGATGTCAATCAAATCATCAATGTAGCTCATAAAACCTAAAAATAGATTTGATTGAAAAGAGGGGACAAATCATATGTAATTATAAGGACAACTTGAAAAAGATTTACCAATCAAAGTAAGGCAAGTTGTGAAGTATTAAAACAATAATACACATATGATTTGTAAAGATGTTGAATCCAAAACATAAGATACATTTGAAAGAGATTTTCTTATGATGGAAAACAACACCCAAAGATTCAACAAAGTATATGAATCATGTTACATCTTTCATTAACATGATCTACTTAGATTTACCAATAAAGTACTACTTTGATGAATCAATGGTGATGTATCCAAAACAATAGATCTATTCAAAATATAGAATATGCTAAGGATACAACATATCATATATTAACATGTTACAAAGATTTACCAATGATAAAACAAAACATGAAAACATATGATTTGTAAAGAAGTTGAATCCAAATCATAAGTTAGTTTTGAGAGAGATGTTCTTATGATGGAAAACAACAACCAAAGATTCAACCAAGTATATGGATCATGTTACATATGATTTACCAAGTTTCTTTCATTAACATGATCTACTTTGATTTACCAATTCAAGTACTACTTGGATTGAATCATATGGTGTTGTATCCAAAACAATAAATCAACTCAAAACATAACACATGTTAAGGACACAACACAAACATAGTTTAACATGCTAGAAATGATTTACCAAAAATAAAACAAAAGCATGAAAACATATGATTAAGAAAGGAAGAGCCTACTTGGTGGTTTAACTTCATTAATCCAAGCTTTAGCTTTCCTAATCTTCCCCTTCATCCCTTGGTTCTTTTCCCTTTTGATATGCCTCAAATCCTCTCAAGGAGGGGTTAAAAATTCCCAACTTTTGGCAAGGGAAAGAACTCATATTTATAGCAAAAAGTGCCCAACGGCTAGTTCTCGGTCGACCGACAAAGAGGTCTCGGTCGACCGGGAAGGCACAACGGTCAGATTTCTGACCGTTGGAGGTTTCAGTTCAAAACTGCAGAAATTACCTCCAGTTGTCTCGGTCGACCGAGACCTGCCTCTCGGTCGACCGGCGACACTGCCGGGACTCCCCCCTTTTTGCAAAAAATGCAACTTTTGCATATATGAAGGTTTTGCTTGGGGGACCTTTTTGCCTACTAAATCAAGCTTGGAAAACATGTTTTAAAGATTCTAATGGTTTTTAAAACATGACATAAAAAGCCTAAAAAGTTTCAAAACTTTTAAAACAAAGGCTTGCTTGATTTCTTGAAAACTCTTTTCAAATGAAATTGCATACACAAATGATTCTTTTTGTGATGAATGTATGCAAAACTCAAACCTAAAATCACAAGATGATTTTCCAAATATAATGCACAATGAATTAGGTTTTCAAAAGAGTTTTGGGTTCTAAAACCAATGCATCCAAGTTTATTACCAAAACATGCATAAACCAAAAACTTTTCCAAATCTAAAAACCAATGCATGTATAAAACTAGATTTCAAGGTTTTCTAAAACAATGCTAGTGTGTAAATCAAATGATGCTTGAATGATATGCATCCATCAAATTGCAATCTACAAAATTCCTAACAAAGAATCTAAAAATCTAAACAAAGAGCTAGCCTCTTCAAAAGATGAACTTAGAGAGAAAGAAGAAGTTATAAATTGTGTAGAATCTAAGTTCATGATCTCTTTGAATAATCTATCTAACACTCAAGATGAACTAAAAGAATTAAAGATAGGTTATGATCATCTTAATAAGGAAAATCTAAAACTAAGAGATCAATTACAAAGGCAAGATAAAGACTTTATAAATCTTGAATCAAAATTGACTATCTCTAAGGAAAAGTTATCTAATGCTCAAAATGAATTAAATGAGATTAAGATAAATTGTGATGAGCTTACAAATGAAAATTTGAACCTAAGAGATACAATTAAAAGACAAGATAAAGACTTTAACAACTTAGAAGCCAAGTTGATTAAAAGTAAGTTAAAAACACAAGAACTTGGATCTAATGTTGTTAATGAACTTCAAACTAAGTTAAAACTTGCCTATGAAGAGCTAAACAATTTTAAGGAAATTGAAAATGAACTAACAAAAGTTAAAAATGAAAATTCAATCCTTATAACCAAAGTCACTCAACTTGAAAACAATAAACAAAAGTATGAGTGCAAGTTTACCCAAAGTGAAGATAGACTTGAAAAATTATTTAAATTGGGTAAACCTCATGGAGATAGGACGGGTATTGGATTTAATAGGAATATGTCTTATAACCCTAAATTCACCAACACTTTTGTGAAAGGTGAGTCCTCATTCTCTAGCACTCACACTTCTTTGCCCAAGTCTAAATGTAATTATTGTGGCATTGAAGGACACTTTACATTTGAGTGCAAACTAAGAAAGAGAAGCCATGTGTCTAAACCCATCTTTGAACTCAAAAATGGAAAATCAAACTTGAAGGGTAAGACACTAAAAAAAAAAGGAAAACTCCAAAAAGACTAAACAAGTTAAATCCTTTAAAATGGAGTCTCCCAAGATAGATTCTAAAAGGCTTAAACAAGTTAAACCAATAATCAAAGAATCTATTAACAAAAAGCTTCTCAACATATCTCCCTTATATCAAAACATGAAAGAACTTTTGAATAAAGTTGCTAAGTTAAATTTAAAATTCAAAAGTCAAGTAAAGGGAGAAAATAAGAAGAAAAGAAAAGTGAAGCAATCCCCTAAGAAACAAACTCACCAACATCAAAAGACTAATCACCATTCTAAGCCAAATTTAGTAAAATCTAAATATCATGGTGATAAGTTCAAATTGAAAATTTATCAAGTTAAATCTCCTATAGTTGGTGAGAAGTCCAAAATAGACCTCAAACTTCAACCCTCTCAAGACCTTAGGTGGATTCCCAAAGTCATTTACCTAGACAAACCATAGGGCCTTGAACCTACTTGACCAACCTATCCTTTATAGTTAAATCCTTTTGTTGGTCATGTTGCTTTGCATTTTCTTTCTTAGTTACATTTATTAAAATGCATTGTCTCTTTATGATCAATTGATTTTGCTTTCATGCACCATTCTAAGTTACACTTCATGGTTTTCAAAATCTTTTGATTATAATTTCATCATGTTTGATTTGCTTTTTGCACTCTTATGCCTTGCATTGCATTTCTTTACATGATTAATTGATTGTGATGTTAAAAGCTTTCATAGCTAGATTTATTCATGATCAATTGTTGTTGAATCATTTGTAAGACTATTTGAACAAATGATTTGACTCAATTCAAGTTTTTCCATGGACTTCTAAGTTATACTTGTATATGGAAAATCATTGTTTTGAAAATTCAACTTGTATGTGTTTCAATTAAGTTATATCTTTTAAAATACAATGTTGAAAATTGATCTTCAAAATCATTCTCTTTTATGCTCATTGTTGAATTTTGTTTTTCAAAATGATTTGAAGATTGTATGATTGGAAATGCTCTATAACATCACTAGTTATATTCATCAAAGCATGTTCCATGATTCTCATTTCCTTTTCTTTTGGTTTCATTATCTTAGAAATGGAAATGTATGTTGTTTGCATCCTTGCTTGTTTATTTACATTCTTTTTATATGCAAATGACAATTGGTTCCATGTATGGTTGTGAACTTGTAATTTTTGTAGAAACCATACTAGAACTCAAATCCATCCTCTATGCTCACTAGTCATATCTTTATGGATGGTTATGATGTTGATTCATGTAGATTCTCTTGGAGTCATCCTTATACATGTTTCAACTTCATAGTAGTGTTCTTGATCATATGAACCTATTTGAAATTCATTTCTTGTATTTCATAGTTATATCTCTTGTTTGATGGATTTCTTAGTGTTGAATTCATATGATCTAGACACTTTGGAAATTGCATGCATTACAAAGCTTTATCCTTTTGCATTGCAATTTGCCTTGTTCATCACTATGCTCAATAGTTATATCCTTAAAAGTGATGAATATGCATTAGTGTTGCTTGATGGAAGTTTATCACATCCTTGCTTTTACTCATGTTATCATATTCAATTGGTTTCATTTGGTATAACTTTCCATTGATTTCATATCCAATTGATATCTTATCTTGTGTATGTGATAGACCTTGTGTGCATTGGACTAAACTTGATAAGTAATATGATTGTTCCATGTCACACACCATTAGCATCATAATGTTCATGATTGTCACCTCCTTTGCTCTTATAGGTATATCTCATGACCACCATGTTTATGTGTTCATAATATTGGTTGGTTATTAGTTGAGGTTGGCTTCATGATTGAATTTCATTTCACTCATTCATGCACTTTAATAAGTCATATTTATTGATTGAATGAAATGATTTTCAAAATCTTACATAGCATATGATTTTCATAAGTAATATTGATTGATGCTATGTTTGAGTAAACCCCACATCATGGATAGCTCTAATTTGGATTTCTCATAATAGTTATACTTTTAAATCCATTTTAGAGTGATTGATTTTATAGTCACATCCTTTAATCTCAATTGATATGTTTATTTCAATTGGTATCCATGATCGTTTCTCTCTTTAGACCTTGCTCTCTTTTGGTAATTTGATCATATGAGCTTTATAGTTATATTAATCTAATCCTTTCCTTGAAGTTGACCCTCACTTGGTTAAACCATCTACTTCTTGAATCTAATAGTTATATCTTGTCAAAAGGTTGACAAAAGAAGAGAATGGATTGAGGGGGAGTGTAAACCTTCATAGGAAGAATTAGTTTTGATCAAATTCACCCTTGGATTGTTTTTGAACCCTTAGAGATAACTTCCTCACATGATACCCTGTTATGAATTTCATTTTCGATTTCACTTGTTAACAGGTGCTACTAAAGGTATTTTCCTTGTTTCATGTGTGTAGGTACCTTTGCAATTTAATGTCAAAGGGGGAGAGAGAGTTCAAGTGTGACTCAAAGATCTCCTACTCTTCAAAGGGGGAGAGAGTTCGAGAGTTCAAGTACTCGAAGATCTCCTATCCATCAAAGGGGGAGAAAGCTTTCAAGTTCTCAAGAGAAAGAAGCATGGTCAAAGGGGGAGAGCAAATAGAAGTAAGAAAGCTTGGAGCTAAAGAAGATGCTTGGCCATAGAGAGGAAGATGATAAGAAAGCTTGAAGAATGATCAAGAACCAAGCATCAAGAAGATTGAAGAAAAGAGCCCAAGAGCCCAAGCTAAGAGAAGGAGCATCCAAGAAGAAGATTTCAAGACTTGTCCAGCTGAGGGGGAGCTGAAGACAGAGTGTGTAATTTCAATGATGAGTAAGTTGCCATCAAATTGCAAAGGGGGAGATTGTTAGGGATTTTGTATTTGCAATTTGATGGATGCATTTGCACTTTAGCATCATTTGATATTTCACACATGCATTGTTTTTAGAAACATTGAAATCTAGTTTTATACATGCATAGCTTTTAAGATTTGGAAAAGTATTTGTTATATGCATGTTTTGGTTTTAAACTTGGATGCATTAGTTTTGAAACCCAAACTCTTTTGAAAACCTAATTCTTTGTGCATTATGTTTGGTAAATCTTGTTGAGAATTTAGGTTTGAGCCTTGCATACATTCTTCACAAAAAGATTCATTTTTGTATGCATTTTCACTTGAAAAGAGTTTTTACAAATCAAGCTAGTCTATGGTTTTAAAATTTTCAAATCTTCTTAGGCTTTGTGTGTTCATGTTTTTAAACATCTTAGAATATCTTAAAACATGTTTTCCAAACTTGATTTAGTGGCCAAAAGGTACCCCAAAGAAATACCTTTGAAATGGCAAAAGTTGCATTTTTTGCAAAAAGGGGGTGTCCTGGCAGTGTCGCCGGTCGACCGAGACACAGGTCTCGGTCGACCGAGACAACTGGAAGTCATTTTTTCCAGAACCTGTTCTGTAGCTCCAACGGTCAGAAATTTGACCGTTGTGCTTTCTCGGTCGACCGAGACCCCTTTGCCGGTCGACCGAGAACTAGCCGTTGGCAACTTTTTGGCTATAAAGTCCATTCATTCCCAACCTTTTTCAAGGCTTGAAAACTTGAACCTTTGAGACCATTTTGGAGCCATTGAAAGGGGATGAAGTTGGAAAGGCTAGGAGGTCATTAGGAGAGCTAAAGCTTGGATTATTAAGTTAAACCACCAAGTAAGCTCTACCTTTGTTAATCATGGTTTTCATGTTTTGTTTAAGCTATTGGTAAATGATTTTATACATGATAACTATGATGTGTTGAATCCATTCTTCTCCTAATCTTTGATCTAATTAAGATTGGATTCTTCACTTTGGTTTCATTCCAAGTAGTTTCTAAAACCTTCTTAATCATGCTTAGTATAAATCTTTGATTTCCTTTTATGGCATGATTCATTCTCTTGGTTGAGACCTAATTTGTTGTTTTCATTCATTTGATCTTTAGTAAAATTAATTTGGTTTTGAAAACAACATGCACATGCATCATATGTTCTAAATTAGACATTTTCATACAACTTGTTAGTCTTTGATTTTCATGTCATTAACAAGTTGAATTCTATACATATGATTTGCATAAGACTTCAATCGAAACTTTTATGTGTCTTAAACTTTGAAATGCTTTGAGCATATATTTGTTTTAGCTTTCTTTTTAAACTTGATTGAAGTTCTCACACACACACAAATCATGAGCATACATCTTTGCATTCACATAGTGTTTGTGTGAGTTGTTTTAATTTTCAAATCCGCCTTTTTAGAGGCAAATTAAATTGAGCTTAAATTGTATCTCTTGGAGTGTTCTTTTGTGAAGACACTTTCTTTGAGAAATCTTGATTTGTAAAGGTTATTGCTTAGCCTTGAAAAGCACATTGTAAGGTTGTTGTTTAGCCTTTGAAAAGCAACATTGTATAGGTTATTGCTTAGCCTTTGAAAAAGCATAAATAGTGGAAATCCGGTGGGGTGTTGGATTCACAAGCCGGTAGTGGACGTAGGCATTGAGGCCGAACCACTATAAACATTGGTGTTGTGGTGCTTGCTATTGTGGTGATTGTTTTTGTTTAGCTTCCGCATTTTATATGATTAATCATCACATATGACTAGTTTATGTTAAGAAGCTAAAATTGGTCATAATTGGTCATAGTTGTAGCTCACCCTATTCACCCCCCCCCCTCTAGGGTTAGGATCCTCGTGGACTTTCAAATAGAATTAGCGATAACCAAGGAAATAGACTTGTGTTTAGATATAAAGAAGATATCGCGTCGTTCCATCCCGTTCAAGATTGAAATGGATTAACTTCGATGTCACCAAACCCACCGGGAGGAGTGTCGGCTCAAGACATCCTCACTCATAGGCCAAACAGTCCAAAAAGGGTAAGGGTCCCACCTAAAACCAAGGATTAGTGTCTAGATCATCACCATTCTTTTCTTTTTGTTCCCTAGTCTTAAAGACCTTAGATTAGGGTACAATTGGTCTTAACACTAAGGTATATACCTCTAGGACTCATAGAAGGCCCAAAGGTTTCCAAAAAAACACAAGAAATTTCTGTACCAGAATGTACAGGGTCCGATCGATCGGCCCAAAAAGGCTTACAGTTACTGACAGTCCGATCGATCGGCCTGTAGGTCCGATCGATCGGACCTGGGTACAGCAGGTCCGGGAAAGCTGATTTTTCTTCCTCTTTTTCCTTTCCTTCCAACATATAATCAATCACAAAGAACCATAAACAAGATGGTTTAAATGCATGTTTCCAAGACAATAACATGAGCTAAAGAGCTCCTCATTTCCAATTCCTCTCTTTCCATTCTTTCCATTCTTTCCATTCTCAATTAATCACAAGGTGGAGAAAACTCATTCATGTGAAATCATTTGAAATCTTGACACTATGATACATACATTTCCAAGAGATTAACAAGGGAGAAATAACTCATCAATAAGCACATCTTGAAATCAATATTAATCATATTAAAGACAACTATCAAAATCACCAAAACCATTAATGAATCAAGATTTTCTCACAAAACATGTTAATAATCAAAACAATCCATTCATCCACTTGCCTTTGACTCTAATCAAGCAAATCAAGCTCCTAATCACCTCTTAGGCTCAAGATCCACAATCTCTACAAAAACCCCCAAAACAACCCAAAAATGGGTTAAACAATGAAGAAGAAGAAAGAACTCCCAATAATGAAAATGGAGCTTCTCAAGGGCAAGAAGAACACATATCTAGAAGATTTGAGGAGGGAACTTACTTGTGGAGTCTTCAAAAACACAAAGTTAGCTCAAGGAGGGTTTCAATGTTGGTGGATTTCTCTTCTAATGGCATCCATGAAAAGCTTGCAAGGTGGAGAAGAGAATGGTGGTCTCCATTTTGATGTTGGTGCAAGATTGGTGTAGCTTGGAGATGGAGAAGCAAGAAGAAGAAGGGAAACACAAGGGAAAACCCTAGGTTGTTGGTTTGGGCTGGAAAATGGAGAATGAAGTGAATGAAGGAGAAGGGTCTCCTTTTATAAACAAGTGAGAATGGGTCCCACAACTTAAAGAACTTAGGTGGCTGAAATCATCTAATTCGGGACCTCGGATGGATTCGACAAAGAAGGAAGAAATGATCGTCGAAATATCTAGTTTCCAAAAAGTGTATGTTTCATGGATTTCGAGAATATCAAGTTTTGGGTACAGATTTGGTGTGCAATGACTGTTTTGCCCTCAAGGCCAAGAAATCGGTTTTCGGGTTCTCAAATGGATACGAGATCAACATGAAAGTTGTAGGATTCCTCAAGATGAATGCAACGGGCCAAAAACACAATACGAAACAAATCGGGAAAATCTCACAAGAAAATGCAAAGCCGAAAAGGGAACCTCCAAAGGGCCCCACAAGCTACCAAAGCACTCAAAAGCCCGAAACTAGAAGAAAAATCATTCTAGCTCACAAACTCAACCCAACAAATACTAATCCCACTAAAAGAACTAATCCACAAATAAAACAACACTAATCCAAGAGATTAGGGGTCGGGTTCTCACAACACCAGCTCGAGGAGGTTATGAGTATTTCATCACTTTTACTGATGATTGCTCTAGGTATGGATAGGTGTACTTAATGCGACGCAAGTCTGAGTCCTTTGATAAATTCAAGCAATTTAAGGCTGAGGAGGAGCTACAATTAGGTAAACATATCAAAGCCGTTCAATCTGATCGAGGTGGCGAGTACCTCCTGGGTGAGTTCAAGGAGTACCTCACACAACATGGGATTGTGTCTCAGTTGACTGCACCGGGTACACCCCAGCAAAATGGTGTAGCAAAGAGAAGAAATCGTACCCTTCTTGATATGGTAAGGTCCATGATGAGTCATGCAACCCTAGCCATATTTTTTTGGGGATATGCCCTAGAAGCAGCATCATACATTTTGAATCTGGTCCCTTCTAAATCAGTGCCTAGGACACCGCAAGAAATATGGACAGGTCGAAAACCCAGTTTAAGACATATCCACATTTGGGGTTGTCCAGCCTATGTACTGAATGATAAAGCTACGAAGCTGGAACCAAGATCAGAAATGTGCTATTTCATTGGGTGTCCTAAGAGAACAAGAGGTGGCATCTTTTATCTTCCAAAGGAGCAGAAAGTACTTATCAGCACTCATGCTAGATACTTGGAGGATGATTGCATGATGCACCATGAGCTGAGTTGTAAAGAAACACTAGAGGAGATTCTTCCGGGATCTCCTGCAACACCTGTACCAGATCCTAAGTCGGTAGATGAACATGATATTCCTTTTAACACTCCAGAGCCTCGTCGTAGTGGGAGAATTTCTAGATAGCCAGACAGATATCTAGGAGTGTCTTTTAAGACAGACTCTGAGGATCTGGTTGAGGATCCTGCTAGTTACGATGAAGCAGTAACGGATATGGATGCTGACATGTGGCAGCAAGCAATGAAGTCTGAATTGGATTCTTTGTATTCCAATCATGTCTGGGATCTTGTAGATGCACCTGAAGGAATTAAACCCATAGGGTGCAAGTGGATCTATAAGAGGAAGAGAGGAGTGGATGGGAAGGTGGAGACCTTCAAAGCGAGACTGGTGGCGAACGGATATACTCAGAAAGAGGGCATCGATTATGAGGAAACCTTCTCACCAGTGGCCATGCTCAAGTCCATAAGGATTCTCTCAGCCATTGCATGTCATTATGACTACGAGATATGGCAGATGGACGTCAAGACAACTTTTCTTAATGGAAGTCTTAACGAATGCATCTATATGATGCAACCAGAGGGTTTCATTGCTAGTGGGCAAGATAACATGGTTTGTAAGCTTAAAAAGTCCATTTATGGACTTAAGCAAGCATCTAGAGCATGGAACATCAAGTTTAATCAGGCAGTCAAATCTTTTGGCTTTGATCAAAACGTTGATGAACCATGTGTGTCTAAGAAAGGAAATGGAAACGCAATTGCATTTTTGGTTCTGTATGTGGATGACATTTTGCTCATTGGAAATGATGTAGGTATGTTGTCATCCACTAAGGTTTGGTTATCGTCTCAATTTCAGATGAAGGATTTGGGTGAGGCGAGCTATGTTTTAGGGATCAAGCTTTTGGGAGATCGCAAGAATAAAGTACTAGACTTATCTCAATCTTCATATATTGAGAAGATTTTGGTCAAGTTTAACATGCATGACTCCAAGAAGGGTTTATTACCCTCTAGACATGGAGTACCACTATCTCGAGATCAATGTCCTAAGACACCTGAGGAGATAGAAAACATGAGGAGAGTTCCATATGCATCTGCTGTTGGAAGCCTCATGTATGCAATGTTATGTACTAGACCCGATATTTGCTTTGCTGTTGGCATGGTTAGCAGATATCAGTCAAACCCTGGACCTGTGCACTGGACAACTGTTAAGCATATATTCAAGTACCTTCGGAGAACAAAAGATTATATGCTAACCTATCGAGCAGATGATCTGGCGCCTTTGGCGTATACAGACTCTGGTTTCCAGTCTGATAGAGATGCCAGCAAGTCTACCTCAGGATACGTTTTTACTCTGTCAGGAGGAGCTATATCATGGAGAAGTGTCAAGCAAGATTGTACTGCTGATTCTACCATGGAGGCAGAGTATGTGGAGGCAGCGAAAGCAGGAAAGGAAGCAGTATGGCTCAGAAAATTCCTATTGGAATTAGGAGTTGTTCCTACCATACAGAAACCGATTGTCATATACTGCGACAATACCGGTGCCGTAGCACAGAGCAAAGAGCCCAGAAATCACAAGAAAGGCAAACACATTAAGAGAAAATACTACTTGATCCGGGAGTTCATCCAAGAAGGAGAAATAATGGTGGAGCAGATTGCCTCTGCCAATAACTTAGTTGACCCTTTTACTATGACTCTTACTGAGAAAGTGTTTAGTTCTCATGTTGAGTCTATGGGAGTTAGGTTAGGAAGTAGTGATCTTTAGTGCAAGTGGGAGTTTGTTGGGTTTTGTGTATGCCCTAAAGCCCACAGACAGCATCCACATCTCTGTTACTGGATATTTACTGGTTATTTATTAGAATTATTATTCTCTCTTACTGCATGTATATATGTATGTTTGTGTAAGGTCCATTGTTTCTAGTAAATGGTTTGGGTGTGTAGTGGCTACACACAGACAGGTCTGAGTCATGGACACTTGAAACAAAAAACTGGTTCATAACTGAGAGATGGAGTTAGGAACTTCATCTTGGTATAAGTTATAGTGAGATACTCTCCTGTATTCAGGGTGACTTACCTTAGTCACAGGAGGCTTTTCCAGATTTATCTCATTAGTGCATGTGTCATGCATTGAACATAACCATTTGTAGGTATGATCTCTAAAATAGTACTATCACTGAGAGAGATCAAGTCACCTTATGCTACTGAGTGACCAGTGCTCTTAATCTTGAGCATATGTGGATGAACTGACGAAGTCGAGTTCTTGTACTTTAATTCACTATGGGTGAGATCCTGTTCATGGGTCAACAGCTTGTGTTTTGGGTACTCGAGCTTGATTAGTTGGGACGTCCAGATGCAATAAAGAATCTATGCCATCTTGTGATGGAGTGATCGTCTCCTTAGAATTATCCGATTAATCATCAAAATCTAAGATCTTAGTATATCGATATTCCATATGGATATTGAACTTGTGGGTCGCTCCCTGGACCAAGAGAATGATATCCGCATGATGATTAAGTCAAGGATATAAAGTTCTCAGGTTGAGATATAATCAAGAAGGTTGATAGTACATCGGATAACCTGACTTGATTATGGATGTTACATAGAGGGGCATTTGGTCATTTCACTTAGTAGGTCGAAGACGAATGTCATTTCTTGACGAGCTTATTTCATATTTAATATTTGTCCCTGGAGTGCAACCATAACTCTTTAGTGGAATGAGTTAGGGTTAAATTGATCTTAATGTTGCTATGGGGTTAGCATGGACATTTTGGTCATTTTGGGAGCCAAGGGCAAATATGTCTTTTGGTCCCTCTTCAAGCCATTTTCCTATATTGGCATGGTTTCCTAATTTAATTAGATGATATGTGGTTGAATTATTTTTTGTGGAAAAATAATTTTTAGTTTAAATTCAAATAGGCCTTTGATGGCATACATGAATTTAACTCTAGCTAAATTATTAACATGTGGGCCATGGTGTGTTTATCTATCCTGTGGGCCAGCCATAAAGGGAGACCCTTTTGTGAGGTTTCAAATTTTGGAAAGGTATCTTTACTTGGAAGGTTGAATTCCTCATTGGGTAAGAAATCCTATGGCTAGTGTTTTCTAATTATTTTAGTATATACAATTAGAAGGTGTTGCACTCCTAAGGTGGTTGGTTGCTAATTTTATGGGATGGTCATTCCTAATAGAGAGAACTAAAAAGGAATATAAAATATATATATAGATCTCTCTACCCTAGGCGTGTAACAAGATGGAGTGAATAAAAACCCTAGGCGTGCAACAATAATAGGACATATTGGCTGCCCAAAAGAGAAGGATACACACGCCCATGGTTTTCTTCTTCTTCCTTCATTGAAGAGAGAAAATCAGGTTTGGGTTTTTTTTCCACAAAGTATAGTTCAGAAAACCCCTCAAGGAATCCATAGTTTGATCCCACAATCAAAGCCAATCAGATTGGGTTGTGGAATAGAAGAGAAGATCAAAAGAAAAGTTACTGCAAAAAAATTCCTGCAACCTGCATTGCTAATTGCAGGCTTGTGATCAGTCCTTTGGAAGTTTATTTTCAGAGATTTGAAGTCTTCATATCATCAAGGTATCAGTCCTCACTCATCTCCTTATATTATACACTTGTTGATCATGATTTCATGGAGTTTATATGCATATTTCATGGCTGATTTGCGCTGCCAGATCAGATCTGCTTTAGACAATCCAAAGAAATATCAGCCATGGACGTCCCTAACATGTGTGTTCAGATCTGTATCGCATATACTTTCAGATGCCAATGAGCATAATACATTAATAGATGACACATTAGGGCAAGAAGAAACTAATGAAGAAGATGAAGATAATGGAATTCAACAAGCTTATGATGAACTGTATGAAAATTGGGAAATCTTAATTAAGAAAAAGAAAATTTTAAAAGAAGATTCCAAAAAGCTTGTAAATGAAGTTAGTATCATAAAAGATGAATTGAAATTAACAATCAATGAGAAAATCATCTTGGAACATAAAATCACCACTCTAAATGAAGATTTAGTTCATGCTCAAAAACAAATTCATAATTTACAATCCAAACTTGAATCTAGTCAACTTGAAACAAACACTCTACAAATGAAACTCAATAAAGGAAAATTCATTGTTGATAAATTCACCTTGGGAAATGACAAATTTTATCAAATGTTGGGCATGCATAGAATCTATGGTGATAAGAGTGGAATAGGTTTTGAAGGTTCCCCTAGTGACATGAAGAATAGTTTTCAAAAATCTACTAAGAGTCTCCACAAACCTATAGTTGAGAGAAATTATACCCCTATATGGACTTGTCATTTTTGCAATCGTAGTGGACATTTGGTCCCTAATTGCCCATACAACAACTAGGTTGTCTCTCAAAAATCCCTCCATAATACCTTTCAAATTTGTCCCCAAGACCATTCCCTATAAATCTCCTTTATCTAGTTGGATGGTAAAAGGAACAAACCTTGAGAGTCTCCTAGTTCAAACCACTTTAAAAACAAAAGAAAACCCTACTTAGTTCTTAGATAGTGGTTGTTCAAAACACATGACAGGAGACCGATCTAGATTCAACTCTATAGTGGAATATGATGGAGGAAATGTTTCTTTTGGTGATAATAGTAAAGCTCAAATAATTGGCAAAGGAAGTGTGAAAGGAGATCAAATACCAACTCTAAATGATGTATTTCTTGTGGAAGGATTGAAACATAATCTTCTTAGCATTAGCCAATTATGTGACAAAGAAAACAAGGTAATCTCTGACAGTCAATCATGCAAAGTGGTAAATGATAAAACCCATCAAGTTATTCTTACTGGATCAAGGACAAAAGGAAACATATACATTATAGAAGAATGTGATGACAATGAATCTAGGTGCTTGATAACTAAAGATCAAGAGAATTACTTATGGCACCAAAAGATGGGTCACATAAATTTTAAATTGATGAAAACCTTATCGAAGAATGAAATTGTAAAAGGAATTCCCAAGTTAAGTGATGAAAAAGCTGAACTCTGTAAGGCTTGCCAACTGGGTAAACAAATCAAGAAGAGCTTCAAAGGTTTAAAGGATATATCGTCTTCCCGTCCTCTTGAATTAATCCACATGGACTTGATTGGACCTGCACCAGTGCAAAGTATTGGAGGAAAGAAATTTATTCTGGTTATGGTTGATGATTATTCTCGTTTTGGATGGGTTACTTTTCTTCATGCTAAATCGGATGCTGTAGATGAAAGTCCTGGGATCCTAACCCTAGAGGGGGGGGGGGGGGGTGAATAGGGTGTGCTACAAATATGACCAATTTAGACCAATTTTAATTTCTTAACATAAACTAGTCACATGTGATGATAAACAATCAAAATGCGGAAGCTAATAAAACAATCATCACAAAGGCAAGCACCACAACACAAATGATAATAGTGGTTCGGCCTCAATGCTTACGTCCACTACCGGTTTGTGATCCAATCACCCCACCGGATTTCCACTAAGTATGCTTTTTACTAGGCTAAGCAATAACCCTTACAATGTTGTTTTTACTAGGCTCAACAACAACCTTTACAAGATGCTTTTCAAGGCTAAGCAATAACCTTTACACAATGCTTTTCTTAGGCTAAGCAATAACCTTTACAAATAAAGATTTCTCTAAGATGGTGTCTTCACAAAAGATCACTCTAAGAGATACAATTTAAGCACAATTGTATTGCCTCTAAATAGGCTCATATGAAAGTGTAAAACAAATTACAAACATACACTAAAACAATCTAAAGTGTGTGCACAAGTGTATGAATGCTTTTCTTCAATCAATTTCAACAATGAAGCTCTTAAATGAATGCATGATGCATTTTAAAATCAAAGCTTATAAAATGATGATTGAAGAGTAAACTAATCACATAAAAGATTCAAATAACTTTGAAGAAATGAACTAAACAAGTTGTACGAATATTAAAATCTAAGAGCATGTGAATTAGTCAAGAGAGTTTGCAAATCATTCTAATGTTCTAAAGATGATAATGAGTTTGCTAAACTTCTCTAGAAATCATGCATAAGTGAAAATACAAAGATTTAAGCATGCATGGATTTCATTTTAAAGGAAATCAAAATACTAGTAAGATGTACCTTTTGAAAACTCAAGCATTTGATTTCCAAATAGCCCTCTAGCCTTTCCAACTTCTTCCCATTTCTTTGGCTCCAATATGGTCTCAAAAGTTCATGTTTCAAGCCTCTTGAAAGTTGGAAAATGAATGGACTTTATAATGAAAAACAGTCCAACGGCTAGTCCTCGGTCGACCTGGAAACAGGTCTCGGTCGACCGGGATCACACAACGGTCAGAAATATGACCGTTGGGGCTCCAGGGGCCCAGTTGGCCTGCAGTGGTCCCGGTCGACCGGGACCTCTGGGCCGGTCGACCGGCGACACTGCCAGACCACCCCCTGGATCAAAAATTCCCATAAAATGCAAATTTGAAGGTGTTTCTTTGTGGGGATTTTTGGGGCACTAAACCAAGCTTGGAAACATGTTTTAAATCAGACGAAGATGTTTAAAAAACATGAAACACAAAAAGCATAAAATAATTTGGAAGATTTAAAACATAGGCCATCTTGATTTCTAAAAACTCTTTTCACATAAAAATGCATACAAAAATGATTCTGAAAGTGATGAAAGTATGCAAGGCACTAACCTAAATTCTCAATATGATTTCTCAAAAGTAATGCACAAAGAATTAGGTTTTCAAAAGAGTTTGGATTCTAAAACCAATGCATCCAAGTATAGAAACAAAACATGCATAAAACAATACTTTTACAAATCTTAAAAGCAATGCATGTATAAAACCAGATTTCAAGGTTTTCTAAAACAATGCAAGTGTGAAAATTCAAATGATGCTAAAGTGAAAATGCATCCATCAAATTGCAAATACAAAATACCTAACACTAGACAATATCATAAGAGTTTGCAATAAGATAAAAGTGGAAAAGGATTGTAAAATTCGGAAGATTAGAAGTGATCATGGGGGAGAGTTTGAAAATGAAAAATTTGCTAAATTTTGTGAGAGTCATGGAATTAATCATCAGTATTCTGCTCCTAAAACTCCTCAACAAAACGGAGTGGCTGAAAGGAGAAATAGAGTTATTCAAGAAATGGCTAGGACCATGCTTAATGAAAAGAATCTCTCTCGTAATCTATGGGCTGAAGCTATGAATACTGCTTGTTATCTCATAAACAGAGTCTATCTCACTAAGAATACCAACAAAACCCCCTACGAACTTTATTTTGAAAGAAAACCTAATTTGGGGTATTTGAAAGTGTTTGGAAGCAAATGTTATATTCTAAGAGATAGGGAGCAATTAGAGAAATTTGAGCCAAAATCTGATGAAGGAATTTTCCTAGGCTATTCTGAAAGGAGCAAAGCATACAGAGTATTCAATCATAGAACCATGACCATAATGGAGTCAGCTCATGTTGTCATTGATGACACAAGTCAAATTGGAAGAATTCTACAAGATGATGATGAATCTGAAATTGATATTGAACAACCTATTCCAAAAGATAGTAATGATATCATTCCATCCAAATCCATTGTTCCAACAAAATTAATGAAAAATCACACATTGGATAATATTATTGGAGATATCAGCAGTGGGGTTATGACCCGGAAACAAGTTCAAAATCTATGTGCTCATTACTCCTTTGTCTCTCAAATCGAGCCCAAGAAATTTTCTGAGGCTGAATCAAAATCTGAATGGACGGAAGCTATGCAAGAAGAATTGAATCAATTGAAGAAAAATGATGTTTGGGATCTTGTTCCATTACCTGTAGAGAAAAATCCCATTGGCACTAAGTGGATTTTCAAGAACAAGTCAGATGAATCTGGAAATGTTGTGAGAAACAAGGCTAGACTAGTAGCAAAAGGATATGCTCAAATAGAAGGAATTGATTTTGAAGAAACTTTTGCTCCTGTAGCCCATTTGGAGTCCATAAGAATCCTATTGAGTTATGCGAGTAGCATGAGAATCAAACTATTTCAGATGGATGTCAAAAGTGCCTTCTTGAATGGAGAAGTTGAAGAAGATGTTTATGTTACTCAACCAGAAGGCTTTGAAGACCCTCATCATCCTGAGTATGTATACAAACTCAAGAAAGCTCTCTATGGATTAAAACAAGCACCAAGGGCTTGGTATGAAAAGCTTACAAATCATCTGATTGAAAATTATTTTGACTGTGGGAAAGTTGATAAGACTCTGTTTATCAAGAAAATTGATCAAGACATTCTTGTAGCTCAAATCTATGTTGATGATATAGTGTTTGGTTCTACTTCAGAGAAACTGGCTCAAGGATTTTCAAAATTGATGAGCTCCACTTTTGAGATGAGTCTGGTCGGTCCCCTGTAATTCTTCCTAGGACTCCAAGTTAATCAAACCGAGAAAGGGATTTTTCTTAGCCAGCCCAAATTTGCCTTAGAAATCATTAAGAAGTTTGGTCTAGAAAACTCTAAGTCTAGTTGCAACCCCATGGCTTCTACTTCAAAACTCTTTAATGACCCAGGTGGTGTTAAAGTAGACCAAAAACTCTACCGTAGTATGATAGGAAGTCTTCTCTACCTCACAGCTAGTAGACCGGATCTATCCTTTAGCGTTGGAATTTGAGCTAGGTATCAATCAGATCCTCGTGAGTCCCATCTTAAAGCTGTCAAACGTATCATCAAATATGTCAATGGGACAACTCATTATGGCATCTGGTATCCTTGTGACTCCTCATTACAATTGATTGGATACAGTGATGCAGATTGGGTAGGATCTATAGATGATAGAAAGAGCACCAGTTGATGATGTTATTTCATAGGGAGTTGCTTAGTAGCTTGGCATAGCAAAAAGCAAAATTCTATATCCTTGTCTACTGCAGAAGCTGAGTACATTGCTGCAGGTAGCTGTTGTACTCAATTGTTGTAAATGAAACAAACTTTGTTAGATTATAATGTTCCACAACATTGTATGCCTATCATCTGTGACAACTCAAGTGCCATTAGCATTTCTAAAAATCCTGTTCAGAATTCTCGCACTAAACACATTGATATCCGCTATCATTTCTTGCAGGATCATGCTGATCAAGGTTCTATTGAGTTACTTTACGTTCCAACTAACTCTCAATTGGCTGACTTATTTACTAAACCCCTTGGAAATGAACGGTTCATGAAATTGAGACATCAATTGGGCATTGGCCCATGCCCTGAATTCTAAATTCTTGTTGGCTAATCACCTGTTACCACTTTTTATTTTTATCATATCTCTTATAAACAGGTGCTACTAACAAGGTTGTATGTTTTATCTTTGATGGGCAGGCTCCTTTGCAATTAGATGTCAAAGGGGGAGAGAAATATCAAGTGATCCTCAAGGTGTTCACCAATTGAGGGGGAGAAGATTCAAGGGTCGCTAATGTTGAGGGGGAGCAGCTTTGCCTAAATGTTATTTGTGTAGCTTCTTAGGTTGTCATCTAAGGTCGTCACTCTCGCAAGGAAAATCCAAAGATCCAAAATATCCAAATGCTCCCGAATATCCAAAGCTCCTTAAATATCCAAAGAAGTTGGTGTTCAAGATTCAACGGAAATTGAGAGAGAGTTCAAGCTTCTAGAGTTGCCATCAAATTACAAAGGGGGAGCTTGTTAGAGTTTTTATTTTGTTGCAATTTGATAGGATGCATTCATTTTCATAGCTTGTCCTCTCATTCCTTCATGTTCTTATTCTTAGCATCTTCATGCATATTTCTCTTTCATAATTCTTGTTTTTATCATATGTTATGCATGGTTTTCAAATCAGTTTTGTCTCTTAAGATCATGGAGTTTTGATTTCAGATTTTTAAGCCTCTAAGTATTTAAAATCTTTAAGTTCAAAACTCTCTCAAGCTTTCCAAAGTTCCCTTCTTTAAATCTTTGTTTTATTTGGAGTTTTCATGACTTTAGAAATTCAGTTTTCATCCTTTTTCATTCATGAATTCATGCTTGAGAAATGTGTCTCAAAGTCCCCTGGAAAGATGCCCTCTAAGTTGTAAGTTTCTAAAATTTCAGAAATTCTGGGCCGTCTTCAGGTCGACCGGGCACACTGCGGGTGGACAGGGATTTTTGAGTTGTACCCTCTCCAACGGATTTATTTATAGCCGTTGTGTGTACCCAGTCGACCCGGCTCTGTACCAGGTCAACTGGGCACTAGCCGTTGGGAACTTTTTCTTTATAAAAAGTGGCTTTTTGGTTGAAAAATGTTGCTGAACTTTCAAGGACTTTTGACGCCAAAGTCTTAGAACTTTTCAAGAGCATTATTGAAGGGATTATGAAGCCATTCCATTGATTCAACCTTTGATCTTCTAAATGGGTGTGCTTCCTTTATCCTAAATCTTTTAAAATCATGCTTTGTCTCTTTATCTTTGTTTTTCTTCAAATGCATGATTAAATAGATGCTTACCTTTTGAAGTGTTGTGTTTCATAACATGCTTAGAACTTTGAAATATTTTAGCTTTATGAATCCAACATATTGTTTGTGTTTCACATGAAATTGGTTTCTTGTTTCAAAACTAACTTGTTAGACTTAAGTTTATCTTCTTTAAAAACAAGTTAGTTCACTTTAAAAAAAAATCATGTGTTTATCAAACAACTCTTTCTCATACATATGATTATCATCTTTGCATCATTCAAAGTTTCATCTTTTGAAAAGAGAAAGAGTGATTTCTAGTATATGCATTATTCATGAACTTTGTCATTCATATGCATAGTCTAGAAGTTGAGTTTCCATTTTCTATTTAGCCTATTTAGAGGCACTCCAATGCAATTACATTATTCTCTTAATCCATGCATTCATAGGCATATTTCTTAAGAGAAAATCTCTTGTTGTTAAGGTTGGTGCTTAGCCTTGAAAAGCATAGTTAATGTTGTAAATGTTTATGCTTAGCCTTGAAAAGCATAGTGATGAATTTGTAAGGTTTGAGGTGATCCTAAACCTTAATTTGAGTTAGTGAAATCCGGTAGGTTTACCGGGAGTGGATGTAGGCAATTTGGCCGAACCACTATAATCTTGTGTGTTATGGTGATTGATCATTTACTTTCTTTATATGAATGATGTACTTATGTTTGAATGAAGATTGAAGTTGGTTATTCATTGTGTATGCTTATCTTAGAGACTCCTTTCTATCACAAGATAATTAATCCTCATCAAAGCTTAATTGACTTAAAAGTTAAAAGAATTCAAATTGGTCTAGGTTTTTAGAGCTCACCCTATTCAACCCCCCCCCCTCCTAGGATTCGTTCTTGGTCTTTCACCTCGTACCATCTAAGTCAGTACCTAAGACTCCCCAGGAGTTGTGGTCTGGGCGAAAGCCTAGTCTACAACATTAACACATTTGGGGTTGTCCGACACATGTGCTAAAGGTTAATACGGATAAGTTGGAATCGAAGTTGGAATTATGCACGTTTGTAGGATATCCTAAAGGAACTAAAGGTTGGTTATTCTATAATCCCAGAGAGCAGAAAGTGCTAGTGAGCACTAATGCAATTTTTCTGGAGGAAGATTATATGATGGACTATAAATATTTAGATAAGGTGATCTTGGAAGAAATTCAAAGGCAATCAATTCCAAATCTAAGTAGACCGAACTTGAGGAAGAATTGCCTTTACGACGCCTAGTAGTTACACCAGTACCTCATCGTAGTGGCAGGATTGTCAGACCCCCTAACAGGTTTTTTTTCTTGGGAGTCTTACGAGGCAGTCCCGGAAGAACCGGAACAACATCCCCGTAACTATGATGAAGCAATTAATGACATAGATTCGGGATGTTGACAAGATGCTATGAAAGTCTAAGTATTCCAAGCAGGTCTGGACACTTGTAGACTTGCCTGCCAATATTAAACCTATTGGGTGTAAGTGGGTCTACAAGAGAAAAAGAGGACCAGATGGTAGAGTGGAGACCTTTAAGGCCAGGCTTGTTGCGAAAGGGTATACTCAGAAAGAGGGTATCGATTATGAGGAAACCTTCTCGCCGGTAGCCATGTTCAAGTCCATCCGGATACTCTTATCCATTGCGACTCATCTTGATTACGAGATTTGGTAATTGGATGTGAAGACGACATTTCTCAATGGCCATCTTGAGGAAGACATCTATATGGTGCAGCCAGATGGTTTTGTAACTAAAAACCAAGAGCAAAAAGTTTGCAAGTTGTTGAAGTCTATTTATGGACTGAAGCAGGCATCCCGAAGCTGGGACATCCATTTTGACCTGGCAATCAAGTCATTTGGTTTTTTTCAGAATTCGGATGATCATGTGTGTACATGAAAAGTGAGGGTGATAGGGTAGCTTTTCTGGTTTTATATGTCAATGACGTCCTACTCCTTGGGAAAGACATAGGATTGTTGTCAATAGTGAAAGTTTGGTTAGCCAATATTTTTGATATAAAGGACTTGGGAGAAGTTAGCTACATCCTAAGGATCAAACTCCATCGAGAACAGAAAAATAGGATGATTAGCTTATCCCAAGTTGCTTACATAGATAAGGTACTAGTACGATTTACTATGCAAGACTCAAAAAAGGGTATTATACCTTTTAGGCATGGAGTGCACCTTTCCAAGAATCATTGTCTTAAGACACCTGAGGAGAAGGAGCAGATGAGATCAATACCATACGCTTCGGCTTTTGGTAGCCTCATGTATGTTATGCTATGTACTAGACCCGTATATCTGTCATGCAGTGGGCCTAGTCAGCAGATATTAGTCTAATCCAGGACTTGAACATTGGACTTCTGTAAAGTGTATTCTCAAATACTTGAGAAGGAATAGAGATCATAAGCTGATATACGACAGTGATGAGCTTATTCCAGTCGGATAGACAGATTCTGACTTCGTGTCAGATAAGGATTCTAGAAAATCCACCTCTGGTTATGTGTTTATGCTTGGTGGCGGAGCTATCAGCTGGAGGAGTATTAAACAGGAATGTACCGCTGATTTCATCTCGGAGGCTAAATATGTAGCGGCTTATGAAGCAGGTAAGGAAGTAGTATGGCTCAAGAGATTCCTTATGGAACTTGGGGTGGTACCTTTGGCACGACAGCCGCTCATAGTTTACGGTGACAGCAGCGGGGCTGTCGCGCAGTCCAAAGAGCCCAGAAGCCATAAAAACCAAAAGCACGTACAGAGGAAATATCACTTGGTTAGAGAGATTGTGCAGAGAGGTGATATTGTTATCACCAAGGTAGCCTCTGCAGACAATCCAGCAGATCCCTTTACAAAGCCTTTGACCACCAAAGTCTTTGAGCAGCATGTAGATGGGATGGGCATGAGATGCAACCCTAATTAGCACTGAGCCTAAGTGGGAGATTGATAGTTTGTATAGTTGATGTAATAAATTGATTAATTTCTTTATTTATCAATAAAATCATGCTTTACTTTCATGAGATGAATGGTGTTTTATTACTTAATGCACATGACCAATATATATGACATGATTGTTCATGAGATGAACCGGATCCCATTAGTATATTAGATGTGATGTATGTATATGGATGAGAACCACATACGGGAGACATGGGTCACAAATCTTATACTTAAATATGTTCACAACCAGTGATGAGACTGGGCATCTCATCTAATAAGGTTGCAGCACTTTGATCACGATGAGATAGTGTGATTTGTCTCGATTATCAGAATGTAAGATTCAGGATCATTGTGTTGGTACATTGGAAGTATTGAAGGACCATGAGAAGCACGTTATGAATACTGTCTCGATTTTAAGGCCTGCTTTCATAATTCCCTAGCAATAGGCTCTCAATCGTGAGACATTGATGAACTCAAGTTTCTATCTATTTATTTGCTTTGAGTCACCAATGAATGAGGCCAACTATAGGTCAACACCTCGGTGTCTTGGGTACGTGGTAGTAGGACTGTGGGAACATCCAATGGTCAAGATGGAATCTATCTATATTACCCCCTTGTGCCAATTAATGGATTTATTATTAGTAAGTACGCACCCATCTCGATTAATTGGATGGTACTGAGGATCACTGTGATTAATTAGGGCTCTGTTGACACAAAAAATGTCACTTTGCCTCTTCACACCAAAAGCTACATGGAGCCGCATCCTACCCCAAATAGGCAGGCGCCACTTCAAGCATCAGATCTTGTCAGAATCAAACAAAAGCTGCAAGGTCATTCAAAACAGCCAAAAGAGAGGTACACATGAAGTTTCGGGCCATTCCGACATCATTTGGCCTAGTTTCACTTCTCCAACAGCTAAGCAGCAGCTCCTGGCGGCGACAGTGTCAAAGACCCCAAATCTTCGATCAGAGCCTACGGATGGTATCAAAATACCTCTGAAAGGCTACATGTCAAGTTTCAAGTCAAACCGACACCGTTTGACCCTCCATCAACTCTCGAGCAGCAAAATTAAGCCCTTAGGTAGCGAGAATTACCGAAGTCGTCACTCATCAAACAGAGCACATGGGCAGCTTCTACATACCTCCAAAGGGCTGCACATCAAATTTCAGGACATTCCGATGACGTTTGACCCAGTTTCGATGCTCGGAAATAAAATCAAGCCTACCAGCGGCGAAGCACCCCAGGACCATGGCACCCAATTCGGAGCTTATGGATCATCTCAAAATGACTCAAATAGGCTCCCCGTCGAATTTCAGGTCAATCGGACATCGTTTGACCAGAAGTCAAAGCTCGGCATTTCCCTCGTAGTGAAATCAAAGTCAAGCATTTGCGGGACCCCAAGCGGCTTCAAAACCTGAACAAAAGCCTATGGTTGGTCTCGTCTACTTGTCAAGAAGCTACACGTCAAATTTCAGGTCATTCCGACATCGTTTGACCTAGTTTCGACGCTTGACAAAAAATCGGGAGTTCTCCACAGCAAAGTCTTCGGCTTTTCAGAAAATGGGAAACTTTGCAATCCGATTTGCACGGCTTCCCGTCAGGTTTTCTTGAGGGAAATTCAGCCAATAAATGAGAGGAAATTCCAAGAAAAATGCAGGAGAAAACAGAAGCGAGAAAGGACGAAAAACGAAGAAGAAAAGGCGACCGACCATGGGGAATAAACCTCATGGTCGCCCGCGACCATGGAGGTCCGGGCCGCCGGACCTCGCCCAAAAACCCCGTTTTTCGGGTATCTTTCGCGTCCCGAGTTGATTGGCCCCTGTGATTTTTCCAAATTCTGATTTTTTGAGCATGAAATCCGTCGATCTTCGTCGACATCATGGATCCGCCGCCGGAATCATGGAATCATCATCCGACACCTCAAAATTGTCAACCGACCGATCAAGAAAATGCACTTTCTGCCCGACCGATCGAGAAATCGACTCGACAGATGTCGCCGGCTTGTTGATATTAATCAAAGTCTGAAATTGCATGATCATCCGATGTCGATCAACATGAAGATCCATCGATGATCATCGCCAAAAGAATTCCAAAGGACGCGGCGCGGCCCGTGACTCTTCAAGCGACCGGGAGACCATTTAATGTTGTTAATTGACTTGTTTATGGCAACTTATTACAGTCATTAACTCATTATCTTGGACGGCCCAATCAAAAGCAAGCGAATGGGAGTTACAAATCCAAGTATTCATGGCATTAAAACCATGAAACTCCCCTCATTATGGAGATTAAAGGCAACTAAATGCCCATTATCCTCCACCGGCCAATCAAATTCAAGGAAAAAGGAGTTACCAAATCAAGAAATTAAAAACTCGTAACTCCTCCCATCATGAGCATTAATACCATAAATGCTCATAAACTCTCCTAAATGGCTACCAAATGCCTACAAATAGGAGGCCATTCCAAGGAAAAACGGGGCCAGGGGAAAAATTATCCAAAAACTCTCCGAAAAATCCAAGAAAAATCCAGAACCTCTGCAACAAACTCTCTTCTATTGAAGAAAACTCTGTTGCAACAAGCACTACAAGGTGATCAAAGCCCCTTGGGGGGCCACCCCCCCCCCCCCAAGGCCACCTCTCCTTCTATCCAACATGGCTAGATGCGGCTTTTCAGCCCGTCTACTCAGCTTTTTACCGGATATAGGACCTTACCTTGGTCCTTATCCTCTAAAAATCTGAGGTTGGAGCCAAGCCAAGAAATCAAGCATCGAAGTTCTCATCTGAAGGACGATGGCGGAGTCCATACATGACTCGCGACCGTCGATCTGAACGGGTCCCCCCACAATCGCATGAAAAGTTAGATTCCATTTCTTTCTTTTCTATTGTATTGTATTTTTTCTTAAAGAGACACAAAATTCACATTTCTTGTCTTTTCATTATTGATGAGATTTGTAAACCGCCTTTCACGGCAAAATCGCCTTTCACGGCACCAAAATCGCCTTTCACGGCAAACAAAGAAAATCGCCTCTCACGGCATTCAAAACAAACTTGTCTCTTTTCTTTAAAATATGTGTGCAATGGAAAGTTAGGAAAAAGTTGATTTCCTTTCTACTTGTGAAGGTGAATCTCAGGATCACTACTCTAAATTCCAAGTAGAAAAGAAAATCTGGCATACCCACAAAATGTTAATACCCGCCTTTCTTTCTTCCCTCTCCCTCCTTCCGGACCCCAACAGACCCGGGGCGGATGGCAACGGAGGAGGAACGGAGGGGCGCGGTCCATCAAGCTGGCACACCCGGTGGGACCCGTTCATTTGAGAACACAATGCTTGGATTCTTTGGCTCCATTCTAGTTGGTGGCCTATGTTGGATCTTGAATCTAAAAAAAAAACATGAGATTGGATTTTTGAAAGTTTCTTTCTTTAAGTTTATTTCCAGCCTTTCCCGTTTCTAAAAAAAAAATCTCAAAAAACAATCTGATTTAAATTTTTTTTCAGATTTCCCTCTTTTGGGTTTAAGTTGAGAAACTTTGGCTTCTTCCTTTTCGGATTTCGAGATCGCATAAATCTTGAACTCATTTTCGGAATGGAACACCATTTGCTCTCTTCTATGAATCCACAAAAAAATCTGATTTACAATTTTTTTTTCAGATTTCTCCCTTTTGGGTTTAAGTTGAGAAACTTTGGCTTATTCCTTTTCGGATTTCGAGATCGCAGAAATGTTGAACTCATTTTCGGAATGGAACACCATTCGCTCTCTTCTATGAATCCATAAAAAAAAATCTTTCAAAAAAAAGCCACTAAGGTTGCACCAATTGCGTTCTTTGACCAAAGTGGATTTAAGAAAAGCCTTGTACAGAGTGTGGAGACAGCTAGACTGTTCTAGGCAAGGGTCCTCCAAACGGGTTCATTAAGTAATCCTACCCTTACCTGGGGGCTGATCTATCAACTGAGGTTTCATAAGATCGAATTGGAGATCTATGTGAACTCTTAAAAAAAATCTTCAAATTTTTTTTTTAAAAAAAAAAAAAGAACAAAAAAAAAACTTCTATCACTTTTGGATTCATATTTGAGAAATCCTGGTTCCTTCCTTTTCGGATTTTCGAGCTCGCAGAAATGTTGAGCTCATTTTCGGATTAGAATACCATTTGCTCTCTTCTATAAGTCCAATCTTGACACTTTCAAAAAAAAAACTTCCGTCACTTTTGGATCCACACTTGAGAAATTTTGGTTCCTTCCTTTTCGGATTTCGAGCTCGCAGAAATGTTGAGCTCATTCTCGGATTGGAATACCATTTGCTCTCTCTTATGAATCCAATCTTGACCTTTCAAAAATCCCATCTCGTGTCCTTTCCAAGGATGCGATTTGCAACATTTGTGCCTAGCGGTCCTAGTACGCCCTTTCGGGTCTACTGTATTCGCAACCGACACATTTGTATCTCAACCTTATATCATTTTACCTTGAGTGAGCTTTGCTTCTCGGTAATTTGAATTAAGGGTCACAATTGCTTCTAGCAGTCACTAGGACGCTCATTCTGAGCTGACCCTACTTGCGTTTAGAACAATTGTGCCCTCTATGGCTTTTCTGCCTTCCTCATGTTGCTTGGGCTGGGCCATGTTCCCTCGGGCGACTTGAAGAGGCGAAACCATAGTATTTTCCATTTATGATCACCATATTCTTGTCAGTACTAATGGATATGGTCTTGTTTCAGAAGTTTTTCCAAAAGCTAACAATGAAAACTTCATTAACCATCACCTTTGATGAGAACAAGTACCAGCTGATGCTTCAAGAGAAGCAAACCAAGCGCACCTACAAGCGCCCCGCCAGTTGCCAAAGCATCACCACCCTTGGCGACTCCCAGAACACCGAGTCGACCTCAACTCCCCGGACCATCGTCTTCGGGTCGCTGGGACCATTCCCACTTCCCGTAGAAGAAACCGCAACTGCCAAGAAACAGAAAACTGCCACCGGACATGTCGCTGCTCCGACACCAAAGGCGGCCATCAGAAAACCTGAAGCCCGTGGCAAGCCCACGAAGCCTCAACCTACAAGAAACCATGTCTGCTCAAAGATTTGGTCCCCAAGACCTTCACCCAAACAAAGAAGGTCACAAACACCTGCAAAGCCAGCATACCTGGCCCCTCTCAAGGAGAACCGGTTCTACCCTCTTGCTTACATGAAAGAGGAGAAACCTACCCTCTGCCAAACAAAACCAACTCAGCACGAGCCGGCTTGCTCCTACAAGCCCAAAATCAAATCGTGCATCGTAAGGCCTCCGCAAGAACTTGCAAAGGCCTGCACTCCTGCGAGTCGACCCTTCCTCTCAACAGGGGCCAAACTCGCCAAATTCAAGGCTTCGCTGCGACAGGCAAAGGACCGCGTCCGGATCCTGTCCCTGTCAGTCTTCAAAGAAGACAAGCTCGGCTGCTGCGCACCAGGGACTACGTCCTTCATTGCCAGAGCGCAGCCAGAGCTAACCGAAGCTCAAATTACTTGTCGTATGCGCCGCCGCGTGGCATATCGACAAAAGAGACTAGAGAAGCAAAGAACCCAGCATTCTGCACTTCAGGTCTCCAAAAAATGGGTTGAAAAAGAAAGACCCAATCAAGTTGCTGTTGTCCATATGGTTGGAAAAACCAGAAGACATCAAAAGTCGGCAACTAAAATCCATGTCAGACGACCGGTGACTCGCAGCGTCACTCGGACAAGAAGACATCAAGAAGATTCTCCCGCTCCTTCAAGTCAAGGACACCAGAGTAATCACTCCTCGAGCTCTTCATCTAAAAGAATGAGCTCCAGCTCAGTCACCAAGACTGTATCCTCTTTCGACTCTCTAAGAGTGAACATCTTGGTCACAAATGCTGAGCAACCTCCGCCACATGATGACGTAGCTGCACGCATCCAGCAGCTGGAACAAGGACAGCAGAGAATAGAGGCCCTAATGGAAAACCTCCTTCTCACTATCCAACGTCCGCCAAACAATGAAGCTCCTCCGAGCCATCAAGGCGACGAGGAAAATGCGGAAAACAGTGAGTCACGCGCCCTTACCAAAAAGGACGTTGACGATATCCTCGCCAAAGCAAAAGAAGAGGATACACTAAAGGAGCATGGGGTCAAGCCACCATATCCCTTGTGGATGGACTCGGTCCCGTTCCCTACAAAATTCAAGCAACCTACTCTCCAAACATATACGGGGAAAGGTTCAGCCAGACAACACGTCATCCATTTCAAGATCCTGACGGGAGCTATTGCGGATCAAGATGCCCTCAAAATCTGCCTCTTTGCAAGTACCCTAAAAGGTACGGCCTTTGATTGGTATTCCACTCTGCCGGAGGACTCCATTCAAAATTGGGCCATGCTGGAGACACGCTTCCTAACCCACTTCAAAGGTGAGGATCATCCTGTTACTATGGCTCAGCTCTGCAGCCTAAAACAGGGAGAGAATGAGTCAACATATGACTTCATTCACAAGTGGAAGGCAATGGCATACAAATGCTCCGATGTACTGCCACAAGCGTCACTGGTCGACATCTGCCGAAACAACATGAGAGCAAGAATCCGCTCCATGATCATCGGCAACAAATCAAAGAACCTGGGAGAACTCCTGGAAGCAGCTATGGAAGCTGAAACGGTGATCAAAGACCTCAACAGTCAGAAATCATCAAAGAAAGAGCCGACTGCCATTGCAACCTCAAAACCAAAGAACCAAGTCAGCTCCTCAGCAGCCAAAGAAAGCTGAAAACAAAGCTGCAGGTAAAAAGCCTGAACTCTCTGATGCCTTTAAAGAACGAGTAGAGAAGAAATACCCGTTCGATGAAGATGCTGAAGAAATCTTTGGGGCACTTCTCGCAAACGGTAAACTCACCTTGCCTGACCCCAAAACACCAGGAGATGTGGGCAAAACCAACGATCCTCGATACTGTCCATACCATCAGATGGTCTCGCATCCTCTCAATCAATGCTTTGTTGTGAGAGAGAAGATAAATGAGATGTGGAAAAACGGAGCCATCACCTTCGACAAGAACTATGGGTCTGCCTCCGTCAACATGGTGTCGTGTGGACAAAAACAAAAATCACCAAAAGAGAAGATAACTACTTCCTTCAAGGTGATAAAGATGACCCAAATGTCCCAAGAGTTGGTTCCATATCCAACATCAGACGGACAGCCCATATGGGTACACCCCGATATCCTAGAAGATGAAAATTGGGAGGTCGTCAAAACAAAGCCAACCGCTCGACAGTGAATGCAAGCCAGGAGACAACTCCGCAAGCTCAAACAGCACGAGAAAGCTCCGAAAAAGCAAGAAGTCACAGAAAAGGCAGAGACCTCTTCTACCGCTTCACTGGGGACAACAGAAGAGTCCTTTCCTAAGACTTCAAAGGCGGCAAGAAAATTCACTCTTGGTGATTTCATGCCACCACACCTCAAAGATGAAACTATGCAAGGGGCATCATACTCTTGCAACTCGGTGGTCGGATTCCCCATGGATGGATACGAGTCCAGTGACACCGGCAGTGACATCGATGAATGGGAAGAATCCCTCAAAACAGGAGAATATCTCTCTGACGAGGAATGGATCCCTGAATCTCATCTTATGCCAGTAATCTGGTATAACCCATTACAGCCGCAAGGATCCTGGTCTGATGATGAAGAAGACCAAGAGGCTGTTCAAGAAAACACTCCAGTGGAACCCAGCCATGTTGAACCACAAGGAGCAGACGAAGAAGAAGATTTGGCTCCCGTGCCTGATCTCGATAAATACGCAAGGATCTTGCAGCACCTTGCCATAGAGCAAGAACAAGGTCGCATCAATCAGCTTCGTCACAACCCTGCACCGGAAGTTCCTGAAAATCTACAAGAATCTCCTCCGGTAACCCCGGAAAATGAAGAAAGCTGTTGGATCGATGATCCTCCTACATCTGAGGACGAATCTGATTCCCAACAGTTCATCTTGGAGGAATCTTTCGTCAAAGTTACTTGCAATGGAATAGCTCAGGATGATAATTCCTCACCTTCTCAGGCTTCGTCTCCTGGAACAGTGACATCGGAACTCAAACCTCTTCCGACTGATCACCTTGAAGAAATTCCAGCCGGTGAAATCTTCTTCAGAGAAAATCCGGTCAATTGGTCACAAATGCCCGATCTCATCAGTGATGTCTGGACCGACAAAATATTCGATAAAGAAGGAAAGTTGCTGGATGATGTTCAGGACTTGCTCCCGGAAAATGCTCCATGCAACACAATTACTAAAGATGGCAATGCTGACACAGAAACATCTTCAGCAAATGAGAAGGAACAACCCCTCGATCTCGAGGGTGATCTTCCAAACAAAGACCCTTCTCCAGAAGCTCTTGAAGTTGGTAGAGGTACCCGTTCTGGCCGGGATTATCACAAAAACTACAACCAAGCTTCTGCTTCTTATGTAAATCCTTTGGGAAAACAAGCTTAAACGCCCCTAGTGGCAAGAATAATGAAAATGCAGGCCCCAAGGAGGCTTTCAAGTACGACTTGATTAAGCACTTCAAACACATACCTGCACGTCTGCACATCCTAGACTTATTACGAATGTCACCACAGACTCGTGATAGTCTCATTTCAGAACTACAAATGCTGGATGCGGATGTCGACAAACATGCCCCACAAGTCCTACAAATTGAAATGGACTATAGTGTCAAAAAATCAAAAACTCCCTCAAAAGGAGAAAAGAAGAAAACTGAGGGATCCTGCATCGAATGCCTCTCGGTTCAAAAGGCAGCAAGTGCAACCATCGCCTTCACCAAGGAAGACCTCCTGCTAGGCGAGACAAAGCACAACCGACCCCTGTACTTCACCAGGTACATCAAAGAGGTGCCAGTACGCAGAATCCAGATCGATCCAGGTTCTGCACTCAACCTCATCTCCACTTCGGCACTCGAAGAACTGGGCATTCCGCCTAGCAAGCTGAGCCACACGTCTGTGTCCATCTTTGGATATGATGGCAGCGTTCAAAGGCCGATCGGCAAAATCAGGTTCAAGTTGCAAATCAGTGATCTTATCTCCGAGGTCACTGTCTATGCAATAAAGACCCCTTCATGCCACAACATCCTTCTCGGACGCCCCTGGATACACGAGAATGGTGTTGTCCCTTCGACTTTACATCAGTGCATCAAGTTCGTTGGCAATGACGGCTTGATACATCGAGTGTTTGCAGACAAAAAGCCCTTCAAAGGCAAAGAAGTCTATTTCACAGATGCTCAGATGTACAAAGATGAAAAAGAAGAAAGGGAGGAAGAAACAGCACCCTTTGCCGAAAATCTCCAGAAAGACAAAGGCAAGGCTCCTCAGCAATCACCGGAAGAAAACAAACCCTCTATCAAAACCGAAGAGAATAATCAATCTCCCTTCATGGTCTCCCGCAAGTCTTCAAAGCCTCTGGTGATCACCACCAAAGCAAATAAGACAAAACAAAAGGCTGGGGGCAAGTTTGCTGTCTCCTTCGTGTCTATCTTGCAAGACACGGATTCAGACTCAGAGCCAGAAGACGACACATCGTCAAGCCAAGCTGATGATCAACAAGTTCAGCCCGCTCTCACTCCGATGGAGACAACCGTTGACATAGAAGATCCGGCATCTGCTTCCTTCGTTGTTCCAGCAACATCAGCAGAAGAAAAGCCAATCTTCTTCCATAAATCGGGACTTTCTTCATCAAATTCTTCGCTTGAACCTTTCCAAAATGAAGGTATGCCTCAACTATCCCTGTATAGTCCAATGGCACAAGCTATCATGAAGAAAATGGGCTACGACGATCAGAACCCAATCGGTTTGGGAGGTGGCCGTGGTATTATCACGCCATTGGAACCAACCCTGACCAAAAGTCAACTGGAAGGTTGGAAACCCCACCGCCACATAGAAAAGTCTTCACATGGGCTGGGGTATGATCCTGACGCTCCCTTGAGACAGTTGACACAAAGGCTGCAAAGTCGTCTTGCCGACCAAGCCTCAACATCTCATATTAATGAAGACATCGATCTCCCCGGATATCTCTTTGAAGAGTCACCCGTCAAAGATTCAGGAAGCTCACCCAATTGGTATGATTTCTCGGATGATGAAGAGGAATTGGCCGATGATACGGATACACGACTTTCTAGCCCAGAAGAACCATCATCTCCAAAAGAAGTGCCCTACTTCGACCTAGTTTCAACAGGTGATTGGGACCATCTCATAGCAAATCTTGAGAAAAGTACCAATCAAGAAGACCCATGGACAAAAGCAGAGCCGTGGTCTGTAGATACCTTTCGAACTCCAGAAGGCTTTGTTGGGCTGGAAGCCTCCGAAAATATTGTGGAGGAACCACCTTCAAACCTTCCAACTGAAGATTATGTTCAAAAGATAGACTTGGGAACACCTGATAACCCACGTCCTGTATTCATAAGCAAAGAATATAAAGGATGATGAGTTACCCGAGTATATCGCGTTTCTTCATGAGTTCGTTGATTGTTTTGCATGGTCTTCGCTGAGATGCCTGGCTTAGACCCCAAAATAGCAGTCCACAAACTCAATCTTCAAAAAGATATCAAGCCTGTCAAACAAGGCCAAAGAAGGTTCCGTCCTGACGTGATGGACAAAATTGAACAAGAAGCTCAAAAACTCAAAAGCATTGGCTTCATCCGTGAGGAACAACATCCTGAATGGTTGGCCAACATCGTCCCCGTGACAAAGAAAAATGGGCAAATCAGGGTCTGCATTGATTACAGAGACCTAAACAATGCATGCCCAAAAGATGAATTCCCGCTCCCTATACCGGAGGTGATGATCGACAACACATGTGGGTTCGAGCGAATGACATTCATGGATGGCTTCTCTGGCTACAATCAGATAAAGATGCATCCTGAAGATGAAAAACACATAGCATTTCGGACCCCGTTTGGCGCGTATTGCTACACTGTCATGCCATTCGGTCTGAAGAATGCCGGCGCTACATATCAGAGGGCTATGATGAAGATATTCCAAGATATGCAGCACAAGACGGTCGAATGTTATGTCGATGACCTCGCCGTCAAAAGCAAAAGAAAAGAAGACCATCTCAAAGATCTTCGAGAAGTCTTCCTCCGACTTCGCAAACACAAACTGCGAATGAATCCCCTCAAATGCTTCTTCGGTGTTTCATCGGGTAAGTTTCTCGGATTCATAGTACGGAAAGCTGGCATAGAGCTTGACCCCACCAAAGTCAAGGCTATCCTAGAAATGCCATCTCCAAGAACCCTAAGACAATTAAAAGGGCTCCATGGAAGATTGGCATACATTCGACGGTTCATCTCCAACCTATCAGGGAAGTGCCGTCCATTCTCTCGGTTAATGAAGAAAGGTGTCGATTTTGTCTGGGATGCTGAATGTGAAGCCGCGTTCCAGGACATCAAGTCATACCTGACTAAACCTCCAGTGTTGGCTGCCCCCACAACTGGAAAACCATTCCTCTTGTACACAAGAGCCCTTGACTGTTCTTTAGGCGCTCTACTCGCACAAAAGAATGACGAGGGAAAAGAAGCTGCTCTATATTACCTTAGCCGCATGTTGGTAGGTGCAGAGCATCACTACTCTCCAGTCGAAAAAGAATGCTTGGCAGTGATGTTCGCCATACAAAAACTGCGTCACTACCTGCTAGCCAACACAGTGTACCTGATTTCGAGGATCAACCTCCTAAAAGTCCTTGTCACAAAAACAGGTTCTCTCAATGCCCGACTGGCAAAATGGTCCATCTTCCTGTCACAATTTGACATTAGGTATGTACCACAAAAAGCAATCAAAGGCCAAGCTCTAGCAGACTTCCTCGCGAAGCATCCATTGCCTAAAGATTCTCCACTCAGGGATGACCTCCCAGACGAACCGGTCTACAATGTGGAGACTTCCTTATCAAATGCTTCCTGGCACATGTACTTCGATGGCGCAACCAGGACAAATGAAAAGGGAAATCAAATATCGGGAATTGGCATTCTCTTTGTTAGTCCCGATAAATACATGATTCCGCATGCATTCTCGCTACTGGAACCATGTTCAAACAATGCAGCTGAGTACCAAGCCCTGATCATAGGATTGGAACTCGTCCTCGAATCCGGCATCACTACGCTGGAAGCTTTTGGAGACTCTCAACTGATCGTCAACCAGATGAATCAGAAATTTGAAGTCAGGAAGCCCGATCTGTTGCCTTACTACAACAATGCGCAATCGCTTCGACAAAAGTTCGACATCTGTCACATCACCCACATCCTCAGAGGTGAAAACATTCGTGCAGATGCCCTGGCTGGACTTGCTGCGTCTATGGCAATCCGAGAAGGGGAAAACATGCAAGTTACAGTGTGTCAAAAAAGGATTCTCCCTCCTCTCAACACACATCAAGCAGTTGCTGAATGCCACCAAGTGGTTGGAAGTCGGATCTCCGTCCTTAAACCTCTGATCGGTGACTGGAGGGATCCGTTCATTGATTACATCATGTTCGGAATCCTACCTGAGGATCCAAAAGAGCGGGTAAGCATCCAAAGGCGAACCCCAAACTTTCATTTGGATATTCCTTCAAAAATGCTTTATAGGAAATCCTACAATGGAGTACTTCTACGCTGCTTGTCACAACAAGAGGCTGAGGAAACACTCAAAGAAGTACATGCTGGTCTTTGTGGAGCCCATTAGGCTGGGCCAAAGCTCTACGATCAGATAAAAAGGTTAGGTTATTATTGGCCTACCATGGTGGCTGATGCAATGCAATTTGCTAAGCGCTGCCAACAATGCCAAGTTCATGGAGATTATGTCCACATGCCTCCGGAATGGCTACATCCTACAGCAATCTCATGGCCTTTTGAAGCCTGGGGTATGGACATCATAGGTCCTATCTCTCCCCCATCAAGCAAAGGTCATCGCTTCATTTTCGCTGCTACGGATTATTTCTCCAAGTGGTCAGAAGCATTCGCGCTCAACGAAATGAAGACCTTGTCAGTCCTTCAATTCTTGCGCACTAATATAATTTGTCGCTTCGGCATACCTTAAAGATTCGTCCATGATAACGGACCACAGTTCCGCAATCACCGATTCTACAGGTTCTGCGACAAATACAAAATCCAAAGTTGTCCTTCATCTCCGTACAATCCGGTAGCGAATGGACTAGCAGAGGCTTTCAACAAAACACTCTGCAAAATCCTCAAGAAAATGGTCTCTAGTCACAAAAGAGATTGGGGCGACAAACTGCCTGAAGCTTTGTGGGCCTATCGAACAACCGTTCGAGGACCAACCCATAGCACACCATTCTCCTTGGTCTATGGATGCGAAGCTGTTGTCCCTTTGGAAGTTCAAATTCCTTCCTTAAGGGTATCTCTGCAAAATGACATGACGCAAGAAAGTAATGTCAAATTGAGACTCCAAGAGCTGGATAACCTTGATGAGAGACGGCTCGAAGCTCTACAAAGCATTGAACTCTACCAAGCACGCATGGCAGGATCTTTTGACAAGAAGGTCAGGCAACACGCCTACAAAAAGGGAGACTTGGTTCTTATAGTAAAAAGACCAATGGTTTTTGCCAACAAATCCAAAGGCAAATTTGAACCAAAATGGGAGGGACCTTTCGTCATCGACAAAGTCTTCTCCAACGGCGCATACGCTCTTCTAAACATGGACGGTGACAGATGTATGCTGCCCATCAATGGAAAGTTCTTGAAGCGGTACTACCCTTGAAGGCTTTCCCCACCGGGTCAGAGCAATGTCTACACGGCCAAAGCCTATTCCTAGGTATCTGCTCATCAAACCCACTCCTTTTGGAATTTTCATCCTCTTATTGAAATTTCTAAAAAAAAAACCCTCAAAACAATGTTTCTTTCATCGTTTCATTGTTCAAAAAAAAAAAAAAAAAAAAAAAACAAATCCAAAAATCCAAGTTTAGGAGCCTCTTCCCAAACTTGACCAAAATTTTCAATCCTTGAACCCAAAATTCATGGTTTGAAACAAAATCAGGACCTAGGGATTTCAGCCCTAGTCCACCCCGACTTTTACCACCAAAATGGTTTTGAGTCAAAATTTACGACCCTCATGTCTTTAAACAAAAAATGGTTTTTCAAAAACCACAGGGAAGCGACGTTCAGTCGATACTTGCAAAACCCAAAATCGGAAGGATGCGACACCCATTCGATACTTCCAAAACCCCAAAATTTCAAAAATCATGGAGACACAACGTTCCAGTTGATATCCACAACCCAAATTTCAAAACAAACAAAAAACAAAACAAAGGTTCGAAAAAACCTCAAAATTCAAAAATCATGGGGAAGCGACATTCCATCGATACCCACAAAACAAAATTTTTGAAGAAAAAAAGCAGGGAAGCGACGCTTAGTCGATACTTGCACCCAAATCCGCGGGGAGGCGACAGTCCATCGATACTCGCAACTGAATGAGCAAGGAGGCGACATTCCATCGATACTTGCAATACCATTCAGCAGGGAGGCGACTTTTAGTCGATACTTGCATTTTTGAAAACCAAAAACCTGGCTTTCACGCCAAAAAACCCGGCTTCCATGCCAAAAATCCGGCTTTCACGCCAAAAAAGCAAAAATCCGGTTTTCATGCCAAAAATCAAAATTCGACTTCCATACCAACAAAACAAAACTCGGTTTTCAAAAAAAAATATCTGGCTTTCATGCCAAAAACAAAATCTGGTTCTTACACCAAAAAGAAAACCGGCTCTCATGCCACAAACCAAATCTTGGCTCTCATGCCACAAAAAATCTTTGGCTCCCATGCCATCTCAAACTCGGCTTTCATGCCATTTTAAAAAAAAAAAATCGGCTTTTACGCCACGAAAACCGGCTGTCATACCACCCCAAAAAAATCGGCTTTCATGCCACCTCAAAATTTCGGCTTTCATGCCATCTCAAAAATTTTTGGCTCTCATGCCATCCCAAAATTTGGCTTTCACGCCACCAAAATCGGCTTTCATGCCACCTCAAAATTTCGGCTTCCACGCCATCCAAAATTTTGGCTCTCATGCCATAAACCCAAATTTCGGCTTTCATGCCATCTCAAAATTCGGCTTTCATGCCATCTCATTCAAAATCATTCAAAAATCCAGACAAAAAAAAGGGGTTGTACAAAAGGGTTGTACAGGCCTGGCCGTACAGCAGCAAAAAAAAAAGAAAGAAAGAAAACGTGCAAAAAAAAAAAGAGAGAGAAAAAAAAAACAGTACACGGTAAAAAAAAGAAAAAAAAAAAAGAAAAACCGTGAGCAAAAGAAAAAAAAAAGAAAGAAAGGAAAGAAGAAAAAAAAAAGAAGAGAAGGAAAAAAAAAGCATGTGAAAAAAAAAGAAGGAAACACGTGAAAAAAAAAAGAAAAAGAAAAAGAAAAAAAAAAAAAAGAAACTTGCAATTTCTTGAAAAAAAAAAACCTTACTTGAAGCCATGGAGGAAGAAGAAGAAAAGCTTGAAGATCTTTGAAGAAAAGAAGGTCTTGGAGCTCTCATGAAGACTTTTGCAAAAAGAAAGCAATAGGAGCAAGAGATCCCACCTCCCTTGCTTTTATAGAAGAGAGCAAACCAAAAGAGGAAAGAGGAGAAAAGTAAGGAGGTAAGTGCTAAAAATTGGCAACCTTCCCAAAAGAAAAGGAAACTTGGGATATTCTCTCCCAAAACAAAGATTCCTTGATAAATTCTCTCCAAAAAGAAAGGGAATGATAGATATTCTATCCCAAAGAAAGATATTTTGAGAGAATCTCTCCCAAAATCAAGGAAACTTGAGAAAATCTCTCAAAGTAAGGATATTTTTAGATATTCTCCACCCAAAGGAGATATGTTTAGATATTTTCTACAAAAATGACACCATGTGAGATCTAAGCCATCTTTCAAAGCTTAAGGTCCCATGGGTTAGCCCATATGAGCCAGGTTTGACCACCTAGGCACTAAAAGTGGCTTTTAGTCAAAATTCCTCTTACCAAGAGCATACAAAAAAAAAAAAAAAAAAGGTTCCATTCCTCTTTTAAGTTGATTGGGCCATACAAAAATTCCAAGCCTCATGAGCTTCCAAAATCCAAACCATCCCACCTCATGAACCAAATTAAGCCAAAACCTTGAAATTGACATTCTTCCAAAATCCAAAACCGCTCCAATGGACAAAAAAAAAAAATTGTCCCAAAGAGTAACCAAAAAACCAAACCATGGTCCCCTAACTTGCCACATACAGCTTGTTAGGTTAGAAGGCCAACCAAAAACCCACTTTCGGTCCCCTAACTTGTCACATACAGCTTGTTAGGTCACAAGGCCAAAATAAAAAAACCAAAAACCCGACCCCCTAACCTGCCACATAAAGCTTGTTAGGTCACAAGGTCAAAAAACAAAAAAAAAAAATTCCTACTTGACCGCCTGATGCACCACATAAAGCCTTTAGGTTCACAAGGTCAAAAGGGAAAATCCAAAACCCAAAAAATCCAAAACCCAAAATCCAAATCCCAAATGTCAATTCTCAAAACTTTGCCTTGAAATGGTACGTGATCCCTCCCACTACCATAAAATCCCCTGGAAACTCAAAAGGCTACTCTATAAAAATAAAAAAAAATAAAAAAAAAATGCTCAAAGACTCTTGGTCAAGTCAGAAACTCTCCTTCAAGATTCTCTTCGAGGCACATCGACTGCAAAAGCCATCGTCGCTGTACCTCGAGGGGGCATTTGTTGACAAAAAAAATGTCACTTTGCCTCTTCACACCAAAAGCTACATGGAGCCGCATCCTACCCCAAATAGGCAGGCGCCACTTCAAGCATCAGATCTTGTCAGAATCAAACAAAAACTGCAAGGTCATTCAAAACAGCCAAAAGAGAGGTACACATGAAGTTTCGGGCCATTCCGACATCATTTGGCCTAGCTTCACTTCTCCAACAGCTAAGCAGCAGCTCCCGGCGGCGACAGTGTCGAAGACCCCAAATATTCGATCAGAGCCTACGGATGGTCTCAAAATACCTCCGAAAGGCTACGTGTCAAGTTTCAAGTCAAACCGACACCATTTGACCCTCCATCAACTCTCGAGCAGCAAAATCAAGCCCTTAGGTAGCGAGAATTACCGAAGTCGTCACTCATCAAACAGAGCACATGGGTGGCTTCTACATGTTGGGATTGGTGTATGCCCTAAAGCCCACTGACTGCACTCACATCTCTGTTACTGGATATTTATTGGTTATTTAATGGAATGACATCTTTCTCTTAATACTTGTGTATATGTATGGTTGTGTAAGGCCCATTGTTTTATAGTAATGACTTAGGTGTGTAGTGGCTACACACAGTAAGGTCTGAGTCATGGACACTTGAAACAATAAACTTGTTCATAACTGAGAGATGGAGTTGGGCACTTCATCTTGGTATAAGTTATAATGAGATACTCTCCTGTATTCAGGGTGACTTACCTAAGTCACGGGAGGCTTTTCCGGATTTATCTCATTAGTGCATGTGTCATGCATTGAACAGGACCACTTGTAGGTGTGATCTCTAAAATAGTACTATCACAGAGAGAGATCAAATCACCTCTTGCTACTGAGTGACCAGTGCTCTTAATCTTGAGTATTTGTGGATGAACTGACGAAGTCGAGTTCTTGTACTTTAATTCACTATGGGTGAGATCCTGTTCATGGGTCAACAGCTCTGTGTTTTGGGTACTCGGGCTTGATTAGTTGGGACGTGCAAATGCAATATGGAATCTATGCCATCGTGTGATGGAATGATCGTCCCCTTAGAATTATCCGATTAATCATCAGAATCTAAGATCTTAGTATATGGATGTTCCATATGGATATTGAACTTGTGGGTCGCTCCCTGGATCAAGAGAATGATATCCGGATGATGATTAGGTCAAGGATATGAAGTTCTAAGGTTGAGATGTAATCAAGAAGGTAGATAGTACATCGGTTAACCTACTTGATTATGGATGTTACATGGAGGGGCATTGTGGTCATTATACTTGGTAGGTCAAAGACAATCGTTAGTTTATGATGAGCTTGATATGCAATTTAATATTTGTCCCTGGAGTGCAACCATAACTCTCTAGTGGAATGAGTTAAGGTTAAAATGGTCTTAATGTTGCTATGGGTTTAGCATGGACATTTTGGTCATTTTGGGAGCCAAGGGCAAATATGTCTTTTGGTCCCTTCTCTAGTCACTTTCCCATATTGGCGAGGTTTCCTAAATTGTTTAAATGTGTGGAGAAATAATTTTGAGTTTAAATTCAAATAGGCCCATGTTGGCATACATGAATTACAACTCTAGATAAATTATTTGATGCATGGGCCATAGTGTGTGGACTAGTCAATGTGGTCCCTAGTAATTGGGTCCCAAGTTTGTGTAGGTCCCGTTGCTTGGAAGGATTTCTTTTTGTGCAAGTTCCTAAAGTTTAGTAGCTTTCTAATTAATTTTGGAAACTAAACTAGAAAGGGAAAGGGTGGACATCCATGTGGCTGGTTGCTTATTCTTTTTATGGAAAGTTCCTAGTTTTTCTCCTTGGTTTCCTAGTTCTTTCAAGATACTTTCTCTCCAAGAAATCAGCATTATATATAGCTGATCCCTTTTCATATTGGGCGTGCAACATATTAAGAAAAGGGGGGAGAAACTACTTGGGGCGTGGGATACATTGGAGAAAGAGAAAACAGACACATAGTCTCTTGGACGTCCATAGTTGCATTGCCTTATTGCACATCAGATTTCACCTTGGGCTGGTCCACGTTTTTCTTCTTGAGGAAGAAGCACATCAGGTCTGGTCTTTCTCACATAACATCAAGAGAAACAAGAAGGAGAAACCTAGTTTGAGATCCCACCATCAAAGCCAATCAGATTGGGAAGTGAAATAGAGAAGAAGATCAAAGGCAATCCTACTGCAGGAAATTCCAGCAACTTGTTTGCTGATTGCAGTCTGAGTTCAGCCTTTTGGATCCTTTATTTCAGAGATTTGAAGTCTACATATCATCAAGGTAAGAGCCTTCTAGTATCTCCTTTAATTGTACACATGTTGATTATGATTTCATGGAGTTTTTTATGCATGATTCATGGTTGGAAAATCAGATTAGTATCAGATTTTGAAAACTAGATCAGCCATGGACGTCCTCGGTAACATGATTACAAATCTGTAATGCATTATCTTTCAGTGGTATCAGAGCCACTCCATGTGAAATCATGATCCCATGTTGTGTGGTTTTCATTCCTAGATTAATTAAGGGCATGGTGGCGCCCTTTAGGATGTTATTTCCTACATAAATAGTGTGCAGGAATTTTTCTAGGCTGCTGGAATTTTTCCAAAACACAGTTTAGTGCAGTTTTGGAGTGCAGGGATTTTTTTCAGATTGCTGGAATAATTTCAGAAGTTGTATAGTGCTGTACAATGCACTAAAGACTGCTGGAATAATTTCAGAATGATGTTTAGTGCTGTACAATGCACTATGAATGCACTAACCTCTTTGTTTGCAGCCATATAATTGCATCCTTGATGGTTCGCATGTATGTGTGTGGATTTGGATGTTTTTTAATTAGTTGGAAAGTGTACGATTGCGCGTTTAGCAATCATAGGAGGTTGTAATATTTTCCTTGTTTTTATTCCAACTAGTCTTGATGTAAGCTTTCTTGAAAAGCATAGGGATCTCCAATGTAATTTTTTGGTTTTTTGCTTTTCATGGGTTTGCTTGTATAAATTAATTTATTGAAACAAGCAAGGAGAAGAAAGTTTCAAAGATTGCATGGTTGCAAGTAGAAGAGGATTCCATGGTGGTGGAGGCAACGAAGGTTTCCTAGTGCGAAAAGGACTCATAACCAAGTATCCTAGTTGGATTAGGATTCCTAGTTGGATAAGGATTTGAAGTCCGAAGAGCAGGGAGTCATCAAGGATTGCATTCTTTTATTTGCTTTTATACACTACAACAATTTACATTTTTCCCGGCGCTACAAAAAACGCCGGCAAACGTCCCAAAACGCCGGAGAAAACATTTACCGGCGTTTTTTATTGCGCCGGCAAAGCGCCGGGAAAAGTGTGCCAGTAAAGCCTTTTGCCGGCGAAATAAGGAAGCGCCGGCAAAAGTTTGAACATTACCGGCGAAAAATAACGCCGGTAAAATCTCTATTTCGCCGCCAAAACGTATTATGTTTTAAATAATAAATTTTTAAAAAAGATTTGCCGGCGTTATTTTCGCCGGTAAAGGGTTATATTTTGAATGAAAATTTTTTTTTTAACTTTTGCCGGCGTATATTTTCGCCGGTAAAAAGTTTATGTTTTAAATAATAAATATTTAAAAATATTTGCGGCGTTTTGTTTCGCCGGTAAAGGGTGATATTTTAAATAATAATTTTTTTAAAAAACATTTGCCGGCGTTATTTTCGCCGGTAAAAAGTTTATGTTTCAAATAATAAATATTTAAAAAACTTTGCCGGCGTTATTTTTCGCCGGGAAAACATATTTATTTTTCATAAATTTTTTAGAAAATTTTTTGCCGGCGCTTTTTTGCGCCGGGAAAACATGAATATAATTTTTTTTAAAAATTTTGCCGCACTTCTTTTAGGTCGGCAAAATATTTATATTTTAATCAAATTTTTTTCCAATATATAAATCATGGAATGTACTGTTACCTTTCAATGCTAGTAATAATAGAAAGACCGCATGATGAAGAATGTACTGTTACCTTTCAATGCTAGTATTTTGCTGTTAGGATTCATTAAAGCAGAATCTGCAGTAATGGGCCTCCTCAATGGCTGCATGGGCATATTCATATCCACAATAACAATACTGTTCTGCGGAGAAGTTTCCCGCACGCATATATACCGTTTATTGCATGGGCATATTCCGTTTGTTGCTAAAGCAGTGAAGCGTCTCTACACAGTAAAACACTACCAAGGGAAATAAAATCCCACCTCACATGATGTGAATCAGATATATACCGTTTATTGTCCTTTTTATGGCACAAATCCAGGTCATGTTGCAGCAAAATTGTCCACCTCTTGTGTGGCCCACCTGAACCTGAACACACAGGAATCAATAGGGATAGAATAGATTAAAAGTTGATGTGATATCAATCCGAATAATCCTAGTGGTTAATTGTAGGTCGGCAAAGTTTAATAGTCATCCATGAATAACGCAAGGAGAAGTCAGGAAAGTTCCGAGAAAACTTTCAACATGGTAAAACTGTATTCATAAGTACAATATTACTGTGTGAAAATATGACAGAACAAACTTTAGAAAGGAGGAGGGCGTTTTGGAGAAGTTGGCAAGTTGCTCTAATAGTACAGCACTCAAATAATTGCACACACTGACTGTCACGCCCCCAAAGTGTAACCGGGGTTATGCGTGAGATTAGGGCCAATTTAAAACTTTTCCCAACATTAATCAAATGTAACCTGGCCCCAATCGTGTCCCATCTGGATCGAAGACCGCAGTGAGGTGTAAACATTTTCTCAATCATATAAAATAAATAGCGGAAGCTTCAAACACAAGTGGTATCTCATAGATGTATAGTTAAAGAGTAATACTGAATATCTTACTTAAGATTCATGTTTTAAGACTAAATAAATTACAACATCAGGCCACTCAAACTCGGGCCTAATCAAAATAGAGAACCAACATATAGACTAGTCCAAAGGTGAAGGCTCTCTCGTACGGGGTCAGTACGGCTATACTATGCCGTCCGTACTGTACTCGAGGAAGTCATCAGGCTGATCTGCCTGAACTTCTTCCGTCGCTTCTTCTTCCCCAAAGTATGGCTCGGTACCTATGCACCAAGAGTAGCATCATCAGACACAAAGGTCGGCAAGAGAATAGATACATCATCATTAAAGATATACAGACTAAAGAATAAGCGAAAGGACCATATTATAAGAGATGCATAACGTTCTGACTGAATTAAACGTGTAGCATAGGAATCATGAAATCAACTAACATACTTCTAACAAATAGGCAAATCACATAGGCTAATCACCACGGGATAGTTTCACTTGACCCTCCTGGCTCAACCTGAGAGCTGTGGTAGAGTAAAGCAATAGGCTCGGGATGAAACCCGGCAAGCAATCAGAATATACCCTCAAAACAAAATAAACAAAACGAACATTCATACTTCTTACAGAACGGGTATTTGATGGTGTACATCCATCTAAAATATAAAAAGTCGTACTGCGCAGACGTTCATTCCAAAGTCCTCACACAATTGGTGCCCCAAGAGTGCTGGGCGTTAACAGCTGAGTGATGCCTGACACAAGAGTCCTAAACATACAATAGTGAAGGGCTAGACTTTCCTGTGTGAGCAGGATTCATTAACCAAGGAGAAACTACCTTGCCATTATCAAATCATACTAACAAAATCAGACTTCTTCATACTTCATACTTATCCTCATAGGTAGTTCTCGACATGCTTTCTTAATCAAAGCCGTCTAGCCACAACACTTGATCATACCTTGAAACAAACGGAACATCAAAAAGGATCCTAAATTCATCCTCTAAGTTCAATATGTGATCCCAAACAAATCAAAACAAACGAAGCTAAAGAACATGGACGTTTCATGCGGAGAGTACCAAACGGTACAATTCAGAATCATAAGCGATAAACAATCCAATCCTAGGTCATTGTTATTTCCAAAGTCTCGTACAATCCAAATCAGTCAACAAAAGGAATTAGGGTTCACGATACCCAGAACATAACCTCTTCGTGCATAGATATAAGATGGTATCCCGTTGCCCAATTCCATTCAAGATTGAAATGAATTGAAACCCGAGAAAACGGAATTAACTACGAGAAATCGTCTGCTCAAAACGTCCCTCGTACATAGTCAAATGAGTCCAAAAGGGGCAACCAAAAGTCCACCAAGGTCCACTACGAAACAGGGTAAAAATCCCTTCAAAAGGAAAAATAAACAAAAATCTGCACAGGGCTCGGTCGAGTTCTCGGGCGAGTGGGCCCTGTTGTCTCGGTCGACCGACACACAGGTCTCGGTCGACCGAGAAGCCTGCGGAAACTGGGCAGAGTCTCTGTTTTGGCTGAAATGGGACTTTTCCCATTTTTCCCTTCTTGGACCTAATAAGCAGCATAGAGTAATTAAAAACATAATAAATACAACCTATTAGAACTACTAATCAAGCCATTTAACTCTAAATCCATTCTTTCCCATCTATGAATCATTTTATCATGTTTTCAATCATTTAAAGGGTCAAATGAGCAAAGATGATCTAACATATGATTTTAGCATACAAATCAAGGAAAGCAAGCATATCAAACAATAACATAGCTATTCACTTGCCTTTGATGAAGAGCTTGATTCAAAACTCAAAAGAAATGGAAGAGAAAGGTCCTCCTTAAGCTCAAACTTGAGTAAATGGGTTCCCCACTCAAAACCTCTCTACAAATGAAATGCAAGGGGGAAGGTAAGCTTATCTACACCATTTCTAATCTAAAGGAAGTAATCTACTTAGGTCTAAAAGCTTGAAGAGCTTACCTTTAAGTGGGTTGTCAAGGAAACTCTTAGAGAAGTGTATGAATGAACTCTTGGAAGCTTGGAGAAGAAGGTTAGTAGCTTGGAACCTCCGCCGGAGCTCCGGTGTGCGTCGACGGAGAAGAAGAAATGAAGAGAAAGGAAGAGGAAGAGCCGGCTGCTGGGTGCTGTGGCTGTTGTTGAGTGAGATGAGTGAAATGAAGGAGGGAAATGAAGATGGGTTGTGACCTAACTTAAGTCATGGGCTTTGGGCCTGGGCTTGGTCTTGGGTTGGGCTTGGGTTGAGTTTGGGTTGGCCTACAAATACATTTGATAAGTTTTGGACCTCTTCGACGCGTCGAATCGAAACGCGACCGAAGACTAAAGTTCATGAAACGATGCAACCTACCCAATGCACCCAAACTCACCAAAAACTCATACTTTCATAATTCCCCTGAAAACCTCACCCAATTAATAAAAAGACCTCTAATCTACCCGAACGCGCTCCGAATCGTGCGAAACTTCGCACACACGATTCGTCGATAAACCCAACTATTTAGACTCTAAACTAACTTACTAACTAATCAAACAATTAATAATAATTAATAGGCCATTAGGGGGCGGGATGTTACATCCTCCCCCACTTAGGCTATTTGGTCCTCCAAATCCCTAACACACCTCTGGCAAAACCTCTGAATCTGGCAACAACTCTGGGTACTTCTCCTGAACCTGATCCCTGAGCTCCCAAGTCGCTTCCCTCGGACTATGATGCTCCCACTACACTTTGACCCAATGGATGGTCCTTGTCCTCAACACTTGCTCAAGCCAGAAATCACACTTATTTAACTTGGCATAGAGCTGGTTCTCCCTCAAAATCTGCAATGAAGTCCTCAAATGCTCTGCGTGCTCCTCTGTAGACTTCGAATAGACTAGGACATCGTCTATAAACACCACTGTGAACTGATCTAAGCATGGTGCGAAGACTTTGTTCATCAGGGCCATGAAGACACTCGGTGCATTCGTCAATCCGAATGGCATCACCAAAAATTCATAATGGCCATATCGTGTCCTGAAAGCTGTTTTCTGCACATCTTGGCCTCTCACTCGTAACTGATGGTAGCCTGACCTCAGATCAATCTTCGAGAAATGCCGTGCTCCCTGCAGCTGATCGAACAACTCATCTATCCTAGGTAAAGGATACTTGTTCTTGATAGTAACTTGATTGAGCTGCCTATAGTCTATGCACATACGCATGGAGCCATCCTTCTTCTTCACAAATAGAACCGGTGCACCCCAAGGTGACACACTCGGTCTGACAAATCCTTTGTCCAGAAGGTCTTGCAACTGCACTTTCAATTCTCTTAACTCTGCTGGTGCCATACGGTAAGGTGCCTTAGAAATCGGTGCCGTTCCTGGCGCAAGTTCAATCGTAAAATCAATCTCTCTGACTGGTGGTAATCCAGGTACCTCCTCCGGAAAGACATCCGGGAATTCACAAACCACTGGAATATCCTCCACCGCTTTGGACAATTTATCCTCCGTGATAAATGCCAAATAACCTTCACATCCACCCTTAATCAATCTATCAGCCCTCAAGGCTGAAATGACTCTGGTGGACATGGGTCTCCTCTCTCCAACAATCTCCACACTGTCTGCTAACACCTGTAATCTGACGGTCTTGTTGAAGCAGTCCATAACAGCTCTGTACGTGGATAACCAATCCATTCCCAAAATCACATCAAAATCTTTCATCCCGAGGATGATCAAATCTGCAGATAAGATAAAACTGCCCACCTGCACTTTACACGCTGGATAATAGGATTCACACTGCACTGTCTTCCCTAATGGGGTACTAACAAGCAAAATACAATGCAATGGAGCTACATCTCCCACCAAGCATGCAGCAAATATAGGTGACACGAAAGAGTGTGTGGAACCGGAATCAAATAAGACTCTAGCAGGTACATCTGAAATAGAGAGTGTACCTTCCACTACTCCTCCGGCTACTTCACTCTCCTGCAGATCCAAGGCCTGAAGCCTGCCATGCTGCTGAGGCTTCTGCTGTGGTCGCTGCTGTCCTGGGGGCCTCTGCTGTCCTCTGTAAACCGGTGGTCCTGGGAGCCTGAGTGGTTGCTGCTGCTGATAAGGCCGCTGTGGCCTGACTGGTGGGGCCTGCCTCAAAGGTGCTGCAACCATCGGTGGTCGAAGGGGTGCTGCACTCCTAACTCCTTGCCCATCCTTCCGTGGGCAATCTTTGATTTGGTGGCCCGACTGGCCACAACCAAAGCAACCTCCCGTGACCCATCTACACTCCGCTGCTGGGTGGTTCTTACCACAATGAGTACAACGAACTCCCTGAACCGAATCTGACCTAGGCTTCTTAGCCTGCTGCTGATAATACTGCGGAAAACGCTGCTGGGGTGGGTACTGTGGCTGTGGACGCTGTGGCGGCTGGAACTGTCCTGAACTCTGACTCCTAGCCGGAGTCTGCACAAGCTGAAGCTGCTGGGCATACTGAGCTTTCTTCCGAAGGGACTCCTCGGCCCAATAAGCCCGCTTGAGGTTCTCCTCATAGGTAAGCAAAGTGACAGAAGTCACCTCCATCTGTATATCGGGTCTCAGTCCCCGAACGAACCTCATAACCTGATCAGCTTCGGTTGCCACCAGAGCTGGTGCAAACCTAGACAGGTTAGTAAACTTCAACTCATACTCCTGAACCGTATCCTCTCCCTGAAGCAATGATTCAAACTCTATGATCTTCTGTGCTTGGATATGGGGTGGAATGTATTTTGTACGGAACAAGGTCTGAAAGGTAGCCCAAGCAACATCCTCCTCAATGGTGTCATATGGTGTTTTGACCGATTTCCACCACCTTTCTGCCGCTCCCCGAAACATGTACGCTGCCAACTGGACCTGATCCTTCCCCGTACACTCGAAAACATGAAAGATCTTCTCTATCTGCACAACCCACTCATCTGCATCAAGTGGAGCTTCATTGCCGTAAAAGGCCGGTGGGTTCCGCTTCTTAAACTTGTCATACATGTCATTCCGATCCACCACCCTAGCGGCATGACGACCTGAGTAGCGGGAACCGGCCTCTCTAGCACCTGCATCATCTGTGCTTGAAAGGCTGCCTGATCTGCCCGCTGTTGATTCTGATTCGCTGCTTGTGCCTCTTGAGAGTTTACAAATGCTTGCATGAGTTTGTTGAATCTGTTCTCAACGGAATCACTGTCATTGGCATTGGCATTAGCATTACTGCTCTCTGGATTGCCACTGCGCATATTACGGCCAGCCATTCTGAAACATAAGAAACGTTAGTCCTATGGGACTCAATCTAGCAAACAACTATACAATCTACAACACCTAAGATACCCGAATAAATCCAATCCTCACTCGTCTTAAGTTTCTACGTGTTTTTAATGTAGAAATCAGTACCGAGCTCTGATACCAACTTGTCACGCCCCCAAAGTGTAACCGGGGTTATGCGTGAGATTAGGACCAATTTAAAACTTTTCCCAACATTAATCAAATGTAACCTGGCCCCAATCGTTTCCCATCTGGATCGAAGACCGCAGTGAGGTGTAAACATTTTCTCAATCATATAAAATAAATAGCGGAAGCTTCAAACACAAGTGGTATCTCATAGATGTATAGTTAAAGAGTAATACTGAATATCTTACTTAAGATTCATGTTTTAAGACTAAATAAATTACAACATCAGGCCACTCAAACTCGGGCCTAATCAAAATAGAGAACCAACATATAGACTAGTCCAAAGTTGAAGGCTCTCTCGTACGGGGTCAGTACGGCTATACTATGCCGTCCGTACTGTACTCGAGGAAGTCATCAGGCTGATCTGCCTGAACTTCTTCCGTCGCTTCTTCTTCCCCAAAGTATGGCTCGGTACCTATGCACCAAGAGTAGCATCATCAGACACAAAGGTCGGCAAGAGAATAGATACATCATCATTAAAGATATACAGACTAAAGAATAAGCGAAAGGACCATATTATAAGAGATGCATAACGTTCTGACTGAATTAAACGTGTAGCATAGGAATCATGAAATCAACTAACATACTTCTAACAAATAGGCAAATCACATAGGCTAATCACCACGGGATAGTTTCACTTGACCCTCCTGGCTCAACCTGAGAGCTGTGGTAGAGTAAAGCAATAGGCTCGGGATGAAACCCGGCAAGCAATCAGAATATACCCTCAAAACAAAATAAACAAAACGAACATTCATACTTCTTACAGAACGGGTATTTGATGGTGTACATCCATCTAAAATATAAAAAGTCGTACTGCGCAGACGTTCATTCCAAAGTCCTCACACAATTGGTGCCCCAAGAGTGCTGGGCGTTAACAGCTGAGTGATGCCTGACACAAGAGTCCTAAACATACAATAGTGAAGGGCTAGACTTTCCTGTGTGAGCAGGATTCATTAACCAAGGAGAAACTACCTTGCCATTATCAAATCATACTAACAAAATCAGACTTCTTCATACTTCATACTTATCCTCATAGGTAGTTCTCGACATGCTTTCTTAATCAAAGCCGTCTAGCCACAACACTTGATCATACCTTGAAACAAACGGAACATCAAAAAGGATCCTAAATTCATCCTCTAAGTTCAATATGTGATCCCAAACAAATCAAAACAAACGAAGCTAAAGAACATGGACGTTTCATGCGGAGAGTACCAAACGGTACAATTCAGAATCATAAGCGATAAACAATCCAATCCTAGGTCATTGTTATTTCCAAAGTCTCGTACAATCCAAATCAGTCAACAAAAGGAATTAGGGTTCACGATACCCAGAACATAACCTCTTCGTGCATAGATATAAGATGGTATCCCGTTGCCCAATTCCATTCAAGATTGAAATGAATTGAAACCCGAGAAAACGGAATTAACTACGAGAAATCGTCTGCTCAAAACGTCCCTCGTACATAGTCAAATGAGTCCAAAAGGGGCAACCAAAAGTCCACCAAGGTCCACTACGAAACAGGGTAAAAATCCCTTCAAAAGGAAAAATAAACAAAAATCTGCACAGGGCTCGGTCGAGTTCTCGGGCGAGTGGGCCCTGTTGTCTCGGTCGACCGACACACAGGTCTCGGTCGACCGAGAAGCCTGCGGAAACTGGGCAGAGTCTCTGTTTTGGCTGAAATGGGACTTTTCCCATTTTTCCCTTCTTGGACCTAATAAGCAGCATAGAGTAATTAAAAACATAATAAATACAACCTATTAGAACTACTAATCAAGCCATTTAACTCTAAATCCATTCTTTCCCATCTATGAATCATTTTATCATGTTTTCAATCATTTAAAGGGTCAAATGAGCAAAGATGATCTAACATATGATTTTAGCATACAAATCAAGGAAAGCAAGCATATCAAACAATAACATAGCTATTCACTTGCCTTTGATGAAGAGCTTGATTCAAAACTCAAAAGAAATGGAAGAGAAAGGTCCTCCTTAAGCTCAAACTTGAGTAAATGGGTTCCCCACTCAAAACCTCTCTACAAATGAAATGCAAGGGGGAAGGTAAGCTTATCTACACCATTTCTAATCTAAAGGAAGTAATCTACTTAGGTCTAAAAGCTTGAAGAGCTTACCTTTAAGTGGGTTGTCAAGGAAACTCTTAGAGAAGTGTATGAATGAACTCTTGGAAGCTTGGAGAAGAAGGTTAGTAGCTTGGAACCTCCGCCGGAGCTCCGGTGTGCGTCGACGGAGAAGAAGAAATGAAGAGAAAGGAAGAGGAAGAGCCGGCTGCTGGGTGCTGTGGCTGTTGTTGAGTGAGATGAGTGAAATGAAGGAGGGAAATGAAGATGGGTTGTGACCTAACTTAAGTCATGGGCTTTGGGCCTGGGCTTGGTCTTGGGTTGGGCTTGGGTTGAGTTTGGGTTGGCCTACAAATACATTTGATAAGTTTTGGACCTCTTCGACGCGTCGAATCGAAACGCGACCGAAGACTAAAGTTCATGAAACGATGCAACCTACCCAATGCACCCAAACTCACCAAAAACTCATACTTTCATAATTCCCCTGAAAACCTCACCCAATTAATAAAAAGACCTCTAATCTACCCGAACGCGCTCCGAATCGTGCGAAACTTCGCACACACGATTCGTCGATAAACCCAACTATTTAGACTCTAAACTAACTTACTAACTAATCAAACAATTAATAATAATTAATAGGCCATTAGGGGGCGGGATGTTACATCCTCCCCCACTTAGGCTATTTGGTCCTCCAAATCCCTAACACACCTCTGGCAAAACCTCTGAATCTGGCAACAACTCTGGGTACTTCTCCTGAACCTGATCCCTGAGCTCCCAAGTCGCTTCCCTCGGACTATGATGCTCCCACTACACTTTGACCCAATGGATGGTCCTTGTCCTCAACACTTGCTCAAGCCAGAAATCACACTTATTTAACTTGGCATAGAGCTGGTTCTCCCTCAAAATCTGCAATGAAGTCCTCAAATGCTCTGCGTGCTCCTCTGTAGACTTCGAATAGACTAGGACATCGTCTATAAACACCACTGTGAACTGATCTAAGCATGGTGCGAAGACTTTGTTCATCAGGGCCATGAAGACACTCGGTGCATTCGTCAATCCGAATGGCATCACCAAAAATTCATAATGGCCATATCGTGTCCTGAAAGCTGTTTTCTGCACATCTTGGCCTCTCACTCGTAACTGATGGTAGCCTGACCTCAGATCAATCTTCGAGAAATGCCGTGCTCCCTGCAGCTGATCGAACAACTCATCTATCCTAGGTAAAGGATACTTGTTCTTGATAGTAACTTGATTGAGCTGCCTATAGTCTATGCACATACGCATGGAGCCATCCTTCTTCTTCACAAATAGAACCGGTGCACCCCAAGGTGACACACTCGGTCTGACAAATCCTTTGTCCAGAAGGTCTTGCAACTGCACTTTCAATTCTCTTAACTCTGCTGGTGCCATACGGTAAGGTGCCTTAGAAATCGGTGCCGTTCCTGGCGCAAGTTCAATCGTAAAATCAATCTCTCTGACTGGTGGTAATCCAGGTACCTCCTCCGGAAAGACATCCGGGAATTCACAAACCACTGGAATATCCTCCACCGCTTTGGACAATTTATCCTCCGTGATAAATGCCAAATAACCTTCACATCCACCCTTAATCAATCTATCAGCCCTCAAGGCTGAAATGACTCTGGTGGACATGGGTCTCCTCTCTCCAACAATCTCCACACTGTCTGCTAACACCTGTAATCTGACGGTCTTGTTGAAGCAGTCCATAACAGCTCTGTACGTGGATAACCAATCCATTCCCAAAATCACATCAAAATCTTTCATCCCGAGGATGATCAAATCTGCAGATAAGATAAAACTGCCCACCTGCACTTTACACGCTGGATAATAGGATTCACACTGCACTGTCTTCCCTAATGGGGTACTAACAAGCAAAATACAATGCAATGGAGCTACATCTCCCACCAAGCATGCAGCAAATATAGGTGACACGAAAGAGTGTGTGGAACCGGAATCAAATAAGACTCTAGCAGGTACATCTGAAATAGAGAGTGTACCTTCCACTACTCCTCCGGCTACTTCACTCTCCTGCAGATCCAAGGCCTGAAGCCTGCCATGCTGCTGAGGCTTCTGCTGTGGTCGCTGCTGTCCTGGGGGCCTCTGCTGTCCTCTGTAAACCGGTGGTCCTGGGAGCCTGAGTGGTTGCTGCTGCTGATAAGGCCGCTGTGGCCTGACTGGTGGGGCCTGCCTCAAAGGTGCTGCAACCATCGGTGGTCGAAGGGGTGCTGCACTCCTAACTCCTTGCCCATCCTTCCGTGGGCAATCTTTGATTTGGTGGCCCGACTGGCCACAACCAAAGCAACCTCCCGTGACCCATCTACACTCCGCTGCTGGGTGGTTCTTACCACAATGAGTACAACGAACTCCCTGAACCGAATCTGACCTAGGCTTCTTAGCCTGCTGCTGATAATACTGCGGAAAACGCTGCTGGGGTGGGTACTGTGGCTGTGGACGCTGTGGCGGCTGGAACTGTCCTGAACTCTGACTCCTAGCCGGAGTCTGCACAAGCTGAAGCTGCTGGGCATACTGAGCTTTCTTCCGAAGGGACTCCTCGGCCCAATAAGCCCGCTTGAGGTTCTCCTCATAGGTAAGCAAAGTGACAGAAGTCACCTCCATCTGTATATCGGGTCTCAGTCCCCGAACGAACCTCATAACCTGATCAGCTTCGGTTGCCACCAGAGCTGGTGCAAACCTAGACAGGTTAGTAAACTTCAACTCATACTCCTGAACCGTATCCTCTCCCTGAAGCAATGATTCAAACTCTATGATCTTCTGTGCTTGGATATGGGGTGGAATGTATTTTGTACGGAACAAGGTCTGAAAGGTAGCCCAAGCAACATCCTCCTCAATGGTGTCATATGGTGTTTTGACCGATTTCCACCACCTTTCTGCCGCTCCCCGAAACATGTACGCTGCCAACTGGACCTGATCCTTCCCCGTACACTCGAAAACATGAAAGATCTTCTCTATCTGCACAACCCACTCATCTGCATCAAGTGGAGCTTCATTGCCGTAAAAGGCCGGTGGGTTCCGCTTCTTAAACTTGTCATACATGTCATTCCGATCCACCACCCTAGCGGCATGACGACCTGAGTAGCGGGAACCGGCCTCTCTAGCACCTGCATCATCTGTGCTTGAAAGGCTGCCTGATCTGCCCGCTGTTGATTCTGATTCGCTGCTTGTGCCTCTTGAGAGTTTACAAATGCTTGCATGAGTTTGTTGAATCTGTTCTCAACGGAATCACTGTCATTGGCATTGGCATTAGCATTACTGCTCTCTGGATTGCCACTGCGCATATTACGGCCAGCCATTCTGAAACATAAGAAACGTTAGTCCTATGGGACTCAATCTAGCAAACAACTATACAATCTACAACACCTAAGATACCCGAATAAATCCAATCCTCACTCGTCTTAAGTTTCTACGTGTTTTTAATGTAGAAATCAGTACCGAGCTCTGATACCAACTTGTCACGCCCCCAAAGTGTAACCGGGGTTATGCGTGAGATTAGGACCAATTTAAAACTTTTCCCAACATTAATCAAATGTAACCTGGCCCCAATCGTTTCCCATCTGGATCGAAGACCGCAGTGAGGTGTAAACATTTTCTCAATCATATAAAATAAATAGCGGAAGCTTCAAACACAAGTGGTATCTCATAGATGTATAGTTAAAGAGTAATACTGAATATCTTACTTAAGATTCATGTTTTAAGACTAAATAAATTACAACATCAGGCCACTCAAACTCGGGCCTAATCAAAATAGAGAACCAACATATAGACTAGTCCAAAGGTGAAGGCTCTCTCGTACGGGGTCAGTACGGCTATACTATGCCGTCCGTACTGTACTCGAGGAAGTCATCAGGCTGATCTGCCTGAACTTCTTCCGTCGCTTCTTCTTCCCCAAAGTATGGCTCGGTACCTATGCACCAAGAGTAGCATCATCAGACACAAAGGTCGGCAAGAGAATAGATACATCATCATTAAAGATATACAGACTAAAGAATAAGCGAAAGGACCATATTATAAGAGATGCATAACGTTCTGACTGAATTAAACGTGTAGCATAGGAATCATGAAATCAACTAACATACTTCTAACAAATAGGCAAATCACATAGGCTAATCACCACGGGATAGTTTCACTTGACCCTCCTGGCTCAACCTGAGAGCTGTGGTAGAGTAAAGCAATAGGCTCGGGATGAAACCCGGCAAGCAATCAGAATATACCCTCAAAACAAAATAAACAAAACGAACATTCATACTTCTTACAGAACGGGTATTTGATGGTGTACATCCATCTAAAATATAAAAAGTCGTACTGCGCAGACGTTCATTCCAAAGTCCTCACACAATTGGTGCCCCAAGAGTGCTGGGCGTTAACAGCTGAGTGATGCCTGACACAAGAGTCCTAAACATACAATAGTGAAGGGCTAGACTTTCCTGTGTGAGCAGGATTCATTAACCAAGGAGAAACTACCTTGCCATTATCAAATCATACTAACAAAATCAGACTTCTTCATACTTCATACTTATCCTCATAGGTAGTTCTCGACATGCTTTCTTAATCAAAGCCGTCTAGCCACAACACTTGATCATACCTTGAAACAAACGGAACATCAAAAAGGATCCTAAATTCATCCTCTAAGTTCAATATGTGATCCCAAACAAATCAAAACAAACGAAGCTAAAGAACATGGACGTTTCATGCGGAGAGTACCAAACGGTACAATTCAGAATCATAAGCGATAAACAATCCAATCCTAGGTCATTGTTATTTCCAAAGTCTCGTACAATCCAAATCAGTCAACAAAAGGAATTAGGGTTCACGATACCCAGAACATAACCTCTTCGTGCATAGATATAAGATGGTATCCCGTTGCCCAATTCCATTCAAGATTGAAATGAATTGAAACCCGAGAAAACGGAATTAACTACGAGAAATCGTCTGCTCAAAACGTCCCTCGTACATAGTCAAATGAGTCCAAAAGGGGCAACCAAAAGTCCACCAAGGTCCACTACGAAACAGGGTAAAAATCCCTTCAAAAGGAAAAATAAACAAAAATCTGCACAGGGCTCGGTCGAGTTCTCGGGCGAGTGGGCCCTGTTGTCTCGGTCGACCGACACACAGGTCTCGGTCGACCGAGAAGCCTGCGGAAACTGGGCAGAGTCTCTGTTTTGGCTGAAATGGGACTTTTCCCATTTTTCCCTTCTTGGACCTAATAAGCAGCATAGAGTAATTAAAAACATAATAAATACAACCTATTAGAACTACTAATCAAGCCATTTAACTCTAAATCCATTCTTTCCCATCTATGAATCATTTTATCATGTTTTCAATCATTTAAAGGGTCAAATGAGCAAAGATGATCTAACATATGATTTTAGCATACAAATCAAGGAAAGCAAGCATATCAAACAATAACATAGCTATTCACTTGCCTTTGATGAAGAGCTTGATTCAAAACTCAAAAGAAATGGAAGAGAAAGGTCCTCCTTAAGCTCAAACTTGAGTAAATGGGTTCCCCACTCAAAACCTCTCTACAAATGAAATGCAAGGGGGAAGGTAAGCTTATCTACACCATTTCTAATCTAAAGGAAGTAATCTACTTAGGTCTAAAAGCTTGAAGAGCTTACCTTTAAGTGGGTTGTCAAGGAAACTCTTAGAGAAGTGTATGAATGAACTCTTGGAAGCTTGGAGAAGAAGGTTAGTAGCTTGGAACCTCCGCCGGAGCTCCGGTGTGCGTCGACGGAGAAGAAGAAATGAAGAGAAAGGAAGAGGAAGAGCCGGCTGCTGGGTGCTGTGGCTGTTGTTGAGTGAGATGAGTGAAATGAAGGAGGGAAATGAAGATGGGTTGTGACCTAACTTAAGTCATGGGCTTTGGGCCTGGGCTTGGTCTTGGGTTGGGCTTGGGTTGAGTTTGGGTTGGCCTACAAATACATTTGATAAGTTTTGGACCTCTTCGACGCGTCGAATCGAAACGCGACCGAAGACTAAAGTTCATGAAACGATGCAACCTACCCAATGCACCCAAACTCACCAAAAACTCATACTTTCATAATTCCCCTGAAAACCTCACCCAATTAATAAAAAGACCTCTAATCTACCCGAACGCGCTCCGAATCGTGCGAAACTTCGCACACACGATTCGTCGATAAACCCAACTATTTAGACTCTAAACTAACTTACTAACTAATCAAACAATTAATAATAATTAATAGGCCATTAGGGGGCGGGATGTTACACTGACGCACCCCCTTCCTTCAATCCATACCTTCTGAATATCCCACTCTGAAAACTTCTCACCCACCACCAACTTACCCTTCTCTCTTTCTCTATCAAATCAAATTTGAGCTCCTCCTCAGAATTCCAGGTATGTGGAATGACATCCCCTTGGATCTTCTTTCCCACATCTTCTCCTTCCTCTCCCCAGACTCCCTTGCAACCTCCACTTCAACCTGCAAGCACTGGCACACGTGTGCCAAGACCTCCTCATCTTATCCTTCAATCTCCCAACAACAACCCCCTTGGTTCGTAGCCATCACCAACTCTCGCAACCGCACGCATTTTGCTGTCAGATTCCATTGTCACATGAGTGAAGGTAATGAATTGTGGGTTGATCCCCAAGCTCGGGAGCTGCAAGTAAATCAGACAATTTAAAATAATAATTAAAAAAACACTATTTGGATGATGGAATACTTTATTTTAGTGGATGAACTTATTCAATAGGTAAGAAAACTCCTAAGTATAATCAAAAGAAGGCACAGGGTGATAACTATAGAGAGAAAAAAGGAGGCCGTTTTCTCATTCAGTCACCACACTACTTTTGTGTTGAATGCAACACATAGGAGTCTCTAGTAGACTAACTGAGAAAAGAAAATGAAAGTAAACCAACACTGCAGCCGATATAAGTGGCCAAAAAGGTAAGAGGGGAACAGACTTTCCTTTCTTTCTCTCTTTCAAAACATCCATTCCTCCATTAGTTTTTAAGCATCCACAAGAAACAAATTTCTCACAGCAAAATAAAGAAGAGAGAGAGAGAGAGAGAAACCCCCAAATTCCTCAGCTTGCTTTTATTTCTTATTAATTAATAAATTAGAAGCAATCTTCCACAACTGTGTACCGGTGTACATCATGAAATGAGATTGACACAATGAATCCGGTGACGTCTGGTAGTGATGATATCAGCAGTTGCCAGGAGATGGCTTACCCAATGGCAGAGAAACTCAACAACTCAAGCCGAAATTGAGCTGGGTTGGACTAGGAAAACCTGATGTATTTCAATACACGTTCAATGGGGGAGTGTACGATGGTGGCATTTGGATGTGCCGGGAAAGAGGGGTAGAAATAGGGAAATGTCTACCAAGTGGAAAGTAATGGAGTTTTTAAGAATTAATCTAGCTAATTAATATCGTTCTAGTGACATCCATCTTGGGCCCATCTACTGTAGTGACAAACTACTTGGGACTATCAATCACCATAATCTTGTCCACAGCTGCCCCCAAGTTTGGATTAGACCCATCTAATCATACCAATCCATTGACAACTCCAACCAGATTTGACCATCCACATGATGGGCTCCATCTAACTAGTGCCCTCCCATGTCCAGCATATCCTGTGTAAAACTTTTGCAAAATCTGTCATTACTCACTCCTGAGGCAGGGAAAGCATCCTAGTGAATGAATTAAGAGTGAAGAAGCTGATTTTTGGTGGAGCACTCATTTCATCATCATCTACAGTCCAGGCATAAACTTTCAGAAAGCATGAGTATAGACTACATACACATAGACCAATGACCATAGCATGCATGGCAACAAAAGTAATGTAGAAAGATGATACTTTCTGATGATAAACGAAGGTCATACCTGTGCAACATTGTCATGAGTTTATCATCAATCATAGGATAGTAGACGCCCACAACTTCCGCACCTCTCATATGCAATAAATTAGATCTGCCACCAGTTGAAGGATTCATCATGACAATGTATCCTACCTGTTCAACCATACATAGGATAAGTAAGAAAATCCTATAATCATTTTGATTTCAATGAATTGGGAAATTAATACCAGTACATAGAAAAACTCTAGAGGTGAGAAACAGCATAACAAGAGATGGAAGTACAATTCGAAGGTGTGTAGAGTGGAAATTATATTGCAACATCAGCAAAATAATAACAATATGTGCTTATATTTATTGTAGATTTGCTTGTAGCAACATGAGCAAAATTATATTGCTAGCATACTTACAGAAGTTGGTACCAGCAGAGATCGAGATTCCTTCAACGGTTCCCATGCCTTTAAACCATCAGCTGAAATTTTAGTACACTTTTCTAACATCAGCCAGACCACATAAAAGGAAAACATCCCTAATAACCAATTCAAGGTAATAAACCATTAAATACCAAACCATCCACCTCCTGATAATCAAGAAGAACTTATAAGAGGAATCATCAACTGCTACAAGTGGTTTTCCATCCACCATAAAGAAATGAAATGAGAATATTCATAAGGATTCATATTAATATTCAAGTATCCTTACAACATTAAAAGCACCTTACTAGGTCCATTGTAAAATAAAACAAACATGATAACATTCCACTCTGTAACAACATTCTAAACATTGATGATTCCTGATTTCATGCGGCTGCATCTTTTCCACATGGAATCACACACCCAAAAATCTTCTTCACTTTTCATTCAAACCTGCAAAAAAAAAAAAGGCAAGTTCCACAATGTAACATCATCCATTAAAGTGGTACATAATCTATAAACCCATGTCCAATTGGTTTTGAAGGGACTCTTTTCCAAGCACAAATCAAATGGCAATTATAAAAGACCTGAATTAGATCAATCTGTCACAAATTCCATGCCTTGAACACTTTTTGTGCACTCTATATGTATAGCTCCCTATATTCTTATCTACATTTATCCTTAATTAGAGATAGTAATTAGAGATAGTAATGAACGTGCCCGTAAATACCATTTTGAAAAGAGTATTCATATACAAAACCTGGAGAAGTCGGATCTTGAGCTCCACCAGAGGTGCCATCCCCACCCACAAGGGAACTTGGGTCTATGCCTACTCGCTCAGCTAGGGAGAGGACTAAGCCCTCAAGGAGTCCTACTTGCTGCCGCAATTGAACAATCTCAGGATCAGGGCTTATCCTATTCTGGGTTGAGGCTAAAGTGGACTTCGTGCGAATTCCAAAACCCTTAAGGTATCCCGATCTCTGTCCAAGCACCCTGACGGATATTTGCTCATCAGTCATCGGAGATGTGATGGAGGGTTGGGATTGTTCGGCTGTCACTCGCACTAATTCCTCCTGTCATTTTTAAATATGTAAAAATCAAATAAAGTGAGTTTAACATATGCATATCAAAGTCGATCACTATATAGATATATATAACATGACTTAGGCATACGTACATGTGTCTTTTGAGCCTCTTCATTTATCCATTTTTTCTTCCCTTGCATGTAGTGAGTGTCGTGGTAGAAATCGGGAAAAGGCTGTGCATGTCCATCATTTTGTGCTCTCTGTTATGACATTAGATACTTCGTTAATAGAAGAATTTAGTTTCATAACTTAGTCAAACAACCAAATTTTCGTAAATCCGCACTTACGATTACTGAACTACGTGCTAGGAACGATCTAGAGCCGCTCGTATGATTCCACGGCATTTTCGATCGGCTTTCTCTCGCTTTCTTTGACTTCTCCTACACAAAAAGATAAAAAAAACAATATATTAGTCAAATAATATTTAACTAATACACTGATCTTGATCAATAATTGAGGCAGAGATATATACAAAACCATTAAAAGTTACCTTCCATGCCATAGTCTCCCACAAATTGTCGATCATCCAGGCCCAGTCATCTGCCTTACAAGGCTTTAGTGGGTGGCTCTTTGGATCGGGCACCCCCTCCTCCAAAAGAGACAAATAGTGGGTATGTAATTCAGACTTCCAGTCCCTGTACAGCTTCTGGCACTTCGCATCAATGGCAGCCTTGATGATCGGATCGTTCACATAGTCCCCGAACTCAAAAAATTGCTAAGCAAGTGCAAACATAAACATGTAATGTGAGACAACAATTTCACATTAATGAGTCTAATTGAGAATGCATTAAGTTATCTCAGATGAAATTACCTGAACTCGGCAAACCACCAACTTCTTGATCCCCTCAGGAACAGACTTCCAGCCTTCTTTCCGAACAAGAGCCTCATCTCGAATTGCTTCCCCAAGAAGGTTTGAGAAACTAGTGGCAAATTCACCCTCTGGCGCAAGGCTCGAAGCAGGGATCGGAATTGGGATGGCATGGCCAAGCTGCCTCCTCAATTTTTCCACCTTTAACCCCCTTGTCTTGCCTCGTACACGGCGAGGGCCCTCTCCTGAGGCTGATGCTGTCACGACCACAATATTAATTAGAGTTACTAAGCATATAACATTAGAAGATCGTACATTTTAAACGTAAATAATTCTATAATTCTCACCAACACTGCTGCCATCAGTACGCGTAGTCAAAACTTGGTTAGGCTGGCCAGAAGAACTGGCAATCTGTGCAGGACTACGCTCTCTAGCAATGGTTGCCACCTCTGGCATCCTACCCGTATGAGAAGACTGTGTGACTCGAGTAGGTGCCGGTGCAGCTTGGCCCGCAACCTCGGGCGTGTTCTCTACATGAGAAGACCGTGTGACTGGAGGTTGCGCCGGTGCAGTTTGGGCCAGTGCAGCAGCTACAGCGCAAGCATGTCTACTTCGCTTCCCTCGATTCATATGGGTAACCTATCACAACACAACAAGAAATTATTAGTACATAAATACATAAATAAAGCCAATCAAATAAAATTTACAACTAGAATGGCATGTCATAAATACAAATAAACAAATTACCATATTTGTCGGAGACCCAGAAGTCTCATCATCCCCATCATCACCCGTATTTTCATCCGAAGAAACCAATGAAGGGTCACGTAAATAATGTGGTAGATATTCATCGTTGTCATCATCTTCACCCGGTTTTCTTTTTCCCTCACCATTTTTCCTTCTGCTTGTTTGACCCAATCCAAGAATGGTGTTGGATATGTGCTTTACCCCCAAAGCACGACATCTCTCGTCTATTTCCATGATGTTCTTACTTCTCACTTTCTCATATTCTGTCAACTTGGCCTGTTTGGCCACCCACCCAGGCTTGACATATGTTTTACTTCCCTTGGGCATTTTTGACAACTATATATGACATGCAAGAGAATGAAGGCATATAAAATGAAATAAAATGAGACATAAATAATGAGCCATGAAATGTAAATTAAGCAACAACGTCATTAAGTTAGAACAATTGTCCATACACAAATCAGAAAACAAACACTACACATTATACTCTATATCAGGATCTATATCAGAATCGGACTGGCTACATAGATCGTCTTCATCATCATCATCTAAATATTCCGCCATAGTATCATCCTCGTCATCGCTATGCCCCGCCATTGGCTCATCACCATTAACTTTCTCCGGAGGAATATCATCCCTACAGTAGTGAACATCCCTATCTTCGACACAGACTGGGACAACATCGGTGGTTTCATGCTGCTGGAAGGCCTCACTAGGCACATCATCCAATTCTGGTACATCCCACACTCCCCGATGCTTGACTCGTTCTACGATTCTCCAGTTGTTGCCTTTGCAGGTATCACTGACATAGAAAACTTGCTTTGCTTGACTTGGTAGGACAAATGGATCATCTTTATACCACCGACCTGTAACATCAATGCTTGTTATGTGTTGATTGGTATGTATTTTGTTTCTGGTACCGGTGTTGTACCATTCACATTGGAACAAAACCACCCTACCCCCATGCATATATGTCAGCTCCCATACTTTGCACAAGTACCCGTAGAAGTCAATTGTCTTCCCAATATGCTCCCCTTGCACCACCAAACCACTATTCTGGCACTTTCGCCTATTCTCGCGATCTCTGGTGTGGAATCGGACACCATTGAATATGCACCCTGAATATAGATAAACTATCGAACCAGGACCATTTGCTAATGACCACATTTCATCGGTTGCTTCTGGCGACCCTTGGTTTCGCAAATCATTCATCTACATGAGCAACATGCAGTAAGTTTGTTAATCCGGCATTTGAGGCCCAATAGATAATGTTTACTGTGTCAATAGTGCATCATATATCTTACACGTTGCTTAAACCATTTTGGAAATGTGTCTCGTTGTCTTTGACTGATGTCATGCGCTCCTGGATTTTGTAATGTATTCATGTGTTCCCTACTTAAGCCAAAGCAATTCATAAGCAAGTAAAAGTAGATGAAGAATCAACAAGAGAACAATCTATACACACATGTATTTAAGCCGAAGCACTTACTCGAGATATGGCTCTAACTCGGGACTGTTATGCAATACAAACCAGTGAGCCATGTTGCGTTCATTCTGAGAAGGATCTGGTGCCCTTGTGATTGGTGCAAAGGGACGAACATTTTGCCTGAAGATATCCATCCCGGGACCACGCACGCCACCATCATCATTTCGATCGTCTCGATCAGTCCCTTTTAGGTACATTGAGCAAAAAGTCAAACACTCTTTGACAATGTAAGCCTCGGCGATCGAACCTTCGGGTCGTGCTCGGTTAGTAACATAACCTTTTAAAGTCCCGAGAAACCTTCAAACAAAGATCCATTAGTATTAAGGTTACTTATACAAGACAAACACACAAATACTTGTGAATAACACTTCATCGGATGGTAACAGTTACCTTTCAATAGGGTACATCCACCGATATTGCACCGGTCCAGCAAGCATAGCCTCACGTGGCAAGTGAACGGCCAAATGGACCATTACATCAAAGAATGCTGGAGGAAAGATCTTCTCGAGCTTACAAAGTATGAGCACTCCCCGTTCCTCTAATTTCTTTAACTCGCTCTGTTTCAATGTTTTTGAGCAGAGGTCCTGGAAGAAACTGCCCAACTCAAATAGAGTTGTACTTAACTCCTTATCAACATAACCAAGTAGGCCAATCGGAAATAGACGTTGTAGGAGAACATGATAATCGTGACTTTTCATACCTGATAATTTGCCATTTTTTGAGGTCACACACCTTGACAAGTTTGCAGCATAGCCATCCGGGTACTTGATTGATTTCAAGAATTCAAAAAAACCCTCCCTTTGTTTCGGGTCCAATGTGTAGGATGCACGGGGTTTCATAATGGATCCTTCTTCATTCCTCTGCAGATGCAATTGTGGCCTGATGCCCATATCTCTTAAATCGTCACGCGCCTTGTCCGTGTCCTTATTCTTCTTATCTATGCCCACCACAGTACCAACAATATTTTCACAGATGTTTTTCTCTATGTGCATGACATCAAGGTTATGCCTAAGTTTTAGTTTCTTCCAGTACGGTAGCTCATACAAGATGCTTTTCTTTGTCCAATTCAACAGTGCAGGCTCACGAGGTCTTTTCCTGATGTTGGGGCCCTTCCCGAACTTAACTTCTGGTAGTTGATCCAACTGATCGAGTACCTTTTGCACCGGTAAATGCAAGGATTTCACTTTATGTTCTAGCTGACCGTTGAACTTTCTGCTCCTCCTCCAAGAGTGATCCTCAGGCAAGTAAGCTCGATGTCCAACCCACCCAATCTTACTTCTCAACTTACATGATAATGAATCTTCGTTGCAAGGGGGACAAGCCAAATAACCTTTTGTGCTCCAACCAGACAAGTTACCATACGCGGGAAAGTCATTTATGGTCCACATCACAGCCGCATGCATTCGGAAGGTCTGTTCACTATGGGCATCATAAGTCATGACACCAATCTCCCACAACTCCTTCAACTCGTCAACCAAGGGCTTCAGGTACACATCGATCTCCTTCCCAGGTGCCTGTGGCCCGGGAATAAGTAAGGACATCATGAAAAATGGATCCTTCATGCACATCCAGGGTGGAAGGTTGTAAGGCATAAGTATGACAGGCCACATGCTGTAAGAAGTGCTCATATTGCCGAAGGGGTTGAACCCATCGGTGGCCAGTCCTAACCTCACATTGCGGATCTCCCGGGCAAACTCTGGAAATTTCAAATCAAATTCCTTCCATTCCTTATAGTCGGCCGGATGCCTACCCAGATCGCCATCCATGCCATTCTCATGATGCCATCTCATCTCTTTGGCTGTCATCCTGGACATGTATAATCTCCGCAACCTAGGTATCAATGGGAAGTAACGCAGTATCTTATGAGCAATCTGCTTACCCTTGCCATTATTGACCTTGTACCTAAGCTCCCCACATTCGGGACACTTCTCCAAGTGAGCATTCTCTTTCCAAAAAAGTATGCAATCATTCTTACAGGAGTCAATGTGCTCATACCCCAAGCCCAAGTCACGTAGTAGCTTCTTGGCCTCATAAACGGACGCGGGAACCACATTACCTTCTGGTAGGGTGTCCCTAAATATCTCCAAAACCTTGTCGAACGACTTGTTGCTCCACCTATACTGTACCTTCACATGTAGCATCTTAATGACAAACGCTAACAAGGTTTCTGAATCTTTACAGCCCGGGTACAAACCACGCTGGGAAGCCTCTAGCATAATTTCAAAGTTTCGCACATCATCCATCCCTAGGGTATCATCCATCATGTAAGTCCCCCTGCCATGGTCCTCTAATAACTCATCATATCCATCCCGGTCCTCATCCGATTCATCTTCACTATCATCCGATTCATCGGATTGTGGAAGTTCCCCATGCTGTAACCAAGTTTCGTAGGATACCATCATCCCACGCCGGAGCAAATGGTCTCTCACAATCTCATAATCATGCTTAAAACCATTACAGCAGTAGTTACACGGGCATTTAATCACTCTACTCCCACCCGAAGTCGTCTTTGCGAATTCAATAAAAGAATTCACCCCGTCTATATATGGCTGACTAAATCTATTACGATACTGTAACATCCAACTCTTGTCCATATCTGTTTACATATATAAAATGGTGGTTAACTCAAATTCAACCAATAGATGGTACAAAATAAATGCAAAAGGAGAAAAAAAACAAAGAAAAAAGAAGAACTCAAATATAAAAAAAACAAATCAACACTTAATGCCTTAAATGAAAAAAAAGTAAGAAAAATAAAAAATAAAAATTAACTTTAGAATTTAGACACATCAGACTCATATAATGGACATGATTAGTATTAGACAAGAATATAAAGTTCCGCATCTTGAAATTAGAAAGTTAGCAAGAAAGAAGAAATCTATATTCAAACAAAATTGGATTGGAGTGAAAAATTGGATTAAAGGGTTAGAAAAACTCCATATTAAAGAGATAAAGGATGTGATAAACTGATAATAATGATGATGAAAGCCATTGATCCCAATGGGGTCTATTTCAGGAACCTATTATTACTTTTACAACCAAGAGTGACGCGCTCGGTGGTAGTGTGTTACAAATCTAATTGTCTTGATTTTTTCTAAATCTTGAAAAGGGATTTTACAGGGATATTGTCTAAAAATTGTTGCAAGGGACAAGACATCATGGTCACTTTAAAATTAAATGCTAAGTCAAGCCATATGCACAGAACAGTGAATAAGACCACATCAAGAAGCTTTGAGCCAGATGATGTGAATCAACAGCTAATATCATTAACAAATTTAGCCAGAAAAAACAAAAGACAAAATCTTCATATAATAAATGGGGCTATCAACATCTACTAATAGATACAATATACAATTCACAGTATCTACATGGTAGAAGTTCAAAGATTTACTATTGATTCTTAATAGAAAAGATGGCACTAAAAATATCGATGCTTGAAAGCAGAGAGAACCCTTTTCACATAATTCATGAATTCCTTACCTTGAGTGATATTTCAGCACGATTCATATTGTGAATTCATAATTCTAATATTTGGAAAATATGATGATATTATCGATACTAAAACAACACAAAAATATCAAAAAATATTCAGAACATCACCACTATTTACATTGATCTTAATTCTCCGTGATGCATTACATATGGTATAACATGCAGGTACATGTTTCCTCTCTTTCTTTTTAATCTGCAATTTCCATTCTACCGTTACAAGAGAGACTATCTTACCGATGCTTTAAATTTTCATGTGAGAACCAAGTTCAACAGAGGAGTTAGTGCACAATGCCAGTCCCAACTTGCTCAAGTGATGATAGAACAAGCAGTAACATGTGTAGTTGTTTGACGGGGTTTGTGCAAAGGTAATGGTTGATTGGATAAAAACTGTTCTACTTCTGAAAAATGTAGTAATCAACGTGTACATTGAATCTTTGTACATGGAGAGCTATTTATAGATTTTCAACTAAATGAGATAGTTGGGACCAGGTAATCCATGTTTCCTTCAAAACTTTATCACTAATTATAGAACTTTTCAAGATCAAATCTCTAGCTGAATCTTTAGTATCTTGTTTTATGAAGTTAAGAACTATCTATATCTCATCTTCTATCTATATCTTTTCTTATCAGGCTACCTCGTATTAAATTAAAAATAAATAAATAACAATTTTCCTTATTAGCATTGATTCTCAATACGATGAACCCTTGATGAAGGTAATGATGATGATGTGAACACCCCATTTTATTGGTATTATGTTCGATTCAACTGAGGAATTGTGTTTGGCTAGAGGCACGGCCTTTTCTGCAAAGTGATGAGAGTTTTGCTTGCTTCAATTCTTACCCAGTTGAATGCTAGGGGCAAGTTGTTCTGCCCTTTCATCTTCATTTTAGCCTTAATAATCTACTGGCATAAAAAGCCCAAGCTGTGCACGGGTTGAATTTCATGTTAATTAAATATCTCATATTTTGCAACATGTTCATCAAATACACAGTATTTGATGTTTGTTCATTATTTATCTTTAATTTATTTTAAATTTACCATTCAAAAAATTATTTCAAATTTCTCAAAAATGACTCGAAAACAAATTTCTAGAAGAGCTATTCGGTTAAAGGATTTTTTCAAAAAATAAATAATAAAGATTTCATCATGGTTTTTAAGGTTTTTTGAAATGAAATTATAAGAACATCTTAGTGAAAGCCTAAATTGTCAGTCTCTTAGGCATGTTAAGCATGTTATTTTAATAGAAGATTTAGCCAAAAACAGAGGTGACATGGGCATAAGGCAAAACCTGGTCCATCATTGACTACTACAGCAGAACAATCAGAAAATAAGGCTCAGGAAAGTGTGCATTTCACGATGCCCAGTTCCTGTACTCAGTAAGCTACAATTGTCTTCCCTTTGCCCTATTGGTTATGGCCTCAAGTGGGGAAGGAAAGGGCATGGAGATTGAATTGAAACCCATCATTAGCAACAAAATTTAGGAGAAAAAAAGGAGGGGATAGACTTCCCATATCATTTAGGTCACTCCCCTTGTCTAGTGAAGCCCCATCACTTTTAATCCTTTGGATCATTAAAATAAATAATATGAATTTTTTACAAGTTACACATTTTCGAGCTCTTTTGTGTGAGTGTGTTTCTTTTTTTTTTTTTTTTTTTAACCTTTTACACTCTTGTAAGCACTAAGCAGTCCATACAACTCTCTTCATTATTATATCAATTATTCAATGGATATGTTTTCATAATTGGATTGAGAAAAAAAAAAGTGGGTATCTCTACTCTCTGTTTGGATTTGTATGGTGATTGAATGAAAATGATCTATATAATACTGTGAGATTTGTTGTCACCAAGAGAGTTCATAAATGCAAAATCCTATCATTGGATGACCCAAAACGGTCACAATTGTGGCTGCCACTAGACTCTCTAGATATACTGAAACATGAATTAATCCTGCATCAGTTGGGCTCATCACATTCCATATTTCCGTGTCTCAGTTGTTAGTAGACACCTCCATTCCACAAACAACCAGATCAATCCCACCATAACTGATAAAAATGGGCAAACAAGATAGAAGGTTAATGAAAGCTAAGTTTCTAATAAGTTGGAAAAAAAATATATGAAACTTGGATTTCTTCTTCTCTTTAATAGATTCGATTGCAGCAAACAAAACCCATAAATTATTTGATTACAAAATCTCAAATTTCATCAATAAAAACCTAAGAATGATCAGTTTTTCCCCTGCTCCTAATCTCAATGCTCTTTCTAGCATGTTTCAATAAAGCTATGTTTCTACTAAGTTGGAAAAAAATATGAAACTTGGATTTCTTCTTCTCTTTAATAGATTCGATTGCAGCAGACAAAACCCAGAAAGTATTCGATTACAAAATCTCAAATTTCATCAATAAAAATCTAAGAGTGGTCAGTTTTTCCCCTGCTCCTAGTCTCAATGCTCTTTCTGGCAAGTTTCAATGAAAGCTATGTTTCTACTCCGTTTAAATATATATATATATATATATATATATGAAAACTTGGATTTCTTCTTCTCTTCAATATTCCAATTAATAGATTCGATTGAACCAGACAAAACCCAGAAAGTATTCGATTGCAAAATCTCAACTTTCACCAAGAGAAACTGTAGAAACAAGATTGAGAGTCTATTTCTTCACAGTTTTTACATTGCAAACAATCTTAAAATCTCAGTTTTCAGAACCCAGCAGCAGAAGAAGAAGAAAAAATCATTAGAAAGAAATGAGAGTTTCCATGTCTAGTTCTAGCAGTAATCACAAGAGAACACAGAGATGGGCGCATTACCTGCAACCGACGCCGAGCTTGGGCGAGACAGAGATGGGCGCTGGACGAGGGAGATGGGCGCTGGACGAGGTGAGAGGGACCAGGGACCGAGAGGGAGATGCAGAGAGATGAGGGAGATGGACCGAGAGGGAGATGGGCGATTTCTTGTGTGCTTTGGGGAAATGCAGAGATGAGGGAGAAGGACCGAGAGGGAGAAGCAGACGAGGGAGATGGACCGAGAGGGAGAAGCAGAGAAGCAGAGATGGCGCTGCGAGACGGAGAGGGAGAAGCAGAGAGATGGGCGCAGAGAAAGGGTTTGAAGCAGAGAGAGCGTTTGAAGCAGAGAGAGGGATTATGTTTGTTTCGATCAGAGAGAGGGATTATGTTTGTTTCGATAAACATATGTTGGTAGAATGAATCAATCCCGGCGCAAATAGTGCGCCGGCAAAACCAATTTGGCAAACAACGCGGGATGTCCCAAAAGAAGGCGCGCGCGGGAGACATTTGCCGGCGAAAATATAAATACGCCGGGAAAAACCACTTTTGCCGGCGAAAATTTGCGCCGGGAAAAGTTTTTTACAACTTTTTTATTAACACAGTTACCTTTACCGGCGAAAAAATAAATTGCCGGGAAAAAGTGATCTATACCGGCGTAAAAAATATTTTCGCCGGGAAAAGCTATACTTTCCCCGGCGTTTATTATTTACGCCGGGAAAAAACGCCGGGAAAAATGTAAATTGTTGTAGTGATATATGGAATGCATGGTTGAATGCTTTATATAAATGCTATGTTTATCACCTAGTAACATGGCCACCACTAGGTTCCTAAAATTGGCATCTTTCTATATTGGATTGTTTTTGTTTGGAAAATTGTTTTTAAACGGATCTTAGACCAGCACCTTCTATTTGTCTAAGGTTTAAAAATTGGATAGGGTTTAGTTTTTCTTGGTACCCTTAGTTTCCATAAGAGGCCAAACTAAAATCTAATATGTTGCTACACTAGTGGGCCCATAACCCACTGGTCCCAAGACCTTTACTCAATATGTTTTAAAGCAAAGGTTATTTATTTTTTGAGATGACTTAAGCAATTGAGTCATGAAAATTGTTAACTAAGTTTGCTAGATTTAAACAAGGTTTGAGTAACGATGCTAAGGTCAAAAGAGTTTTTTCAAAACCCTAGTGTTAAATAATCAAGTGGGAGAGGGGTTTGGGAAAACCCCACGGCCTTCCATTTTAGGTTCATGCTATCTCATTAGAGTGTTAGTGGGAGCGGCCATCCCTTCGGTGGAGTTCTTTACTAAAGATAGCTTCGATGGGTTAGTGGGTGAACTAATGTGAATATTCGTAATGAGGTGTTAGTGGGAGCGGCCATCCTTTCGGTGGAGTTCTTTACTAAAGATCACTTCTATAGAATGTCAATGAAGTGTTGGTGGGAGCGGCCATCCCTTCGGTGGAGCTCTTTACTAAGGTTCACTTCAAGGGTTGATTGGAGTCACTTCCCTTCGGAGGACTTAAGTCATAGACATTCTGGGAACGTTCATAAAAGATGGTAATACACTTGACATAAGACGGTAATGACCTCTCCCTAGCAGTTAGAGTTGTTTGTCATATGAGGCCAAACCAATCAGTGATTTGACTATCACTGGATATGCGTATCCAGACATTGATGATCCAAATAAGCGACCTTAACTCAACGTGACTGTAGGCTCGGCCATCCCTTCGATGGAGGGTCTATGAGGAGGTTGAGACACTGATACATTATAATTAGGGTTAAATAATGTAAAAAGTCTTGTGCATGTTTTTCCTTTTATTACAAGCACCATATACATGTTACATATATACTGCCTGTCTAATTATAACCTGTTATATATCCAGAGAGATGGGGAAGGATTCTTTTAGCCCGTTGATGAGTATTTTGCGTGAGAACAAATTGACTGGCCCAAATTACGTAGACTGGAAAAGAAACCTTAACATAGTACTCACCGCTGAGGAGTACAAGTATGTTTTGTCGGAACCCTGTCCTACCATTGATGATTATTCTACAGATGACCAGCTAGAGGCTGAAAGGAAATGGAAAAAGGCGAATAGCATGGCCAAATGCTACATGCTTGCTTCCATGTCCAACGTGTTGCAAACGCAGCATGAGCAAATGGACACAGCTTCAGATATCATGTTGTCCTTGTCTGAGATGTTCACAGACAAAAGCAGGCCAGCTAGGCAAGCTGCTTTAAGGACAATCATGAATTCTAGGATGGCTGAGGGAACACCTGTCAGAGAGCACATGCTCAAAATGATGGATTGTTTCAATGAAGCTGAGATCCTAGGGGCTGAGATTGATACAGGGAGTCAGACTGATATGATTCTCGAAACTCTGCCGGGGTCTTTCAACCAGTTCAAGCTCAACTTCAACATGAGCAAGATGGACATGACTCTCTCTGAGTTAATGAAAGAACTCCAGGCGGCAGAGGCCATCATGAAGCCTAAAGGCCAACTTCACTTTTCCCAGTTTTCCTCTAAACTGAACCCGAAAGGGAAAAAGTTCAAGAAGAAGCAGGGTAAGGGAAAAGGAAAAGGACAGAAAAAGGGCAATGCTGGGAAGAAGGACAAAGGTACAGGTGAAAAGCCCAAAGGGAAATGCTTCAAGTGCGGCCTCAAAGGTCACTGGAAGAAAGATTGTCCCAAGCTCCTAGGCTCAGATAAGAAAGGTATATCTCTTTCCTACTACATTGAAACCTGTCATGTGGTTGATTCTACTGATTCTTGGATATTAGACTCTGGAGCCACTAATCATATCTGCAATTCATTGCAGGGGTTTCAGATAATGAAAAAGCTTGAGAAAGGGGAGTTTGACCTTAGAGTTGGAAATGGAGCAAAGATTTGGGCTGTTGCAGTGGGAGCTGTTACTTTACATTTTCCGCATGATAGGATATTAGTTTTAAATAATGTTATCTATGTTCCGGACATAAGGAAGAATTTAATTTCAGTTTCCAGACTTATTGAATTTCATTATTCAGTTTCTTTCCATTCTGGTGTTGATATCAGTAGAAATGGAAATATCATATGTTCCGGTAGAATGCATGACAACTTATTTTATATCTATCCTATTGCTCCCACACTGCATAATGTACAACTAGAAAGCTCATCTTCCCTCAAGAGGAAGGTATCTTCGACCAATGACACTTATCTTTGGCACTTACGTTTGGGTCATATTAACCTAAAACGGATTCAGAGGTTGGTAGAGGATGGGCTCTTGAGCTCATTAGATCTCGAACCTTTACCTCAGTGTGAATCTTGTCTCATGGGAAAGATGACAAAAAGGACATTCTCTGGAAAGGGACTGAGGTCAAAGGAGTTGTTAGAATTGGTTCACACTGATGTGTGTGGTCCTATGAACAAACTAGCTAGAGGAGGTTATGAGTATTTCATCACCTTCACTGATGATTACTCTAGGTATGGATATGTGTACCTAATGCGACGCAAGTCTGAAGCGTTTGATAAGTTCAAACAATTCAAGGCTGAGGCGGAGTTACAACTAGGGAAACATATCAAACCTCTTCGATCTGATCAAGGTGGCGAGTACCTCCTGGGTGAGTTCAAGGAGTACCTCACACAACATGGGATTGTGTCTCAGTTGTCTGCACCGGGTACACCCTAGCAAAATGGTGTAGCAGAGAGAAGAAACCGTACCCTTCTTGATATGGTAAGGTCCATGATGAGTCATGCAACCCTACCCATATCTTTTTGGGGATATGCCCTAGAAGCAGCAGCATACATTTTGAATCTGGTACCTTCTAAATCAGTACCTAGGACACCTCAAGAAATGTGGACAGGTCGAAAACCCAGTTTAAGACACATCCACATTTGGGGTTGTCCAGCCTATGTACTGAATGATAAAGCTACCAAGCTAGAACCCAGATCGGAAATGTGCTACTTCATTGGGTATCCTAAGGGAACAAGAGGAGGCATCTTTTATCATCCAAAGGAGCAAAAAGTGCTTATCAGTACTCATGCTAGATACTTGGAGGATGATTGCATGATGCAACAAGAGCTTGGTTGTAAAGAAACCCTTGAGGAGATTCTTCCAGAAACTCCTGCAACACCTGTGCCAGATCCTGAGACTGTAGAAAATCAAGACATTCCTTTTAACACTCCGGAGCCTCGTCGTAGTGGGAGAATTTCTAGACCACCAGATAGATACCTAGGAGTGTCTTTTATGACAGACTCCGAGGATCTGGTTGAGGATCCTACTAGTTACGATGAAGCAGTAACGGATATAGATGCTGACATGTGGCAGCAAGCGATGAAATCTGAATTGGATTCTCTGTATTCCAATCAAGTCTGGGAACTTGTGGATGCACCTGAAGGGATCAAACCCATATGGTGCAAGTGGATCTACAAGAGAAAGAGAGGAGTGGATGGGAAGGTTGAAACCTTCAAAGCAAGACTAGTGGTGAAAGGATATACTCAGAAAGAGGGTATCGATTATGAGGAAACCTTCTCGCCAGTAGCCATGCTCAAGTCCATAAGGATTCTCTTAGCCATCGCATGCCATTATGACTACGAGATATGGCAGATGGATGTCAAGACAACTTTTCTAAATGGAAGTCTTGACGAATGCATCTATATGATGCAACCAGAGGGATTCATTGCTGGTGGCCAAGAGAACATGGTCTGTAAACTTAAAAAGTCCATTTATGGACTTAAGCAAGCATCTAGGGCATGGAACAACAAGTTTAATCAGGCAGTCAAATCTTTTGGCTTTGATCAAAACATTGATGAACCATGTGTGTATAAGAAAGGGAGTGGAAACGCAGTTGCATTTTTAGTCCTATATGTGGATGACATATTACTCATTGGAAATGATGTTGGCATGTTGTCGTCTGCTAAGGTTTGGTTATCATCTCAATTTCAGATGAAGGATTTGGGTGAGGCGAGCTATGTCTTAGGGATCAAGCTTTTGCGAGATCGCAAGAACAAGATGTTAGCCTTATCTCAATCCTCGTATATTGAGAAGATATTGGTCAAGTATAACTTGCATGACTCCAAGAAGGGCTTGCTACCTTCTAGACATGGAGTACCACTATCTCGGAATCAATGTCCGAAAACACCTGAGGAGATAGACAGCATGAGGAGAGTACCATATGCATCAGCTGTTGGAAGCCTCATGTATGCAATGTTGTGTACTAAACCAGATATCTGCTTTGCCGTTGGCATGGTTAGTAGATATCAATCAAACCCTGGACCTATGCACTGGACAGCTGTTAAGCATATATTCAAGTATCTTCGGAGAACGAAAGATTATATGCTAACATACCGAGCAGATGATCTAACGCCACTGGCGTATACAGACTCTGATTTCCAGTCAGATGTAGATGGCAGACAGTCTACCTCGGGATACGTCTTTACTCTATCAGGAGGGGCTATATCATGGAGAAGTGTCAAGCAAGATTGTACTGCTGATTCTACCATGGAAGCAGAGTATGTGGCGGCATCGGAAGCTGCAAAGGAAGCAGTATGGCTCAGAAAATTCCTATTGGAATTGGGAGTAGTCCCTGCAGTGCAAAAACCGATTGTCATGTACTGCGACAATACTGGTACAGTAGCTAACTGCAAAGAGCCCAGGAATCACAAAAAAGGCAAGCATATTCAGAGAAAGTACCACTTGATCCGGGAATTCGTCAAGGATGGAGAAATAGTGGTAGAGCAGATTGCCTCAGCAAATAACTTAGCTGACCCATTTACTAAGACTCTTACTGAGAAAGTGTTTACTTCACATGTTGAGTCTATGGGAGTTAGGTTAGGTCGTAGTGATCTTTAGTGCAAGTGGGAGATTGTGGGGATTGGTGTATGCCCTAAAGCCCACTGACTGCACTCACATCTCTGTTACTGGATATTTATTGGTTATTTAATGGAATGACATCTTTCTCTTAATACTTGTGTATATGTATGGTTGTGTAAGGCCCATTGTTTTCTAGTAATGACTTAGGTGTGTAGTGGCTACACACAGTAAGGTCTGAGTCATGGACACTTGAAACAATAACCTTGTTCATAACTGAGAGATGGAGTTGGGCACTTCATCTTGGTATAAGTTATAATTAGATACTCTCCTGTATTCAGGGTGACTTACCTAAGTCACGGGAGGCTTTTTCGGATTTATCTCATTAGTGCATGTGTCATGCATTGAACAGGACCACTTGTAGGTGTGATCTCTAAAATAGTACTATCACAGAGAGAGATCAAATCACCTCTTGCTACTGAGTGACCAGTGCTCTTAATCTTGAGCATTTGTGGATGAACTGACGAAGTCGAGTTCTTGTACTTTAATTCACTATGGGTGAGATACTGTTCATGGGTCAACAGCTCTGTGTTTTGGGTACTCGGGCTTGATTAGTTGGGACGTGCAAATGCAATATGGAATCTATGCCATCGTGTGATGGAATGATCGTCCCCTTAGAATTATCGGATTAATCATCAGAATCTAAGATCTTAGTATATGGATGTTCCATATGGATATTGAACTTGTGGGTCGCTCCCTGGATCAAGAGAATGATATCCGGATGATGATTAGGTCAAGGATATGAAGTTCTAAGGTTGAGATGTAATCAAGAAGGTAGATAGTACATCGGTTAACCTACTTGATTATGGATGTTACATGGAGGGGCATTGTGGTCATTATACTTGGTAGGTCAAAGACAATCGTTAGTTTATGATGAGCTTGATATGCAATTTAATATTTGTCCCTGGAGTGCAACCATAACTCTCTAGTGGAATGAGTTAAGGTTAAAATGGTCTTAATGTTGCTATGGGTTTAGCATGGACATTTTGGTCATTTTGGGAGCCAAGGGCAAATATGTCTTTTGGTCCCTTCTCTAGTCACTTTCCCATATTGGCGAGGTTTCCTAAATTGTTTAAATGTGTGGAGAAATAATTTTGAGTTTAAATTCAAATAGGCCCATGTTGGCATACATGAATTACAACTCTAGATAAATTATTTGATGCATGGGCCATAGTGTGTGGACTAGTCAATGTGGTCCCTAGTAATTGGGTCCCAAGTTTGTGTAGGTCCCGTTGCTTGGAAGGATTTCTTTTTGTGCAAGTTCCTAAAGTTTAGTAGCTTTCTAATTAATTTTGGAAACTAAACTAGAAAGGGAAAGGGTGGACATCCATGTGGCTGGTTGCTTATTCTTTTTATGGAAAATTCCTAGTTTTTCTCCTTGGTTTCCTAGTTCTTTCAAGATACTTTCTCTCCAAGAAATCAGCATTATATATAGCTGATCCCTTTTCATATTGGGCGTGCAACATATTAAGAAAAGGGGGGAGAAACTACTTGGGGCGTGGGATACATTGGAGAAAGAGAAAACAGACACATAGTCTCTTGGACGTCCATAGTTGCATTGCCTTATTGCACATCAGATTTCACCTTGGGCTGGTCCACGTTTTTCTTCTTGAGGAAGAAGCACATCAGGTCTGGTCTTTCTCACATAACATCAAGAGAAACAAGAAGGAGAAACCTAGTTTGAGATCCCACCATCAAAGCCAATCAGATTGGGAAGTGAAATAGAGAAGAAGATCAAAGGCAATCCTACTGCAGGAAATTCCAGCAACTTGTTTGCTGATTGCAGTCTGAGTTCAGCCTTTTGGATCCTTTATTTCAGAGATTTGAAGTCTACATATCATCAAGGTAAGAGCCTTCTAGTATCTCCTTTAATTGTACACATGTTGATTATGATTTCATGGAGTTTTTTATGCATGATTCATGGCTGGAAAATCAGATTAGTATCAGTTTTTGAAAACTAGATCAGCCATGGACGTCCTCTGTAATATGATTACAGATCTGTAATGCATTATCTTTCACTATATAACTCCAAAGGGCTGCACATCAAATTTCAGGACATTCCGATGATGTTTGACCCAGTTTCGATGCTCGGAAACAAAATCAAGCCTACCAGCGGCGGAGCACCCTGGGACCATGGAACCCAATTCGGAGCTTGTGGATCATCTCAAAATGACTCCAATAGGCTACCCATCGAATTTCAGGTCAGTCGGACATCGTTTGACCAGAAGTCAAAGCTTGGCATTTCCCTCGTAGTGAAATCAAAGTCAAGCATTTGCGGGACCCCAAGCGGCTTCAAAACCTGAACAAAAGCATATGGTTGGTCTCGTCTACTACTCAAGAAGCTACACGTCAAATTTCAGGTCATTCCGACATCGTTTGACCTAGTTTCGACGCTTGACAAAAAATCTGGAGTTCTCCACAGCAAAGTCTTCGGCTTTTCAGAAAATGGGAAACTTTGCAATCCGATTTGCACGGCTTCCCGTCAGGTTTTCTTGAGGGAAATTCAGCCAATAAATGAGAGGAAATTCCAAGAAAAATGCAGGACAAAGCAGAAGCGAAAAACGACGAAAAACGAAGAAGAAAAGGCGACCGGAAGGCGGCCGACCATGGGGCACAAACCCCATGGTCGCCGGCCCCATGGTCGCTGGCGACCATGGCCCGGACCTCGCCCAAAAACCCCGTTTTTTGGGTATCTTTCGCGTCCCGAGTTGATTGGCCCCTGTGATTTTTCCAAATTCTGATTTTTTGAGCATGAAATCCGTCGATCTTCGTCGACATCATGGATCCGCCGCCGGAATCATGGAATCATCATCCGACACCTCAAAATTGTCAACCGACCGATCAAGAAAATGCACTTTCTGCCCGACCGATCGAGAAATCGACTGGACAGATGTCGCCGGCTTGTTGATATTAAACAAAGTCTGAAATTGCATGATCATCCGATGTCGATCAACATGAAGATCCATCGATGATCATCGCCAAAAGAATTCCAAAGGACGCGGCGCGGCCCGTGACTCTTCAAGCGACCGGGAGACCATTTAATGCTGTTAATTGACTTGTTTATGACAACTTATTACAGTCATTAACTCATTATCTTGGACGGCCCAATCAAAAGCAAGCGAATGGGAGTTACAAATCCAAGTATTCATGGCACGTATTCATGGCATTAAAACCATGAAACTCCCCTCATTATGGAGATTAAAGGCAACTAAATGCCCATTATCCTCCACCGGCCAATCAAATTCAAGGAAAAAGGAGTTACCAAATCAAGAAATTAAAAACTTGTAACTCCTCCCATCATGAGCATTAATACCATAAATGCTCATAAACTCTCCTAAATGGCTACCAAATGCCTTATAAATAGGAGGCCATTCCAAGGAAAAACGGGGGCCAGGGGAAAAATTATCCAAAAACTCTCCGAAAAATCCAAGAAAAATCCAGAACCTCTGCAACAAACTCTCCTCTATTGAAGAAAACTCTGCTGCAACAAGCACTACAAGGTGATCAAAGCCCCTTGGGGGGCCACCCCCCCCCCAAGGCCGCCTCTCCTTCTATCCAACATGGCTAGATGCGGCTTTTCAGCCCGTCTACTCAGCTTTTTACCGGATATAGGACCTTACCTTGGTCCTTATCCTCTAAAAATCTGAGGTTGGAGCCAAGCCAAGAAATCAAGCATCAAAGTTCTCATCTGAAGGACGATGGAGGAGTCCATACATGACTCGCGACCGTCGATCTGAACGGGTCCCCCCACAATCGCATGAAAAGTTAGATTCCATTTCTTTCTTTTCTATTGTATTGTATTTTTTCTTAAAGAGACACAAAATTCACATTTCTTGTCTTTTCATTATTGATGAGATTTGTAAACTGCCTTTCACGGCAAAATCGCCTTTCACGGCACCAAAATCGCCTTTCACGGCAAACAAAGAAAATCGCCTCTCACGGCATTCAAAACAAACTTGTCTCTTTTCTTTAAAATATGTGTGCAATGGAAAGTTAGGAAAAAGTTGATTTCCTTTCTACTTGTGAAGGTGAATCTCCGGATCACTACTCTAAATTCCAAGTAGAAAAGAAAATCTGGCATACCCACAAAATGTTGATACCCACCTTTCTTTCTTCCCTCTCCTTCCTTCCGGACCCCGACAGACCCGGGGCGGATGGCAGCGGAGGAGGAACGGAGGGGCGCGGTCCATCAGGCTCAAGGATAATAAGATGTGGATCTAAAATTGGAAGGGACATGTTTAATCCAATTTATCCATGGATATTGATAGAGGGGCCTACTTGTGGTAATTGAGAAGTTAATTGTAATTTTTTCCTAAGACTGGAGTGCAATTGCATTTATATAGTGCTGTTATTTGCAATTAACTGTGCGCCCAGATTGTCGCGACCCCAGAACGGACCCAGGGCCCGCGACGTTGTTTTTGTTGTTTTCCCACAGGTTCCCGAAGCGAGGATTCCCGAAACACGCGGAATCTGTCTCACACGATCAAGTTTGTGGAAGCGTATAGCAAATCACATCAAGATCAGCACCAATAAAATTTCAAGCGCCATAACAAAATAATATCAAGACATAGTAGCACAAGAAAGGAGTTAACATGGCATTCCCATCATAATTCAAGTTATGAGACTAACACAAAAGGTAGTTAAGTTTAGTTACATCCCATAAGAGGCCAATAAAGGCTAATACAATTCTCAAAATGACAAAAAGAACCCATGACAAAATGAAGCGCAACTCAAGAACCCGCCCGATGTCTAGTTGACATCGTTGGGTTGCCACTCTCTAGCTGGGGGTGGCTCAAGAGCCTCCTCCGGATGCTCCTCCTCAAAGGCAACGTCACCTGCACCTGGGCACCAGCATACAAGGGTCAAACACGACGGTTTGGCAGGTAATCAATTTAGGCATAAGCATGTAAGAAGTAAATGTTTAAAGAAACATATTTAGACATTTTGCTGAATTGGAAACAGTTACATGACTAAGGTACATTTCAAAGTACGAGCAAAGTAGCATGAATACTTATAATATCATGAATAGTTACAATCCACAAAGAGCCCATCATTTCTCTATCATTTATACAATGAAAAGAGCAAGCACGCATGACAAACACGATATACATAATATAATCACGACACGATTCCCACATATATGGGGATTCCGGCCGCAGAACTGGACACGCACGATGTGTAATAAAATACACGACCAATCTGCAGATAGTCCACATGTTTAAGGACCCTCAGACAGTGGATGAAACTGAAAAGGGCAGTCCAAGCTCAGTGGTGTTCACTTAAATTCATGAATGCACAAAACACGGCGAAACACATCTTAAACCAAATCAAGCTTGAAGGGGAAAATCACTTATCAGAACTAAACAAGACACGGCTAGCAAGAGGCATAAGTATATATATGCATAACACGCTTAAGAAGTGATCCCCTTTTTATCCTTGAAACAATTTTCAAACGAGCTTATACTTAACTTCAAAACGAGTACTCGATAATACTTGTTGCATCAAAACTAAAGTTTGAAAGCAAAGTCTATCAAGGATATGTAAGGACCTTTGGTTGACCCTTGTGTAATTGAAACCCAAATGTTGAAATTGCAAAGAGAATTGGTGCCTCTGAAGTTAAAAGACATTTCAGGTTTCAATCGCACAATGTCAGGCTAAAAGCCCCATAACATATTCCATTTTTTATTCTTGTAGAAATCCTTCTAAAACAACTCATATTGAAATTTTGGTTACCTCTCGATCACCTGTCGGTCGACCGAGATGGGGTATGTCGGCTAGCCGACAGCTGACCGATAGATTTACCCAGAAAAATCTCAATTTTAGGGAAATGGAATCGAACTGATTTCGGTTGGCTGTCAGTCGACCAAAGTGAAAATATCGGTTTGCCGACAGCTGACCGAAATCTTCCTGACGAAATACAGGTCTTAGGAAATGGAGCCAAACTGAGTTCGGTTGGCTGCCGGGAGACTAAAGAGGAATTTTCGGTTAGCCGACAACTGACCGACGACTGACCGACGCTATGGACAGTGCATTTCAAGTCAGATTTTACATTTCTTTTTCCCTTCTTCTTATTTCTCCTTCAACTTGCACTTCCCTGAGCCTACAAGCTCTCCAAGGGATTAAACATACATTTCCAAGCACAATCTAACACATCTCATTCCCATTCTCCAATCTAAAACAAAATCCCCAAAATTTCCATTCAAGACATAGATTTCCAATGAAATGAAGAGTGTTAGACCCCGACCCAGACTATTTCGATTAGTGTGCAATTAGTGTGTGTTTAGTCCTAAGTGGGTTTAGTTATAGTTGGGTTAGAAATAATTAGTTTTAGTCTTGGACATAGCTCTGAGAATTTTGAGAACGTTTAGTATTAGTCAGACACACTCAGGAAGGCCTGAGTGCACGTGTAAGCTTGCGAGGATCGTATCGATTTCTGTGTAATTGTCATTTTGATTTCATTTGAATGATTTTACTATGTGTTACAACTTTCGTCTTAAGCCCATTCATGTTTGAAGCCCAAAAACCCAAGTTCTGGCCCAAAAGGGGGTAAAGTGGTCTTTTTACACAAATCTGGACACAATTTTTGAGATATGAAAACCATGTCAAAAATATACTTTTTGGAAACTAGATATTTCGAGGATCGTTTCATCCTTCTTTGTCGAGTTCATTCGAGGTCCGCATGATCGTGTTTTTGTCAATACTAGAATTAGATTCATTAGGCCCCATTAGCATTACTTAAACCTCGTCTTCATCTCTTTTCATTCAATTTTCCCAATTCCTGCAACTTTCTTAACCTAGGGCTGAAAATCCCCCTTTCCTTTCCACTTCATCCCTCTTGCATGCTCTAGTTAGAGATCTCCAAATAAAATTCCAAGACCATCATCTTCTTCCTCTCCTTGCAAGCTTTCTATTGGTACAAATTTCTTGGAGTTTCTTGTGGGACAAGCTCTACATTTTCCTCATCTCTTCTTGTTTGGCCATTTCTAGGTAAGAGCTTCAACCCATACTTTTCATGAAGTCTTTTTGGTTCTCAAAGATCTTGTTTTTCAAATTTCAAACCCTTATGTGAAAATGGGTTCCATGTTTTCATTTTTGTTGGGTTTTTGAATGGATTTCCTTGGGATTCTTGTAGTGTTGGCTTAGCTCTTGAGTAAGAGTGTTTGAAGAGGATTGTTTAGTATTTGGGCATAGGCAAGTAATCTCTATAGGCTCAAGGTTTCATGTGTATTTTAGATTTCATTGTTGTTCTAGAAATTTGGGCATATAAACTTGTTTATAAACTTCATGATCTTATTTTCATTGGATTGAATGTTTGAAATTGTGAAAAATGAACCCTTGGTGAGCATGAAGGCTCAAGGGATTGTATGTGGCTCAAGGATGAGAATAAGGAGAGAAATGTATTGGAAGTAGTACAAGAGAAAGGTTTTTCTGCACTCAGCGAGCACAGGCAAAAGCCTGATCGCTCGAACGACCAGGCCACTGCTTGGTCCGGGCGTAGACAGAGAGCTGTCCGCTCGAACGACCTATGGTCTGCTCGAGTGAACTGCCCACTGCCTAGGCTGGAGCAAGATAGAGAGTTGTTCGCACGAGCGACCTTATGGTCCGCTCGAGCGAACTGTCTCGTTCGAGCGAAGTGTCAATTCCGCTCGAGCGAACCTGCCAGATTCAGGACCAAGAGCTGTTCCATTTATGTATTTCTTGAAGGTTGAAAAACTAGACTATGTTAAGGGTTTTGACTTGACATTGTGTAAATGGAACTTCGAAATGCAACTCAACTTCGGGGACACCAATTCTTGTACATTCCGACATGTGGGGTCCCAATTACACAAAGGTTAATTAATAGCCTTAACACATGCTTGACAGGTTTCGTATTTGAAAATCTATCTTGGTACAATAAGTACCATCGTGCACTCGTTTTGAATTTCAAGTATAAGCTCGTTTTGAAGATTAATTTCAAGAAAAAGGGGTCACTTCCTAAGTGTGTTATGCATATTAATTATGCCTTTTGCTAGTCGTGTTCATCGTGTTTTGATAAGTGACTTTCCCTTTTCATCTCGACATGTTTTGATAGTGTTTCGCGTGTTTTGTGCATTCATGAATTTAAGTGAACACCACTGAACTTGGACTGCCCTTTCAGTTTGATCCACTGTCTGGGGGTCCTTAAACATGTGGATTGTCTGCATATTGGTCGTGTATTTATTAGACATCGTGCGTGTCCGGTTCCGCGGCCGGAAATCCCCGTATATGTGGGAATCGTGTCGTGATTATATTATGTATATCGTGCTTGTCGTGCGTGCTTACTCTTTTCATTTTATATGATAAAGAAAGGATGGGCTCTTTGTGGATTGTAATTATTCATGATATTATATGTACTCATGCTAGTTTGTTTTAGTATCCCAGCTTTGTTTGTATTCTCGAAAATGTATCTCAGTCATTGTAGTATTTCAAATTAGGGATTTGCTTATATGTTTTCTTAAAACGTTATTTGTTTCATGTTTGCACCTAAATTGATTACCTGCCAAATCGTTGTGTTTGATCCTTGTTTGTTGGTGCCCAGGTGGAGGTGACGTTACCTTTGAGGAGGAGCGTCCGGAAGAGGCTTTTGAGCCAACCCCTGTTAGAGAGTGGCAGCCCGACGATGTGAACTAGACGTCGGGCGGGTTCTTGAGTTTCGACATTTTGTCATTTGGGTTCCTTTATTGTTTTCAGAATTGTATTGGCCTCTGTTGGCCTCTCACAGGTTGTAACTAAAACGTAACTTACTTTTGAGTTAGTCTCATAACTTGAATCTCGATGGGAATGCCATTTTAACTCCTTCCTTTGATACTATGCCTTGTTATTATTTGTTATAGCACCTAAAAATTTATTGGTGCTTATCTTGATGTGATTTGCTACACGCTTCCGCAAACTTGTTCGTGTGAGACAGATTCCGCGTGACTTTGGGAATCCTCACCGCGGGTACCTGTGGGAAAACAACGAATTCAACTCGTCGCGGGCCCGGGATTCGTTCCGGGGTCGCGACAGGACTGGTATCAGAGCCGGACATGTTTCGGGCACTTAAAAGAAACTAGAAAGGTCTTAGGCACATGGCGAGGATTCGTGAGTTCGATAGATTCGTTGGTATAGGACCTTAGAAACCCTTATACCATGATTATTGTGTACTAACTCTTTGTTTTACAGCACTATGCCTCTAAGAAAAGCTCCAAACCATCTTGCTTCAGGCAGTAATCAGAATGAGTCAGACACATCTAATACACCAACAGCTACACAGTTTCAAGAACTAATGCAAGCTATGATAGCACAACAAAGGCAGACTAATGAAAACCAAGCAAGATTTCAAGAACAGTTAGCAAAGAAGGATGACGAATTGGCTCAAGTCCAGAGGCAACTCTTGGAAGTACTTCAGAACAGGAATGTAGCTCCACCACCCGTGGGTCCGTAGATTGTTATTCAAAATAGGGATCCTAATCCTAATGCACTATTTGAGAAGTTCAGGAAGAGAGCACCGAAGGAATTTTCGGGCAATGAGGACCCGTTAGTGGCAGATGACTGGCTAGTTAATGCCGAGAAAATCTTCGATGTCTTTATGTGCACGGGAATACAGAAGGTCAACCTCACAGCTTCACTATTCTACAGGCTTGCAGATTGGTGGTGGCAAACAGTTAAGGATCCATATGCGCTAATGGCTGACGAAGAGGCGTGGGCAGCATTCAAGACACAATTTCTAGATAAATACATTCCCTCTCATGTCAAGAGGCAGAAGGCTATTGAATTTCAGCAGCTCAAACAAGGCAGCATGACGGTGCTAGACCATGTCACCAAGTTTGAAAGATTGGCTAGATATGGCACCGAGTTTATTGACACGGAACGGAAAAAGATAACGAAGTTTTTGGAAAGGTTGAATCCGATCATCATGGGAGATGTCATAGGAGTAGTTCCACCAGCTACATATGATGAGGCAGTCAAGCGAGCATATACGTTTGAAGATATTAACAACATGATCGTTCAGGAAAGGAAGCAACACTACCAGCAGCAGAATCAGAAGCAGCAGCATAATAAGAAACCAAGGCAAGAACAAGGTCATGTGAGGCAGAGTTGTTGCCATTGTGGCAAAAATCACGAAACTCATGAATGTCGTAAGGCCATGGGTGCCTGTTTCAAATGTGGGGCTATGAACCATGCAATCAAGGATTGCCCACTACTTCAGAATCAAGGGAACAGAAACCAACAGCAAAGACAAGTAACTCCTCATAATCAAGCACTAGTTCAGAATCAGGTTAGACCACCTCAGCAGCAGCAGCAGGCTAGGCCACCAGCACATAATCAGAATGCTCGTCCTCCACAATAGAACAGACATGGCCAAGGAAGACAGAATCAAGCACCGAATAGACTACAGATGCATGGACGTTTATATTATCTCAACCGTGCATATGTTGAAGCTGCAGGAGATGTGGTAGAAGGTAAACTTCTTGTTTGTGGGGTAGAAGCCCAGATTTTATTTGATCATGGATCCACACATTCCTTTTCATCCCCTAGTTTTGCTAAGTTGATTGATGCACCATGTAGTGAATTGGATTACATTCTAGTAGTAACCACTCCAGTAGGGAAACAAGTTGTGTGTAGAACCTATTACCCTAGCTGTACAGTTTTGTTAGGAGATGTTAATTTACCGGCCAACCTCATAGTTTTGGACATGCATGATTTTGATGTCATTTTAGGAATGGATTGGTTAGAAGCATATCATGCCACCATGAATTGTTTTAGTAAAACCATAACATTCAGATTCCAAGGACCACAGGCAAAATTGATATTTCAAGGCAACAGGAGAAATGCTCAGGCAGGGTTTATTTCAGTTTAGAAGGCAAGCAGATTAGTGCAGAGTGGATGTCAGGCATTTATTGTGTTTATCATGGAGGATAAACAGTCCTAAGGGGTGGAGGATATCCCCATTGTGTGTGAATTTCCGGATGTTTTTCCAGAAGAAATCCCGGGTTTACCACCAATTAGAGAAGTTGAGTTTACAATTGAGCTCCTACCAGGGACGGCTCCGATCTCGATTGCACCATACAGAATGGCTCCAGCAGAAATGGGTGAACTAAAACTTTAGTTGCAGGATTTGTTAAGCAAAGGCTTTATTAGGCCAAGTGTTTCACCTTGGGGAGCACCGGTGTTGTTTGTGAAAAAGAAGGATGGAAGTTTGAGAATGTGCATCGACTACAGGAAGTTGAACCATGTGACCGTGAAGAACAAGTATCCATTGCCAAGGATAGACGAATTATTTGATCAATTACAGGGAGCAGTCTACTTTTCCAAGATAGACTTGAGGTCAGGATACCATCAGTTGAGAGTTAGAGACTCAGATGTTCAGAGAACAGCTTTTAGAACAAGATATGGGCACTACGAGTTCTTAGTGATGCCCTTTGGTTTGACAAATGCACCCGCAGTCTTTATGGCTCTTATGAACAAAGTCTTTGCACCCTATTTGGATCACTCTACAGTAGTATTCATTGATGATGTCCTTGTGTATTCCAAGAGTAAGAAGGAGCATGAAGAACACTTGAGGACAACATTGCAGCTTTTGAGAGACAACCAGCTTTATGCAAAACTCAGTAAGTGCGAATTCTGGTTAGAACAAGTTGCTTTTCTAGGCCACATCATCTTCAGAGAAGGTTTAGCAGTTGATCCAGCTAAGATAAAGGCCGTTGTTAATTGGGTGAGGCCCAGCAGTGTGACAGAAATCAGAAGCTTTTTGGGGTTAGCAGGCTATTACAGAAGATTTGTCCAAGGTTTTTCGTCCATTGCAGCCCCGTTGACAAAATTGACCAGGAAGAATGTCCCATTTGTTTTGACCGAACAGTGTGAAATAAGTTTTGAAGAGTTGAAAGGAAGGTTAACCACAACCCCAATCCTTACGTTACCCTCGAGCAACGACGGATTTATTGTTTATACAGATGCTTCGAATGTGGGACTGGGTTGTGTATTGATGCAAGATGGCAAGGTGATTGCTTATGGCTCGAGACAGTTAAAGAACCATGAGAAGAACTATGCAACTCATGACTTGGAATTGGCGGCAGTTGTGTTTGCTTTGAAGATGTGGAGACACTATCTCTATGGAGAGAAATTTGAGGTCCATTCAGATCATCAAAGTTTACAATATTTGTTCTCGCAGAAGGATTGGAATATGAGACAGAGACGGTGGATGGAGTATATCAAGGATTATGACTTTCTAATCAAATATCATCCGGGGCAAAGTGAATGGTGTAGCTGATGCATTGAGCAGGATATCGGTGGTCATGGCCAGTTTGAAAGGAATTGGTGTCTTACAGCAGTTTGAAGAGTTGGGTGTAGAAGTGCAAACCCTGAAATTGGGTGCGATGTTAGCAAATATGACAGTATCAGAACCTACCTTCATCCAGAAGATCAAGGAAAATCAGTTGCAATACCCAGACTTGGCTAAGATAGTAGAGGTTATTACAGAACGTCCAGATTTCAAGATGGTGAATAGGATATTGTATTTTCGTGACCGGTTGTGTGTGCCAAATGTGGATGACTTGAAGAGTGAAATAATGAATGAAGCTCACAACACGAGATATTCTATGCATCCGGGTAGCACGAAGATGTACCACAATTTGAAGAATAGATTTTGGTGGAACAATATGAAGAGAGAAATAACAGCTTTTGTGTCTCATTGTCTAACTTGTCAGTTGATTAAGGCTGAGCATCAGAAGCCCCCAGGTTTGTTACAACCGTTGGAGATTCCGGAGTGGAAATGGGAGCACATCACCATGGATTTTGTTTCCGGTTTGCCGAATACCAAGAAGGGAAATAATGTGATTTGGATTATTGTAGATCGTCTGACAAAGTCTGCTCATTTCATTCCGATGAAGACAGGGAACATGATGCCTATGGCACCACTTGCGAAGTTATTTGTTGATGAAATTGTTAGTAAACATGGCCAGCCCGTCTCCATTACTTCAGATAGAGACAGTAGGTTTGTTTCAAAGTCTTGGAAAACTCTTCATGAGTCGATGGGTACCAAACTCCAGTTCAGCACAGCTTATCATCCTCAGACAGATGGTCAGTCAGAAAGGATGATACAGACTCTCGAAGACATGTTACGTGCTTGTGTATTGGATTTCAAGGTTCAGTGGGATGAGTGCTTACCGCTTTGTGAATTTGCTTATAACAATAGTTACCACTCTAGCATCGGTATGACACCTTTCGAGGCACTCTATGGTAGAAGATGCAGAACTCCGGTATGCTGGGAAGAAGTCGGTGAACGTAGTTTTCATGGACTGACGATAGTTGGAGAGACAAGTGACAAGGTCAAGCTGATCCAGGAACGGTTGAAGATCGCCCGAAGTAGGTAGAAGAGTTATGCAGATACTCGCAGAAGAGAATTGCAGTTTCAGGTGGGTGACAAAGTGTTTTTGAAGATCTCACCAGTTAGAGGAACTTTGAGATTCGGACAGAAGGGCAAATTATCTAGAAGGTTTATTGGCCTGTATGAGATTTTGAGCAAGATTGGTGATGTCGCTTATAGACTTGCGCTACCGCCGGAACTCTCCAGGGTACACAATGTATTTCATGTTTCTATGCTCAAGAAATATGTTTCTAGTCCTTCACATATACTACAGCACGAACCTTTGGAGATTCGGGAAGATGCCTCGTATGTGGAAAGGCCGATCAAGATCATTTACACCAAAGAGCAAGAATTGAGAAATTGGACTATTCATTGGGTCAAGGTACTTCGGGAAAATCACGAGCCAGAAGAAGCCACCTGGGAATTGAGAGAGCAAGTGCAGAGGAAGTATCCACGGCTTTTACCAGAGGTAAATGTTTGTTTTATTTGGTGGACCAAATATCCTAAGGGGTGGAGGATGTTAGACCCCGACCCAGACTATTTCGATTAGTGTGCGATTAGTGTGTGTTTAGTCCTAAGTGGGTTTAGTTATAGTTCAGTTAGAAATAATTAGTTTTAGTCTTGGACATAGCTCTGAGAATTTTGAGAACGTTTAGTATTAGTCAGACACACTCAAGAAGGCCTGAGTGCACGTGTAAGCTTGCGAGGATCGTATCGGTTTCTGTGTAATTGTGATTTTAATTTCATTTGAATGATTTTACTATGTGCTACAACTTTCGTCTTAAGCCCATTCATGTTTGAAGCCCAAAAACCCAAGTTCTGGCCCAAAAAGGGGTAAAGTGGTCTTTTTACACAAATCTGGACACAATTTTCAAGATCTCAAAATCATGTCAAAAATATACTTTTTGGAAACTAGATATCTCGAGGATCGTTTCATCCTTCTTCATCGAGTTCATTCGAGGCCCGCATGATCACGTTTTTGTCAATACTAGAATTAGATTCATTGGGCCCCATTAGCATTACTTAAACCTCATCTTCATCTCTTTTCATTCACATTCCCCAATTCCTGCAACTTTCTTAACCTAGGGCTGAAAATCCCTCTTTCCTTTCCACTTCATCCCTCTTGCATGCCCTAGCTAGAGATCTCCAAATAAAATTCCAAGACCATCATCTTCTTCCTCTCCTTGCAAGCTTTCTATTGGTACAAATTTCTTGGAGTTTCTTGTGGGACAAGCTCTACATTTTCCTCATCTCTTCTTCTTTGGCCATTTCTAGGTAAGAGCATCAACCCATACTTTTCATGAAGTCTTTTTGGCTCTTAAAGATCTTGTTTTTCAAATTTCAAACCCTTATGTGAAAATGGGTTCCATGTTTTCATTTTTGTTGAGTTTTTGAATGGATTTCTTTGGGATTCTTGTAGTGTTGGCTTAGCTCTTGAGTTAGAGTATTTGAAGAGGATTGTTTAGCATTTGGGCAAAGGCAAGTACTCTCTATAGGCTCAAGGTTTCATGTGTATTTTAGATTTCATTGCTGTTCTAGAAATTTGGGCATATAAACTTGTTTATAAACTTCATGATCTTATTTTCATTGGATTGAATGTTTGAAATTGTGAAAAATGAACCCTTGGTGAGCATGAAGGCTCAAGGGATTGTATGTGGCTTAAGGATGAGAAGAAGGAGAGAAATGTATTGGAAGTTGTACAAGAGAAAGGTTTTTCTGCACTCAGCGAGCACCGCTCGAGCGACCAAATATGTTAAGGGTTTTGACTTGACATTGTGTAAATGGAACCTCGAAATGCAACTCAACTTCGGGGACACCAATTCTTGTACATTCCGACATGTGGGGTCCCAATTACACAAAGGTCAATTAATAGCCTTAACACATGCTTGACAGGTTTCATATTTGAAATTCTGTCTTGGTACGATAAGTACCATCATGCACTCGTTTTGAATTTCAAGTATATGCTCAGTTTGAAGATTTGTTTCAAGAAAAAGGGGTCACTTCCTAAGTGTGTTATGCATATTAATTATGCCTTTTGCTAGTCGTGTTCGTCGTGATTTGATAACTGACTTTCCCTTTTCATCTCGCCATGTTTTGATAGTCTTTCGCGTGTTTTGTGCATTCATGAATTTAAGTGAACACCACTGAGCTTGGACTGCCCTTTCAGTTTGATCTACTGTCTGGGGGTCATTAAACATGTGGATTGTCTACAGACTGGTCGTGTATTTATTACACATCGTGCGTGTCCAGTTCCGCGGCTGGAAATCCCTGTATATGTGGGAATCGTGTCGTGATTATATTATGTATATCGTGCTTGTCGTGCGTGCTTGCTCTTTTCATTTTATATGATAGAGAAAGGATGGGCTCTTTGTGGATTGTAACTATTCATGATATTATATGTACTCATGCTAGTTTGTTTTAGTATCTCAGCTTTGTTTGTATTGTCGAAAATGTATCTCAGTCATTGTAGTATTTCAAATCAGGGATTTGCTTATATGTTTTCTTAAAACGTTATTTGTTTCATGTTTGCACCTAAATTGATTACCTGCCAAACCGTTGTGTTTGATCCTTGTTTGTTGCTGCCCAGGTGCAGGTGACGTTACCTTTGAGGAGGAGCGTACGGAGGAGGCTTTTGAGCCAACCCCTGTTAGAGAGTGGCAGCCCGACGATGTCAACTAGACGTCGGGTGGGTTCTTGAGTTTCGACATTTTGTCATTTGGGTTCCTTTATTGTTTTGAGAATTGTATTGGCCTCTGTTGGCCTCTCACGGATTGTAACTAAAACTTAACTTAGTTTTGAGTTAGTCTCATAACTTGAATATTGATGGGAATGCCATTTTAACTCCTTCCTTTGATACTATGCCTTGTTATTATTTGTTATAGCACCTAAAAATTTATTGGTTCTTATCTTGGTGTGATTTGCTACACGCTTCCACAAACTTGATTGTGTGAGATAGATTCCACGTGACTTTGGGAATCCTCACCGCGGGAACCTGTGGGAAAACAACGAAATCAACTCGTCGCGGGCCCGGGATCCGTTCCGGGGTCGCGACAAACAGAATGAAAAGAAAACAAACCAAATGCACATATGCTAATATCCATCCTAGATTGTTTATTTGCCTTAGTCGAAGATGC